>OY728128.1:984995317-986245317 GCA_963277665.1 Viscum album
ATTTTGTAGATTTAAATGTTGTTTTACTAGGGAAAACCCCATTAAATACAAATCTTGTTGGCTTCCAATGTATTATTTACCTTTATGTTTAGTAAAAATCTATCTACATAATGCTTTTCAGAGTAAAATGAATGTTGGTATATATGATCCACTTCATAAGTACCTTCAAGACCAATTTAGTGTTACTTAATGAGCACGTGTTACGTGGTTTATTCTATAATGATGTTTATGACCACCAAAACTTTATCGTTATATATTTTCCACACATGAAATACAGCGGCTAGGGTATAACCATCATGTGTACTAGGGTAATTAGTTTTTAATATTTATCTCTATAATAAATCTCATGATGTTTATATCCCAAAGTGCATAGAATGTGTTGTTTTGAACAACCTATCGCGATGTCAGATTTTATTGACATACACTATCACTCATGAATCACCCAAAATATTCACTCAAGAATATTCCAACATATTTTGATACCTAATATTACATCATTAAACATGGATTCAAAACCAAATAATGAATCTAGAGTTTATTTTTAAGGGAAATTACTTTTGAATCATGTAAAAAATTACCCCTATACAAATAAAAGGTTATTGGTTATTTCTCAAAGAATAAAGGATAAAATTTACAAGAACCATAAAGTGTCTAAAACAATAACCCATGAGAATAATCATTATATATGATTGTGTAAATTAATGAAAAAACCAAATAATTTCATGTTCAAATATTTATCATCCATAATGAACTGTTTCCAAAAGGAATAATTTAAGTTTATAGGGAAGTGAATTTATCTTGATCATGGATTACATATAAGAGGAATTAATCAGTGATCTAAATAACATTAAGATAATTAAGAAAACAAAATTATAAAAATAAATACATAGATATATGTTTTTTATCATGAGATTATGGAACATAGGTTATTATCCCCAATGACCTTGATAATCATTAATTCTTTTATGAGTGATCCTTCAATTCCCTATCATTTTTTAGAAAATCCCTTCACCAATGGTCCACTATAATTCAATCCGCACAATATCTTGGGATTTGATGATAATATTAGATATTAGATTATGGTGTAATTTTCATATTATATCCTTATCATAGGAAATTAGATAGTTTAAATTATTTAATCTATTATTTTTTAATATACTCAAGACTATGCACCATCAGGAGCCCAATGTGAACAAATCTTAAATCATTGCTACTATAAAACCTTCATCCAAGATATAGCCGATGTATCATATTTTCTACCCAAATTATTAGTTAGATTATATAAACATTTAAAAAATAACACATTCCCATAAACTATAAAAAATACTAGATATTGTATATTTTTAATTTTTGAGGATTTGAAGTACTCTCTTTTGCACGTCGATTATATATGGGGGTAAAATCAAGAATTTGGAACCAACAGAAAAGTGTTATATAATTAGTGGAATTGTCTACTGGGGTAAAATTTTAATTTTACCACTAGGAATGTCCCAATTCATAAAAAAATTGAAATAGTGACTTGTCTATCTTGGGTAAAACCACAACTAGTACATCCTCCAATCCTTAAGATATTTTTTTATAAAATGAAAGAAAATTTAGTCTCCACGAGAAGAAATCTTATATATAATTTCAATACAAAGGCCCCGTACTATAACTTTTAATTACTATATTTGTATATGATTCATCACTATAAAAATTTAGGTCACTAAATCCATGTATGGAAACATCCATCTTTACTAATGAAGACACAAATTGCAGGCATCTTAATGAATGATTCATGAGTAGACATGAAACAACTATGAAAAATTATAACCATGACACATAACAAAAATAAAAACTCATTATATATTTATTCTTCATATGATATTTAATGAAGCCATGATACTTAAAGCCTTATCCCTCAAAATTTTTATCAATTAGGTTACTGTTGGTGTAAGTGGTTTACTACCCATTTTATAATAGCCATATTAATTGATGTCATCTGAGAGAAACTCATTCAAAATACCCTCCAATAATAGGTGATTTAAAAATATACCACACCAATACCTGATGATTTTCTATGTGTTGTTCATTTATAATATCTTGTTAGTATTCAGTCATATTTATTTTGAATGAAAATAGATACCACTATCACAACCTTATAAAACCAATGCAACATTATAATCATAGGACTTCCACTTAAATACATTATATGGAAAATACAGTAAAACATCATATATATTTACCAAAAAAAATTAATCACACCCAATGTAAAAGCCAATTTTTTTATTTCATCATCTATCATTCCGTAATGCTTCTAATAATAACAAAAAAATAAATCAAACAACTGTCAACTAGTTGATACAACATTAATATCTATTGAGGGTCCCAATCGACCAAAATATGAATTGAATATTCCTAACCATTTATATTACTGTACTAAATCATCCCTAGACACCTTGATACCACTTGAATGGGTGATTAAAATTGGAATACTTCTTGAAAAAAACCTATTCATCAAAGAAATAGGAAGAGTTTTGATTAGTTGGTCACACCCAAAAAAATAAACTGACCCCTCTACATTGTGGTACATAATATGAAAAGGTATTCTCAATATAATATTTCCCTCATTATACAAGAAATGACCACCAATGTGTAACAAACATTATCCTCAAGGATTTGATGCCATTCTCTACACCTTCTGTAAAATAATTATGGTCCGCCACTTGTTAATTATCTATTCCTATTGGTTCCATTTGTCTACAAAATATTTATGAAACTTTTTCAAAAATTGGATTAGTTTAAGGAAACCACTATCAAACTAATGGTAATAAATGTCTCTCTATGCTTGGTAAAAACATCATCCATAGAACTAGATACTAAAGTTCTTATTTTAACATCTAGATACATAGTCATCTATTGGAATAACTAACTACCATTCAATTACTTAAATTCATTTATGTCATCATCATCCATGGGTTAAACATTATGTGGTTTGAAATTACATCGGAATATACATGCCACACTATGTGAATTTACAACACAACATGTACATTCATAGTAAGGATAAGGAAACTCCCTCAATTTCTTAAATAGATCATCTTAAAAGCAATACCCTAAAAGATTGTTCTATCCCCCGTAACACCACAATATAGGGTTCAAAATCCAATTATACAAAACTATAACCTTGTAATGTAATCCAATTTCTAGATATTCATTTTATGAGCGGAAACCATGATTTTCCTATTAAATTCTATAATATATTTATCTATATTAATTGAATGAGAATTTTCCCATACACACATATCACATGAAGTCATAATAAACACTTCATGGATATAAGATATTGACAACCATCATGTTGAACTATATTTATAACACTCTAGGCGGACAAAAACATTATTTAATAGAGGTATAATTTATCAACTAGAATTTTTACTCCTTCAGAAAATAAAATATAGATATCAAATCCATGCCTAATATTGGTACATGTAAAACTCCTCTTCCACACATGATTTATTGAATGATAAAATTATTCAAAATGATTAAAACTCAATTTACCAGGGGGGTGGATGAATAAAATTTACAATTAGTGGATAGATCCTTAGACTATCATGATCCATCCTATGGATCAACACGAACATGGAACATCCAATCATTCACCATTGAGTCAAAAACACATGTATTTATTAACCACCATGATGGTTTATAAATAATAAACACCAATTAAAATGCATTTCAAAACATTTTTATTCTAATTATCATAATTATACATGCACATAATTATATATCTCTAATTGTGTTCACTCCATACTGAACAAGGACTCCCTAATGTTGGACAATCAAGGGACTAGTTTTATGTGTCATACCTCCAAATCCTCAATCATTACCCAGTCCTTTTGGGTAAAATTAATTAGAAAAAAAATTCCATAAAAATGGATTTTCCCAATCCCATAAAAAAATTAAATTTATATTTTTGACAATGGATGTACATTGGCTCATCATGTGAAAACCCATCTTGTTAAAATTACTATGGTGCATATCCACAAAATGTAAATCTAGATACCCTTGAGCAGGTGGTGTTTGAGGAAAGAAAAACCATATATTATAAATATATTAATATACTATATTGATTAATCATTGATTTTAATTAATTTTATTGCAAAAAAATCCCCATAAAAGTACTCATACTATTCTATGGACATATCATGTATATAATCATTGACAGAACACCTTCAGAATGTTTAAATATACTTTGTTAGAAACATTATCCCTAACAATGTATAAAACTCAAACCGTGCTATATAATTAAAATAATTAGTTTTTTGAATACATTATTATTTGTTAAATTTTAATGTCGTATGGGAATCAAAACATATGAACTGATATATAGGTGATAAGAGTATAAACTAAATTAAAATGCGAGTTCTAGACTCTAGCTGATGCCATATCTCCAATGGACTAGTCTAACCTCACAAACACAAAATTCTTCCTTCCTAAAATACAAAATGTGTATCAATTATTTTTGTTGTCTTTTATAACCCAATATTTATTAATTTCCTTCCAATTAGACATATCTAATTTTTTCAAATGGTGGGGGAAGAGACTACCTAATATCAGAAATTGAGAACACCTATCAACTAATTATCAGAGAAAATACTTTAATTGCTCAAAAAACTAGGGAGGGAGGTTCAAAACCATAACTCCATGAACAAGTCATTTATATGTGGGTAAATCCTTTTAATTTGTTGGGTGAACCTAGATTGTATTATGTTTGTTGAAGCTGAAATGGAAAATACATGTAAAATCATGAATGTATGATATATGGTGCATGTAGTAACCTTAGTAATACCTTGTAATGATATCATAGTGATATGGATATAATATAATGTTATTATAGTCATAGAAATGATAAATTGGTTCCCATAACATTATTTCTCTACCTGGTCTGATAATAAAACTCATCACCTCTTTTACAGTGATTCACTAATATTTCAAAACCAATCCACACATGACTACAAAATAAAACAATTATCCTTATGATAAATATGATTTGATATCACCCTTTCCATACCTAACCCATATGTTCCCCACTCAGTGGTATATAATGAGTTCTTTCTGAAGCCCTCCTTGAGGAGGCCACAGGTGGGTAACTAACACCGAGGAAGAGTATCTGACAATATTGGTGGCCATAGCCTATGTGTCACTTAAAAAAATATTTAAAATAAAAAATATAACTGAAATACAATAATATATATATATATTTAAAATATACATAGTTCATGAATAGGATAACCTGAACGAGTGCAACCAACATGGAGGTACAAGAAAATCAATACAACTATGAAGCCTAAAAAACAATGCACTAGTGAAATAATCCATTTAGAAATTAATCCTATAACACACAGGGAAATATAGTCACATCACCATAATAAAGTACAATGATAATAAAACCTCACCATGAATCATCTGACTCATTCCTAAAGCATCCATGCCAACTATATTCCACCCAATCCATCAACAAACTTGTGCATCAGTTACACATACCCAGAACCTGTAGTAATATGACCAATTTAGAGGTTAGTGTAATCATACCCAGTAAGGAACCACCAAAATTAAATGCAATTCACATAATAATTTGTTAGATAAAATCCAATAAATATATTTTCTCAAGAGGAAGAAAAATATTAAAAGAATTGAACATATATATATATATATATCATAAAACTCCTTATATATACGTGTACCTTGAATGACTTAATGAAATAATAATATAGATAATCTTAATAACTAGATGTTCCATAGAAATATAGATGACCTAGTAATTAGAGCTCCAAAATTTGAATTCCAAATCAATAAAAAACTAGAGGATCTTGAAACCCAAAAGATTCCATGAATAAAAAAGATGATAAACAACCACATCAACATATTAAAAAAAAACTGATGTAGTTCCAAGGAATTATAATTATCACTAAAAATAATAAATAGATGACCATTGACCCCTGATGAATGATCATGATATAAGGGAGAACCACTTCTTATGTTTTATCAATACTGAACTAATGATAAAAACTCAAACATTTATCGCACATTGGGTCAATATACCTAACATGTAGGATATATCACCCTATGAAGAGTATAGAGAATATTAACTCTAGGGGATTATCCATTCCCTACATGGGTGGGATTATTAAGAACAGTTTTATAATATAATCTAAAAAAACCCACTCTATCTCACCCTCTAACAATGATATATGATCCATAGGATTCAATAACTGTTGAAATACTAGTTCTAGTGGAATATCCATTTACAGTTTGAGCTACGTATATGGGTGAAATATCTATTTCAAATATATGGTATCCCTTCCGCATATAACTTGGATTAAATAATTTTTTTATTGAAATCATCATATAATTTATCATGAATTCACACTTACATGGGTTATATACAAACTCTACTAGATGATATAACCCCAAAAGGTAAAATATCAACCTTACTATGGAATTATGATAAAAAACTATGTCAATCAAAATAATATTTTAGGGGTAGTGATTATCATCCCAAAAAACAAATCATACCTTAAAAAATTATTGTTTCTATGTTTCATATTACAACCATCACAACCTTGAGGTATGATACTCAGAAATAAGTATTTGAGAGTCCAAATAAGATCATAATTAAGGGGTCAGGTCCATCATATAGGTGTTAAATAGTGACATGTTTTGTTCATAGTATACATTGTTTGAAAATTACAATAAATTTCATCTAACAATATTACATTTCATATGGAATATAAATGATTAACTATATTGTGTTTTTTGGAGTACATAGTTTGTTGGTCCAGATGTAGTGGAATTCATTCAATGGATTCCCACAATGTGTTTCATCTTGATAACATGTAATGTGGGTTTTTCCATATAGTGTGTACCACTAAAATATTCTCCTCATTATATAATTCCCATATATAAAATTTATTGGATTCTTTATACATTGAATGTGAACACATGTATATTTCGTATTATATTCATTTCCTCACATAAACTAAGAATCCACATCTCTAGAAGCAAAAAACATGTGTTCATCCAAACCACACTCTATGTAATCTAGTTTTACAAACCTAATTCAATAATAACCACTTATTTTTTTCCTCTTCTATAAGTTTTTATTCATATCTACTAATATTGTTTTTTCTACATTAGTGATGATGATACAATTGTTGAAAGAAATTTGCATCCACTATTTATCATATTTATGATCTTTATCAAAGTTCACCACATTGCTGATACCACATGAAATACCATTCAAGAATCATTCAAGCTAATCACACCATCTTTGTCTATCCCCAAATCATTAATCTTGAAATCATACCCAAATTAATAATGTTGATATAATTTTTAAACAAAAATAGGAATTGAATCGAAAATTGTCAAAATGATGACCAAAATAATGGTCTTTGGTGAATGCATGAGTAATAAAGGGAGAAATTAATTAAAACATATATTTATGTTATTATGAAGGAAAAATATTATTTTCTACTAGTTATATCTATAGGAATACATTGAAAAAGAAAATAATTACATGGTCTATTTTCAATCTTCCCAAAATAATGTTATAATTGTGGAAAAATAAATTTACAAGGGAATGAAATTATCCCAAATACAGATTAAAGATAATAGAAAACAATCCATGTTTATAGTATCATAAGTAAACAATTAAAGTTAAAGAAAATAAAAAAACTTTCCTTGGTATCAGAACATTATCTATAGGAGAAGAAACATGGTTCATTGTCAATGGTGACACTAGTGGTATTTGATGGGCATTTGAGTGATCTTTTGACTCCACCTTTCTCATTAAAATATCTATTTACTAATATTCAACCACATTGATTAACTCTAAACTCTAAGGATTTATTGATAATCGTAGAGATTTTATTGAAATAAAATTAATTGGGGGATATTTTTTTCACTACAATTTAATAATTTAATTTAAATTATTTAATCAAATAATTTTTAATCCACCCATGATAGCACACCATTATAGGTCTGGATGTGAACAAATATTTTTTCACACCTTGGGTAAACACCAAATACTAGAATTAACTATAGTCTTAGTTTTTCAACTCAAGGTCTCATTTATAAAAATATACACATTTAATAGTAAACACATCAACACATTTTAATAGTAATATAATATTTTATATATATTAATCCTAAATATCTATGACACTGACTTTTCCATGAAAGCCATTCCAGTGTGTAAATACCATAATCTATAACCAACAAAATCCTGGTATGAATTTTTCAAGTGTTTTACTAAAGAAAAATTTCTATTGTACAACTATAAATCTCCAAAGACATCAAAACAAAAAAATTGAGCGATATAATTGTCAACTAAATCCTAGGCCAACAAATTTTTTTTGACTCTGCATTATGATAAAGATACCATGTTAATTTAATTTAATGTATACAGTATGGTCTCTAGAGATTGGGATTATTTATTAGCGAAGTGATGATAAATACACCCTAATAGTAGATACTATCTTATCATTCATGGATTTTTGAACATGTGTAGGTAGGTTTGTCAGTGTAATGAGATTGGCCATTGGATGGTCGATGTGACCTTCGAATGTTGATGTGCAGATGGATCTAGTTTTAGATTATTCCATGTCAAATATTGGATTTTATATCTATATTAAGTATTATATATTCTATTTGAATTGATATCAGCCTAAGGTTCTATTGGTTATGGTCCATGTCAGGTTTGGATCAAAGGTGAAATGTTTCTCATGGTTTCATGGATTCTTTGAATTGATAACTTCCTTGGGTTGGATTTGGTATGGGTATAGTTTTGTTTGATTTTTTGGAGATTATTTGGTTTTTATCCTGATATTTTTTTATTTTATCTATTTTTATAGCTACTAATTTATGTACATTTCATCAAGGGGTTTGATGACGATTTCTACAAGATCATTGATGAAATAATTCAATGTAATGGGGATTTTTCGTAGTACGGATTGATGAAATCCTGGAAGGAAGAAAATATTAAATTTCATTCAATTCCATTGAATGAATGTCATCCTATTGTATATATATATTCATAAATAAATCAAATATTACTTAGAATCTTTAGTGCATGATAAGGATTTTCCCAATATGATGTAAAGAGTAGGTTATAGACCTCCCATTAGGGGTTAGTTTCCATTTCAATGATATAAGGACAACTAATGTTTTTCAGATATTATTTATATTTAAATTAATTTGTTAAATTAATTATAAATTTTAATAATAAATTTATTTACTTATCATATATTCAGATATTTACTCAGAATGTTTTATGATTTTTGATGAATTTTGTACATTATTGGGAGTGAGTGTTCAAGTAGTAATTAAAGGGAACAAATTAGGGTATGTGGAAGGAGGTCTATGAAACTGATCCTTGCATCAATAAGTCTAATATAGAATGTGATATGTGTTTTCTCCATTGTGAACAATCAATATTATTAAATTAAATTAATTATTTGATTAAAATAAATTTCTTGTGGTTGGATGCAAGTATCGGCAACCACAGTAGTCGTATTAGAAATGGATTGACGCATCATATGCTAATGGGAGAGACCTTGTTCAAAATATTATTTCAGGAGGAACCCAAATCCTATTGGTTTGAATTAAATGTCCATGTGATCATATGGATTGTGGATAGGGGACATTAAATCCCTTTTCTGATGAATAGTAGTGGATGGTAAATGATTCTATTGAGAAAATAGTGATAGAAAATTATATGTATTAGAGCCATGGGTAGATTAATGTCCGGATTCCTTGTCAGGATTGATCTTGTATGGATAGAGGTTTTAGATGGTAACTAATTGATTTCTTGAGATTGGTAATAGTACATCTCATCCTATGAGGATAGTGATGTTATATGATGAACATATTTATGATAATGGAAGCTATGCCAAAAAAATATGTTCTTGGATAAAAAATGAGACTAAGACTGAGGAACCCATATGAGGTGTTTATATAATAGTGTAACAAATGAAGCCTTCATTGGTTCCCTATTGTTATGTTGACCTACGAACAGGTTATCAAGGGAGACATATATGGTTGATTTCATGTTTCTTATTTAAAATAATTAGTGACAATATCTTGTTTCACAATATAACATAACTTAGTGTTGTGATCATAATATCACTATGGTGATGGGAGAGGTACCAAAATTGATAAGAAATCCTAAAGTAAGTGATACATGTTAGGGTAATGATCCATCAATTTTGTGATGTCTTATAAGACGAAATGGATGGGATTAAATGACTAATGTGATTTATGATTAGGAGGTTAATGTGAGGGATGTTTTTCCCTCTATGATTATATAATTGGAATTCCTAGGTGGTTATATGAGATTCAACATTTTCATCCACACTAAATGTTTATATGTTTACCTAGAAGTTAAACTTTGAGTCAATATAGAATGCATGGGTGGTTATTGGGGATTCAAATTTTTGGGACATATGGATTACATAGGTGATTACCAAATAATTGTCTTTTACGACTATTTATAATTACAATGATTCTAGGATTTAGTCTTTCATGTATATCTAGATATTATTGGTTTACCTATTAAGAAACGAAGTTATTTTTTATTCTATTTGAATTCCTTGGATTTGTTATATTTATACTTTGATCCCTATTAGGATTACATATGTTAACCTCCAAGAATGCATCTTTGAGATTACTACTATCTTGAATAAATAATATTACCACTAGGGAATAATTGCAAGGGCCTGCTTTGATATGTCTATTGGTCATATTATATGTTTTGATTATATTTTCATGTACTTAGAGATACTCGGGAAATTGATTTAGTATCTATAGTCAATCTTAAAAGCTATATTAGAACCTATGTGTTAATGTTGTGTTCTTAATTTATGATTCCATAATTTTTTTATCATTTTTTATTGAAAAACATTACATGTGAATTCATTGTATATAATATATACATCTGGGACCTTGTTGGTGGTTCTATAATTGGTGTTACTTAAACCCTTCTGAAGAATGTATGGGTCTTGGGTACCTAATATGACATCCCTAATTATAGTTTGAGGTAGAGAGGAGGCTTAGTTTCAAATGATCGAGAATGATATATCATATGGTATTTAGATTCATGTATTTTTGAGGATCATGGATTAAATTAGATTATTCCATTATTTTTTTGATTTAATTGCCTTCTATTTATTATCGAACTAGGGGGAAGTTTTTTTATATTAGAATAAATAAGTTTCTATAGTACTTTAATTGAATTATTTCATTATTTATCATGGATGAAAATTATTTATTGGTTATGCGTTCAATTATTATTCTTATAGATGTTGTTATGTTATTTTTTCCTTATTTTTTTACATTGATCTAAGGTTATAGTGTACCCATGGTAGATACCTTGACTCCATTATTCGTCATAGTTCTCTGGAATATATGGAGGCTTGTTTGAGGTAACAATGCCACTCTATATGGGACAATGATTAGGGGTATATTCCTAGAAGGTGTTATAAAGGTCATTCCAAGGATGAGATCCCAAAGGGAGAGAAGTTTGAATTAAAAGGGGAACATACTTATATAATTATAATTTATGTATCATGATACATATATTATTTTTTACATTTCCCCATTTAATTTGAAATAACTTGTTTATCTTGCATATATTGTGCTAATTCACCGATCTTTCTCATGTGGGTTTATTTTTGAATAAAAGTGGAAGATTATGTGAGAGTTAGTACATTCTAAATTTCATAAAGGGGTATGGGACTGGAGGAGTTGGTGAAATAATTGATATATTAATAAATTTATTATGTAATATCATTATTAACCTAGCTTGATTATTAAAATATGATTATCTTAATTAGGGAGAACATAAAACTCATATATTTCATGCTTAGAGAGAGTATTATCATATGCTATAAAGCATTTCTCAAACCATGTTATACTAAACCTATATTTTCAATTCTTATCCTTTATTTTTCAAAAATGAAATTATTTTTGATATAATAGACTATTCCACATAAATTTTTTTAAATTGAATATTACATTATTTAGAATAATATTTAACATGATTTTTTTATACTCATATTTTTTAGAACCTACCTACAGAATATATATTCTAGTGACCTAAATATATTTTATTATTTATATAAAATTATAATGTCACATTGAACATTTAATTGGAATATGTTGTTACTTCCATTTATATTGTAACCAAACATGGAGATCACATACAATACCATTGTAATTTTTATGTGTCATCAATAAATTGAAACACACTTCATGGTTGTAAAGACGATGGAAACCATCAATCAAGTTCTTTTTAATAATATCATTTCTTAGGGGGTGTTGGATGTATTATTTGTGTAGTGTGTTTTTTAAGGATATTGATAATTTGAATATCTCATTGTAAAAGATCTACACCTTCTTGTTGTTGTTTGTCTTATATAAGTCATGTTTGATGTGATTATTTGTTAGAAATTATATATTCTTACCATTATTGAGATCAATTATATTTTTGGGATATTAAGCCACTAACTTCAAAAGAATGATTCTCATTGACTATTTAGTGTACAATTTCGGTGGATTTTAATGATGTATAATTTCTTTGGATAGAGATTCATGTAGATGATGATTTTCAGGGGAAATATTGGTTTGTAAGTTGTTTATTTTAATTGATTAGATCAATTATGTTCTTGGGATTGGTCATGGATAAAACATTTTCACCCATTGAAACACAATTAAAATTTTGATAAATGGGATGAGTTAATATGAATATTAAGTGCAATAAAATAATGTCATTTATAGGAGTTTGAATGATCTTATTTGAAACTCCTCAATTTTTTTACATCAATGTTTAGTGGTTTAGTTTCCAATTGGTTTGTTAAATTTTTATTCTTTCTTAGTATTTATCACATCCTAGATATTTTCCCAATTTAAAACATTTATTAATTTATTTATTGAAAATTTTTATCATTCTTGTTGTCAAAATCCTATTTTTAGTGAATATATATATATATTATTTTTACAACATAAAATCACACCCTCTTAAATCTTATATACTTTTCTTTCTCAAGGGAAAAAAGGTACATGGAACTTTTATCATTCTTATATTTACTATAAATCATTCTCTTTGATAACCATATTATTTATGTTAATATCACTTTTTAATGTAACATGTATCCATTCCCATATTTATTTCATTTTTTGATTTCATTTTCCATTAATGAATACATAATATTGTTTTTAGATACAAAATATTTACCCATAATATTTTACATTTCTATGTTGACCTCATTCACTCTCACTTATTTGAAGTATTTTATTAATAATGAGTTCATTGGAAATTTTCAAATTCCATGTTTATAATTAATCTTTATTCAAATTCATTTTTACCATTGGACACTATTTATTTAAACTTCCACTGTTTAAAAAAACTAACAAATATAATGTATAGTTATTCTGAATTTTGATAAATTGTTTCATCATAAACTAAATTATTTTTCATAATCATTAATAAATATTTGTATTATGAAATTTTAATATAACATTTTTCATTTTTTCTCTCCATCGATGGTGATTTATATTCAACTACTTTTATATTTTCACTTACTTGGTGGTCTTTTTTATTATCTAAAAAAATATTTAAACCATTTTATTTTTAATGATTAATTATTATATTAAATTTGATGGATTTATTAATATATTATTTTTAAAACTTGTGTAATGATATTTTATTATATGATTAGTGGACCTGAAATTGTAAACATTGTCAATACTTTCGGTAAATCTTAACATATCATTAGTTTATAATGATTAAGAAAGAAAATATTTACCTTGTTTGATATGCTCAAGGGCACAAGTTTTTATTCTAGTCCATTACATTTAAATTATAAAAGTGTTAATTATTGTAATATTCTTATCATATCCTATAATTTTTTATGTGCACCATTTTAAAACCACGAGTCATTATTTTTCCATGTTTCTATTTATATTGTTTATTGTTATTCCCTTATTATTAATATTGACTTATATCACATATTGTGATCATATTATCATTTTTATATTGTTCCCAAATTATAATCATATTAGATCTTACATTGCGATTATTCATGCATTTGCTTTCAGTTCCCTCTTATTTTCACTATATGAGGCTATTACAACTCTATTTATTTTATATATATTGTCGAATGATTTTTCTTGACATATATGTATATAGTAGAACAAGTTATAATGAATTTTATATAATAATTGTTCACTAAATGATGTAATAAGTTGGATATGCAGCTGATGTCCACAGATAAAAACCCTCTATGTCATGAGAGTGTGTTTTCTATTTAATTTTTTGTGTAAAATCATATACAATATTATGAAATATATTTACATTAATTTTTATTAATCTGATCAGATTCCCCTAAAGAGATATGGTGATCATAAATCTATCATGAACATGGGATACCACAATTGGATGTAGGATATTTTCTAATGGAATAAAATGATCTTATAATATTACTTTATCAAAAGGTATCTCACAGGAAATTTCAGGATTCGTTGATGTTTAATCATTTACTAATTCTAAAATCAAAACATATGGTCTATTCCAATTCTTATTGTTTCACGATAAATATATGTTCAGGTCTAGCTGAGATCTATGGAGGTTGAACCCAGTATGCTTATAATTGTTTTTGGAATAGATAATTTTGGGATGTTTATTTTTGTGTTTATTATGATTTTTTTTTTCATTTTGTTGGAATTACAAATATACATGATCTAGAAAGATTCCATTTTATGATGGAGATATAGTTAAAAACATTTAGTGATGTTCATAAGGGATAATTAACTACTATGGGGTTTTTTATTTTATATATAATTTATTAATATTATTTTGACAATGATTGGGAATTTCTTATAAATCTTGAAATGTTCTTAGAGGGGGGTTAAATAGTTTCCAAAATTGGATAATGGTTTGGAATTTGAAAAATAAAATTTCTTAGAATAAAATATTTTTATGATTGGTATGGGGTCTACCCTAGCAGTGTTAGCGAGGTTCTAGGTAGGAAGAATGAAAAACCTAACAAAAAAGGATGGGTGTGAGGATGTTTAGGGTTGTGTGGGTTGTCTATAAATCTGGAATGGTGGGGCTTGTGGACGAAATTTAGATTTATGAAAGTGTGGGACAGACAGAATTAATACTATATAGGGGTTATAAGTCCCCATGCGTGTACCTCATATTCTTTTTCAGCCTCTATGATGAAGAAAATTTTTATATCAAAATTAAAGTAAAACTATGTTTTTACCCTATGTCTGTTTTTGAACCTTGATTAATTAATTTACCTATATTTTTTACATCATTATTTGTATGTTATTAATAATTTTTATGAACATTTAAATTAAATTTTACTCAATTTATATAGTTAGGAGTAGAATTGATAATGCCTTGGGATTGGAATATTTTGATTTTAATGTTGAACACATTTTCAATTGTATAACAAAAAAATATTTACATTTAGAATAGTTCAAAACACACTACATGGTGTTATATAAAGTCATATTTTATATGTTGACTTTCGCAAGTATATTCTAGTGATAGGGATAATGCAGATGAATTAAAATTAACTATAATTAAGACCCATAATTTTGTAGATAAAGAAGATGAATTGTAGCGATCAAGGATTCTAATTAGAATAATAATTTAATCATATTATTTGTGATGAATATTACTAATGAAAATTCATAATTTTTAGTGAGTTTAGAACTATGAGTGTGTGTGATGGACTATTTAATGATCATTGAAGAATTCAACATTCAAAAAACATGTTTTAATTATACAATTTAATGATTTATTCATCTAATTACCATTATTCTCACTTAAAAGTTCATACTATTATTTGAGTTTTTATTTTTATTATTAATGAGTTATATAAAATTATCTACATAAAAAATAGAATAACTAACTTATAGGTAACACTACATTGACTTGTGATTTGGTAGATGAGTCCAATTGATTGTATGCGATCTTATAGTGGTTATTATATCCTCAAGATGATATAATAATGTTATCTAATTTATATTTTTTTACATTAATAAAAATATAGGAGGCATCATTGAATTTTAATTTTAGAGGTGATGATATTGATAAGAAGTTATTCATTAATGTTTTCCTAACATGATAATTACATGAATTTTTATTCAATAAATGGCATCTGAAATGGGATGTTACACCATCACTAATGAGTTGTCTTTGTTTTGTGGATAGTATTAGTATTTACAAACACCAATTTGATTATATATATATATATTTAGTGTGTAATTATATGTTCTATGATTTTATATAAAAAAATTCTGGATTTTTTGGGCATCAACTTTCCATAACCATGTTTTAAATTATATGTTGTATCATGAAATAATACTTAAAGATAACACATTGATTATCAGGATTTTAGGTTATATAATTAATAATCCTCTATTATAGGGTAAAGATATCACATTTCTTGATTATATAATTCTTAATATGTTATCCACTAATTATTCAGTAGTGTTATCCACTAGTAATATATGTGTTCCATTTGGGGCCTTGTTTTCAAATTTTTATTCATTAATGATTTTTATCTAGATACAATTTTTTTAGAATAGTTTCTATATATGTAGATGTAATAAAATCACGTGATGAATTAAAAATTCAAAGGAAGAGGTAGTCACATGGTCGATGGTTTGAAATAGATGACCTATTAGTCGTATTGAGCACTTAGGTTATAACTCTATATTCTGACTTCATTGTATTTTTGAAAATTCATATCTTCTTTTGGAATTGATATTATTTAATTCATAGACTATTATATTGGGTTTTTATAGTCAAAAATTCATGAAAACCTAGTTGGTGATGTAATCATAATTCCAAAATAATCAGATATAATATAACATATCATGATTGTATAGAAGCATGAGATATGTTATTAAAAGAGCAATTTAATAGAGATCATTTTTATTGTTTCAGAGTACATTAAAAATTAATTATATTTCATTTTTATGTTTTTTATGTCTAATATGTTTTATCCGTGATTTTTATTAGGTAGGAAAGTAATCTTTTTGTTTCACTACATTTAATATTTTATCATCATCTGCATTATTTGGTAAAATGATGATGTTTAATATATATGTAATATACTAATATTTTTTTAATGTGATCATGGTATGATGTATTTGTAAAATTCATCATACTTTGTACTTTTTCCATATTGATTATATCAGTCTACAGAAGGACTATTTAAGATGGACTTGGGATGGCACAATCTACATTTTAGATAATATGGGTGATGTCATCGTTGGGTTTTATTTCATTAAACTTGTATCATAGTGGGACGATCTTATAACATGTTTTTGAATTCTTATAATATGTGAGATTTTTCTTTGGGAATAATGGTAATGGTTTATAGAGTTATATTAGTTCAATATTTATTTTTTAGAAACCCCATAGTTGAGTGTAAAGGGTGACATATTCCAAAAAAATAAATTTCTTATTAACTAATTGACATGAAAACTTTGAAGATAGGTTTGGTATACAATTAGATTAATAAATCTGTTATATAGTGCCATGTAAATGGTTATTGTGCATTATTTCTTTTGAATGTAAGTATATTATGGTAAATGAAATTGTTTTTTGAGAACAATGAATATTTAGAGTGATTGATCTCAATGTTGACGAATATTACACTTATTTATCAAGTAAAATTTACTCAATTCAGAATCATCTTTTGGGATCAATGATTATTAAATTTTCTCATATGACCCTTTTTAAGGTTTTTACACAAATATACGGAGATATAAATTATCATATAGATTTTTTAGTGTTATTAAATTAACTATAAAATGTAATTTCATGGAGATATCAACACATACTAGTTTATATTATAGAACAAGCATTGTGAGTTTAAACCAAATATTTTAATGAAAAAATTAGTGAATATGTAAATGAAATATAAAAAAATAATAAAATAAATTTTCTCATTTATTTGGGTAGGATGAAATATGATACTATAAAGATACATTAAGGCATCCCATGATTATTATTATGGTTGAATTAAGATGATATTGTGATGAAAATCCCGTTTGATCATTTTAAATTTTTGAAGGCTTGTGATACTATCTGATAAATAATTAAAAAGTTAATGTGTCCAACTCATTTTCGATTATTGAGCTGATTAGTTCCATGGATCTCCACATATTATTCATTTCACTATAGTCATGATTTTTCCTTTAGTTATATTATTAATCAATTCACAATTTGGTTATTGATAATAATTCTAATTAAAAGATTCAAATCTTAGGTCATTAGAAACACAATTATGTTTCTATATGATATCCAAATCATATAAAATTTGACTGATATATAATAAAACACATTTTTCCTGTGGATGTGAAATTAATATTTTTATAGTATTTAGAATGAAATTTAGTTGACATATACATGATTTTTATGTTTTGGATTGTCGACTCTTAGTTGGTAATGTTGATTCTTTTTAGGTTCACGTGGTGATTCTATGTATGAGTACTATAAGTGTAGATATATTCTAATTATTATTTATACTATGGATATAAAATTGAAGACAATTCTGAAATTCAAATGATATGGGGCTTATATGTAGAAAATCACTTATAATTGGATAATTTTAGGCTAGTGTGGACATAGGTTCTTGGAATAGTGAAATAAGAGGGATTTTTATACTTTTTTGATAAACATCATGCAAGATACTTGAAATAAATGTTCCATCTAATCATATAAGGGGGGGGGGGGGGTGGATACATATCACCAAAGAACAATTTATTTTCCAAATCATTTTCCATCCTATCAATATGGAAAAATATAAATGTATATAAATTGAAATGTCCCTGATTTTTCTTGAGAATAAAATGTATTTTCATTAAAATTTACTCTATTTATAGTAATTTTTATCCACTATTATATATCATTAGTAAATTATTATACATCATAGACCACTTATGTAATAGAGTAGTTTTATAGTAAAAAATTGATTTTTTCTTCAATAAGGGACCATATACAAAATATAGAAAATATAATGACAATAAGATATAAAAACCAAATTTTATATCATTGTATTATTTGGGATAATAGTTATTACTTATGAGTTAGGTTTGATTATTTTGGCTACCAAACCCCCAATAGGATTTTAAAAAAAAAGGGTTGTAAGAGTTAATTGGGGTCAATTTTTAATGGATTGAAATATACACATACTATAGAGTACCTACGGTGTGATATTAGTGCCAAATATATATTTTTTTAATGTCTATTACTTATTATGAATTTTCTTGAACTATGATTATATTTAATATATATTTTAACAAATATTATGTATATAAGATCAAAATTTGGTTCTTAATTTATGAATTAAATTCTAATTCATAGTGATCATACTGGGCCAACCACCCATCCTCCCACACCTTCTTAGCCAACTATTGTCATCATGTGGCCATGTATACCCTCAAAAAGTTGCATAGATCTTCAAATTACAATGAACTTATTTTCACCACTATTAGATCGATATAACTAGTTTATAAGAAGAAATTTACGATATCAGTTATTTTGATAGAGTTGTATATATTAGATATTTTCCATTTTGATGATGTTTAAATAGATACTATAATCATAATATATAGTATATTTTAAGACCAGTTTTATCTTTATCAATAAGAAAATCTAATATAAACGATGTTTCTTGGAATAAGATCTCCAGTTTTTTTATAGAGAATATACTATTAGGAGTTTAATTTATGTATTAATAAAATAATAATAATCATTTATTTATAAAATTATTATATTCCTAAATTAAAATAATAGATTTTTGTTTTGGAGGTTCTCTTCATACTAGAGAATGAATTAATATAGGGAGATCCACCAATCAATGATGTTTTTATTTAATATATTAGAAAAAAATTATTTCATTTTTACATTTATATTCCCAAGAATTAATTGAGGGGAATTTATTTCAAAACCATGAAACAATGTTTATAAATGAAAACCACACTTTTTTCCATTGTATGCATGTATAGTTACTCTGTAGCATTATATAGAAAGTGGTAAGAGTTTTTTATAATCAAGAAGTTGGTAACCACTTTTGGATTTTGTATTTACGGTCTCTGATATCACAATATAGAAATGTACAGATAGGCTTAGAGGCCTTGATTTTAGTGGTAGTTAAAGATTGAAAGCCCAGTTTAGCCCAATATATGGCACATGTATAGTTAATTTTACACAATTATCCATTTATATATTTTCTGTGATGTTATTAAATCCATTAATAAGAACATAATGTATGTTTTTTAACATTATAAATTATTGGTTAGTGCTTTTTTAACATCATGGGCCTATAAAATTAATAAAGTTACATGGTATTTACTTTCATGATAAAAATAAAATGAAATATTCCATTAATTTTTTTTATCTACTGTAATAGTGTTTTGACAAGAAATTATATTTAGTTCATATATGTGTGAGTGTAGTCGCAAGATAATTATGAAAATGATGGATAAATGTGTCTCAGGATGAGACCCACAATATATTGCAACAGTATGATGAATATTATATATGTGTAATGTCATAATACAAAGAATTATTATAAAATTAATTTAGCATTGATTTATCCTTTAATAAGTAAAATTATTATGAATATATGATATTTTTAGTAGTACTTTTGTTACATTTTCATTTTCCTGTTACAAATTTATTTTTAGTTTTTTTCGGGTTTGAGGATAAATTTTGAATGTTTATTTTTAATAATTATTTATATTTATTGGAGTTATAAAACAATGAAATAGAAGAAAATTAATAAGGAGAAAATTATAACAATAATACTCTAATGAATAATTTGGAATGGCTATTTGGGGACAAAAATTAGTATTAAGGCTCGTCATGGTTAGGAAATCATATTTAGAAAATAAAATTGTTGTGAAACACAAGGAAAGAAAAAATAAATATTTCTTGTTGGAAGTAAATATATTTGAAAATCATAAAATGAAATAATTTTTTGTTCATACATTTTATGGTTGTTTAGATGATATAAGATATAAAGTTGATTCCACGTATGAAAAATTCAGACAAAATGATGCGTTATTTATAGATTTAGAAATGGATTTGAGTATATATAGAAAATACATCATGGTTAATATTTCATGTCGAATTCATTTTTTGTGGTATTTTTTTAAAAAAAATACAAGGATTCTTATAGTTAACATGTAAGTTTTGGATTTAAGATGTTGTTTGTGCATAATTGGAGGATTATATTAATTAATTCTAATATAAAATATTTATATTATGTAACGTATTGACCCAGGTGCCACACACATGTTCCTTGGGTTGGTCAGTCACATGACCTCTATCATGCCTCCTCATATGATAGAGGCTACCAAATAGTTGTGATAGTCAATATAAATCATTCAAAGACTATTCCCTCTTCATCAATGTAGCACATGAATTGATGTTACTAAGAATAAAAAAATGATATAAGCATATTGCTAGGAAATACCGATATCACAAGATAACTAAAAAATGTATATAATAACAAATCTAAAATAGTATATATTTCATTTCAATTACATGTTGTTTGTCAAATGAAAAAAATAACAGTAGGTCACTAAAATCTATATTCGTTCCCTGATACACGGTTTGGTTCCCTCGTATGTGCTCTATCTGAACCTATCTATCTAATATATTTCCCTTTCCCCAATCATATCCCACAACCATGAAATAATTTGAGTACCGATTAATAATTCTATATAGGGTTTTAGTTGGTCTTAGTATCCCACATCCAAAGTAATCTAAAATAGTTTATGGTCAATAACATTGTATGTAGTTGAATAAATAATAAAGTATGAGCAATAAAATAAACAGTTCAGAAGTTTCCATTAGTCTTTATTTAACCACATAAACCCCTGAGCTCTTGATGACTCCTGAACCCTCAATACACTATTTGTCTCATACCAGTGTCTAAAGAACACCACAGTGCCATTTTTATAATTAATTATCTCATTAAATCATATAACAAACCCTTGTAACCATAATCCAATGCCAACTCATGGGGGGGGGGGTAGAATGTCGTGTCTCAAACTTAATGAGAATTTAGTGGCTCAGTCCATATCCCATACCTAAATATCATGTGGTTATTTTGAGCCTGAGTCCATATCCCATACCCATATTTCATATGGGTGTTTGGATCATCATTCCCTCGGCCACACCTTCTACATCAATCAATTCGTCATTATTGGATTTTGATGTAGTAGACCATTTCCCCCACATGTTTATCTTTCGAATCGTCACAATTGTATTTTGATGCAGTAGACGATTTCCTACACATGTGTATCACATGTATCAAAATATTTCATATATACCAATATCACATATATCTCAATAATAAAGGTTCATCAAAATGAACCATTTTATTATAATATTTTAAATATCATGGTTTAACAAACCAAATCCCAAAGCAAATTTTCAATTAATTCATAAACACATTATTTGAATGATCACACAATTAATTAATTAATTTACCAATTAATTAATTCAATTCCCCAACATGAATAATAAAATATTTAATAAAATATTTAATTAATCAAAATCCACATTCAAAACATTACCTTAATCTATTCATACAATAAATTAATCAAAATTAAGTATTTCATTATCAAAACAATTCATTAATTAATTCACAGATGAATTCATCCAATTTAGTCCAATTTTCACAGAACCAATATAATATTAATTAATTATAAAGTTAATTAATTTAATTCCACAATTCAATTTCACTACTTAACCTAAATCATTAACACATAGATTTTATAACAAATCAAATAAGTTATCTATTTAATTACCAAATAATAAAAAATTTAATCTGAGAATCACGTATATATAATTAAAAAAAATGTTGGATTTGAATATGAACCACATATATGATATTTGATGATGATCTGTTGCCAATGGAAATACCAAATTTGAATTGGGATAACCAAATAATTGATGAAGAACATGATCTATATTTTAAACCATGATCCATGATTTAAGGGACTTGATGTATCTAAAATTATATGCATACCCATAAAACATTGGGGAAACATACCCTGAATTAATGAATTGAGGATTTAGAGTAAGAGTAAACCACATGGGAGGAGTTTCTCTTACTATTATAGGTTTAGAAAAATATTTTGGGCTTCGAATAACCAAGAAACAAGGTTGTAGGCCTTAAAACATTATCTTGGAGCCTCAAAAAATATGTGGAAAAATTTTAGGTCTGAGTGGGGTAGAATTATGGTCATGTCATGAGGTTAAGAATTTTAAAAATATATTTTTTAGTGTAAGTAATACTGAAGACACTGTTGGTTATGTCATGAGGTTAAGAATTTTAAAAATATATTTTTTAGTGTAAGTAATACTGAAGACACTGTTTCATGGGTAGGGGCGCATAGTTTTCTGAACCTTTCAACTAAACCACGAACCTCTTATGGGTTGGGGTGGGGGTGAATGGTTAGTACTATGATAGTGCACGGGTTGAGAACCCACATGCCCGCCATTTTAATCCCCTCTATATGTGTTTGAATAGTTTAATGGGCCTAGTACATGGGTTGGGAAAAACATGATCCAAAGGTACATTTCTTCTCGGTAAACAATTTTCTCCATTTTTACTCAGAAACTATCAAATGTAAAACCAAAAAATATCACTAAAAATAATGGTAAAATATTAATTAAAAAAATACTAAGACATATCTAGAAAATATTAGTATATTGAAATCTCACCACCTTATAAAAACTCAACCTCGAGATATATAACCAAACATAACTGAGATTCTTATTCAAAATGATTCTACCACTTAGCCTACATGCATGATTATCTCTCCCTTGTTTCCTCATGAACACATCCATTTTTCCACAAAACATGACCTATCCAAACCATCATTCCCCATACCTATTTCTCATCATGATAAATGACAAATATCAGATTCACCTAAAATGACACATCAATATCAAGATAAACATTATCCACATCGATCAAAAGAGAAGGGTCAGGTTAATAAAGCTGAAGTTGTGACATATGAATGAAATAATGCATAAAAGTGTACCTATGTGGAAGTGTAAATAAGTAACACACCAGACCATCTTCTCCAAAAAAAAAACTCAAATGGTAAAAAAAAGCATGGGCACCAACATGCCCTATCTCTGAATCCTACAGTGACCCAGTATAGGGAAGACCTAAAGGAATACATGATCCCCTCCAATTAAACACTGAGTGTCATCATCGTTGATCATCATATGATTTAAGTCCTACCTAAGATGTAGTCATATGATTCTAAATCAACTGAATATACTATTATGTCACCTGTATGAGATTCGCTCTCAATAGTTCGGACTCACCTACACCAATCCATCATATATTTGATATTTAGGTACTACAATAAAGTGCCTCATATGGTTCCATCAGAATATTTACTAGATAACTATTGTTATAGGAGAACTCCAATAACCACAAATGCTTCTCCCAAGACAAAATGATGTTTAAAACACATTATCATAGCTTATCCTCAATAACCTATATTATATGCTCTTACTAGACATTTTTCGGTGGGTGAAATGTCATACACAAAAGAACCTAAATACCAATATCCCTCTTTAATCCCCTGAATATGTAAAAACAAAAACATGAGTAATGGTCTGAAATAATATTTTGTATCACCACATAAAGAAGAATATATTCCGGATATAAAAATATCCAAACTAGTTCATTGAGAAAGTGTAACGCCCCGACCCTAGTTACCCAGAGTCGGTGCATTATTACATAACATTGGCATGATCACAAGAAAGATCAAATCTCGAAAGACCGATTGGTTTAGTAGCCTTGGAAACACTAGATATATTCATAAGTTTTACATTACATCATAAAATGAAAAACTACTACAAAAACATAATGTATCCATAATCCACACTCATATCCCCACATAATATCCCTGCAGGTCATTCATAATTTACTTCTTCACTTCCTGGGAAAAATAAAACATAGAAAAGGGGTGAGCTCATATGCCCAGTAAGGATAACAATATAGCGGAAACTTTCATAAATAAGAATAAACATTTAAGGCAATGTATAACTAAAACAAAAGCCTTTCAAACATGAACTTTCAACATGGTACGGCATAAATAAAATGAAATAATGCCATTTACTTATTCACATGGATATTATACTAATCGAATAATCACAGGAAAAAATCAATAACCACTTTCATAATGTTGGAATGCATAATGCCAGACTATCATAACCACATAGTCAAGGCCTCGTGCCAAGACTACAAATAAGATTTTGTCAAGTCCTTGTGCCAAGACACTAGTTTGTCTCATGAGACCTACCGATGCATCGAGGAGCTATAGCGGGCTCCACCCGTCACATATTAAGTCCAATGCATTCCCATATGAAAAGGTTTAAACATAACATAAACATTCGTATTAAAACTAGCATACAAAATGTCAATAATTTCACCATAACTATGAATGGTATAAAAATATAACATCCACAGTCAAACATATCACAAAACCTTCAATACAATATAGAAGTTTTGTATCATAATAAATCAACTTCAAATAAGCGTAAAATCCATCAAAGGATGTTGACATAGATGAAATCAAAACACTTTTTAGAGAAATATCTCTTTCTATTTTTGAAATCATTTAAGAGGCATATAAAATAAAACATTTTCTTGAAAATATTCTTATAATCTTGTAAGGAATGCTTTGAAGATTTTATAACGGAGGAAAATAACTGCACCCTCCGTATAAGTTAAAAAAAACATTCTTACCTTAATTCTGTCGAAAAGGTTAAAAAGGAACTTGTTTTGAAAATGACAGAAAGATTCCTCTTATAAAAAGTCAAACAAGGGTATAAATGAATTTAACCCATATTCTTGTAAATAATAAAAATGTTTTGAAATACATTTTGAAGAAAACATTGATGTGGATGATAAAGAGATCCCAGTAGATTATTACATATAAACAACCTCGGATAATGAAGAGATTGTGAAATAACCCTTACCTTGTACTTTTCCTTGGTTGGGGTAGGTTAACCTCCTGTATAATGACGAAATAATTGTTATTAAATTATACCAGAATCATATACATTAATATGATATCATATATGATCTTTTAATATTGATTTGATAATAATATCTTAGTATTATCATTGTTTCGGGTGTTAACTTACTTGTTTTCTTTTATATGTTTTGTTACGTAAGACATGTTTGTAAAGGATAGGTTGTATATTATTCATATCCAGAATGATATCAAGTCCTTAAAAATCATTTTTTAAATCATCAAATGATAATTATACTTGAATGGATACGATGGAGAATGAATCTCATCGCGTTCGTGGAGACGGTAGTCCGTACGTACGCACGAGCGACAATATCATTATTTTGATATTAAAATAATATATAAATGGATGGTATATCATATATAAAGAATCCTTAACATGTTATATTTATTATTTACATGAGTTACACATCATTATTATACCCATCCAAATAATATTATATTGAATAACAATTACACCACGACGTGGAGACGGTAAGCTGTACGTACGCACGTCTGGTGACATGTTATTCAAAGGGTTGATAGAATAATGAATATGGTTGTACCATATTTATAATAACATCACAGTATATATATTATACTGGATTTATTATTTTAGAATGGTAACAACAAAGGAAGAAGAAGTGGAAGAAGAAATGAACTTAGAAAAGGGTGGTGAAATCATTACCTCTTCTTCGGGTTCTTCCTTTTGATTTGATCAAAAGGGCTCCTTAGGTTGGATTTCTGATCAAACTAAGGCCCCTAGGTTGTAGTGAGGGAAGTTGGGAGAGTATTTGGGCAGAGTTTGGCCGAACCAAAAGGCTTTGAAGGTGTGAAGAAATGAGAAGGAGGAGTGCCCTTTTATAAGAGGGGTGAGGGGCACCTTTGGAAAAGCTAGAAATATTAATTTATAATAAATTAATATTCGGTTTCTAATGGATCCAAAGTTGATTATTCAACGGTTAAGATGGGGATGGGTCGAAAACAACTCAACCAATAGAATTTAGACAGGTTTGGGTACTTATATTAACCTTATCTTTAAGTATTAACTCTAAGTTAATTAGTTTCACTTTTACAATGTCTCTTTGTATTTTAATATAATAAGGTTAAAAAACTTACTACATACATCCACGATACCCCAAGTGGTCCATTAATGATGAACCTATAATTATATAAGTCTCTTGGCCGAACCTTAGATTTTTAGGAATTTAATATCAATTAATAATATAATATTTGTTTTAAGAACTCTTTTATGTCAATTTTGACACTATTCAATAGTTGATTTTTATGAAACTCATAAAAGATTTATTACTTCGAAAAACGTCAATTAAATAAATCCTAATATATCATATTAGCCTATAAAATTAGTTTAATTCATTAAAAGTTTCATATTATATTTATTTGGGTATTTATAATATCAATTATTTTAATTTTTCACTATTATAGTAATTACTGCAACATCATTGTGTCATAAATAAAATAAATTATTTAATGTCTAAAAATTATAAATAAAATATCATCATGTAGGAAATCGTTTTATCTTTCTAATGAATATTTATAATCTAAAATCCAACATATATAACCCTATGTAAAAATTGTTTTTCTAAAAGATATATGCTTGTGTCAGTTTTTTATTCATTTTAACTTAATTAAAATAAAGTGTCATTATCACTTACAAGTGGATCCATGGGGTCCCAAAATCGACCCAAAGATGTCCATGGTCGACCATGTATCAACCAATAGGGTTAAGACACGTTTTAGGGTAATTTAGTATTATTATAATATTATTTTTAACCCTTATTTACCGGATTTACCCTTAACCATGGTAAATAAAATATTTACCGCAGTAATTATTCAAAATGTCTAAAAATAAAAGTTACCTATTTACACAATTTGAACATCCTGATTCCAAATATGGAATCAATTTTCCTAAATTCAAAACACAGAAGTGGCAGAAATTAATTTAAAATTAATTCCCACTGTCAAAACAAAAAGCGTGTTTTTAAGAGATAATAACTATCAAAAGATTGACACTTGTTTATGTTCGGTTTAATTCTAAAATTATGTCCAATGACCAACATTATATTAAATGGTAAAAATATATTCTAAATATACTTTAAAACTACTAAAATTCATAATTTATCACTATTAATTATTTTGATTAAAAAAGTTGTTTTTAATTAAAATTTAGTAATTTTCACTATTCATCAAAATATGAAAGTTATCCAAAAAGTACCAAAATTTCACCTTAGGCTAAATTAGATATTCCGAATCCAAAAATGAAGTCCATTTTGAAATATAAAATATATATAATTTTAAAAATTAGGTATTACTATTCATAACGGCTAGTTTGATTGGTTGTTAGAACTCGGTGTTGCGTACAACACACGCTATCGCATTATTCAAAGAGAAGCGTACCGTAGAAGCTTGGGGTGTTACATTCTCCCCTCCTTCAAATAATTCCGTCCTCGAAATTTATAGAATACTATTGCATGAAAACACTCGGGTGGTTCTTCATCATATGTTCCTTGGGTTCCCACGTTCCCTCTTCCATCTTATGGTTTCTCCACAAAACTTTTACCAGACGTGTCGTCCGGTTTCTCAATACTTGTTCTCTCGTATCAAGAATCCTGACGGGCTCTTCACAATAGGAAATATCGGGTTCCAGTTCTAATTCCTCATAGGTGAGTACATGCGTTGGATCTGGCATGTATTTCCTCAACAGAGATACGTGGAACACATCGTGAACTTTGGAGAGACTTGGCGGCATTGCCAATCGGTAAGCTACAACCCCAATTCGTTCTATAATTTCGAAAGGTCCGATGTACCTGGGACTCAATTTACCTTTCTTACCAAAACGTATGACTCCCTTCCTCGGAGATACCTTCAGGAAAACAAGATCACCGACTTGAAATTCCAAATCCTTCCTTCGATTATCGGCATAGCTCTTCTGCCTACTTTGAGCTGCTTTGATGTGATTTTGGATTACTTTCACCTTTTCCACCGTTTCCTCCACCAGTTCTGGGCCTACAAGTTTTCTTTCACCAACGTCATCCCAACAGGTTGGTGTACGACATCTCTTTCCGTATAACGCTTCATATGGTGCCATCTGTATACTCGAATGGAAGCTATTGTTATAGGAAAATTCTACCAGTGGTAAATATTGATCCCACATACCCTGAAAGTCAAGTGAGCAAGATCTCAACATGTATTCTAAGGTCTGAATAGTCCGTTCTGATTGTCCATCTGTCTGAGGGTGGTAAGCAGTGCTCAAATGAAGTTCGGTATCCAGGGATTTCTGAAGAATTTTCCAAAATCTTGAAGTAAAACGGGGATCACGATCAGAAACAATTGATAAGGGTACTCCATGAAGTCTCACAACTTCATTAATATATAGTCTTGCTAGACGTTCCAGGGGTATATCTTCTCTTATAGCAAGAAAATGTGCTGACTTGGTAAGACGATCAACAATAACCCATATTGCATCATTCCTTCTAGGAGTCTTTGGTAGCCCCATGACAAAGTCCATCGTAATATTGTCCCATTTCCACTCCGGTATGGGAAGAGGTTGCATGACTCTTCCAAGCTGTTGCCTTCCAGCTTTCACTTGTTGAAAAACCATACATCTTGACACAAAATCAGCAATCTCCCTCTTCATGTTGTCCCACCAAAAATGTTCCTTCAAATCTCTATACATTTTTGTGCTCCCAGGGTGTATAGAGAAATTGGAACTATGAGCATCATCCAACAATTCCCTTTTTAGATCAGGTAAATCGGGAACACAAAGTCTCTTCCCGAATTTCAAAATTCCTTCTTCATACACAAAGTCTCTCAATCTCCCATCATTCACAGCTTTAATCTTCTTTTGGAATTCTTCATCATCGGTCTGAGAACTCTTAATCCTTTCTAGTAAATATGGTTTGGCAACCATTTTAAAAAGCATTGATGTATCACCTTCCCTGGTTATTCCCATGTCCATCTTCTCTAGATCCATGAAAATTGGATCCCTTTCAATTCTCGTATTGTTCAAAACTCCATGGTCTTTTCTACTCGAAGCATCTGCCACCTTGTTTGCCTTTCCCGGGTGGCATTGTATCGTACAATCATAATCCGTGAGTAATTCCAGCCATCTCCTTTGCCTCATGTTGAGTTCTTTTTGTGAGAAAATATACTTCAAACTCTTGTGATCAGTATAAATCTCACATTTTTCACCATAGAGGTAGTGCCTCCATATCTTCAAAGCAAAGATCACAGCTGCTAACTCGAGATCATGAGTAGGATAGTTTTGTTCATGAATTTTCAACTCTCGTGATGCATAGGAAATAACTCTATCATTCTTCATAAGGACACAACCAAGTCCGTTCTTTGATGCACCACTATAAATAACGAACCCATAATTCCCCGATGGTAGAGTCAATATAGGAGCATTGACTAATCTTTTCTTCAGTTCTTCAAAACATTCTTCAAACTCTTTTGTCCAAACAAATTTAACCCCTTTACGTGTGAGCTTTGTTAACGGGTTAGCCAATCGGGCAAAATTCTGGACGAAACATCGATAATAACCTGCCAAACCGATAAAACTGCGTACCTCAGTTATACTCGTAGGTTCTGGCCATTCTTGGATTGCCTTGGTCTTAGAAGGATCAAAAGAGATTCCATCTTTAGAGACAATATGACCAAGAAAAGAAATCTCATGAAGCCAGAATTCACACTTGCTAAACTTCCCATATAATTCATGCCTCCTCAGAGTCTTCAAGATAATGCGCAAGTGATTTTCATGATCTTCGTAGGTTTTGGAGTATACCAAGATATCATCAATAAATACCACCACAAATTCATCAAGATACTCCTTGAAAACTCTATTCATCAGATCCATGAATACAGAGGGTGCATTAGTCAATCCAAACGACATTACAGTAAACTCGTAATGCCCGTACCTGGTTCGAAATGATGTCTTCGGAATGTCTTCCTTCTTCACACCCAACTGATGGTATCCAGATCGAAGGTCAATCTTTGAAAAGTATTGAGCTCCATGCAGTTGGTCAAATAAATCATCAATACGAGGTAGGGGATACTTGTTCTTTATCGTTATAGCATTGATCTCCCTGTAGTCGATACATAACCTCATAGATCCATCTTTCTTTTTAACAAAAAGAATAGGGGCTCCCCATGGAGAAACACTAGGGAGAATAAATCCCTTATTACTCAATTCCTCTAGTTTTTTCTTTAGTTCGACTAACTCTACAATGGCCATTCTATAAGGGGTCTTCGATATAGGCCTTGATCCAGGAATCAAATCAATGGAAAACTCAACTTCTCGTTCTGGAGGATGTCCATGTAAATCTTCCGGAAATACATCTACAAATTCTTTCACAACAGGTACATCCTCTATTTGAACATTCCTTTCCTCACCGACAGTTATTTCATTCTCTTCCTCCCTAATAATTTAATTAAGTTTAGCTACTGGGGGTGGATCTAAATAAGATTTAGGTGGTGACGATTCTGCTCTAAAGATAAGGTGTTCCTTATCATTATCATCAAGAATCGTAACCTCTTTCTTCTTACAATAAATCTTCGCATCATAGTCCGAAAGCCAGTCCATACCGAGGATTATATCGAACTCAATCATAGGTATGACGATGAGATCAGTAGATAAAGAAAATTTATGTGCTCTAATGGGGACTGATTCACAAAACATTGTTGCAATGATACTTCCCTTAGGAGTTTTAACTGACAACTCCCTTATTAAATCAAATTGGAAATATCTAATTTTCTTAGCAAACTGGGAGGATATTAAACAATGCGACGATCCAAAGTCAAATAATGCATTTGCTAAACTTGAGGAAACCATTAAATTACCTGCCACCACGTCTTTTGGAGCTTCTACCTCTGCAGTAGTGATAGCATAAGCCTGGCCTTGATCCCTTGGCCTTTTCTGAGGTAAGTTCTCCTGACGCTTAGGACATTCATTCGCATAATGTCCCATCTCCCTGCAATTGTAGCACTGAACGTTGGTGGCTTCCTTCTTCCCTTTTCAATCACGAGCTTGGTGGCCTTTTTCACCACACTTGTAACAGACTCCCATTCCCTTCAAGCAAGCACCGGGGTGTTTCTTCCCACATTTACCACATGATGGATATTCAACCTTTCCTTTCTTCCCCTTATTTACATTCCCAGATTGATCAGCATGCCTCTTCTTCTCTTGCTTTGCTTTAAATTCATAAGACTTAGAGAATTCCTTTTCGGTCATGATAGCACATGAGACAATGTCTTCATATGATGAAAAGGATTGTGAGACTAACGCTCGACGGAGAAATTGTTTTAACCCATCAAAGAAACGATCAATCTTACTTCTTGGGTTGCGAATATAATCTCTAGCATACCTCGCTAACCTTGTAATGTTATCCTCATACTTTGTGACATTCGCATCCTCCTTTTGTCTCAGACTCAGAAATTGCCTTTCCATATCTGCTCGATGGTCGCGAGGAAAGTATTTTTCTAAAAAAATATCTTTGAACTCCCTCCATTCCATATTTGATACTTCATCATCTTCCTTCATGTTTTGAATCAATGACCACCATTGATCAGCATCTCCAGTGAGGCGGTAAACTGCCATGATAACTTTTTCCCTTTCACTGCTCCCCAAAGCCTAAAATATTTTCTCTAGGGAATTTATCCACTGCTCGGCTACTAAGGGATTTGTATTCCCATTGAACGTTGGTGGTTGTTGCCTCATTAATCGATCTAACATTGATCCTCCATGCTGCGGATCAGGGTGCTCCATACGGGTAAGGTTATTATTCATAACCTGAGTAAGTTGTCCCAGTATGGTGATTAGCTGATCGGCTCCAGTTGCATCACCATCTCCACTATAATTATCTTGAGCAGGAGGGAAATCCCTACATGGAGTGCGTGCATTGATACAGTTTCCATTTCTTCCACTAGGTTCCATTTCTAAACAATGGCATAAACTAGATCAGTTTATGAATCAAAATACATAATCCCATACTTATAAAACACTTAACATAAATTGAACTATTTATGGATATAATCCATAATCATAAAAATGTTTTCTTTGAGGAAGTATATACTCATAAACCCTTCATAATGATTTGTAAAGAAAATGAGAGTTATCCTAAGCATATCCCCCGGGAGTGTCGTAACCAAGAGTGCAGCAAGGCCCGTTGTCGTGCACCAGTTCCCGTTCGAGTCTAGCTCAAAGCGGTGTTTTCGGGTTTTACCCCTAGGTACATCTGTGCCAGAGCCGCCTCAACCTGCTCGTATCCAGACATGGATGTATTGCTCGGAAAACTCACAAAATCTCTACAATACCAAAATTCTAGGAAGTTCTTCTACACTAATCCTCAAAGTTCATCTTAGGTCTGCGTGCTCTAATCAGAGTTTATCTAAATCTAGCTTCCAAGGTTTGTAGTAAACTTCCTCTGATACCAACTGTAACGCCTCGACCCTAGTTACCCAAAGTCGGTGTATTATTACATAACATTGGCATGATCACAAGAAAGATCAAATCTCGAAAGACTGATTGGTTTAGTAGCCTTGGAAACACTAGATATATTCATAAGTTTTACATTACATCATAAAATTAAAAACTACTACAAAAACATAATATCTCCATAATCCACACTCATATCCCCACATAATATCCCTGCAGGTCATTCATAATTTACTTCTTCACTTCCTGGGAAAAATAAAACATAGAAAAGGGGTGAGCTCAAATGCCCTGTAAGGATAACAATATAGCGGAAACTTTCATAAATAAGAATAAACATTTAAGGCAACGTATAACTACAACAAAAGCCTTTCAAACATGAACTTCCAACATGGTACGGAATAAATAAAATGAAATAATTCCATTTACTTATTCACATAGATATTCTACTAATCGAATAATCACATGCAAAAATCAATAACCACTTTCATAATGTTGGAATGCATAATGCCAGACTCTCATAACCATATAGTCAAGGCCTCGTGCCAAGACTACAAATAAGATTTTGTCAAGGCCTTGTGCCAAGACACTAGTTTGTCTCATGAGACCTGCCGATGCATCGAGGAGCTATAGCGGGCTCCACCCGTCGCATATTAAGTCCAATGCATTCCCATATGAAAAGGTTTAAACATAACATAAACATTCGTATTAAAAATAGCATACGAAATGTCAATAATTTCACCATAACTATGAATGGTATAAAAATAGCACATCCACAGTCAAACATATCACAAAACCTTCAATACAATATAGAAGTTTTGAATCATAATAAATCAACTTCAAATAAGCGTAGAATCAATCAAAGGATGTTGACATAGATGAAATCAAAACACTTTTTAGAGAAATATCTCTTTCTATTTTTGAAATCATTTAAGAGCAATATAAAATAAAACATTTTCTTGAAAATATTCTTATAAGCTTGTAAGGAAATATTTGAAGATTTTATAACGGCGGAAAATAACCGCACCCGCCGTATAAGTTAAAAAAAACATTCTTACCTTAATTCTGTCGAAAAGGTTAAAAAGGACCTTGTTTTGAAAATGACGGAAAGATTCCTCTTATAAAAAGTCAAACAAGGGTATAAATGACATTAACCCATATTCTTGTAAATAATAAAAATGTTTTGAAATACATTTTGAAGAAAACATGGATGTGGATGATAAAGAGATCCCAGTAGATTATTACATATAAACAACCTCGGATAATGAAGAGATTGTGAAATAACCCTTACCTTGTACTTTTCCTTGGTTGGGGTAGGTTAACCTCCTGTATAATGGTGAAATAATTGTTATTAATTTATACAAGAATAATATACATTAATATGATATCATATATGATCTTTTAATATTGATTTGATAATAATATCTTAGTATTATCGTTGTTTCGGGTGTTAACTTACTTGTTTTCTTTTATATGTTTTGTTACGTAAGACATGTTTTTAAAGGATAGGTTGTATATTATTCATATCCAGAATGATATCAAGTCCTTAAAAATCATTTTTTAAAATCATCAAATGATAATTATACTTGAATGGATATGATGGAGAATGAATCTCATCGAGTTCATGGAGGCGGTAGTCCGTACGTACGCACGAGCGACAATATCATTCTTTTTATATTAAAATAATATATAAATGGATGGTATATCATATATACAGAATCCTTAACATGTTATATTTATTATTTACATGAGTTACACATCATTATTATACCCATCCAAATAATATTATATTGAATAACAATTACACCACGACGTGGAGACGGTAAGCCGTACGTACGCACGTATGGTGACATGTTATTCAAAGGGTGGATAGAATACTGAATATGGTTGTACAATATTTATAATAACATTACAGTATATATATGATACTGGATTTATTATTTTAGAATGGTAACAACAAAGGAAGAAGAAGTGGAAGAACTAATGAACTTAGAAAAGGGTGGTGAAATCATTACCTCTTCTTCGGGTTCTTCCTTTTGATTTGATCAAAAGGGCTCCTTAGGTTGGCTTTACGATCAAACTAAGGCCCCTCGGTTGTAGTGAGGGAAGTTGGGAGAGTATTTGGGCAGAGTTTGGCCGAACCAAAAGGCTTTGAAGGTGTGAAGAAATGAGAAGAAGGAGTGCCCTTTTATAAGAGGGGTGAGGGGAACCTTTGGAAAAGCTAGAAATATTAATTTATAATAAATTCATATTCGGTTTCTAATGGATCAAAAGTTTATTATTCAAAGTTTAAGGTGGGTATGGGTCGAAAACAACTCAACCAATAGAATCTAGACAGGTTTGGGTACTTATATTAACCTTATCTTTAAGTATTAACTCTAAGTTAATTAGTTTCACTTTTACAATGTCTCTTTGTATTTTTATATAATATGGTAAATAAACATACTACATACATCCAAGCGACCCACAAGTGGTCCATTAATGATGAACCTATCATTATATAAGTCTTTTGGCCGAACCGTAGATTTTTAGGAATTTAATATCAATTAATCATATAATATTTGTTTTAAAAACTCTTTTATGTCAATTTTGACACTATTCAATAGTTGATTTTTGTGAAACTCATAACAGATTGATTACTTCGAAAAAAGTCAATTAAATCAATCTTAATATATCATATTATCCTAGAAAATTATTTTAATTCATTAAAAGTTTCATATTATATTTATTTGTGTATCTATAATATCAATTATTTTAATTTTTCACTATTATAGTAATTACTGCATCATCATTGTGTCATAAATAAAATAAATTATTTAATGTCTAAAAATTATAAATAAATTATCATTATGTAGGAAATCTTTTTATCTTTCTAATGAATATTTATAATCTAAAATCCAACATATATAACCCTATGTAATAATTGTTTTTCTAAAAGATATATGCTTGGTCATTTTTGTATTCATTTTAACTTAATTAAAATAAAGTGTCATTATCACTTACAAGTGGATCCATGGGGTCCCAAAATCGACCCAAAGATGTCCATGGTCGACCATGTATCAACCAATAGGGTTAAGACACGTTTTAGGGTAATTTAGTATTATTATCATATTATTTTTTAACCCTTATTTACCGGATTTACCCTTAACCATGGTAAATAAAATATTTACCGCAGTAATTATTCAAAATTTCTAAAAATAAAAGTTACCTATTTACACAATTTGAACATCCTGATTCCAAATATGGAATCCATTTTCCTAAATTCAAAACACATAAGTGGCAGAAATTAATTTAAAATTAATTCCCGCTGTCAAAACAAAAAGCGTGTTTTTAAGAGATAATAACTATCAAAAGATTGACACTTGTTTATGTTCGGTTTAATTGTAAAATTATGTCCAATGACCAAAATTATATTAAATGGTAAAAATATATTCTAAATATACTTTAAAACTACTAAAATTCCTAATTTATCACTATTAATTATTTTGATTAAAAAAGTTGTTTTTAGTTAAAATTTAGTATTTTTCACTATTCATCAAAATATGAAAGTTATCCGAAAAGTACCAAAATTTCACCTTAGGCTAAATTAGATATTCCAAATCCAAAAATGAAGTCCATTTTGAAATATAAAATATATATATTTTTAAAAAGTAGATATTACTATTCATAACGGCTAGTTTGATTGGTTGTTAGAACTCGGTCTTGGGTACAACACACGCTATCGCATTATTCAAAGAGAAGCGTACTGTAGAAGCTTGGGGTGTTACAGAAAGCCCCCTCACTAGTATAAAATGTCCTACCTTTTTCAAAATGTCCAAAACCACCCAAATAACATCATTCTTCAAAATAATACTCAAGATACACTCCACTAATTAAATGGTGACACTATACATGTTCTCTTTGGGATTGGGAAATGGATGTAGTAAAATAAAAGGTTGTCAATTCTCATACTTCACCTATTGATAGGTGTAACATCATATCATGAACCCTAAAATCTCCTATTTCATGCCTATACAATAAACCTATCATCATATATCATTTTTTATTTTTGGACACACATTAGTGTAAAACCCACTTCAAGGAATACAATTTATGAATTAACTCTTTTTGAATCATCATTGGGACAATAACCCAATTCTTGACATAGAGGATATCATCTTAATCTAAGGTCCAATATTAAGGTGGATCTCCACCTTCAGGACTTACCCTATGGTGAAAACATTCTGGATCCTAATACATCATTTAATTAATTTGGATCAAATGTGTATACTCCATTGGAACTGATACACGGTTAATCTTCTCTTAGATCTCTTAAACCACAACTTGCATCTCATCCAACAGAGTCATTATCTTCTACTCAGAACTCGACTAATGGACTTCCTAAGTCTGAGTATTCTTTCTTAATGTGTTATAAAAACTATTTCCATTACATGGTGTATATTCTAGATTAAAATAGGGTGAATTCATTTACTGAACCCCCTTCTACAGCTGAAGAATCAATTCTCATAATGAAATTATATACATACATCTCTTTTGTTTAGTATACATAGTAAATCTTTTAACCGACAAAGAATGCTGCACAAACATCAAATCATAAACCACTATAGTAAAATCAAGCTACTGCATAGGGTATTTTTAATCATTTGTCCTCAGCACGTAAGACCCTACAAAATAACTCGATCTCATTGAATCAACAATGGTCACAACCTAATCCCATAACAATCAAAAAACAATGTATACTTCTTAATTTGATTAGGAAGGATAAAATTGGTGCCAATATAAAAATATTCATCAACTCCTAGAAGGAAATCTCACATTCTTTCGACCATTCAATCTTTATTCCCTTCTTTGTGAAGACCGAATGAGGTTCTTCCAGTCTAGAAAATTAATTGTTGAATATTTTATAAAATCATTGTAACCCATGAATGATGAAAATATAAAAAACATTAATGGGATAGTCCCTAGAAAAAACATCTTGAGCATTATCTTGGTCCACTGAAAATCCATACTCTTAGATTATGTGACCTAATAAGTGTACCTAATTGATCCAAAACATAAACCCAGATAGATTAGAGTATAGGTGATGATCTCTCAATGTATATAGGATGATTATGAGATGTTGGGAATGGTATTTTTGATTCCCTGATTACCACAAGATGTCATCCAAAAAAGATACAACAATCTGATCTAGGGAAAGATGAAATATTATGTTCATCATGGCCATAAACTCTACTGGGGCGTTTTTGAACCCAAAAATCCTAATGATGAGATAATATATGCCATACATTTTTCTAAAAGTAGTTAGTGGTATATCTTATGGATAAAATCTCAACTTACGATATCTGAATCTCTATTCGATCATGGAGAGGATATAATCTCATCTTAACTAGTCAAAAAGGCCATCGATACGTATTAAAGGAAACTGGTTCTTCACAGTCATTCCATTAAATTTATAGTAATCAACACAGAATAACAATGTATTCTCATCCTTCATTGTAGAAAATACTAGATAAACCCCATGGAAACATACCTAGATAGATAAACCCCAAACCTAGTAACTCTTACAACTATGTCTTCATCTCTTGAAGCTCTATCATTGAAAATAATTATGATGGAATAGATATGGTATCATCCCCTGATATAATTTAAATAGTAAATACCACATATCTCTTAGGTGGAATATATAATAAGACCTCATGAAATATATCTTTATCCCTATCCACTATGAGAGTAAAGAGTTCATTATTTACTCCCCCATCATCTCGAAACAGGCTAGCATCCTAGATGGTGAGCTCTCCTTGTTGTTGATGAACTTACCACATATGGACCACCGTGATATCCCATAGTCCATGGATAATATATATGTCACCATAAAGATATGTAAACATCACCCTCCATTACTAAAATACAAGTGGGCACAAAATTCCACTAAATAGAACATACACATAATTAGGTGAAATCCTAACATATGTTGAATGTAACCATACCAAAGAAACCAATATTCACTTACCTCAAGAGAACATCCCCTGAAAAAACATATATATATCTACCATACTTATAATGATGTATCTATCATAAACACCTCTTTCATGAAATCAACCTACAGGCTGTAAACATTACACATTTGTGTAAAAATTATTTATTGACATGAAACAATATCAAATAAACTACTTTCAAGTAATGAAGATATAAGAATATTACCTTTAACTGTAGATAACAATTCCTCACTATCTATTTGAATAGGCTAGATGAAATGTAAATATACAGACCCTCTTCCCTCTAATTTAGTCAGAGTTATCTAAGCTAAAACCAACTACTAATACAAGAACTATTTTCTTGAAGATCCAAGTCCACTACCTATAATTCCACAACTAGTATAACTACACATTCCAACCAGATATTGGATTGAAGACCCGTTTAAAACACATTGATTATTCCCAGATCCTCCATTATTACCCATATGACATGGGTTACAATTGAATCTCTTTATATTTTCCATATTGACACAAGATCCGAACTATATAGATTTTTGGCTACAGTGCCTACAAATGTGACACAACATGTCCCACTGATGACATATTATTCAGGAAAGGTCTTGTGTAACTAATGCTTCCTTGCACCACACTTTTTACTATCTCCCTATATAACATTATCATAATGGAACTTCTTAATATCAAATTTGTTCTTCCTAACCTTCTAGTAGAAACCACATATCCTCCATTTGATTCCTTATCCATGTCCCTCTCAGATATGAGAGCATGTTCCACAACTTCTAAAATCTTATTTAACTATATGATATTTACCTATGAATTAATCATACATTAAAATTAATCCATAAAATTAAATCACATATTTTTCTCATCCCCTGCCATGGATAGAGAAATGTGCTATAGTGTAGTATATAGACCAACATAGTCCATCACAAACTTGCCCCCCCGACCATATCACATAATCCCAATTTACCTTTCTGATATCAGTGTCTATGGACAAAATTTCTCCAGGAACACCTCAAAATATTCCTTCAAAAGCATCCCGTATTCCATCTATATAACACCATGAGTTTTTACAGTCATTTTTATCTCAAATATATTAAATTTTTATTTTTTTCTTCTAATGAACTATGTCATAAATTCCATTTACATGACACCTACATGGTGTGGGTGACATTATAGCATCTCGGGGTATGTTACATAGAACACTAAATTATTTTACATTTCAAACAACACCCAATTGGTATATGTTACACGTAACACTGGCTTGGTGTATGTTACCAACATAATTAATGTTTCTACAAAACATAATTTTACTGTCATAATTTTCTAAATGAGATAATTATACCCTATTAGTTAAAATTTCTTATATGAATAGTAATTTCTGATTTTAAAATATTATCTATAAATTTTTTATAATTATAAACTACTAATAATTAAATATAAAATTTTTAGTAATGTGCCTATATGTTTTAAAAAACTATTTTCTCAAATGAATTTATTTTACTATCATTATGTGGAAAATAAAAAAAATAAATTTTAGACAAATTTAGAAATTTACGTTTATAAAATATAATTCATTAATGAATTTATAATGTCTAAATTATCTTAGGGACATATTTTTTTTGATTTTTCTTAGAAACATCAAATTATTGATGAGTAATGATGAATAATGTATTTTAATTACAAGCATATTTTTAATCTATTTTTTTATAATGATTAACTATTATTTTAATTGGTAAAAAAGATTAATTAGATAATATTTTAATCAATTAATAAATTTTATGTCATTGATATCTATTTCAATTTAATCATGGTTATAAAAACATAGGAATGTTTTTAATGTGTTTAATTTAAAAACCCGCCTTGTTAACCTAACCACGAGATTAATTTTAAATTAATTTCTACAAATTATGTGATTATAATATTGAAAAAATGATGAAATATTTGGGATCATCATAAAAAATTTTCAATATGTTTAAATTTTTTTTGACCAATAATATTAGCGAAAGCGATTAAAATTATTTACAATGATTATAGTGAAATTAAGCTTATTAACGGACAAAACAAGAAGATTATGACCCCAAAACACCTATAAGACCATCAAAAACCAATTTAACTTCCATTATTCATGCATGAACCTTCTATTCCTGAGTAAGGTTGGTTTTTAATTACTTTTTTTTTAAATAATTCGGGTACAACTAACTAGTTTTAAAAAATTCTAGGCGTGTTCTTTCCTATCCATATAAAAGGACACAACCTCTTTATCATATTTAAACCTCTCAAAACACATTGTTTCATCCAATATATATTCATTAAACATAAAAAATCAATCCATTTATCCAATATTACTCCCTTGAAACTATATAAATCAATGGATTCCATTTAGCACAAACAAAAAAGAGTTATGAGACAAAGAGTTTACATATTCTCTCACGATCCTTTCATTTATTTTCTTTCCTGTACCCCACCAATATATTAATTATAGGATTTTATAAAAAAAGATAATTCAATATTATTTAATGTTATTATTCTAAGGTTTATACCTATACTAACACACACATCCAACTAATGGGTAACAAACATACTGTTTATGTGTACAATGAACTACTTCTCACTGAACGATGATTATTTATTTTTTCCTTTAACCCATCTCATTGTGGGAATTATGATTCAAAATATATTTATATATTTCATATATAATAATTACTATGTTCAAAATCTGATTTATTCATTTAATTTTTTTACATATCATTTTTTGTAAATATGATAATTTCGTTTGAAGAAGTGTCGACTACCACCCCCTTAAAGTGATGTGACTCGATCAGACGCTACATGAAATGTGTTAATAATGGTTATTGTAACATTATTTGACATATATGATATGATAATTATACCTTAAATTATATATATAAATATATATACATATATGTCATTTATCTTCTTTCATTCAATACTATAAGAAAAATGGATACAATGTTCATGCATATATGACTTACAATCTCCATGAATGGTGTATTTAATTTCAGACTTCTAAATTATATTTATTTTAGAAATAAAAATATAAATAATATTCATAATAATTATATAATGGTTTAAATTATGTGATAATGATATATGTGTATAGAAAAAAGAGATAACATATTAAGTCACATGCAACGAACAAAAGAGATATTAACTGATTTGAGACCATAACATAGTGTTGTTTACAAGAGGGTAATATAAGGACATGATAAAACCATATATGGAATTATATATAATAATATGGTTATGTAAAATAATTATAATAAATTTATTTTTATTATACAGGTTCTTTTAATAAGCACGATGAGAGTGAAGACAGAAGGTAAGGGTATTTCATCTCAATGATTATTTCAGTGAGATACAGCTTTATTCACAACCCATTGATTTTGAGTCGTGTGTATAAATACCATGGAGGCATTAAATTATTATTATTGAAAAATAAATTGGCACATACATATCAATTATATGATGTTTATTTCATGGTATTTATGTTTCAAAAGTTACCAAATCGGTAAAATAGTTTTGTCTCAATTTTTTCTTCTTCGAGACTCGGGTTTTGTTGTGAACCAAAATTCATTTTGACTAGTATATGAATAAATTTTACATATTATATCATAAATATCATTCATTTAATAATAATTTATGAATAATTTAATTTAAAGTTCTTACAGGGAGATCATGATCCCATTTTACCAAGTGGTAAATGTTTATTGAAAAAATCTCATCTCTTTTCGAGATTGTTTTTAATTACACATCAATTTATGAAATATCATGAGCCATATCTCAAGAAACACTCATTAATCTTATTATCCTATATATATTCAATATAACATCATTTATTGGTATAATTGTTTCACTATTTTATACTAAATACAGTGTTATTATGTAAAATCTTACTATATACCTCTTTGTTCAAAAATCTATTGTATTTAAAAACAATATCTTAAAAATGATATAAAAACTATTTTAAAAAGATCATTGAATCCCAATTTCAAGTGAAATAGGATTTTTTAAAAGTTTTTATGGTTTTCAATTCTTCCGTTATACGTTTTCAAAGATATTTTCAAATAAAAGGGAATTCAAAAATGTATTATTTTTTGAAAATATTTTTTCAATCTAGAAATGATATTTTCCTCAAGAAATGTTTTAAAATATTGTTAATTATTTTACCATATAAGATAAATTCAATTTTTATTACTCATTACTTTATAGTGAATTTGATCAATGGTTCTATTCATATTATTTATCTAAATGGATTATTTTTTGTCGGCATAATTTTCTTAAAACCCTATTCTCTTTCATGGGTTATATTCATTTTAAACACTCTTATTTTCCTTGGATATGATTATGATGAAATTATTACAAAACCTATATTTTTTTCATTTCATGGGTTAATATATGATTATTTATAATCCTTTGGAACATTTATGTATGATTTCAATATGAGAGGTATGGGACCTATATGTCCCTTAAATGAACTGGATAAATATTTATATCACATTAGATAGACTAATATGGTATTGGGAATGATCCTTGACTACTAAGATGGCCATGAGAGTGATCTATTACTAACAATATGGAATGAGATGTGAAATTATGTTACTAAGATGTTCACGAGAGTGAACAATGACTATCAAGATAGTATTGGGAGTGAACCCATAATACCAATATGGTCATGGAAGAGATTCCTTTTATACTATGGGAATAATATTATTTGATTACGTGTTTTCCACAGTTCTATAATTTATTCATCTATTATGATTTTATGGGTTATTTTATTTATTTCCGTTTAATTGATTTCTTATGAATACCAATATTAATTCCATGATTCATGTATATGCCTTTGATGTGCATGGAATGATATTCTATTTTCATCACCATGTTTTCATACCCTTATTCTCGTGTTATCCTAACATATCTCCATTATTTACCATTACAAAGAATTTGAGGTCACATAGTGTTACGTTCCCTTCCCCCATGTTATGAAGATATGTATTATGTTTGAGGTGTCTAATTAGGGTCCTATTTAAGGATAAAATAGTGAGGGATAATGTAGCTCACATATGAATTTGTGTTTCTCTTTCCATGTTTCCAAAGGCACCCAAAAAAGTATATCTTTGGGAATTTGTTTTGTATAATATTTTATGTATTCAGAAAAAGTAATTTAAGGTTAACATATGTCATGAATGTGTCATTATAGTTGGTATCAGTGCAATATTTTAGTTTACATTTGGAAACTAGGATGATAAAACCTTATTGATAACCCTATGAACACGACCATTTATAAGTCTAAGGATAAATATATGTATAAAAATGCCACAAAATATTTGTAATTCATACATTGAGTAGATTCCTATAAATATGTACCAAGATGGACACTAAAAGAGGATGTGACTTTTGAACAGATGAACCTAGTAGTAAAAACACTAAAAATACGATTCAGGATGACTTGGGGTAATCTGGTACAAGACAATGAGCCTTACTGCACACCTGGTTTGACACTCCAGGGGATATGCATTGGGAATCCAGAAACACTTCATGAACCATCGAGAATAATTTAAATATATTTTTCTAATGAATAACCTAGATTAAACATACGAGTTAATATATTATAGAATGTTTCATAATTTATTTATCCTATAATTTACAGTTCAATATTATGTGGTTTCTCATTATGATATCTATTTCTCACACTATTAATTTTGGTTTTATTATATGGCTTGAACGTGAAAGAATTGTGTTAATAGTGATTGTGATGGAAAATGAAATGATTTTACTACTGAGAAACCGAATAATATGGGGGCTAGAATAATAAACCTCATTTCTATGATCACAAAACATTCTCAAGGTATGAATCCTGGTGGAATCATAAATGAGATAATGAGGGAAAAACATTTTGTTGTGTATTTCAGAAGAAAATGTCAACGTTATTTTAGAGTGTTTAATAATATAATTGTTGCTAAATAATGGATTAGTGTTACTAAATTGATATTGAATATTCTTCAGTGTTGGGAGCATGAGAAAGACAATATGGTTGTCTATCAGTAAGAAGGCGATGTAGAATATCAGTAGAATCTAATAAAGAATACAAGGAAACATTATGAGATTAAATGAGTAGATTGGGATGAGTTCAAGAAATTATTTTTCAGTAATTAAATTCATCAGATTCTTTTTAAAAAGATGGATAATTAGTTCCTTGTGTTTATGAAATGGGATGATGAATGTAATGGTACCAATGAGGCTAATTTCATGAAACATGTAAGAATGAATTTTAGAATTATCATCCAACCTAAAAGTAAAGTTGATATGTTTTTCAATGGATTAAAGCCAAGTATTATAATGGATATGGATATAATATAATTTAGTAGCTACAAAGTTATTGTGTGTTGTGCAATGAAGGTAGAAATGAAGGTTGGGGCCATATATCGATGTCATTATTTTGATAAGAATAGTAATATGGAGTTTAATGAAAAATATAAAAACCATGATGAAAATAATATGATCAATCATTTACACTCGATGTGTGGGAAAAAGAATGGAGGAAATAAACTTAAGGGGTATATTAAATTTCTTATGTTCTTATCGGAAGGCCATCGGGTATTTGACTGCAGAAGTGATAAGATGAAGTTACCTAACATTTTGAATAGGGAAAAGTAGCATAATATGCAACACCAAATGTTCAATGCGACAAGTTTAAGGGGAAAATTATTATACTATCTACTTCCCAAATCCAAGATATGGTAATGATGATCGATATTAATAACCTCTTAAGCCCAGGACATGGGAAAATCTCATGAAATCTCTATTTCTGATGAGGGGTGTGATAATGAAGTGATGAAAGGTACACTTAACATCGACTCTAGAACTGATAATGTTATATTTTATTTTGGATCTACACACTCTTTAATATCTAAATAATTTTTTAAGGGTGATATAATTCCACTTTAACAAATATTTTTGGAATTACCTGTGGAAACATTTAATGGGATGATAATGGCATCTCAAGTCTACGAATCCTCTACGATTGATGTTTGTGGGAGAGTTATTCTTTAAAATATTTTAATTCTTTCTTCAGTTGAATTTTATGTCATCTTATGCATAGATTAGAATTATTTAATAAAATCCATCATTAATTGAAATGGATGGGGTTTTACATTTAATATTTCATTCCCTCCAATTATCATCCATTAATGTGATGCTAAGCATAAACATCATGTAGAGATTACATCTAGTGTATGTGACTCAATTCTAATTAAAAATGCTTTTTTATCTCAAATGGTTCATGAGAAAATCTACATTGATGATATACCTTTTGTTCGATAGTTTTTTAATTCATTCTAGATTAGTTTTCTATATTTCCACTAACACATGAAGGTGATTTATTAAGGGAATTCATACCTGGTTCAACACAAATTTTAAATACTTCTTATAGAGTATCCCTAGTTGAGTTGAAGAAATTGAAGAATCAATTCCAAGAAAAATTTGATAGGGGATTCATTTGTCCATATGTGAAAACTTGGGTTAAACATGTCAATTTTGTTAAAAATAAAGATTGATCAATGAGACTCATCATGGATTATCAGGAGTTGACCAAGATCACAATCAAGAATAATTAGCCTCTTCCTTGTACTTATTACTTTTTTAATCTACAGTATAGAGCTTAATAATTTTCCACGATTGACCTTTATTCTAGATATCATCAATTTAGTGTAATGAATGAGGATATATAAAATATGTCATTCGGTACAATGTTTAGAAACTATGAATATATAGTGATGCCTTTTGGTCTTACAAATTATCATATGATATAATTGGTTTTAATAAAGAGTTTATTTAGAGATTACCTAGATCAGTTTGTGGTAGTATTTATAGATGACATTATTATATATTCAATGATGCACGAAGACAGTGAAGATAACATGAAAATTGTATAGAAGACCCTAATAAAAAATAGTCTATATAAGAAATTTAAAAAGTATTAATTTTTACTACAAAAGGATTCATTTTTGGGTCACATGATCCCAAGAGGTGGAATAGCAGATGATCCATAGAATATAGAGGCTATTAAATGTTGGCCTAGACCAACCATTGTGACTATGTTCCATAGCAATATTAGTTTATTTGGATGTTATTTAATGTTTTTTATTAAATTTAATGACTTTCTAATCCAAATTCTATGTTTACAAGGAAGGTTATCGCATTCCTCTATAAAGATTACCATGATGAAAATTTCATGGAACCAAAGAGAAGGTTATTCAATGAACATTTTATTACATTACCCAGTAGTGGATAATGGTTTTTAATCTATAGTGATACGACCATGAAGGGATTGGGATTTTTTCCTTGACATAATGACATGTTTATATTATATGTCTCATGATAGACGATGATTAATCAGAAAAAATACCAAAATAATGATCTAGAGTTAGTAGCCTAAATTATTGAATTAAATATATTGATAAATTTTCTTTATAGGGAAATGTATGATATATATACCATTCATAAAAGTATAAAATATATATTCACACAGAGGGAGTTTAACATCAACCAGAGATGATGGTTAAAGTTGATAAGGTATTATTATTTCTCAATACATTACCCCCTAGGAATGAGAAAAAGGTGGCATATGATTTAATTTATAAGGATTATGTTAGCTTATCCATGATGAGGATAAAAAATGATCTAATATTTCAATATTACTAGAGGATGGATCTATAAATCCTTAAGGATAGGGAAAATATTTTCTCTTAGATTAATGTTCAACTATCTATCCATGTGATGAATATGGATGAAAATAAGGAATATGTGGATCTTGAAAATAATCTAGAATTATTTTATATTTTAACCTTGATCAGTATGGAATGACAAGGATCAATAAATTTTTATATATTCTTTTGATAATTTATTTAATTTGGAGTTGGTATACGATGATCATTGATCTTCATTTTTTATACATCCAAGAAGTAAAAATATGTATAGGTAATTGAAAGAAATATTATAATGGGAAGTCATAAAGAGAGAAATATGATAGATTGTATATTGGTACTTGGTTTTCCAACATGTAAAGGATTAATGTCAAAAGTCAAAAAGGATGTTGCATCCATTGCCTATGCAAGAATGGGAATGGGATATCATCACAATAGATTTTTTCATTGAACTACCCAAAACCTTTAAATGGTTTAATGCTATATGGGTGGTGTCGAATCACCTTACAATGTCATCAAATTTCATCACAATTAGAGAATAATTATACATGGATCTAATTTCAAGGATATACATTAAGAGAGTTGTATGGTTTCATGGAGTACCATATTCATTTTTATCAGATAGACATCAATTCTTTTCCCAAAATGATATCAATAAGTCTTAATCAAAAATATGATAGAGAATTGAGTTTCAAAAATATTTATAATCCACAGATAATTGGTCATTCTAAAAGAACAATTCATAAACTATAAGATATATTTATTTATATATTTTTAGATTTCAAAGGTGGTGGAGATGAACAACATCCTCTAGTTGTGTTTTTCGTAAAAAAATATATTTCACTCGATCATTAATATAATACCTTATGAAGCCCTATATGAGAAGAAATGTTATCCAATGTATAGAAATGAGGTTGGGGAAATATAGATTTTGGGACCTAAGATCACTAAAGAAATGGTTGAGAAGGTTAGAACTAGTCTGTTGTATATAAAGGAAACCCAAAGTTATAAAAATTGTAATGTAGATAACAATTAGTGTAATCTCAAAATTGAATTTTTTGAAAAGGTGTTTCAAAAAATCTCACAATAGAAGAAATTTATGAGATTTGGGATGAAAGGCAAATGATGGTCTTGGTATATCAGTCCCTTTGAGAATTATGATCGTGTCAGGACGATAACCTATCTCCAGGAACATCATTCAAATAGCTCTCATGACCATGATGTGTCCCATGTATCTCTCTAGAGAAATTACATACCTAACCCTTCATAATTACTAGCAGTGAGATCATAACTTTGGAGAAATATATTTTTTTATGAGGATCAATAGGTTGAAATTATTGATCATACAAATTATGTTCTATGAAACAAGACAACTAACCCAGATATTTTTTATGAAGAAATGTATTGTTAGAGGATGCTAAATGGGAACTTGAAGATATAATGAATCACAATCATCCTCAATTTTTTACCCATTTTATGAATTTCGAGGGGGAAATACATTTTAAGGGGAGTAGAATGTAACACCATATGTATTTATGGACCTTTTGTTTCTCTCAAATAAATTTAAATTTCATTTACATCATTCAATACACAACGTCAAATAGCAATTTCACACAACATTAACATGAAATAAGTCACACGACACTAAATTTAAATAAAATTCGTAGAACATAGAATCAGCGTATGTTACACGCAAAACCAACTTTGTGTATGTTACACATTTCCATGACTTGGCATCCATTACATATAACCCTGATGTTTCAATAAAACATCATTTTATTGTTTTAATTTTTTAAATGAGATATTTATAACATTGAAATTAAACATAGTTATATGATTACTAATAAATAATTTTTTTATAATATGTATTATTTTTTATATAAATAAAAAATATTGGTAATTAAAGATATATTTTTTTGGTAAATTCCATATATGTTTCTAAATACCATTTTCTCCTTTGAACTGATTTTAATGTTCTTTTGTGAAAAATAATAAAAATAATATTAGATAAATTTTAATATTTAATTTGATAGAATAAACAAAATATTTTGAATTTATAATTTTTTAATTTATAATTGGCTAAATGCATTATATTTTTATGAGAAACATCATTTCTGATGAATAGTAAAAAAATACCAGGTTTTAATTCAAAACATCAATTTCATCTAATTTATTAATATTGTTAAATTATATTTTCAATTGGTTTAAATATTTAATATATTATTTTTTATCAACTTATAGAAGTTTGGTCATTGAGGTCAATTTCTCTTTAAACATGGGTATAAAATCATAAAAAGTATATGAATGATTTTACCTTAAAAACCGACATTTTTAGCCCGATTGAGGGAATAATATTAAATTAATTACAGCCAATTTTGTTATTTTAATTTGAAAAAATTAACATCATATTCTTAATCAACTTAATTTATAATTTATACAATTTTCGAATTATATTTTAAAAATAATTATTAGTGAAATTGATTAAAATAAACTAGAATGACAATGGTTAAATTAAGCTTAATAATGGAATGTACAATAACTTTAAGACCCAAAATGACCTAAAAACATGTCAAAAACATAGTAGACGGAAAAAAGATTCCATTAAACTTCCATTATTTAGTTTTGTTCGTTTGGTATGAATTACTGAAGGTAAAAACAAGGGTACACATAACTGGTTTCCAAATATTCCAAGTGTGTCCCTTTCCATACTTATAAATGGACACCAGCTCCACCTCTTATTCCCACCTCTCAAACCAATCAGGTTAGGAGAAAAATATTCTAAATAAACTTCATATCAACCCTCCTATTCTCCTAGAAGACTCTCCATGGACAGAAATAAAACCATGTAATCGTTTTGGAACAACTAAAATGAAGTTACCCAATTAAAAGGTAACATGTTCTCTCGAGATGCTTTCATTTATTTTCTTTCTACACCCCTACACTCTATTTATTAAAATAATATATAAAAAACCATTGTATTAAATATAATATAATTTTTTATGCTAAGGTATAAACCTACACTTACACACACATCAATCTAATGTTTAATGAACATACTGTTTATGTGTAGGACAAACTACCATCTTAGTAAATGATCATTGTTCATTTTTCATTTTCCACCACTCATGGTAGAAATCATGACGGAAAATATCTTTATATATGTAATATATTATATTAATTTTGTCTTCAAGATTATTTAATCAATTTATTACACATTTCATTTATACTTTACAACTGGTGTAAATAATATAATTGGTTTTGAGGAATTGTGGACTACCACCCCCTCAATGCTGCATTGTTCATTCACACACTACATGGAATATAATAATGATGGGTTTAGTGAAATTGTATTATATATACTATATAATATTACCACTATAATAGTTATATATATTTATATATATATACATATTTAATTTTACATTGTTTCTTTCAATATGAAAAAAAACTGAAGCATCATTCATTCATTCGTACAACTTAACATCTCCATGAATGGTGTATTCCATTTTATACATTTATATTCACTATATTTTTATAATACAAATCTAACTAAAAAACTTATATTTATATAAATTTTTTAATTTTTTAATAAAGACATAATTTTATGTAACATACATAAAAGAGATTAAGACACATGTGATGAACAAAGTAGGTATTACCTAATGTGAGACCAGAACATGGGATTGTTAACAAGAGTGTAATTTAAGGTCATGATAAACCAGTATATGTTATTATATATAATTACATGGATTTTTAAATTTTTATAGTAAATTTATATTTATTATACATGTGGTTTGATTGATTACATCGAGATTCATGAGACAAGGTAAGGGGATTTCATCTCATTTTTTATTTACATGAGATACCTAATTTATTCACCATATATTTCTTTTTTGGGGTTTGTATAATTAAAATGCAAATATTATAGGACTATTATTCTTAGGTTAATTTTTATTTACATACCCATTCAATTATATTTATTTCAATGGATTTATGTTTCTAAATTTACCGAATCGGTAAAATAGTTTTGTCTCAACTTGCCTTCAATGAGACTCATGTATTGATATGCACCTGAATTATTTTCAAGGTGTATATTCATCGATTATACATGTTAAATAATAAATATAATTCTTCTGATGATGTTTTAAGCTTCATATAATTTCATTTTCTTACATAGAGAGTATGATCCCAAGCCACAAGGTGATATGAGTTTACTGAATCAATATCATCACTTTTTGATATTTTTTATGATTATTCTTCAATTAATGAAATATAATGTTATATATCTCATAAATAAATCATGAATTTTCGTCTCCTATGGTTATTAAATATATCTTCAAGCATTAAAGACATTCTTTTTACAATTTAATGTACATTAGATAATGTTTTTATGTAAAATCAGACTATCTATTTCTTCGGTCAGAAATCTATTGTATTCAAAATACATGTATTCATTTATGTTTGGAAACGTTTTTTGAAGCCCATTTTCAATGTAAAAAGAATTTTAATTTTTTCTTGTATTTTCAATACTTCCTTTATATATTTTCAATGCTATTTTCAAAGAAAAATTATTTCAAAATGGTCAATTTTTTAAAAAGAATTTCTCAATGAAAAGGGAACTTTTCCTCAAGAGATTTATTTAAAAGATATTTAGAAATTATTTCCTATGTAATATATAATCCATTAGAGTTACTCATGATTTTATTGGGAAATTATTAAATGTTTCAATTCATATTATTTCTTTTAATGGTGGATGTTTTAATGTAATTATGTTTATGAATCCCATTACTCTTTCATGGGTTATATGTTTTTGAAACCCACTTCTTATCATGGGTTATGTTTATGATAAAATGTCTATAAAAAATTTATTTTCCATAGGTTATGATATGATTACATGTTTTTTATACCCATTTCATTTAATAAATTATGATATTATTATTTATGATTTTTTGGAATATTGATGTGTGATTTCATTATGGGATGTGTGGGACCTATATCTCTCTTCAAACAAATGGGTAATGATTTATATCTCATGATATAGACTAAGATGTATTTAAGAATGAACCTTGACTACTAAGATGTCCATAATAGTGAACCATGGATAGCATGATGGAATAAGGACTGATATCATGCTACTAATATGGCCATGAGAGTGAAACATGAATAAAAATATGGAATGGGGAGTGAACCCATACTACCACGATGGTCTATGAAAAAATTCCTTGGAAACTATGGAAATAATATTTTGTGATTTTGTTTTTTCCACAATTCCATGTTTTATTCATATGTTTTTTTTTCTTAGATTATGTTATTTATTTCATTATGACTAATTTATTATGAACTACGATGCATTATGACATGAAACATTAATATGATCTTTGATATGCATTTTATGATCTTATATTTTCATGATCATGTTCTCATACCATTTAGATCATGATTATTATAAAATATATACCATACTTACAATTACTAAGAATTTGATCTCACCCTTTTAATGATTCCTGTTAATAAGTTATAATGATATGTATTATGTTTGATGTGTCTAATAATGTTTCTAGTAAATAAGAATATAGTGGATGATGATGTATATCACTTATGTATCCATGTTTACATCTCCATGTTTCTAATGGAACTACACTGGTACAATGTTTCAGTTTCTATTTAAATAAAGATTTAAGTTTTCCTCAAATATTATGATATGTTTATGTATATCAAGAATGGTTTATTAAATTCCATGTTTAGGACAAAACATACCACCATAAATTTTCTAATACTTATAACCTATATGAATACAACATAACACTCCTCTCAGAAGGAGTATATAAATTGTCATGTAAAGTATGGATTGACTCAATCCAAAACAGTACAACCTCATGTATACCCTATCAAATTGAAGTCATAGGGTGTTGTAACTATTACTACCCCATAAATCCAGACATTCTTTTTAAAACCAGAAATGGGTCTTTTTTCAATGAACTACATAAACTAATCAAATTTATCTCGAAGGTTCTCTCCAAAATTTTCAAACAGTATTATCAGTGCCTTAGGATATATCATTAGAGGATCCTTTACATCCATAACCTCTTATTATCCTACAAACACAGATCATTATGGGGGTATGTCTCTATAAGTAAAAACACAATTCTTAGGGATCATAACACAACATTATCACATTCATGTGAATTCACATGATTCTGTAGAAAACATTTTTTGAAACCTCACCACATAGTAATAACTAACGCACTACAAAAACCCCAAACCATATTACATCCAGTTCATTGTTAAAATTTTTAAATACATCCTTAAATTAATGTTCCTCAACAGAAAACAAAATTTTCACAATTTTTTTCATCATTTTAATTTTCTAAGTTTTCATATTAGCCCTAGTTTTTAGTTCAATTTACAATGAGAGGAAAAATAGTTCAATTTCATAAACTTACCCAAAACATGTTATCTCATGCATGATTAAAATGATTTATGTCACAAAATAATCCAGAGTTCCTAGAATGTTGTACGTATACTCAAAAATCATACCATACCTGGAAATGTGTAAAATACCAAAAAAAGTTCCACAACTAATAACCACACCACACAACAAGTTCATTACATGAGGTGAAATAACATCCATCTATAACAACACACATCAATAACCACATTTTCAACAAGGTTTTATGGATTTTACTATCATACATGTATCAGATACTTCAACACTTAATTTCTTAACCAAGGAACAACTCCTATTATTATCATGTCTATCTTTCACAAATAGAATGATAAAAGTTAAAGGAATCAAAAAAAATCTGATGCTATATTGTAATGCCCTGACCTAAGTGCTATACTCTAGTGCCCCAACCCAGTCGGTCACATGACCTCAAGTGCACCTCCATTTAAACTAAATGATGACAAATATTCTTGAGAGTAAAAATTGATCATGGGGGATATTATACTATCTTTATATAAGTAGCACAATAGTGGAAGTAGAAAATAATAAACAACATATACAACAAAATATCCCACCAATACCCGTATCTTATGATAACTGATAAAAGAATAAAATAACCAAGATAAAACAATAGATATATCATGTGAAGTACATTACTAGTTCTAAATGAAGTAACTAAATTTATGATACTGAATAATGAATGTGGGTCTTAACACCAGGTATGCTTCCCTCATCCATACACACCTTGAATTAATCATATACCATACTGATAATGTTCTTATCCTTCCCTGGAACCACGATATCAATTTTGGTGCTGATCAGGTAGCACCGGTTGGGTGTGAGTACAACCTAGTAGGCCACCACTAACAGTTTATAAAAAAATATATAGTCCGTAAAAATTTATTTAGTTTGATAATGAATATTGTACAAGAAATATAGTAAATAGGTTAAATTAATTCAATTACTTTGTATTTAACCACATAAACCCCCTGAGTTCATAAGGACACGAGTACCCTAAAAACTATCATAAACCAATTCTAGAGTTGAAACTACATCACAATACCATGGCCATAATTTATAACATCATTCAATAATATCACTACCAATCAAAATCATAGTTTAATGCCAACTAATGCAAGTTCAATTTCATATCTAACACCCCAACGGGTATTTGGAGCCTCAGTCCCCATCCCATTCCTAAATGACACAGGGGTATTGGGAGAGATATTCCTTATCCAATACTCATATCTCAAATGGGTAAATGTATAATCAAGACCCTATCACACACCACGTTTATCAATCAATTAACCACTGTGTTATATTGATACTACACACCATCTCCTACACATGTTTTTCAATCAATTCATCACTATGGGATTTCGATGTAGTAGACAATGTACCACACATTTTATCACATATATCTCAATATCACATGTATAATAACATCACATATATACTATAAATCAATGTTAATCAATATTAACCCTCTAATTATGATTTCATAAATAACAAGTTTTAACCAACCATCTCACACTTTCAATTGGTAATTAAATCTTAAACACATTAATTGACCATTGAATCAATCAATCAATTAATTTAAAAACAAATTAATTCAATTACACAATCAAATCATTCCATTAATTAATTTTAAAATTAATTAATCCCAATCGACATTCACAACAATCACTTAATTAATTCCAAATTTAATTAATGCATATCGACATTGACAAAGATCCTCAAATTAAATCATAAAATTATTTAATCCCAATAAAAATTGCACAATAACTATAATTTATTTTAATTAATTTAAAATTTAATTAATAGAGTATAATCTAATTATCAAAATCCTAATATCCAATTAATTATTTCCATTCCACTATTCAAATTTTCTAATATACCTAAAAATTTATTACATGGAAATTAAAACAAATCAATTTAATTAACAATGTAATTTCCCAATCATGGAAATTGTAATTCTAAAAATTACATTTAGGTAATTAAATAAAGGCTATGGTATTGGAATTTAGACCATCTTCCTCATGTTTTAGGATGAACGACCACTAATGGATATACTCAATTTGAAGCGGAACAACACAAACCAGAACATAGAAAAAATTCTAGATCTAAAACCATAATCCATGATTTAATATATTAGAACTATTTAAACCTATATCTAGATCCACAAAAACCCTATAAAAGTTTCCTTCAAATAATGAAATAATGATCAGAGATCTGGGGGAAATGATATGGGAGGAGATTATCATTCCGAGATAGGTGTAAATATTTAATCCGGGTATCCATTTGCAAAGATAGAAATTCGAGAGACATAATAATTGGTTTGGGATCCTAATTTTTTTTTGGAAAATATTATATTTCTGGGGTGTTGAATTGGGGTGATGTTAGGGGGATCATGATTTAAAAAAAATTATATTTAACCTAAACTATGAGAATGGTTTCCTGGATTGGGGATAATGGTTCTCCAAACAACAAACCTAAACTATGAGTATCTTATGGGGTTGTATGGTTACTCTTAATATGGAACACATTTTTACAAACCATGAAACACCCACACAAATCCTCTATGATTGGTTCTGTGTAGTTTTCTAGGTATTGAGTGTGGCTTAGAAAAACCATGATCCACCATTGTAATTCCACTCCTCCTTTCTATTTTCTACAATTTCCACCCCCCAAACACATAAAGGTAAAACACAAACCAAATGTACTAAAAAAAATAAAAATTATTCCTAAAAATAACCCTGATACTTCTCTAGAAAATGTTGTGATATTACAGATTTCGTCATTATATTAGTATCAAAAGTCAATATAATATGACTTTATTGTTTATTGTAAAGAATCGTCTTATGGTATGTATATTTTTAGTTGAATTTACGAAAAATGTAGAAATAATATTTTGGTTTTTTATTTATAATTATAATTTTTTTGCTAATTTATTATATTATTTGTATAGTATTCCTCTCTCAATGTTTTTAAAACTACTATAGGTATTATTTTTAATTTTTATATTTTTTATTTGAGTTATTTCGTGATATTGAAATTATTTCAGGTAATCAAGTTTGAATTTTTTTTAAATGACATGAGTATTCAATTAATTAAAATATTTTATCATAGGAAAAAGTAATTTATTAATTGAGTGGAAAATTCTATATAAAAAGTTTTTTAAATAAATTTCAATAATAACCATATATTAATCGAGAATTTTAATTTTAGAATTTTAATTATAATTTATTTAAAAAAGTTTTTACAATATAATTATTATATATTTATTTAAAAATAAATAACTCCGGTTTTTTAATGGATTACATGTTGTGAAGAATAATCCCATAAAAGATATAGTATAAATAACCACAAAATTGGAATTATACATATAGTGGTTCATAAAAATAATCAATTGTCCCCCTTTAGAATTATATTACCATGTTCTCCCACAAAATCCTTGTGATCAAGAATGTACGAACCAATTTAATTGTAATAAATGAATCATATAAATTCCAAAAAAAAAATTCATTATATTTTTTTTATACCTTTCAATTTTCATCTACTTATAATCCACCTATTTATTAGGCATATTATAGTGATTTTTAATATCTAAATGTGAATCATCCTACTAATAATGATTTGGTTCCAACTTGAATACTCCATAAATAATTTCTTTGTCATGTGAGTAAGAATAAAAATTTTAATCCACAATATAACATATCAAATTATTTATTTATTTAGAGGCTTTTCCTCTCACGAAATCACTAAGAACTATTTCTATATAATATTAATTACCACCCATCCCTAATTAAAGAAGACTACTACTTTTTTGAGTTAATTAGAGTTCATAATTCTTAATTTAGGAATCCTTCACCCCTCTATTGGATATTAATAAAATTTCCATTCATCTAAGATATCAAATCATACAAAAATCTTATATGGAGTTTTCTGGTACTTATTTTTGATTTTTCCTGATTTCCCCTTAGAAAGCCTTAAGTCAAGAAGTTTTTTTATAAATAAAGGGTGAAATCTATTAAAACTCATCACTCACCTCTCTTAAGTTAACATCTAATTCACCAACATAATAAAACAATATAGAGTGAAAGGATCCCTCTTAATTAGCACTGGAGTAGGACTTACATGACTCTAAATAGACTCCATTATCTCTTGTGTATTATACTATATCATAACCTATTATATTTAAATCATCACTATCCGAGTATAGATAATAAAATTCATAGGTAGGGACCACCCATTATTACCCCTCTTCAACACAATATGTATTTTGTTGAAAATTGGATTAATGTATTTTAAGCGCACCCCCATTGTAAATGAATGATTAAATCACTCTACTAGTCTAGTACTGAAGGACTGGGTTGATTAAATTAACTAAACCCTACAAAAAACTCTAAATAAAGTATATCATGTTCAATAATGATGATGGACCATTCCCCTACTCTCGAATAACAATAAAGAGTTCCTACAATAGAAAAAATCTGAAGACATGAAATTTTTTATTGAATTAAGAGACCATAAACAATGATGTAATGTATCCATAAATAGCCCATTAAAGAGAAACATCTAAATCCTATAGTATAGATTAAATTATACCAGGAGAATAAGGTTGGTCCTCTTTAGAAATGGAAAATAAACAAAATTTAAAAGTAAATCATCATTGAATCACGAAACAGACAAAAAAATTATCCCCAGATTTATATATTATAACCACCAAGAAGTGATATTCAAGTAAATAAAAAATAAATCTAATTAAATTGAATTATTTCATAATTTTAGTACCTTAAATATATAAAAATAAATTATGACACACTTAATTTTTATGATAATCACATTTTATAATATTTACTTTAATAAATTCTAATAATTTTTAAAACATAAACATATTAAATAAGGGTAACATGAGACCTATAAATGATACCTAAAAGTTAATTTTTTTTAGATTTTTTGTCACATATTGAAAAGTTTAAACCAAAAATATCATAAAAGTCATGAAAAGATAAATAACTAAGATGACCTTAACTAGTCATCCAAAATGTAATCCTCCCATAAAATTTATATATCAAATATGTTAAGTTAGAACATCTAACAGAAACTTGTATCTATGTTTTAAAAACTATTTAACCAATTTTTTTCTCCCAAAAAAGTAACTGACCAAAGAGTATAGATATATTCTAATACTTATAATATTATTAATTTTGATATATCTTATATTGGAATTATATTAAAAAAATGTATCCTTTGAGGTAAATGATTTTGATAAGAAATTATATTTCACCAACACTGAAGATGTTTTTATATTTTGAAAAATATATAAATTAAATTTTTAATCATTTATTACCTATTTAAAATTAATGACTCATAGTGGACGTTATGTTTTTTATATTTTTAGCGACTCACGAACATAAATTATTTGAGATCATGTATACTAAGATAATTATTATTTTTAAAACATAATATATATTTTTTTATTTTGGATTTACATGATCATGATGTGTTATTTAAGGAAATAATATTTTAGTTATGAACATTCACCTTTGAATAATTTTTGGAAAATATTAATTATGTTTTATTGTAAAAAGCTGTAGATTCACAAGGGTTTTCAGAATTATAAGAATTATGTAAACATGATTGTATTTGATCATGTTCTTAAGATGGAAAATAAATGAATATAAGGAAAACAACTTATATAATGTGGATAAATAACAACTTGCATCAGGTGTGGTGTAAAATAAATCATACCTATATGGACAGTTGATAAAAACAATGTTGAGATAAAATGGTAAAAAATAACATGATACCCAATTTAATTAAATTATTTAGGCTACTATTTGAGTATTTGAAAATACCCATTTTCTTTATTTTTGTGTTAAATTATAATTTAAGGGGAAGGAAATAGGGATAATCTATTTTAGGAATAAGGGTAATGAAATGGGCATTAATCCCCTAAAATAAGGAAACCATAATCAATGAAATGATTGAAAATCATATCGAATTCCAATTTTATGATCTCCAAACCTGAATGAAAAAAATATTACTAAGTATATCTCGATAATGAAAACTTTTAGAAATTAAAAAAAATATCGTCTAAAATCTATGAATATAAATCAATATATGTGTGCCTATAATTAGAACCTTAAATAATAAGATTCGTAACGATTCCATCCACATGATCACAAACAATAGGGGATTGATTAAATAGATCCTTAAAATAAGATACCACAAAATCAGAGGGGTCCATTTGGTTTTCTATAATTTTGTCACCATTTTTATGCAATGATAAAATCCTTGAGATCCTTCTAGTTATATAAAAGGGTCTGAACAATATAGAATATATGTCAGCATCAATAAGCCATTTATCTTTAAAATCAACCCTCTGAATTTCATCATTAATGTTAAGAATATTGTGGAGATCGAATAAAACCTCAGTATTATTAAAAATTCTATCAGAGGGGTAATTGGAAGTGATATGCCCTTAAATATGTTGAAAGAAGGCCTCACATGATAATATTTAAACATCTAGATAGATAAATAGTTGTACTCTCCAAATTTTTAACATCCATTTAACCAACATACATTTGAGAATGCATAAAAGAGAATTAAATTTATATCCAATAGAATTTCAAACATCCTATTTATTTTGACATTCCAGATGAGCCCACATTTATTGTAGAACAAGAACTGGAAGGAAGGTTTGGAATCATTGATCACAAAATCCACCAGAATTGAGTGAGGATTATAATTGATAGTTGACGTGGTTATAAAAGAGACAGAGGTTCATGTATCCAAGTATTCCACATTAACAAAAATCATATCATGTTTCTACCAATAATTACATTGAGATGTTTAGTATAGCAGGTGTACTTAGCTCCAAACTGGTTAATCTCGATCAAAACATTATGTTCAATGTATGATTTTAACTCCCTGGAGGATATGTGATTGGTCACTTCTTTTAATTTATATACTAAAATTCGAATTGATTTAAATTCACCGAGAATAGACCATATACAAGTTATAATGTTTTTATGAGATTCAAACTCCAATTATAATATCCTATTATCATGATAAAATTATAATCATATAAGATAGATAAGAATTTCCTAATTCCCAAATATTAAAAAGAAATGGTTATATGATAATATGTGGAGGAAAATAATGATATTTCAACCAGAGAAGAATTTACCATGACCCATATATTTTTAAATTCTTCCATCAATATATTATTATCCAATAAATGAAAGCACATATTTTCTAAAATTGATACTGTATTGGTGAATATTATATTAGGATTGGAAAAACATATTAGAAAATGATTATGCTTCTGAAAATGGATACAAAATAACATGGTGTTCTAATTATTGTCTATCCCTTGAAAATTCCAAAAAAGGCCCCCATTTAGACTTGAATTTGGGTTTAGAACTGCCTTTAATTTCCCACCATCATTCATTTTGAATGATTAAAGAGGCTTGGACACTTTTATTTTAAGTACTGGAGTACTATTATGTAATGTAATGACATAACTTATTTTAATCATATAATACTCAACTCTCTTATGTAGTGAAGAATTTATAACATCCATATCCTAAGGGACAACGTCCTCAATAGACACTAAATTGACTTCAATTGTTGAATTCTCTAACTAAGAAATCACATTGATTTTAGAATCCCCATAATAAAGTGTTGTTGAATTTTGATCCAATTTATTTCATCCATTTGAGGAGAGTGATAAGAACATCTCTATGAAATAAGATCCAATAATATAACATGAATAATTGTAATGATATAAGTATTAATAATCAAGTAAAAACCCTTGATATAATTGGGGGAAACAAACACCTTTTGAAATAAAACAACAATCTCACTAATATCATGTGAAATATCAAATATCTAATCAATCTCATCTAGTTTTTTCTTCATTTATCAACCTTGAAATTAATATCATTTGATATTTTAAATGATAGTTAATGCTCATCTAATTTTGTTTCCATTCTAAAAGACACTATAGGACCTTCAATCATGGGAAAATAATAAAGATCATAAAAATGATTTTTTCTTTCCACAACAATTTATGCCTAGGATTTTTTCAATTGGGTCATCATGAGAGAGGGAAATTCTTGTTGATTATACATAATGGCCTTGGAATCCACACCCCATAAAAAGGAAACATATTTATTTTGTTGATTCATATTTTCATCCTTTTAATCCATGGCCATTGAAGCATCCTTGAATTTCCTATTAATGTCTATGAAATTCATAATTTTCTGTATTTCCATATCTCATAAGTCATAGTTGGGTGGTATATATGCATACACTATCTTGAAATCAATTTTTTTATCAGGAAATAGAGTAATAGAATCTATATTCTCATTTTCCAAATTAAAACCCAACATAATTCGACATAAAAGACCAATGCCCCCTTCAAATTTTCAATGATCCATATTTATAAGAGAACCAAGGAGGGGGAAAAGGTAATAGAGTATTTGGGGGTGCGAATACATCCAGTCCAAACCATGAAATCTAATCCATAATTGAGTGTATGATTTTTTTGAGTCGGTGGATTAAAATTGAATTCTTGGCTGATGGAGAGAGTGGGGGATCTTTCATTTCAACCTAGGAAAGGAAAATTCAATCGATCATTGAGTTCTTCTAGATTCCCATCATGGATTTATTCAATCGTTTTTGAGCGTTTTCTTTCAAGGATGATCATCTCTCATCTCAAGGTCTTAGCTCTTCCTCGGATCTACCATATATTTATGCGCTAAGAAAGAAATGCGTTTCTTTTGCTGAAGCCATTTTCAGTTCTTCTGATCTGAGAAAAAGAGTTACATCTCATTCCTCTATCATTAACAGACTTGAAAATAGTGGGTTTTCTATAGTTTCAAATCAAGAGGCTTTGAAACAACTTATTGATCTTTGTATGTTTTAAATTCATGGTAGTGAAATTTTTTCCAAGGGTGATAAACCCTGGTCTTACATTGGTCTTAAAAATAAAATATCTCATTTCTGGTATTTTAGTAACTAGAAATTTATTCATATTGGGAGGGTTTTTTTTATTTCATTCCTTAATAAGGGAATGTTTTTAATTGTGTTTGGGATCTTGGAAACCTATATCTCAAACCTATAGCTTTTAGTTTATCTAAATTGGATGTGAATTTTAATCCCTTTAATCTTAAGGAAACCAATGCGCATATTTGAATCAAACATCATGGGTTGAATTAGATGTATTGAAATCCTATGATCCTTAATGAACTTTCTTCATGTATTATAACTCCTATTAGAATGGATCAAAAAGCATTGGAGGGGGATCTAGGATATTTTTCTTGAATTATGGTTGATGTTAATTTGGAATCTAAAATATCAGATAATGTCACCATGATTGCTAATGGTAATAAGTTTGATGTTAAAGTAGAATATGAATGTGTTCCTCATTTTTGTGATGTTTTCAAGATTGTTGGTCACTATGTAGTGAATTTTAGGTGGATTCAAAAGAATGTTAATGACATTCCCAATGAAATGGATTGGAAGGGGGATAACAAGAATAAAAAAAGAATGTCTTATTAGAAAAATAGGGTCCCTAAAGCGATATACAAGGTATTTTCTGAGTTATAGTTACTTCTATGAAATCCAAGTTAGATATCTCTGAAGATGTTGAACAAGGTTGGATTCATGATCTGCCTAGTCCTCTTTCTAGGATTGGTCAATAAATTTGGTAAATATGGTGGACATAAATGCATAAGGGATCACATTTTTGAAAATAATATCTCCTCTCATATTTATAACATGTTATTTTTTTCAAAAAATGATATAGATGATTGATTATTAAGGCAGGATTTGGAGGATAATATTTGTACGCTTGTGGTCTATTTAAAAGATAGTAAGAGTGAGAGATTTTCTTAGGTCATTATGGAATCTATTGTTTCTTTTATTACATATGTCACATCCCTAGTTTAGATGGCTAGAGTTTCTTACAGGCCTAATTTTGAGGTTTTGGATAGCTTGAGTGAGGATCCTGATTTTTCCAAGGAAGAATCATGTATAATGGGAGTGGAAATTCATGATTCATTCAAGGAATATTATACTTCACTCAAAGGTGTGATTGGGGTTCCTTTTTCAATAGGTGTTACTGTCGTACGGGATGAGGAAATCGATGATCCTGTTTCATCTAGTGGTGCAGTGACATTGTGGGATAAGGGTGTTCCTGACTCATCAAGAGGTATAGTTGAAACTCTCACTATAGGTGTCAAAAATGGAAAAGGCACCACCAGTAATTTAGATACAAGTGATCCCATACAAGGGGCCTCCAGTCCTAAGTGAAAGTCTAGAAGGCCTCCTAAGTCTGGAAAGTAGGTAAATGTTGGGGTCAAAATGGGGAAATCGTCTTTGTCATAGATTTAAATGAATATTTTGTTCTAAAATTTCCAAGGACTAGACAATCCTGATCCCATGAGGTCACATGGGCCCTTTGTTAAAAATCATAGGCACCTTCCCATTGGTTTATCTGAACCTAAAAGATATTTTTCTCCCAATATTTCATATTTTGAAAATCTGGGTATTCAATTTGTGGAATCCAACAGATGTTAATTGGATGTTAAAATATTATGGGTCTTGGAAAATTGTTCTATATCTAATATTTCCCTGATTGCTAATACTAATCAGCATGTCACATTCCCCTTCAATTTTTAGTGGATTCAACATTTATAATCTTTAATTTATTCCCATAACTGTTATTAGGGCCGTAGAAATTTATGGATGGATATTGAATCTCTCAACTCTACCATCTCTGGTTCATGGACTATCTTTGGTGATTTTAACACCATAATTAATTCTGATGGGAAGATTGGAGCCATGACGAATGTCATTTATTCATGATATTTCAAATCACGCATTAATGATAATTGTTTGATTGATGTTAACCATTTTTGGGCTATGTATACTTGGTATAGGAAGTTTCTGGATATATTTTTTGCATGAATAATCAATAGGGATTTTGTCAATGAAGATTGTCTTGATTTATGGGGATCTATTTTTTGAATGACTTTTTCTAGAATTAATTATGATTATCATCCCATTTTGGACTATCTTTTGAGTAAGAATCCAAAAATTACTTTGCCTTTTAGATTTAATAATGCTTCGGATAATCATCCTGAGTGCAAAATTTTTTTTGAACAAACCTATAGTCATTGGAATGATAGGGATAATTCTTTTTCTTATGTCATCAATCTCAAACTCCTTAAACCACCATTGAAAATTTGGGGTAAATTTCATTTCAGTTTCCTTGATTCGGAAATTTCAACTCTTGATGAATTTCTTCAACAAATGCAGGAGAAAAATTCTACAAACGACTTTTATAATGATGTTTTGGGTGAGTCTCAGCTATTTTACATGATTAATATTTTGTTTAATCTCAATGATTATTTGAAAATAGAGAATTTTAAGGCTAATTAAGTGAGATATAGTGATAGAAATTCTAAAATTTTCAACTCCATATAGAGAATTAAGAAGGTATTGAGGCCTATTCCTTTAGAAAGAAATGGGAATAATGTATTTGACAATAGAAAGGAACTTTCTGAGCATCTGGTTACTTAATTTAAAGATCTCTTCACCGGTTATGTCTCTCTTGCTAATCTAGTGAAGATTATTCTTCTGAGTCTTGTTAATCAAGAGGATAATTACAACCTTACTTCTATCCCATTGGACTTTTAAATCATCGAATCAACCTTCAGTATAAAGTCTGACAGCCCCCCTGGTAAAACATATTTGGATATGTTTGTAGGTTGGTTACTCATTTTTTAAAGGTGACTCTCTTACTTAGGGTCTGAATGCTCAATTCATATCCCTAATTAGAAAGGCAGAGAATACTAATGAGATTCATTTTTTCAGACCATTTTCCATGATCAATATAAATTTTAAAATAATTTTCAAAATCTGGGCCATGAGGTTTTTCTTTATTGCTAGTTATATTATTTCTCAAAATCATTTTGGATTTATTAAGGGTATCTCTATTCAATATTATCTTATTACTACCTTGGAATGTGTTAAACGTCTTATGAAACCCACTAGGGATGGAAATATTGGACTCAAATTGGATGTCAGGAAATCTTTTGATAATATAAATTGGAATTTCATTAATAAGGTTCTTCATTTTTTTTGGTTTTGATTATATTTTAACTAATTTGTTTAAAATCATTTTTGAGATAGATCATATCTTTTTCCTTGTTAATGGATCCCCTGAGGGGTATTTTTCTTATTCTAGAGGTTTCATACAAGGTGACCCTCTCTCATCCATCATTTAATCCATTGTTGAGGATTATCTATGTACATTACTTTCAATTATGGTTGGAAATGGGAAACTGAAGTCTATTCATGATTGTAGAGGAACTGTTGCTCCCACTCACTTGTTGTATACAAATGACATTATTCTATTCAATAAAGAGGATAATAGAATTATTAAAAATATTAAGCGGACCCTTTTATGTTAAGAAAAAGTATATGTGCCAGAGATTAGTTAGAGTATTTCCTTTGTTTACTTTGGTATGAATTTTCCTATTTACAGGAAGACAAGGATTATCAAGGATTTGGTTTTTCATGAAGGAGTTATCCCCATTACATATTTGGGTGTTCTTATGTTTTTTGGGAGGGAAAAATCATGTTACATTTGTTATATACTTAGTAAAATAAAAAGGAACCTTGCTACTTGGAAGGGGAAGTCCCTCTTCCAGGCAGGTCATGTTTGTTTGGTTAAGGCTGTGATTATTTCTACAGTTTTTTATTCTTTCATGGTCTATATTTGGTCAGTCTCTCTCATGAAGATCATTAATATTTATATTTAAAATTTCATTTGTAGTGGTAATATTTTGGAGAAGAAATTAGCCCCGGTCTCTTGGAATATTTTTTGTAAACCCTATGATGTAGGGGGTCTTAATATTAAAAATATTATTATGTTTAATGATTATTTACAGGGATTATTTATATGGATGCTTCTCAATATTAATTCTATGTCTATTTATGTTCTCAGAAATTAATTCATTAATAGGATCCGAAATGAGGTTTTTAATCATCTAGGTTAAACTATTTTTCCTACTTTTAAATCCATTTCTTCTTCTATTGACTATCATGCAAGAGGACTTGTTTTAAGGAATTCATATTTATCCTTTAGGTTGGCCAAATGGATTGGATATCCCCTTTTTCATTCATTGATGAATGAAGCTTTCAATGTTGATCTGGATGCCATGGCTAAAGATAATCTTGATAATATGGGGGGTATCCCAGATCATATTGTTAATATTATCAATAGTTACTGCTTCACTAAAATAGAAGATTTTTGGGCATGCGAACCAGTTAGCAATGTCTTTCTAACCAATAAAAAATTTTATAGACATTATTTATCTTGAAATATATGTTATAAGTTGATTATGTATCATCACATGAACTTTATAAGGGCTTCTCGGTCAACATTTACCTAGAGACTAGCTTATGGGAAGCTTCCTACTGATTGTTTCCTTCAAAAATGTTATATTTCCTTATATTCTTCATGTGTGTTTTTACATCAACATAGGGAATATATTGATCATTTGTTTCATAGTTTTTAATTTTCTTATCTATGTGGAAGGATGTTTATGATATCTTTGAAATATTTATGCCCAGTATGTCTTCAATCCAAAATTTCCTCCAAGGATGGAATTTTAATTTGATTTCTCTGCAATTTTTCGATCTTTTTAGGGTCACTACTACTGAAATTCATCATTTTATTTGGTTTTATCGACATAAAGAGATTCATGATAGCTTTTTCTTCTCAGTTAGTGGGGTTTTATCAACTGTTCTAGTTGCCATGCATAATGTAGAAATACCAAGGAAGCATTTTGTTTCTCCAACACAGTTCATGAATTTTTAGTACTAAACCAGATAGGAGTTAAGGGAAATTTCAGGCCTCCGCATGGTACTATTGATGTTTTTCAGAAGTAAAATTTTTTTGGATGGTAAAATGTTATTTACGATGGATCTTATAGATGTATTCTAGGGCTATCGGGTTATGGTGTTGTTTTCAGAAATCATAAAGAGGATATCCTTGGTTGTTTTCATGGTTCTTGTGGCCTTTAATCTGTCATAGAGGCTGAAATTCTTGGCATCATCATTGCTGTGGAGCATGTTGTGAATCGTGGTTGTGATAATTTAGGGATCGAGAGTGATTCTACTATTTTCATTTCAACCATATGGTTGGTTCATTCTCATTTACATTATAAGATAACTAATTGTTGGATTAATTTTTGGAATACTTTATTTTCCTTGAACTATATTATCAATCACATTTATAGGGAATCCAATTTGATTTCTGATGGTCTTGCAAATAAAGGTGATAATGGAGTTGATTTTTCTTGGTATGATTAAGTTCATATTGATCTTCTTTCTTTTTCTTAAAAGGGACTATGATAAGTCTCCTATTTTTAGACTTATGTAAGTTATCTGTTATTTTTAATATTAATTTGGATTTAAAATGTCATTTTTGTTGACGTAATTCCATTTTATTTATTCTTATGTTAGCTGATAATCTTTGTTTGAGGTTTTTATCTATGTTTTTTTACATTTTGAGTTTTTTTACTCCTTGGATCATGTTTTTTTGTTTCCTTCTTTTATCTTCCTTAGTGTGGTTTGTTTTTATTTTTTTTCCACAGGAATGAAGTGGAAGGTTTACTGATCTTGTCACATGCTTCCTCTTTTATAATGGGATTTAACATATCGTTTTTTTCTAATGCCATAAACTAATTTTTTCTCATTTGTGTTCCTCTCTATTTGATGTTGACATGAATAGAGTGCCCTATTTTTTCTCATCGTTGAGAATTTAGGTAATTGAAATTTAGAATTTAGAGGCTGGGGGGTTCAAACTAAGAGTGATTGTGCTACTCCTTGTGCTGGGGCTGCTACTGGAATTCTTCTTCGACAACTATTTTCTCTACGACTCCTCCTTTTGTTTGCTGTTCTTAGAGAGATGATCTCTCTTCCAGGAGTGGTCTGCATCGTTGCTGTTATTGGAAGGAGTTATTGGTGTAACCATCTAATTTGGAAAGAAAGAAATATCCTTTCATTGTCATCCAGATCCCACCTTACTTCATTGGGTGGTTCTTGATGCTTTGTTTTTTTATCTCCAACACCATAAATTTTCTATTATGGTTGTTGGTTATTCCATGACTGTATCTTTTTTTCCTGTATTATTTTACATTAATCTTTAATAAAATTACATTTGTTGAAATTAAATATTCAAACTCTACGTGTTCATGTCTTATAAAGAAGGATTAATAGTAGGGGTGGTCATTAGGTCAAAGAATATCAATGTATTTTAATAAAAAACTAAATCAAATTATCAGAGGTACACGATCTAAAATTCAGTTTTTAAAATGTCTGAGAAGTAAACATAAAGGAGACTACAAATAAATTTTTTCATTAGACGAGGAATCACATATAATCTAAGAGATGAAATTCAATCTGGAATAGAAATAACATGGTATACTATTGAGCACAGACACATAACCATGTGCTTTGTGACCCCCCAATCCAACAGACCTACGCACATCGTCGTGGGTGCTTAGCCCAATAAGTGATCTACCACCTCCATGTGACGAGAAAATCCTTCATAAGAGGTACTCCGGCTATCCAGCGTTGACCCTTCCTTGTGGATGACCGAGTTGGGTCGCATATTTTTTGTTAGGTTATCATGGTTGACATAGGGTGGTTGGAATGCCTTTTAATTTTAAACTATAAATTCATTAATATTAACAATATTATTATTTTCTCATTACACATATTTTTTTATAATCATCTAAATATATTGTATTCCATCATATAATTTGACATTTACTAATTCCTATGTAATTTTTTTAATATAATCATATTAATAGAGCTGGTAATTAATTTTTTTAATTAGATATATCATATTAGTTATAATGTTATTATTTAATTAATTTTAATGTAAAATCATTAGATTATAAACATAGTTAATAACGAGTTACTCAAAATGAAATATTTTGTGAATAAATTAATATGTTTTTGAATTTTTAATATGTTTAAGAAGATTGTATCATATACTACTATAATATTTTTATGATAATATTTTTTTAAAATTTAATATGTATTATTCAATACATATTTCTAAAAAAGAACATTATTTTAGAAAATTATCTAATACAACTAACAATAATTGAAATGTTTTTTATTAAAATAAATAGGAAAATATAGCATAGACAATAATTTCATTTAATATCATTATGGAAAATATAATTTTCATTGAATTTATATCCTTCATATGTATTCATATCATTAAACAAAATAACATTTCAAAGAAAAATTCTGAATGTTTAATTTTATAAAATGTATCTTATGACTATTAGTTATTTTGATTAAATTGAAATCAAATAAAAAATAGTAATATTCATTAAATAACTTTTTAATTGATTTTAATTTAAAAAAATGTGAAATATTTATTTAAGAAAATAATCTTCTTAGAATTTCTAGGTTATTACATTATACCCACCATAAAATGAATTTCTACCTCAAAATTCATTTTTCATGCTTATAGAAACTCTGATTTAAAATTTTCACAGTTTGGAAAAACAGAGTCACTAAACCAATATATTTTTAAAGGTACTAAATTACCTATATGTTAAATATAAATCAACTAACTCAATAGTTTTTCTAGAAATGAAATTTCCTAGTAACTATTGTTTCTTAAATGTTTCCTCTAATATAAAGTGTAATATCACGAGAGCCACACTTCTAGATCATATAAAAAATAATGTATTTTTTCATTTAAAGGAAAAACAAATAGAAATTATGTTATACAAATTATGATATCTTCCAGTCTATGAATTTCGAGGAAGATGATTAACTATTGCAAATATATAAAAATTTAAGTATTTTAATTTTCTCACACTAACTCTTATTGAAGATAAATCATATAAAAAATCTAAAGGATTATAAAAACAATTTAGAAAACATATGGCGATGAAAACATTCCCCAGAATGTTTTTTATAAAAAATTTAATACACTTTCTTTATATACTATTTATAATCTCACTAGAAAATATATTCAAAAATATAATAACAATGAATAATACATAATTCATTAAACAAAATATTTTTAAAGTACTTTTTCCATATATAATATAAATGAAAATAAATAATTCCTTGAAAATATTATTTTTAAAACACATTTTAAAATTATTACATCATTAAAAATACTTATCAATTTGAAAAAATTATTTTGAAATCTATTTTTATAAAACATAATTTATTTAATTACTTATAGATTTGAAAAATTATTTTGAAATGATTTTTTCAATGTATAATATCATTGAAAATACCTTTTACATTTAAATCATTAATTTTTAAAGCAAATTTTTAATATATAATATCCTTGAAAAAGAATCAAAATATTTTTATTAATAAAATAATCTAGATGTTTTTGAGAAAATATTATAAAATATTATAAAACAAAACCATACATCCAATTGAAAAAAAAATGGATATTAAGGGACTAACCATCATGGAGGGTTGGGTTCACTCTATAGATCCATATAATGTTTACAGAGTCCAAGTTCAAAATTTTAATAAAATATTCTGTGCATCCCTTGTATATATATATATATATATTATTAACAAGATTTTTTATCTTATGAAAATTTATAAATGATTATCTATTTATATATACATATATATATATTTACTAAAAAATAATTGTCTGAAATTGGAAATATAATATTTCATACATTTCATGAACTATGGTCATGATAGAAATTCATTTTTTTTATAAAAATATAATTCATAAAATGTTATCCATAAAATACATTTGAATGTGAAAAGAACCTAAAATGATAAACTTTATCATTTTAAATTTCACCATGCAGCAAAAAATAAATATCTAATTTGGAATAGCTTACATAAATTTAAATTTAATATTAGGGAATTTAATTTCATACAAATAATAATAATATAAGAGTAAAAATACTTATCATGAAATGATAGTGATTTTTTTTATTAATTTTCAAACATAAAAATATAAACCTAGAAATATAAATTAAAACATAGAATAATCATGAAAAATTTATACAAATAACTAGTCCCTTTAAAAATAAAACAATAATATGTATAAAATTATGATTTTCTAAAAAGGATGTTTGTAAATGAAATATTAACTATTATTAAGGTAATATTTCCTTACAATAATATAATTCGGAATGATAACTTCCTTCCCATTTTTGAAGTCAATATTGATTATGATAATAATTTTAATTTAGTATACACTTAGATATATATAATGATATAATTTACCCTTGTATGATCAATATTTTAGAAATTAGGTAACTTTATAATTATCCTAAAAGAAACTAGTATTGTCTTTTATAAATTATATTATCCTTACATATTTTGATGTACTAAAAATTAATAAAATTTTAATTTTTAAAATAATATATATATATATTCCCTTATCATAATTTGAGAACAATATATATTCACAAAGGCCGAGCTTCACTGAAGAATCAAGGTGTGGAAGAATGGAAATGTTGAGGGTGTGGGTCAGAGCACCCAATGAGGGAGAAGATTTCTCCTGGTTTGTACATACATAGAGATATATATACATATATAGACAAGTTCAGATATAGTTTAAGGAGGGATCTTGGAGAACCCATTGATAGAGTTACAATGTAACTATAACCTATGAACTAGAGAATTCATGGTGTCCTAATTCAATAATATATATAATACCAACGTATATAAATAAGAATTTTTATCAACTATAGCTTGTAATAAAAAACATTGGTTAAAAAATCATATAACCAAAACATTTTACCTCAAAAATATTCCAGGGGAAGTATTGGATAGCCATTGGTGATCTAGGTTTGGAGTAGGTAGATTAGGTCGATTGTTACATTTTTTCATTATAGAAAATTGAAAATGGTGGTGAGAGAACTCATGGTATATATTTTTTATACTACATTGATGTTTCCATACAATGAAAGGAAAAGAAGATGACGAAAACTGGGGATGAGAGCAATAGTTTTTAGATGACGATGGATTAATTATCTTGGTGTTCTAATTAAAAAGAATTAATAGTGTGGGGGTTCATATTGTTGATGGAGATAAAAGGATTATAAGATGGATCTGACTTAAATTATCAAAAATAATTGTTCTAACCTACTTTTATTAAATTGCAGGAATAGGTCGTGTGGAGGGTGATCCCACCTTAGTTTTTTAATTAACTGATCAATATCATATAAGCTAAGAACCGATATTAAAAATCCAAATGCAATATCGGGGTACACATACAAACATTGAAACACACCCATATAGGCCATGTCCCACCCAATAAACAGGCCTACACATGGTCATGTGGGCACTTAGCCCAAGCTATGATCAATTGCCTCCATGTGAGGCAACGAGGATTTGTAGATGCTACATAGGATTGGAAGGATTAACCATTCTCAATGGTTACCCATGTTGGGTCCCACATGTGTGTTAGTGGTCCCCAATAGTTGGCGTACAATGGTTGACAATTTTATTTAATATTTCACAAAATTAAATAAAATACATAAAATTAAAAGCATAATTTTTTTATGTGTAAAAAATTATTTAAAAAACATATAAATGTATTAAGTTCCAACATATCATTTTAAATTTACTAATTAATAATTATATTTTCTAAAACACTACCACATTAATACCAGGTGTATTTAATGTCATTTTTTACATATAACATATTAGATATCTTAGATTTGTTTGAATTTCTTTATAAAAGAAAAACATTTAATTACATGAAATTGGAATAAATAATTGTATTATAATGAAACAAATTATTTTATCAAAATTATAAATTCTTCTATGTTCCTACTTATTATTTGATATTTTCTAATTACTATGTATATTTTTAAAGCTTAATGACATTAATTTAAATTGTATTTTAAGTTAACATTTACATATATCATATTTTTTATAAATAAATATTTTAATACCCATAATATAAAATTTTATTGAAATAAAATTATGTGATAACGAGTTACTAAAAAAGAAATATATAGAAAATATTTTTAATTAATTTTCTCTTTTAAAAAAAATCATGGATTGTATCATATTACAAATATAGTATATTAATAATTTTTGTCACATTTATAAGTATTATTAATTATATATTTATGAAGAAAATATTATTTGGTAAAATTATCATATGTAATTAAATATTTTTGAAGAGGGGTTTATCATAATAATATGGTTCATTTAGTGACGGGTTTTTTATTTTTATCTCATGAATGAAAAAATAATTTTCACTGCTAGTACAAAGTAAAACATAATATATTCATTAACAATAGTAATTTTTCAATGGAAAAAAAGTAAAATTATTAATTTTAGAAAAATTATGTTAAAATAATATGTTATTTTGATTAAAAAGAAATCATTTTAAAAGGGTTATTTTTATTAATTTACTTTTTACATGAATTTAAATGAAAATTGAATAAATTAATATATATTTATTTAAAATGTATATCAATATAACTTCAATGATGTTAAAGTAGCTAAATAATCAGTGCATTGATTGATATTATTTTTAGTTCCTCGAAACAATCATTATACTATTTATTAAAAATATGTTTTAGTTTTTTAAAAGTAAATATTATTAGCGAGCAATATTACTAAGTAATATTTTTTAAAAACATCCAATGTTAACCAAATAATCCAATGAAATTAAGAATCACGATGAAATTTATTATTATAAAAATTTACATAACAATTGTTTTTGTCAGGATAAATGCTTATATCATCATTAGACATAATATTATTTAGGAATGAAATTGGTTGCAACCAGAATTCACATATAAATTTTTTTCCTTATAACCTCATTACATTAAGGGTTTTAAAATCAATACATAGGGTTATATCATGATCATCATAAATATCATTTTATAATAATATATAACAAAAAAACTCAAAAAACAAATCTAAATAGTCATGAAATCACTATTCATAAGATAAAATAATATAGGTTGTTAATTAGACAACCAAAAGATAATAACTAGAAAATCATAATTCCCATTTATAGTCCGAAAATTTTTCTATGGAATAAACTCCTCCAAAAAATTAATAATATTGTATCATAACATGGGATCAATCTTCAAGAAATACTAAGATCCCCAGTTTTCATCAAACAAATCATCAATATTATGAAATAGAAACTTTTTCTTATTCGTCATGTTATTCATGGATATATAACCAATATAATGTTTTATTTAAAAATATTTATTTTTATCAAATAAAATAGTATAAACACATGGTGATGTTCTGGAAAGAACAAAATATTTTTATAAAAAATCATGGAATTACTTTTTTAATTCCAAAAATATTTAGCTAATCTATTCAATAAGTGGGTTTTAAAATTGGATTATCATCAGACACTATATCAACAGTTAACTAAACTTCACAATAAGGTATAATCCATTTAATATCATCAGGAAATACATCCCTAATTTCATTCACTATGACAACATCACTGATATTTATAGTGACCCTCATATTAATAATATGAACAAGATAAACTTCATTTCCAAAATTTAATAGTTCCTCAGAATCTTGATATGTTATAGAATATTATGAATTCATTTAGGAATACAAAATTATACTCATTTTGAATAAAAAATTCCTTAACTATATAATATATCTTATATTCAAAAATTGAAAGGAAATAAACACATAGAATAATATGAATGTCTATAAGGTAAATAAAACTTGGTTGTTTGTATGGACTTTCTATATTTAGAAAAATTATAATTATTATAATTTTATTTTTCAAAAATACTTCCCACTTGTGTTTTTACCAAATTCTCTAGATTCATTCTTGAGGTGAAATTTCAAAAAAATAATTAAATTTATCAAATATAAATGAGTATCTAAGGATCAATTTAATTTGGACATTGTATATCCCACATTAGTTGATATGACACAATAATAAACTGTTTATTTCTAATTAATACTACTCTATGTTGTCAACATTGATGGATATTTTCCTCTTGGTTCCTTCCTAATTCATCATTCATGTTTCTTATGTGAAAAATCATTCTGAGTTGAAATAGTTAGAAAGAAAATTCTAATATCAAAATTACATATCACGATAACCATAAATTAAATTCTCTTAAGATTATTTACATATATTATATGACTCTATAAAATTATCAAATCCATTTATCTTATACCAACTATGAGGACCCAACCCATAGTCAATCAATAATTTCATTTTTATATAATAGATTTTTTTTCATTCTCAAATATCTATTCAGATTTATATTATTATAGTTTGAGAATATAATCATAACATAAAAAACCCATAAATTATATGTTCTACACATATTCCTATTTTCAATTTTTCCATGATACAAGACCATGAAAAGAAAAAATGTCTTCATTTCCTGATGCATCATCATGACAATTAATGTGACAATTTTCCATGCCTAATAATCCACCAAATAGACAAAAAACAATTAAAAACATGTTTTGAGCAAAAAAATATCAACTAGGTAAAAATATAGAAAGAATCTCATTATTCATTTATAAAACCATGAGATAAAATATATATTTTTTCCTTTAACAAACAATATTTGAGATAAAATAATATTTTATTTACAAATGTAATTATATTTATTTCCAAATTTATTTCACAAAACACAATATAAGGAAACATAAATGCACTCTCATAACGTGTATGACTTCATAGAAGACATGAGAACACATGGAATATGTATTCATGAAAACATAAATTTTTACCAAATTGTGTATAATAATAAGTTTATTAAAATCTAATTATCGTTAAATTTAAAATAAAATTATTTCATTGAAAAATCATAAAGAATTATTGAAATGTGATCTGGGTTCCTTAGGAGATCATATTTATAGAACCCTTTCAATTAGAATAACCATTTTGGGTGATTTCCAATGAAATTATCTGGATAACATATTCATTACCAATTGCATCAGAGAGATTTATTGGGATAAACTAATGATAAAAAATTGTCATATACAATAAATGTGTCTAATCACTTGAAAGATTTAATTTCAATCATGAAGCTCATAAAAATACCCTTTTAACTCAATATTAAAACAATTTTTTGTATTGATATATCTGTTTTCATTAAAATCAGATTTCGAAAGCTATAATTCTCTAAAAAAGTTTAAAGTCGGTTTCACATTAAAGAAATACTGTATCATTATGATGAATATAAAAAAACATAAACTAATGATTTTGGAAATGGGAGAAACCATTTATTTTTTACATGTTAAAATAGGTAATTCATTTTTTCCATTAATAAAGATATAGAAAACATTTTCTATAAAATATGTAAAATCAGTCATTTTGAAACATTAAAAATATAATAAAAAGAGTTATAAAATAAACATTCTAATTAGTTTATGACCATATAAATACATGAATAATATAATATTGAAAAATTACATCTATGAAAAAATTTGGAATATAAATATTTAAAATATTTAAATTGTGGGTTTTAATGAAAATTGTCCCATACAAAGAGTTTGAAACATAAAATACATTCTTTAAATTATTGAATAATAAAATTATGTTAATTATTTAATTTTTTAATAGTAATTTGCATGTTCATTATTCATTTTATTTAATTTATTACAATGTTATGTATGATTATATAATGAGGTAATTAATGTTCTTTATTTTGATGATATTTATCTTATATTTACAAAATGATGTTAGTAAGTAGACTATGTTTAAATTATTATAATTTAAATTATATCAATAATTATAGTCATGAAATAATTATATTTTTTATACATAAATTATAGTTTTTAAACAAACAATGATATTTTATAATGAAAAAAAAAATTGTGTTACATTCTAAGAGATGGACAACAACATGTAAACTTGATTAACTTGTCTATTTTATCAATAAACATTATGGAAAGAGAGTAAATAATATTTTATTTTTATATAATTATTATTACATAATATATTTCATGTTATTTTTATAAATAATGTGATATATAATATTTATTTAATGATTTTAGGATAAATGAATCCCATTTATTCATGGAGTTTATCATCATCATGTATGTATGAATGATGCCATCATTTTTCCAACGGATAAAAAGGTAAGAAAATAGATGATATATATTCTTTATAAATAAATTATCATTTCCTGAATATTCTACTTTTATATTAAATCCATCATATAGACACCAATTAGAGTTTTCAGTAATAAAAGGAAAACACCATTACATGAGGCAGTACTCCACCGTACACATGTACAATAGATTTGTATTTTATTTGATCAAAGAAAGAGATTGAAATCAGTTATTCCATTAAAATAAAAAAATTAAAAATGTGGAATATACTATTTTTCTTATTTAATTTTTTTAATGAATAATTTAATAATTTATAAGATGAAATATGATGATGTCATATAGAATTAATTATACCTCTTCTCCCAACAACATTAATAGGATTATACAAAAAACCCCTCATAGGTTTTTATTATCTATTCATGAACACTAGGATGTGTTTAGGGACATACATAATATATTTGATTATATATTGGAGGACCCAAATAGCCCTTGAATTTTAGTTAGGATAGGAGATGATGTGTCCTTTTAAAAGTGGGGTTGAAGACAAAATCACATTTTAAATATGATTATAATATATTAACATATTTAAAAAGAAAAATGGATAAAATGAATGACGTCCAAATATTATATAAACTAAGGTCCAAACAGGGACAAACAATTTCGTTTATACATATTTTTAAGTGATTTTAATCCTTATCTCTTATGTTTAACCCCTCAATAACTCAGTATTAACCATAGGTATGTAACGAATTATTACAATTTTAAATTTAAACTATGACAAAAAATTATGTTAAAATTATAACCTACTAATAAATACTATTATTCCTAATATGGACTCCATTTTATTCAAATAAAAACATTTAATTGGATATTTTAAAATAATAAGTAATTTGTAAAATGTGAAGAAAATTGGTTTCTCAAAAGACTTTAATTTTATTTATAAAATGATTTTTATTCCAAATTTAGTTATATAATTATTTTCTATAATATTTATTATTATTTAATATATATAAGATAATAAATATTAGTTTTGAAACATTTTAAAATAATGTGGAAAATTTCAAATAATTTTCATGGACTTAAATTTTTTAATAAAAATTAGTATATTTAACCAATCATTGAAAAATAAATATTTTCAACAGCGTACCAAAAAAGAAACCTGAGTTAATTATAAAATAATGAATTAAAAAATAAAAATAAAAATAATAAAATAAAAAATCAATAATCTAGAAATAATTTTTTATGTAAAACCATATATTGTATGAAAAAGACAATTTGAATAGAAATAATTCTTATTCCCTTTTGACTATAAAAGAAATAATATTTCAAAAATGAATATATATCAATAATATAAAATTAATTAATATTAATAATGAAATAAATTAATTTTAAATTAACATTACCGTGTTTTATAAGGGATGACTCTATGCTATATCTCTATCCTTTTCTATTAGATTTTGAGCCTCATATACTTGATTTCTAGTGGTTTGATTCAGTATTTATCCTTATTTTATATCTCCCAATAATCTAATTTCCCCTTGATAAAATTTCTCCCATGAACCATAATGATATTGGTGATAGAATTTAGACTCTTGGATATAATTTCTTTGGTTTGGATTCCAATAGATAGTGGGGGGGTTTCCCCTAGATTAGTAGATATTTAATTTTTTATGTATTGTGTAAAATATTTTTCCTACTTAAATTGGGTAATTCATTCACTGAGATATTTTCTCTAATGAAATTAATTTAATCTATGATCTAATTTACTTCTTATCAATTAGGAATTAATGTGTTAATTTACATGTATTTAAATTTGTGTTTCAATTAATATGTTTACATTTTTAAAAAGTGATTTTTATGAATTTTTATTGTTATTTCAGGATTAAACATGTTTCCATAACCAATGTTTACTAGAATTCAAAAATTAAATGTGTGTGTGAAATTATATGTTTAAATAGATTTTTTGGAACTAGTTTGTTTGTTTGAATCCATTAATTTTATGAATGTTTTTCAAATTGTGTTTTGTTATAACGACTCAAATAGTTTTTATGGAATTCTTAACCTTTTTTAATTTTAAATGGATTAATGAAATGGGTATATTTCTAATAGGATTTTAATGAATGTTCATTTGATGATGTTTTATAGGATTTCTACATTTTTTTATTTCATTGAAGGTAATATAAATTTAAATTAAAATAATTTCTAAAAATGCCTTTCTGAGTTTTCTAAATGAATTACATTGTGATTTTGAGACCCTATTTTGATTGAATTATTTACTATTTTGATCTATTCTACGGATCTAAGGGGAATATTTCATATTTGTTTATTATTATTTGAAATATATATATATATATAATGTAATGGGATATTTTATAGGGATTAAGTTATGAGATAAGGTATTTCTTAATGTGTGTAGTTATCATTTTTTCTTAAGTTGGACATTGAAATTATTTTTTTCATACCACTATTTCGGTTGATGTCATGGAGATATTTGTAAACTAATTAGTAGATCTGGATGAGGGTAAGAACTAATATAGATTTTGTATTAATAATTTTCCATGGTAAGACCACATGGGAGAGTGTGATGAATTTTATTATACTTAGTAGCTTGAGATATCCGGAGAATGATTATATGCCTCAAATTTTTCAATTAGTAAATTTGGATTAGCTAATGGTTCATTATTTTTGAATGTTTACATTATGTAAAAATTGATGAATATCTTTGGGATACCCATTATATACCTTGTATTTATCAGATTTCATTGATTTTCTCCCATAAAACAATTTTTTTTGTTGTTAATTTTTTTATCTCCATGATACCTCATAAATGGAGTTGGGTATTTTCAATTAGAATTGTTGTTATGAACTTTTTAAATAGAATATAAAATTATTCTAAAATTGTGGGTAATAAGGAAATGGGAAAATTTATTTCTTGGATTTATTTGACAAATTATTATGAATTATATGGAAAATAAGTTTGGATTTTAATTCATGTACATTGAATGAACTCTTTATGTGGTTTACTAGTGATTTCATATGAATTTTTTTATTTGGGTTGAAATTATTCGATATGAATTTGATATAACTTGTTTTATTAATACTATTTATTTGTTGTTAAAAAATTAGAATATGTTAATTTATTACCAATGAATATTTTATGAATTATTATTTGAAATGTGGAAAACTATATTTATATTTGATGTTCAAATTAGAAGCGAAGATATTTTTTATGAATTGAATTTCTTTGGCACAATATTGCAAATGCATGGCATGTTTACAAGAAAAATTTCATAGAAACAAATGTATATCAGTACATGAAGATATCATTTTTAGGTGTATAGCTCATCATTATAGTCAGATGTTATTTTTTTCATTAATAGATATATAATTATGGTGAGTGACTATGGATCACCTAGATTATATTAGAGTTGTTCAGGATTTCTTTGTATATTTTTAGTGTGTTGCATTTTTCTATTAAGAACATGGTATTCTATATTATAATATTTTTTATTTATATTTACTATATTATATTCCATTTTCTTTTTCATATATATTTTCATTTAATTATTCCTTATATTTTGGTTACTTTACTTTGATATGTTTATTTAATTTTCATGGATTTACATTGTATAGAATGGTCAAGAAAAATTATTAGTAGATTACAGTGCTTATTTATATTTTTATTGTAATTGTGAAACTATTCTCAATCATGTATACATGATACACACACACCAGTTGATATCTCACAGGGTTCGTAAATTATTTTATTTATTCATGTGGGCTGACCTGGTTGTAATATGTTATCTTGGACTAGTTTATTGTTGTTACAATACCTATAATTAAATATACCAAATTGAAAAATCAATTGAAACATTTATTGGGGAAATTGAGTAGTTATGAACTATAAGATGGTATGATGATTTGGGTACTTTATAGGATTTCAATATGAAGGGGAATAATTGTTGAAAACATATATGATATATAATCTGTTTCTATGTTTTGTTTTTTGGATTTTATTATCACTAAATTTCTATTATAATTTAATGGAGTGTTTTGGGAATAGTTTTTTACTTATTTGTAATAGTGAAGTTTTTTAATGGTTTTCCAGATAATCATGATGTGGTAACTAATAGATAGGAAAATGTAAGTGGTAGTTTCATTGATAAAAAAAAATCCAATTGTTATTATATGCTAACTTATTATGTTTTTCTCCTCAATATTACAGAACTAATGATGTGTTGTTATATTGTTTATCATGATGCCTAATATAGGTGGAACTAGTGGATTTATTTCCTTAAGATAATGATATTGATGGGGAGTAGGCTTTAAATTTTTTTTTGGATATGAAATTTCTATTTATATATCCTTAACAAAATTAATTAAATAATATATTTCTGTGGGATACATGATCATTTCATTTTTTAGTGTCAATTGGATGTAAAATAGAATAACGAGTTATTAAAAGAGATAAACCTATATAGAGATAATATATCAAATAATAATTCATAAAAACAAGACAATTATAAATGTTGGGGTATTATATTATCAAAATAAATATAAATAAAGTGGTATCCTATATTGATGGACATATTGGGTTGGATAACTACATGGAGTGATTTTAGGATTTAAAATAAGATATCCACATCTTGATCAATATCTTTTTTAGAGACTAATGATGTTATTTGTTTGGGGAATTTCCATGTATATGTGCATAGTTAAGCTTGTTAAATAACATGTGAATGTTTATAGTGATTTTTTGTGTCTCATACATGGAGTAAATAAACATTATGCAACCCTAGGAATAAATTTACTCTAACTAAATGTTTAAATAATATATATATGGTCAAATTGGATAATTTTTTTTCCAAACAACATATTTTTATTAAATGTCATTTATATGAATATAGAATTTTGAATTTGCGGTCCTTAAATACATTGGGTGTCCAATTATGTTTCCATACTCACCCATACATATAATATTTTTCGTTTACATATTCATGGATTTATAGCGAATTGTCATTCTGTCTACTGTTTCAGTGATCATCGAGTAAGTGGTTTTTATCCACTAGAGTAATTTGGTATAGATAATTTTTGTAGTCATTATTTAATAGTTCACCACACAGTTCCCTATATTTAATTGTTAACTCAAATTTATTATATATTTTATATTGTTTTTACAATTATCTTATGGTAATCAATTATGTATGAATAACACTACATATATACATGTATTATAGTTTATACAATTTAGTCTATCTATATTGTATTATTTATATATCTTAATAGAAATTAATTTTTATGGTACTATAACATTTTTCAAAGAAAAAACACTAATTATGTGTTTTTCCATTTTATTATGTATTACCTTGATTATTTTTGAATGTTTTTAAAAATAATTTAATATCTACGATTACTTTAGTTACATGCAACACCGGGTTTTAAGAAAATTTGACAAAGTATTCTTATTAAAATTTTAACATGTACCCTATTTCCTTTCCATAAAACTCAGAGTTATTAACTAGAATAATGAAATTTGAAATATTAATTATACTAGTTTTATATTAATAAAAAATAAAAAATAAAAATAAAAAATTTATAGAAAGGTATTTATGTTTTCCAAAAATGCAATTTTCTCAAGAAAAATGTTATTTTTGAAAAAAGTATTAAATTTTATTGTTGAAAGATATAGAAATTTTTTTATAAAAAATAAAAAGTATTTTTCAAATCAATATTTCATAATTATATAATGGCCAATTTTATTTATTTTTTTTTGAAAAAAATGAAATTTTCGATGAAATGTGTAAAATTATGGGTTTATTGAAAACTTCCTGTTAATTTAAAATATTTATAAAGATAATTCTTTAAAAAATAACATAAAAATAAAAATTATTTCTATCATATATTTAATAGTCCAATATATTCTATTATATTCAATTTTAAATTGAATTTTTATAAAAAAAACCTTTTAAACTTTTGACATATTCTCTTGGGAAAACTACTTTCTCGGTACATTTATGGTTCAATTTTAAATTATATTATTTCAACTAATATAAAGGGAAATCAGATAAATATATTTGATATTTTTAATCAATTTAATTTTTGTTACATAATAATTTCAATTTATTTTTGACCATAATGAATTGAAAAAATAGTAAAACTTAACTACCATTGTGAGGGTTAAAATGTGTTTATCAGGACTTCCAACTAAAATTATAAGGTTTAAAATTACATAAACACTTTTCTAATCACTATTAGATGGTTATATATTTTTCCATTAATTAAATATTTAAAATATTATTTATTTTAGGAGAATTTTCCATGAAATTGACAAATGTAATAATTTATGCCAAGAAAAATTCAAAATGTAACCCATTTGCTTTTAAATTTTGATTATGTTTCCACATAGGGAAAAAATAAAGATGTGAACAAATATTGATGGTCCTTTGAATAATAAAATTAATTTAATGATGGTAATTTATTTTTAAATTTTAGTAAATATATAATTAGTCTATAGTTATAATAAATTCCAATGAAGAAATTATTTAATTAATAGCATATTAAAGTAATGTAACAAAAATAAGAACAATGTTTTATAAGTTGAAAAAATTATTTAATTAATTAAATTTTATATAATAATATGAAATATTAGTTGTGTTTGAAAATAATATATTATAATACTATTATTTTATTGAAAATAAAAAATTCAATTTAAATGAATGGTGTCAAAATTAACTATAATGTTATTTTATAATAAATATTATTTTTTAAAAGTATTTAAATTTCCTAAAAATATTATCTTCTTATATGTTATTTAAAAATTATTGAAAATGTAAAAAAATTTTATATCACGGAAAAATTATTATATTACAAAATTAATATTTACTTTGGAATATTAAAAATATTGTTAACATGGTAATGAGTAAAACAATTGTTTTCGAGTTACATGGGCTTGTGTAAAAATATATTTTCACATAAAAATAATTTTTATATTTAAACATTATTTTTATATTTAGAACTAGTGGTTGAAATGAACTAATTATTCTCATATATCTCTAGAATTAAATGATTAATTACTGAGGTAAAAATATCAGTTATCATAATAAAAACTAAAATGGAAAAGATAATGAAACATAGAAGTTATGGAACAACATGATCTAAAGAAGTGATTTTTTGTATAGTTGATGTTTAGATCAACCATATATTACCTAAAATCATTTAATTATTAGTTTTGAGGTAATTTATTGGAAAATAAATTTCTATTGTTGAATAAGGCATGGTATTTAATAAAATCTAACGCCCCTGATTTATAAATACCTCCTCTTCCCCTCACATATACACACCTCCTAAAAATATTTAATGACTAAAACCTACTAAAATACATACCCGAAATCCTTTTTAATATTTTATATGTTATTTTAATCACAATATAACAACCCCATTGTCCTTATCAATAAATCCAAAGGTTATTTTTCTATGAGAATATAATTGTTTTCACTAAACTGTCACTTTATTAATTATTCTTAAACCGCCACCATTAATTTACTAATAATTAAAACTTTATTAAAACAATATATACCGTATAGTGGAATGATATTATATTTATTTAACAACCTATATTCATTTCAACTTCCATAAACAGATTATGTGTAAAGTAGACCACAACCTCATGAACCAACGCAATTATTTTTCCATTACCACTCCTGAAAAATGTATATAATGATAGATTTAAAATATTAATATTTCATTTAAGATTTAATTATGATTTTTTAATTATTATAACACATTTAAAAAATTAATTTATTTCTGGGGGTATGATAACATTATTTTTATTTATTAAGGCATTTCTTTTTCCTGAAGCAATGTGATTCTTTTTTCACAAAAACATTTCATGGAATTTAATGACGGAAAATTTTATGAATTTGTTTCATATATATATCATAAAAATTATTATTTAATTTTAATGTATTATTTAACTTCATTTCATTTCATCTATCAAGAAAATTGAAACATTTTTCATCATTACGTACAACATATGGTCTCTAAGAACAGTGTATTTCATTTTATGTCTCAGTCATTTAAAGGTTACTATAAGTACATATATATAGATTATATATATATATATATCATTTTTCACATTATTTATATTATTTATCCTTGATCAATGTATGAGGACTGAAAATTAAAAATCAATACAAACAGAAAAAACAAATCAATTATTACCCAAAATGTAAATTTAATATTGAATTTTATAATAATGGGTAAAAAATATTAAAATTAAATCATATATAATATGATATATATATTTTTTATATTATAATATTTTTATAATAAAACTATATATATTATATAGGTGGTTCTAATTTATATTAATTAAATCGAAACTCAGGGTAATGGATTTTCTAAGAACATGTATTTTATATAAGAAAATTTCCATATTCACAACATGTTTATTTTATAGGGATTATATAATTCAAATTAATATATTTTGTGATTCATAACCAAAAAATAATGTGAATTTAAATATCTATTTTATGATCTCACTTTTATGGGGTTTACACTTCAAATGTTACCAAAGTAGTCTGATATTTTATTCTTAAATTGTATTCTTTAGGAATGAAATTATGCTATTCACATAACATCTTTTATGATGATTATATAATGCCCTATTGGTAGGAAATATCATTTATTTTTTTATTGTCATGATATCTTATGTTTTATTTTATTTTATCCCTTCTTATGTCTTAGGAATTATGCTTACAAAATTGGTAATTATTTTATGATACAATTTTATCAATTATTGGGATTGTTTAATTTTATGATTTTAATAATAAATTATTATAAATTATTAATATATAAAATTATGAATTTTATTATCCTATGTATATTTTTATTATATAAATATTCCCAAAATTTTCCCTTCTATATGAACATAAAATTCAAAAAGAATATTTTCATTGAAAACCAAAATTATTTAACTATTCTATTGAATTTGTTTTCTTTCATATACATGTTTCCTAAAAAATTTTAAAACTACTTTAATATCCTTTAAAATATTATTAATTATATTTTTATGTATGTTTTACTTTTTAAAAAGTTTTTTTGAAAAAGTATTTTCAAATTTAATTCAAACAAGTCCCATATTTATTTTACAAAAAGTATTAATGGAATGTTCATTTTAATGTGTATTGAATGAAATGTATTTCCCACAATCATAAAAATTATTTTTATCGAATAAATCATCATAAAATTCTAATTTTATTTTGAAGGATAATTATTTTGAATTTATTTTATATTTTAAAAATAAATTTTCAATGTTGAATGTTTTTTTTCTCACGAAATGTTTTAATTTCTCTTAAAATATTCATTTATATATTTCCAATATTATTTTAAATAAAAATTAATTGAAAAATATTTTTCGTTTTAATAATAATATTTCAATGGGAAAAGGTTATTTTTCACTAGAAATGTATTAACATAAATTTAAATCATAATTTTTTTCCCAATTTAATTTCAATGAAATAGATATTTAGAATGTTTTTTAAGTTGGAGAGAAAATTTTACCCAACAAATTTTCCAAGTGATAATTCCTATCATTTTTCATCTTCAATGAAAATACATGACATTAGTAATGTTTTACTTGGTATATGATTTAATGATACCATCCTAATTATATCACGAGATATTTTACATTTTTCATGACAATATGGTTATTATGATCATTATTTCTCATGGGGTGTGGTATGATCAAATGAAGGAATGTTTATGAAACTCATTTCTTACCAGAATTTATATATGATTAATGTTTTATAATATTTTATAATACAAACATATGGATTATGTGATAGGTGGAACCAATATCTCTGTACAATGAATTGAGTATTGGTTAATGTTATTTTATTTTAATGGGTACAAATGAAAATATCCTAAATTAGAAATACAATACATTAGTAGTTAGTACATGAATAAAAGGGGTTACAGAAGTGGTTATCCAAAGACTAATGTAGGTAATGGGTTGTTTTCCCAAGCCTATAATGTAATGATTGACTTGGGGGATATAAATGGCATAATATTTTATATGATTATATGTATTATACAAATCTATGTCTTATTATAATGTTATTATCTCATTTATAATATTATTTTATTCCATTATGGTTTATTTAATTTATTCTACTAAGATTTATTCCATGAATAATGTTCAAGATTTATGACATAGAGGTCATGGTTTTATAATGTTATTCTAATTTCCACATATCTATATAATGATGTTGCCTTGATATCTCCATTATTTACGATTACTGAAAAAATAATCTCATAATTACATATGTTTACAGTCACCATGATAAGAACAATTGTATTATGTATGACATATATAATATGGGTGATAGTTATAAAAAACATAGTGGGAGGTGATATAGCTCTATTATAGAATAGTTCTTTATGTTTTCATGTTTCTAGAGGCTATACACTGTAAAAATTATTGTGTGTAAGGTTATGTTATGTAATTAAAATCCATTTACAGTGATGTAAAATTTATTTATGATATGTTTTTTTATTTACAGTTGGTATCAAATTATATTTTAGTTAACCACCAGAAACTCAAATTGGAAAATGTTAGTGAAAACCCTTAAAATAACACAATGTTAAGATTATTTCCAAGAACATGGTAAAGATGGGATTATATGGTTTTTATATGAATTCACCCATTATTAGATACTAAATATATAAGTGTTTTTGAAAAAAAAGTTCTTATGTATAATGAAATCAAATAAGGTGCATCAGGATTGACTCGAGAGACACCTAGTACATAAAAATGTTCCTGACTACACACATTGTTTGACAGTCTTGGGGGATATGATTTGGTTAATCCCTATTTTTTAGGAATCATTATGAAGTATTTTATTAGTTTATAATCATATATGGCCTAGTCAAACCAATCATATCACATATCGATTATATGATTTCATAATTTAGTCACTATCTATAATATTATTTATAATTATTTTGTTTTTTGCAATGAATATTTTTTTTTCACATTGTGTTTTTTGGTTTTACTCATTGGTGGGATATATAAGAAATTGGGTTACCATTAAATGTGATATATGTTGTTTTGTTGAGAAATAAAATGATATTATTATTGGATTGATGGATATTATGTTTATACCTAATATTTTATCATGATATATGATTAAAAATATAAACTATAACCAAATCTAAAACTCACTAAAAAATGATGATAATGTTCTCTAAGATTTCATGTTGTGGAGACTATGGAAGAAAGAATATACAATTTCCAAAATGTCACAATGGTGGGAATAATCCTTGAGGGGAATTAGTCATGGAAAATTTAATATTATTTATATATCAAGAAAAAGGGTTTAGACTAGGATATTGACAATGAAAAATATAATATTGTGTTAACACAATTTATGCGAATAATGTCCTCTATAAAGTATCTTTGATTTTTAAATGTTTCAAATGAGAAAAATATTGGAATAATAAAAATAAATATCCTAAGAAGGAATTTCGTGTCGGGAAATAGAAATAAAATAGTATTAATTGTTATACAACTAATGATGGAAAGTTAATGAATGCTATAGATAATTTTAGGATTATTAAAATTTTATTTATTTTTAAACATAAAAAGCATGATTAAAGTGAGTTTTTAGAATCATAATAAAAATAAATATTCCAAATTGTTGGAAGGGTTTGTTAAGGGATATTATGATGAGGCCTAGCCAATGAATTAAAAATATCGTTGTATGTTTATAGTGATTATATTTTAGAACTCTATAATTATATAATATAAATCAAAAAAATATATAATGATTCTTCTATTTAATTTTTTACATTTATAATTTTGTGGAATAATGTAAATTTTACTAATGATATATAAGATTTTTTAATGTAAAGGTGATATGTTTTTTGGAAAACAGATGATTGAGGGATATGTAACCCTTAATATGTTCTTGATATTGAGATAATGATATTTGTATAAAGAGATGATGAATATGTATAATGTATATTTTATATTATTCATTACCTTATTACTAATTGTTTATTTAAAGAGAAATTGTTTTATATGATAATTGATGGAGCATACAAAATTTATGGATAGATGGAATAGAGTCAATAATTTATTATTTTATTTATTAAATTAGGAATGTGTTAATTTTTTAAAGCATATATATTTTCATTAATGTTTTATGGTATTAAAGATATTACCATGTTTCAGTGCAATATATACTAAAATTATTCTTATATTTGGAATCTAAAATTAAGTGGTGTTTCATTTTTTTGGAAGATTAATTATAAGATTATTTTTTGAAATTTTGTGACCTTCTTCCAAAAGTTTTGGATATAAATTTTTATCAGACTTGGAGGATACATAAGGTTAACTAATCTAGGAATAAATTATGTAAGAAATTAAATTTTACTGGATAAGTTATTCTAATTTTTTTTTGGATTTGGTATATATTTAAGGTTTAAAGGAATCAATTATAAATATTATGATGATTTTATTGATTTTGGTATGAAAGATTAAAAATGAATATTCATTTCATGGATGTAGAATAAAGTGACTGAATCACATGAAAAATGATGAAATTTTAATTATTATATAAATTAATTTTTTGACCTTAGATATTGGGGTCCCATTGATATTCTTGATCATATCATGATAGTATATTATCATTCTTCACTTTCACTAAACTTCTATCATATCTCTGAGGTCTTCCAAGTATCAATCCTAAAAAGTATATATCATATCCATTATATGTATTTAAATAAGCAGTCATAACACTAGAGTATTATCTTTGTTTTTATGAGAAATTGGTTGAGATTATAGATCATAGAGAGAACGTGATGAGAATGAATACCACTCACTAGGTCAGTTTTTTGTGTGAAACCACCATCCTTGAGAAGCTACGTGGGAACCTACAGATTTAATGAAGAAGAATTTCCTCATTTTTTATTATCAGAGTGATGAATTTTGACGTGGAAATTTAGTTTAATGTGTTGGGGGAAAAAATTTACCAACATGACGTATGGTGAAATATTGTTTTTGAATAATTAAAATTGTTTTATATGCATATTTACACACAAAACTGAGTTTTAACGTACATTAAAAAAATATTAATATTATTATTTAAAGTAGAACATTATTACCTAGGAAAAAATTTGATGAATTATGTGGAAGAAAAAAATTATTAACAATATGTATAATTATTTTATATAAATAAAACATATTGAAAAAAATTACATAATATTTGGTAAACTCTTTATATGTTTTTAAAATACAGATTTATGAATAAATGACAAACTAATAATTAATATGTTTTTTTGGAAATTTTATAATAATTATATTTAAAAACAATAATTTTTTTTAAAATAAACATATCAATACTATATTAAGGTGAATTTTTGGTATTTTTTTGAAAAAAATAAATTTCATGATAAATTTGAAAAAATATTGGTTTTTAGTAAAGAATTCATTTCCATTTAATTAATTTATATCATTAAATTTTTTTAAAATGTTTTTAAAAGAATAATTTGTTAAATTATTTTATTTTTAATCTAATTTATGACACGGTAAAAAATTTAATAATGAGTTTTGATAGAATAATGTTTTAAAATTCTAAACATTTTCTATGTCAAAAACTCATATATCGTCACTTTTGGGGGATTTCATTTAAATTAAAATTTTACAATTATATTAATAGGATATGTAAAAAAGGAATCATTATATTGAAAAATAATAAATAAATTAAAATTATTATGATAACATAAATTTTTACCGTAATGAATAGTAGAAATAGAAAAAATTAGTTGTTTTGGTAAAGGTTAAAACAAGTTTACTAGGCATTAATATAATAATGTAAGTTATTAAATTAACCAAAATCTTTTCCAATTCCTATTTCATAGACTTAATTATACCCTTAGTACGTTAGTTTTAATTTTTTATCTTCTTGTGGTACACATTTCTATGAAATTCACCAATGTTATAATTTATGTAAGGAACAAAATGTCACCCACTCAATTTTAAAATTCAATTAGGTGTTCAACTGAAGAAAAAATAAATATGAGAATGAATATAAATGGAAATTCTGATTATAATTAAACTAATTAGGTAATTTAGTTTAATTTTTCTAAAATTATATAATTATGTTAAAAATTTAAGAAATACAAATACAATAATATTTTAATTAATAGGAAATTTAAATATCTGATAATAAATAAATATAAAATAAATATAAAATGAATAATTTATTGTATTCGATGATTTTTTATAAATATTACATTTATGATAGAGTGGAAAATAATATAATCTAATTACATCATTATTTTGATAATTTATAAGTCAAATTAAATGAATATGGTCAAAAGTAATATTAATGTTTTTCTAAAATAAATAATATTTTATTACTTGACTTATAATTTTAAAATATCCTATATTTTTGAAATTTAGTTGAAAATATTTTAAAACATAAAACATGGTTGAATGAGGTTCCAATTTTTATTTTACACTAAATATATTCACAACTAAATTTTTAAAACATCGTTAGCATACTAATGTGTTATACACAGTAGTGCGTGTTACTTGCTCTTATGTTAAAATAAATATTCCACAAAAATAGGATTTCTTATTTGTAATTTTTTTTTCAAATATTTTTAACCAAAATGAACTAAGTATCTAATTAGTAAAAATTATCTATAGTAGTAAAGGATATATTCTCTAAGTAAACAGACTAGTTATCTTGGTGAAAACTGACATAGTAAATGTATGGAATCATAAAGGTTAAGAAAAAACATGTTTCAAAAAAATAGTGTTATAGGTGTTTATCCACCTCATATTCCCTAAATTCCATTAATTTTCAATTTTTAGTCACTTTCTTGGATAGTGACTTAGAATTATTTAATATGTTTTGGTTTTTATAGAATACCACTCCACCTCAATTATAATAGTACATCTCCTTTTGTCACTTCAACACACCTCCAATGGCATTTGGCTCAACCAACCCCTGAATAATTCCATACAAAAAAAACATATCTATTATCTAGAGATTATTTTCATATAGAAAATACTACCATATGGAACTTAATAATAGAACCGGAGGGGGTTGTTCTAATCATAGTTAATTGAATTCACTAAACTCTTCCTTTTTATATCTTCTCTTACAAAAACCATAAATTATTTAATTTTCACAAAATAATAATAAAACCCCCAAAGATATATTGATATGTTATTATGTTGAGGTAATAACCTATATAAACCCCACATTCTATTAAATTTCAAATGATATCATCAATCATATATATGACGGGCTACAGCCTCATGAACTGGTGTATTTTTTTTCCCATAACCTCCTCTAACAAATACATATACTAATGAATTTAATATTTTTATGTTATATTTATCATATAATTATGCTTTCATAATTTGTATATCACATTTAAATTCGTAATTTTAATTCCATGGTGGATACAATATTGTCATATTTGTGTATGACAGACTACCACCTCACGAGGTTATGTGATACTTTTTTCACTAACAAATTGCATAGAATTCAGTAAGGATAAATTTTATGAATATATGTTATATATATAAAATAAAATTTATTTCATAAATAAAATATACTATTTTTTATTTTATCTATCAATAAAATGGATAAAATATTCATGTGTATGTTTAACCAACCGTCTCCATGAATGGTGTTTTTCATTTTCTTTCATAAATTTTTGGACTACTATAAATAAATATAATTTAAATAAATATGATATTTATATCATGATTAATATTATATAGATAATAGAACAATGATAAAAATAATAGGTATAAATATAAAAGATAAAATAATACAAGAATAATATTGATGTAATTAACCGTAACATGATTTCAGACATTAATTGTTAATGAAGGTGTAGTAAAATGTAAAAAGAAAATCCTATATAGTTTTAAATACAACCTACCGGGACCATACCTCTAGGATACTAAAATGAAATCAATAAATTTACATTTTATTCTTTAAATCCAATAATTGTGACCCATTTTTCATCAAATCATAAAACATTAGAAGGAAAACTTGGATCACATACATTCTAGAGGAAATTTTAAAATTTTAATTTTATTGAATTAAATAAAAAAATTAATTTTTTTTAAAAAGTAATAAACTATTTATCCAATTTAATCTATCTTTTCCTATTTTAAAATAGGTCATCAACATTATCCTTGTGAAAATCATTTTTAAGAAAAAAATATTTGGCATCATTCCTTAAAACCTAGTAAAAGGACGAATTAGGAGGCAGAGCTCAAACAATCATTAATGTAACACATAAGCATTAAAAAATGAATTACATAAAAGACTATATGAGTAAATAAGGTTAAGATGAAAAAAAAAATCTATATGATAAAATAAAAAATGAAATCAAACCCACTAATTCATAGATCATTAACTATGAAAACACTAAAAAACAAGAGTTATTTAAATCTATAATAAAATATAGTGTTATATCAATGGAAATTTATTAGAGGCATTATAAACTCTTAATAATAAATTAAAACCTGTTTTAGTTACATTGAGTACCAATTTCATACAACCCTTGTTAAACCCTTTTCGAACCATTTTAATTTGAATAACTATTTATCTTGCAGATAATGTTGTCATTACCTAATCATTTTGAGATCTATAATGGGGCTCACACTATGTATAATCTATACCAGGTTTAACCATTTTCTAGAAGGTATAGTGGTTCTCAAGCCTTTGTATAAGCTATACCAAGCTCATCCATGAGATATTGTGGGGATAACCCATCATATATGCTTTACCGGGCTCACCGGTTTTATATAATGGTCAAAACATATATAAAGAATAAAACAAAATCCTCATAAAATAACATAGAAAAAATGATTACTCATTTATAACCTTATAAAACAATTGAAATGAAATGGGTTTAACATCAACCGTTTTGAACATGATAAACACTCATAAAATATATAATTTCTATACCAATCTCATTGATAGATTATTAACACTTGTAAAATAAATGGGATCGATAAAAAATATCTTCAAAACATGAGTTACTCATGAAAAATAAATGTGTTACATAAAGACATTATTTAAAACATAAGTTTCCCTTGTAAATTAAAAGGGTTCCCTAAAAAAAATTTTGAAACATCTTTATACCATTAAAAAGAAATGGAATCCTTAATAGTATCATTGAAATAAAATTAACCCATGTAAATTAGGCAGGTTACTTAACATTATCATTGATAAAATCATAATTCATCCAAAGTAATAATAAAGGTGGTATCAATACATATCATCCCTTATGGAGAATAATTATAATAAAGAATCTTTGATTCTTATGAATGAAAATTTATTTAACATATCATTAAAAACAACATTGAGAAAAATAATCATTAGACATTCAATGTGTCCCATACCAAGTCGAAACACTTTGAATCATAATCCCCCTGAAGGAATAAAATTTAAGAAAACATTAAATAAAATAATAATTGTAACATCAAAGGTAAATAAAAAATATAACATTTTCGCATTTATAAAATTTGCGAATTAAATTTTAATTTAAATATAAAGGGGATGGTATTTTCGATGTCATACTCGATACGTAACAATAAGTTTCTTTGAAATCTAATGTTTTATACAATGTTGAGTCATACTGAAAAACTAATAACATAATATTAGTTTAAATGGTAGTTAATGCCTAGCTGTTGTATTAGAAGAAATGGTAAAAACTAAATAAAATATTATTATACATGTTTGTTAAATTCTTTTACACTTATCTACTAAATTTTATATTCTTAAAATAAGAAATAATCCTATTTTAATCACAAATACCTTAAAATTCATTAAAAGGTCCATTTAATGCATTTTGAAGGAGACCACATTAAATACAGTTATTTTCACTTTTATATGTTCTATTTGAAAATATAATATTCTTTTTTAAAATCGGGACTTCACAATTAACTTTGGATAAAATTTTGGTATTTTTCTGATAAAGTCAATTTATTATGAATAGTGAAAATAATGTATTTTAATTCATAACTGTATTTAAATACAATTTATTTATATGGTTATATTATCTTTTAAATGGGTTTAAAGTGTAATTATTTTATATTTTTACTATTTAATCCAATTTTGGTTATTAAAAGTAATATCATTTGAGATTGGACAAAAATAATTGTTAATATTTTGATAGTTATTATTTCTCAGAAACACGTTTTTTGTTTTGACAACAGGTATTAATTTTAAATTAATTTCTGCCACTTCTGTGTTTTGAATTAGGAAAAATCAATTCCATATTTTTAATCTGTAGGTCTAAATTGTATAAATAGGTAATTTTTATTGTTTGACATTATGAATATTTACTTCAGTGAAAATATTATTTACCATGGTTAAAGGGTAAATATGGTAAATGATGGTAAAAAAATATTATTATAATAATATTAAATTACTATAACATGTGTCCAAATCCTATTGGTTGATAAATTTCCAACAATGGGAATACTTGGGTCGATTTTGGAAACCTATGGAGCCACCTGGGAGTGATAATGACACTTTATATTAATTAATTTAATGTAAATACAAAAATGGCACAAACATATATCTTTTAGTAAGTCAATTTTTAAAGAGGGTTAAATAAGTTTTATATTAGATTATAAATATTAATTGGAAATATAAAACAATTTCATACATCATTGTAATTTTTTATAATTTTTATACATAGAATAAATAAAATTATTTATGACACAATAAGGATGTAGTATTTACTACATTAATGAATGATTTAAATAAATATGATTATAATGATTAAAAAAATATCCATAACCTTTCCAATTCGTATTGGATGATTTTATTTTGATCATGAGTAATAATATATTTTACTTTAATAATATTTGGACTTTTAGAATCCAAAAATCATTATATAATAAAATAATATTTTTAAACATTCCTAAAGAGCCCCTCCTCCTTTATAAAAAGCCTTCACTTATAACCCATTGCTCAAACTTCTCAAGCCCCTTGTGTCATCCAACCTTTACCAAATTAATCTTCCTATATCCCTCTCCTCCTTCTAGATGCTTTACCCCTAGACGAAGGCAATTCAAGTAAACCTTTTTATTCAAACCAAAGGGAGATACCTGATTTAAAGGTAACATCTTCTCTTAAGCTCTTTTGTTTTATTTTACATATCAAACCACATAAACCCTTTTTATTACATTATTTTATAAAAACAATATAATACTCAATATAATAGGTTGCGTTTTATGATAATTATTCTAACTACACTTAAAATCACCTCCATCTAATGGGTAAAGAACATACTATCTCTATGGACGACAAACTACTGCGTCATGAAACGATGATAGTTTAATCTTCACTGAAAAACTCTCAGGGTAGCCATTATAATTTAATAGTATTTATTTATGATATATATTATGTTAATTTTTTCTCTATTCTTCTAGAAATTTTATTTATCAATATACCTATATGCTTTCCAATATGTGTAAATACGATAATTTCATTTGAGGAAGTGCAGACTATCGCCCCCTCAAGGAGATATGATTCGTTCATGACATACATGGAAGGTATAAAGGATGGAGTTAATGAAATTATGTAACACATATATCAAATGATATTATAATATAATTATAATATACCTATTTATCATTATGTTTTAATTACATTAAATATGAAATAGAAATGAAAGTTGCATTCATGCGTGTGTATGGTTTACCGTCTCCATGAATCGTTCATTTCATTTATTATCACCAAATGTTATTTAATATTAGAAATGCATTAATATACTAGATATATATTATATATATGATATCTAAATAATGAATATCATTCTGTTGATAATGGATTTTTGACCATATGAACAACTTGTAAATATAAGAAGTTTATTTTGGAATCAAGTACCAAATATCGAAAAAACGACCATTATTGACATAAATGATTTCATAATGTTTACAACATGGTAATAAGTTATATAAAAATAATAATAAACCTTAAAAAGGTTCTTTACCAAGTAAAAAATAGTTTTATCTTATTATTCAAAACATTAAAAAATGAACGTGTCAAGTCAGACACCAGGTAAAAGATTTCTTATCTCCCTTATAATTCGGTGATATTTCTATTGTTTGCCACTTATTTATTGCATGTGGTGTATTTTGTACTACCATTTGATATATATTATCATTAATTTATTTATATTCATGGTATTATTTGATAAATTTAATGGTTATTACCTTTTGGTCATACAACTCAGTTGATTACAACGTGGTAAGGGGTGTTCATCTCAATTTTTATTCTGGTGAGATTCATGCAATATTTTCTACTATTTTCATTAGTGTGGTGGATTTACTGACCATTATTTTAGTTTTTGTGTAATATAATATAATTTATATTTATTTACATATTAATTTAATGATCCTTCCATCATGTGGTGCTTGTTTTATAAGTTACCAAATCAGTAATAAAACCTTTCACCCTCCTCTTTTAAAAAGACTTCATTTTGTTATATATTTTAATTTACATATTATGATTTTGGGATATTTTATTCAATATCCTTATTACTGTAAATTTCTTGAAAACTTTATGACATACCCTTTTTTCTCCCATAAACTCTTTCAATTAATTTTAATGTGACGTCGTTAGGCTGTTGAATTTATTTAAGGGAACGTCTTCACCCCAATTCAATTTTTTGGGTTAAACTTCTACTTATTGATTATGTCGTGCTATGAATATGTCTGAAGAACTATTGTTTTACATTTAATATCCATTTATATTGACTTTATTTGTATTTTTCACACATAATTTTCTCATTGATTTATTCTTATTATATGGATACTATATTTATAAGGGATTTCATCTCTCTTTACATTCTATTGAAGCATCATTGATGTTATGTTCCAATTATATTTTATATGGTGTATATACTATCCTTTGGCGTATTGTATCATGAATAAATTTATTCTCATGATATTATAACGTTTTTATTAAATTTTATTTCTCAATTATTTGTATTCAAGCATCTCTCATTTGGTTATGAACTCCTTAACTAAAATATTGTTTTAAAGATTTATTCTTCCATATCATTCTCATTAATTTCCATGTTTTAAAAATGTTTTTAATTATTGATTTATATTTAAATTAATGATTTAAAATTTTAATTCCTTTAAAATCATCGAAGTGATATGGGAAAATTTAATTCAAAAATGACTTTATTAAATGAATTTGAAAATGGTTTGATAAAGCATTGATTATGTCAATATCTTGAAATGATATATTGTGATAGTAATTTGGTAATGTTATATTTGCTTTATGTTTGTTTTATGTGATTTGAATATGATATGGTTTTTGGGAATTGTTTACATATATGGGTGGTTCTGTGATAAACATATGGTGGGTGAGTCCGAGATAGATCTGCAATGCATTGGTTAACGTGATAGAGGTAAGCATTATGGTTTCTCCTAAGAGATTTATGAAATATACTATGCTATCAATTCCAAACTTAACTTCATACATAGTTGTGAAAGATACAATTTATGTATGTTTTGTATGCCATAGATTACCATTATGATTTATGATTTCTATGTGTTATTCATAATTCTTATGATTTCTTGAGGTGTGTAATTATTAAAAATTATGGTATCATTGATTTGTATTTATTGATGGGGTAATATTTTTTTTCCTTATTTTATAACGCTTATGGAGAATTTTATGCTCATACCATGTATTGAAATACTTTTCATAGGACTCAATGAGGAATAGTGTAAAAGATGAGATCAATGAAAAGTCATGTTGTCTAAAACATGGAAGTAGACATGTTTTTTAATAGTTTTTATTTAATAAAAAATGGAAACTCAGTAAAAGTGTCAACATAGTAATTTTTGAAATGTATTGTAATAATTATGGCATAATTCTCTAAAAATATAGACTTGAAAAGATCCTTAATGTGAATTCCTGATTTAAATAATGATTAAGTAATTTTTAAGGCCAGGTCCTTATATTTGGTTTCAAAGATCGTTTTAGACAACGTTAGGGATTAGGAATATTAGTTTAACACATGGTTAGTCGCTATGTCCATTATTTCAGTTAAATCCTTATTTTATAAATTTTTCAGATAAAGGAATGTTGGTTACAAATGGAAGGAGGAGGATCTCAATCAACATTCCTATCTCTTCCTGATGACTAGCTTGCAATAATTATTTAAATGTCATGTATAGATGATTGTGATACTATTTCTAGCATAAATCTCACATGCAAGAAATTGTTTTAGAATTCAAATACACCTCCACTATACATCGATATCATCGTTGATCATGTTTTATCAAATGTCTCAAAACTAAATGTTATACATGATTATATTCCCAAACTATTTTTCTGCGAACACCAATATAACCCAAGTTATAAAACGTGTATTTGGATGAAGGAAACAATTGATTTTGATGGATCTCTAAATGATGGTTTTAATGCATGAACCTTTTACCTACATGAACAAGATTATGATGAAACCATATTATATTGACCCGGCCTTTTCTTACATTACTATTGTTGGTCGGAGTGGATACTCAAGAGGGGGGTGAATTGAGTTCCAATTAAAATTTTCTGTTAAAAACAATGTTTATTAAAATCCCCCTATTTTAATATTAGATTAAACTGTAGTGAATTTATACAGATTATAAAGGGTCAATTTGTTTCTCAAAGATTGATTAGTTCTCAGTTAACTTATTCATATGATTACATTAACTTTTGAAACTAATTTACTAGATTATAATAAATATAAACAATTGCGAGTTTAACTATCCAAAGTAGCTTTGAAGACAAATTATATTTCAAAGTAATAGCAGCGGAATATGAAATAAATATGTAGTATGGATATAGTATGTAGCTATAAACACAAGGAATTAACCAAGAGGTTCAGTCTCAAGCCGAGACTTAGTCCTCTCAAAAGTTTATATAAAAATGATCCACACCCTGGATCGGGGTTAACAATAGTGAACACACTGTCCAAGTTACAAGACCTCTACCACAGTTCTGCGTGGGGAAACAAACAACAGCTTGGAGCTGTCCAGGTCTCTCACGACCTCTACCACTATCCACAGTGGGAAATGAAGTGTAAGAAGGTTTTCTGAGGATTTAAAGATCCTCTAGTGAAAGTACATGAGTCAGTGTGTGTGTTTAATACAGCAGATAACACACACTGCTCAAGATGTAAAACAAATGTATCACAGAGCAGAGATGTAGAGTTTAGAAATGGCTCTAGTGATATTATATTGGTGCTTCCGATGTTTGTTGATATTGGATCGGTGCTTCCGATGTCTGTTGATATTGGATCGGTGCTTCCGATATCTGTTGATATTAGATCGGTGCTTCCGATGTCTGTTGAAACTAGAAGACTTCCAAAATACTTTGTAAGTCAATAAGCATAGACAAAATCATGATAACAGATTCATTCACAGATTGTAATTAAGTTTATGAGATATCAAACCAGATTATGCATTAATGATATGTGATGATTTGTGATTATTAAAAAATCAATCATAGACATGAAATCAACAATCTTCCAGAGGGCTCAACAATCTCCCCCTTTTTGATAATCACAAATATTTATCATAAATAAAAACATAATGAGAATTAATCCATAAAGAAAATAAATATAAATAGATATATAAATCTCCCCCTTAATTTAAATTTCCCATATATATTATACATATTTCTCTCCCTGAGATAGATACATATCTCATATATATATAGATCTTTCTCCTCACCTTAGATATATACATATTTTCTCCCCCATATATCTCTCTTCTCCCATATATCATTCGTTTTCTTCTCCCCCTTTTGGATAATCAAAAAGGATGGAAAACATATAAGTGAAAGTGAAAGTAAAAGCAGTTAGCATAGAGTAGAGAGGAAAAAAATTGATAAAGTACAGAATATTACAAGCATCACATTGTTCACCCTATCAAAAACAATACACAACTATTTGTTGGGATACAAAGGGGATTTGCCTTTGTCTTTGGGATCAATAGTGGGTAAGTTTGAAGGCTTGGAGGCAGGCTGGACTTGGTGAATCTGAAGTGGTGGTAGGACAACTCGGGCAGGTGTAGGAGCAGGTGCCACAGAGAGTTGTTGTTGAGAAACAGGAGCTGGTTGAGAAGCTTGTTGAGGGACTGGTCTTAACTGAGATAGAGCTTGAGCAACGGATAGCTGATTTGGAGCTACATCAGAGTCACTGAGAGGTTCAGAAGTAGGAACTACTATTGTAGTGGCCGGTGCATTCAAATAGGGCTTCAAAAGATGAATGAAGTCCTGAATGACTTCTGCCCCATACTTCGTAGCTTTTTCAAAATCATCTTTATTCTCCATGAACTGGGTCATGGAAGGGGTAAAATCTTGCAACTGATGAACTTGAGTTTTGAAGGCCTGAGTGACTGGAGGTAATTTCAGATTCTCTTCCAACACCTTGAAGTTTGCAGCCATTTCATTCTTTGTATAAATCTTGGAAAAGTAATTATCAACTTTCTCTTTGATCTCTTGCAGAGCTTTCTTAGCATCTGCTGAATACACCAATGCCATCCTATGACTGTTAGCACAGAGCTCTTTCATCTTCCTCAAGGATTCTAAATCAAGAATTTGTCTAACAGCAGCTAACTCATCATGCACAACTTCACTTAGAGCTTCTAGCTCACGGGTAGTGATCTTGGTTACCTTGCATGTACTGGCTTGGCCAACTATGTGAGTTAACTCAGCTTTCAACTTCCTCAGGTCAGACTTGTTGAGATGTTCAATCAAATTTCTCAAAACTTCCATCATACCAGAGATGGTTGATCGGAATTCGCTGGATAGAGATACCAAGCCGGTGTGAAGATCCTTCATAGTCTGATTCAAAAAGGCTATGTGTCTGCCAATAAGTTCACCAGTATTGGCCAGGTCTGGCTTCACAGCATTAGATACTCTTTGTGAGAAGGCTTCCAATGAATTTTCAGAAACTTGTAGAGACACTTGAGTAAGAGAATTAGAAATTTCTTCTCTAACTGTGGCTCTCACAGCAGTTATAAATTCAATCATAAACTTATTAAGATCAGCATGAGAGATTCCAGAACCAGGTAAATTAACATTTGTAGGATCAACAGCAGGAACATACCTTGCTTCTCTTGGGTGGTTCCTCTTCACAGCTACAGCAGATTCTGGCATTGCTTCTTCTTCTTCAGAATATTATAAGCCCAACACAGCATAACCAGGGTAGTCATCCCAAACAGCAGCACACAGGGTGTATTTTGGTTTCTCATAGCTTGCTGTTCCACTGATTTTTGGTGAATCAACCTTGCCACTGATATGTATTTCTTGTTCTGACTGAGGTGATTCTATTTGATCTTCAGAAAGACCATCCACTGGTCTGTTATCACCATCAACAGCAGCCTCAACATCATCAGCACGTCCATCATCACTCTTCTCAGAAGCTTCACTGTGATATTCTTCAGTATCAGAATCTTCTTCACCACCAAGAATGGGTTCTGATTCTGGTAGGGCAAAGGGTGGACTAGCAGGTTCAAATTCTATTCTTCTCTTGGGACTAGAAGTGTCATTATCACTCCTATCATCAGGAGATGACATAATTCCTTCCTCAGTCGCAGTTACTTCTTGCTCTTGGGATTTTGTGGCCTCAACCTTTCCTTCTTCTTGCTCATCATCATCAGAATAAACTGGTTCGTCATCTGGTTTCAAGCCAGGGTCTCTCAAATCCTTTGGCCTCTTTCCATGATCTATGAGATTGTAGGCTTCATAAAATTTATCTTCATCTGCAACCCAGCACTTCTTCCATGGATTCCAATTGATTCTCATCCTCTTACAGATCTCTTTGTTGAGACAGAAGGTATGATCTGTTTCATCAACTTCATCATCTTCATCAATACATTATAGATTCTTGAGCATGGTAGATATCATCTTTGAATAAAACAAGGCAGTGGCTTTCTTGGATGGTTTTACCATTCCTGCTATGTGCACCATCACATATCTACACAAATTGATCTTCTCATGTGTTTTCAGAAAAAAACAACAGGAAAACATCCTGGTACTTTACAGCAGCAAAATCTCCTCTCCTAGGGCAAAGTTGGTGCTGAATAAACTTGAAAAGAAGTCTACATTCACCATCTAATTCTGAAGATGTGATTCTCCGTGACTCTCTGTTTCCAGTCAGAAGCTCTAGAGCTAATTCGTAAGGGAAGTAATCAGATGTTGGAGGAATATTCCCATCATAATCCTCATACCGACCTTCATGAGGTACATTCAAGCACTCAGCCCACTACTTAGATGAGAAGGATATTTTCTTTCCTTTCCGTAGGTACGAGGTACGGTTTCCTGAAATCCGACAACCTTTATTAATTAATTGACAGAGCATTAAAATATACCTAATATGACCGTTGGTTAGATAAAATAAAGATAAAGATAAAGAAATTCAAACAGTTGTTTATGACTATTGAAGAATCAAGTGATTGGTAGGTCATCAGCATTAGTGAGTAATGATCGGTGAGTCATCAGCATTAGTGAGTAATCATCGGTGAGTCATTTTGCATCGCTGAGTCATTTGATCAGCATCGGTCTGTCATCTGATCGGTGAGTCAGATGATCGGTGGCTCATTTTGATATCAGATCGGTGCGACCGTTGTCCTTTGATATTGGATCGGTGCTTCCGATGTTTTTTGATATTGGATCGGTGCGACCGTTGTCCTTTGATATTGGATCGGTGCTTCCGATGTTTGTTGATATTGGATCGGTGCTTCCGATGTCTGTTGATATTGGATCGGTGCTTCCGATGTTTTTTGATATTGGATCGGTGCGACCATTGTCCTTTGATATTGGATCGGTTCTTCCGATGTTTGTTGATATTGGATCGGTGCTTCCGATGTCTGTTGATATTGGATCGGTGCTTCCGATGTCTATTGATATTGGATCAGTGCTTCCGATGTCTGTTGAAAGCAGAAGACTTCCAAAATACTTTGTAAGTAAATAAGCATAGACAAAAACATGATAACAAATTCATTCACAGATTGTAATTAAGTTTATGAGAAATCAAACCATATTAAGCATTAATGATATGTGATGATTTGTGATTATTAAAACATCAATCATAGACATGAAATCAACAATATTCCAGAGGGCTCAACAATCTTCTAGATCGGTAGGTCATCAAAAGCTCTAGAGCTAATTCGTAAGAGAAGTAATCAGATGATGGAGGAATATTCCCAGCATAATCCTCATACCGACCTTCATGAGGTACATTCAAGCACACAACCGACTGCTTAGATGAGAAGGATATTTTCATTCCTTTTACCACAGACGACATCCTGGAAGCCTCCACACCATCTAAAGTGATTTCCAGATTCATATAGAACTCATGTACCAGCTTCAGGTAGTCTATTCGAGAGTTGCCAGAAAACCAGTTTATCCATTCTTGCGATTCAAGAACTTGTAGCAGCAGTGACTTACTAGACAAAAGCCACGCAGAGCTGACTTCTCATTCTACAGCAACAATCCGAGTTTCCAGGTTCGGATTTACTGATCGTTGAGAGGTACTACTCGACTCGCCTCGAGCATTAGTGAGTAATGATCGGTGAGTCATCAGCATTAGTGAGTAATCATCGGTGAGTCATTTTGCATCGGTGAGTCATTTGATCAGCATCGGTCTGTCATCTGATCGGTGATTCAGTTTGATCAGCATCGGTCTGTCATCTGATCGGTGATTCAGATGATCGGTGGCTCATTTTGATATCGGATCGGTGCGACAGTTGTCCTTTGATATTGGATCGGTGCTTCCGATGTTTTTTGATATTGGATCGGTGCGACCGTTGTCCTTTGATATTGGATCGGTGCTTCCGATATGTGTTGATATTGGATCGGTGCTTCCGTTGTCTGTTGATATTGGATCGATGCTTCCGATGTTTGTTGATATTGGATCGGTGCGACCGTTGTCCTCTGATATTGGATCGGTGCTTCCGATGTTTGTTGATATTGGATCGGTGCTTCCGATGTCTGTTGATATTGGATCGGTGCTTCTGATGTCTGTTGATATTGGATCCTTGCTTCCGATGTCTGTTGAAACCAGAAGACTTCCAAAATACATTGTAAGTCAATAAGAATAGACAAAAACATGATAACAGATTCATTAACAGATTGTAATTAAGTTTATGAGAAATCAAACCAGATTAAGCATTAATGATATGTGATGATTTGTGATTATTAAAACATCAATCATAGACATGAAATCAACAATCTTCTAGAGGGCTCAACAATCTTCCAGATCGGTAGGTCATCAGAAGCTCTAGAGCTAATTCGTAAGAGAAGTAATCAGATGTTGGAGGAATATTCCCAGTATAATCCTCATACCGACCTTCATGAGGTACATTCAAGCACTCATCCCACTGCTTAGATGAGAAGGATATTTTCTTTCCATTTACCACAGACGACATCCTGGCAGCCTCCACACCATCTAAAGTGATTTCCAGATTCATATAGAACTCATGTACCAGCTTCGGGTAGTCTATTCAAGAGTTGTCAGAAAACCAGTCTATCCATCCTTGCGATTCAAGAACTTGCAGCAACAGTGACTTACTTGACAAAAGCCACGCAGAGTTGACATCTCTTTCTACAGAAACAATCCGAGTTTCCAGGTTCAGATTTAATGATCGTTGAGAGGTACTACTCGACTCGCCTCAAGCATGCTTTGAAGGTACAGGGCTATCCGGTCCTTTGCTCGGTCTCTTTTGCTTAGCCATTCGAGGATTTTGGGAAGGCAGGAGTTCGAAGGTTCGAAGTAGAGGGGAAGAGAGGTTGAAAGGTTCAGCGGGAAATGAAAGGACAAAGGTTTAGGGAAGATAAATAGCTGCGTATCATTTATTTTATCATTTAGGGTTCCCATAAAATGTATAAAAGAAATTTAATAATTAATTACAATATAATAAAAAAATATTGGTATGACAGATCGGTTGCACAGATCAGTTTCACAGATCAGTTTTACAGATCAGTTTCACATATCAGTTTCACAGATCGATCATACACAACTCTTGTTTAATAAATTTCATTCTTTCAGAGCATAAAGGCTTTGTGAAGATATCAGCTAATTGATGTTCAGAACTAATAAATTTTAAAGAAATATCACCTTTTGGATAATGATCTCTTAGAAAGTGATGTCTGACATCAATGTGCTTAGTTCTAGAGTGAGACACAGGGTTCTTAGATATATTGATTGCACTAGTATTGTCACAGTTAATTAAAACATGTTTAAGATCAAATCCATAATCCGATAAAGTGTGTTTCATCCACAGAATTTGTGCACAGCAACTACTAGTAGCTATGTATTCTGCCTCGGCAGTAGACAATACAACTGAGTTCTGTTTATTACTACACCATGATACTAGGGATTTTCCAAGCAAATGACATGTTCCAGATGTGCTCTTCCTATCTAACTTATATCCAGCAAAGTCAGCATCTGAATAGCTAGTTAGGTTAAATGATTGTCCTTTTGGATAAAACAAACCTAAATTTACAGTATACTTAAGATACTTAAAAATACTTTTAACAGCCAGTAAGTGTGATTCTTTAGGATTAGCTTGAAATCTAGCACACATACATACACTGAACATAATTTCTGGTCGACTAGCAGTAAGATAAAGTAAGCTCCCAATCATACCTATGTAATTGGTTTGATCCACTGGTTTCCCAGCTTCATCTATATCTAATTTATAGGTAGTACTCATAGGTGTATCACTTTACTTACTACTATCCAATAAAAAACGTTTTAAAAGATCCTTTATATATTTAGTTTGATTTAAAATAATTCCATCTTTAGTTTGAAAATTTTGAAAACCAAGAAAATACTTAAGCTCTCCCATTAAGCTCATTTCAAATTCATTTTGCATAATCTTTGAAAAATCAGTACATAAGGAATTTTTAGAAGATCCAAAAATAATATCATCAACATAGATTTGAACTATTAATACATCTTTTGAAATCCTTTTTATAAAAAGAGTGGGATTAGCTACTCCTTTTGTAAATCCTTTTGAGATAAGAAAGTTTGAAAGCCTTTCATACCAAGCTCTTGGAGCTTGTTTTAAACCATATAAAGCTTTAGAAAGTTTACAAACATGATTTGGAAAATGAGGATTTAAAAAACCAAGAGGTTGTTCTACAAAAACATCTTCAACAATAAAACCATTTAGAAATGCACTTTTGACATCCATTTGATATAGCTTGAAATTCAGATGTGATGCATAGGAAAGTAAGATCCTAATAGCCTCTAATCTAGCTACAGGTGCAAAGGTTTCCTCATAGTCAAATCCTTATTCTTGATTGTAACCTTGTGCAACTAGCCTAGATTTATTTCTAATGATGTTTCCAGATTCATCAACTTTGTTTCTAAACACCCATTTTGTGCCTATGGTCAAAATGTCCTTAGATCTTTCTACTAATTTCCAGACTTTGTTTCTTTCAAATTGATTTAGTTCTTCTTGCATAGCCATTACCCAAAATTCATCATTGATAGCATCATTGATATTTTTAGGTTCTAACTGTGAAAGAAAAGCTTGATGTTCAACCTGATATCTTAGAGAAGCTCTAGTTTGTGTTCCTCTATCTAGATTTCCTACAACAGCATCTAAAGGATGATTCTTTAGAGTCCTAGATGGTCATGAAAAGATAGGTCTAGAGATTTCAGATTCATCTACAGATTGAGGTTAAACAGAAGCAGGTTCTGGAGAATTTCCAGAGCTGGATGTTTTAACTATAGGTCCATTGTCTTTGTCATTGAGATTCAAACCAGAGAGATCATCTTCAAGAGAGATTTTAGGTTCATGTGGATCAGTTTCATCAAATTTGATGTGAACAGATTCTTCCAAACATTTGGTTCTTTTATTGAATACTCTATAGGCTTTACTAGAGATAGTGTAACCTAGGAAAATTCCTTCATCACTCTTGGATGAAAATTTGTCAAGATTGTCTTTAGTATTGAGAATGAAGACTTTGCAGCCACAAACTTTGAAGTAGTTAACCTTACGTTTCCTATGGTTCCAAAACTCATAAGGGGTCCTCTTAAGAACTGGTTTGATCAAGACTCTATTAATGACATAACAAGCTGTATTTACAGCTTCAGCCCAAAAGTAAATAGGCAGTTCATATTCATTGAGCATAGTTATAGCTATTTCTTGCAGGGTTCTATTCCTTCTCTCTACTACACCATTTTGTTGGGGTGTCCTAGGGGCAGAGAAATTGTGACTATAGCCATTGTGTGAGCAGTAAGAATCAAACTCATGATTTTCAAACTCACGACCATGATCACTTCTCAGGGTCTTTATCTTGAGTCCACTAAGATTTTGTACAGACTTGGAGTATTTAACAAAGTAAGAACAAGATTCACTTTTGTGAGATAGAAAATATACCCAAGTATATCTAGAAAAGTCATCTACAAGAACATAGACATAGTGCTTCCCATTCAAACTAAAAACTCTAGAAGGTCCAAATAAATCCATGTGAACCAACTCGAGAGGTTGAGAAGTTGACAATTCATTCTTTGATTTAAAAGAAACATTATGTTGCTTTCCTTTTTGATAGGGATTACAAACATTGTCTGCTGGAAATTCAAGTTTGGGTAAGTCTCTAACTAAGTTCTTCCTAGAAAGTTTTCTAAGAGAGTGTACATTGCAGTGTCCTAATATTCTGTGCCAAAGCCAAGACTCTTTATGAAGAGCATTTAAACAAGGAATATTCTGCTTAGCTAAAGAATCTAAATCAACAGAATAAAAATTTTCATTTCTTAAAGCAGAAAATACTAAAACATTTTTTGAGTTAAAAACATTGCAAGATTCATTTTTAAATTTCACATAAAAACCATCATCACACAACTGAGAAATTCTTAACAAGTTATATTTAAGTCCATCGACAAATAAAACTTCAGAAACCAAGATTGAATCAGTGTTACCAATCTGGCCTAAGCCGATGATTTTTCCTTTTGAATTATCACCAAAAGTGACAAAGCCTCCATCAACTTTTACTTAGCTCTTGAAACATGAAAAGTGTCATGACATATGTCTTGAACATCCACTGTCTAAGTACCATATCTTCTTGTGACAGCTCTTCAAGCAGGTCTCCTACAAAACAGATTTAGATGGAAGATGATTTTGGTACCCAGATCTTCTTGGGTCCAGACATGTTAGCCAATGATACTTTAGGTATCCATATTTGTCTAATGGGTCTCATATAATTTGTAGAATTAACATTCTTTGAAAGATAACCCTTATTAGATCCATAACTATGAATATAACTGGTTGAGTCATATGAAGTTCCAGAATTAACTATCTTCTGTACAGATTTAGGAATGAATCTAGTTTTGGAAACTTTTCTTTGTCCAGGTTGGTATCATATACCAGTAGTATATCTAGGTGCAACTTGCTTTCCTAGCATTTGTGTTAGATTATTCTTTCCATTTGTGAACTTCTCTAAGTCTTTTCTGAGTTGCTCATTAGAAAATTTTAGTTCAGTATTCTCTTTAAGAAACTGAGCATTCTTTTCTACTTCTATATCCAGATCAGATTTATGCTTAACACTTAAAGCATACTGTTTCTTTAAACATTTATATTTATCTTTAAGCTCATTACAGGTCTCTTCAAGCATATCACAATATTCAAACAGTTCAGATTTAGACATGTTATCACATTCAGAATCATCTCCAGAATAATATGAATTTAAAGCAGGAGTTTTTGATGTTACCTCAGAAGTGTTTGTCATGAAACACATGTTGGCTCGATTCCTTTCAGAGTCTGAAGATTCTGCTTCACTTGTGCTGTCTTCTGAAGAACTCCAAGTAGCCTTTATGGATTTCTTGTACTTGTTATCCTTGTATTCATACTTCTTTCTGTATTTCATCTTTAGACAGTCTACTTTTATGTGTTCTTTTCTTTTGCATTCATAACAGACAACTTCATCTGATTTATCAGACTTCTTCCAATCCTTTTTCCAGTGTCCTTTGTTATCATACTTTCCTTTGTAGTTTGAATTTCTGAAAAACTTCTTCTTCCTATAGAATTTCTTAAATCTTATAGCAATGTGAGCCATCTCAGCATCACTGTCAGAATCATTCTCACTTTCCTCACTGCTTGAACTTTCATTGATAGCTTGAGGATTTTCCTTATCCTTATTCTTTGAGGTTGTAGTCTTGAAAGAAATAGACTTCCTTTTAGGTTCATCATCTTCTTCTTTGTTTACCTTGAGTTCTTCTTCATACATCATCAACATACCAATTAGTTCCTTGACAGGAAGTTCCCCAATGTCACACGATTCTCTAATGGAGACAGAGGTTCCTCTCCATCTTTCAGGTATACATCTCAAAATTCTCATGATTTGTTCCTTTGCTGGAACATCCTTTCCCAGAGAAGTAATTGTGTTGACAATTTCATTGAACCTGAGATACATATCCGAAATGGGTTCATCAGGCTTCATTTTCAAATTATCATACTTAATAGTATAGGTATTCAATCTCATCTCCTTAACATTAGTTGTTCCTTCATGAGAAACAGCTAAGGTATCCCAAATTTCATATGCAGTTTTACATGTAGAAATTCTATTAAATTACTAATCTCCTAGAACACAGTACAAGGCATTCATAGATTTACAATTATTATTGTAAGCAGTCTTTGTAGGTTCATCCCAAGTAGATCTATCAGTAGTGGGAATTTTGTATTCAGATTCAATAGCAGTCCAAATATCAAAAATCATGCTTTCTAGATGAAATTTCATTTTATGTTTCCATTGAGCATAGTTGTTTCCATTAAAGAAAGGTGGCTGGTTAGTAGGAGCGCCCTCAAGTCTATTATCCATGATATCACAAAAAGAATTTTAAAGAGATAAAAATTTATAAATAACAGAAATTTTAAGAACTTTAAAATACAACTAAAATCACAGTTGAACACCAGGGTACTTTAGAAAATATTTTCCAACCTTTGATACCAAATGTTGGTCGGAGTGGATACTCAAGAGGGGGTGAATTGAGTTCCAATTAAAATTTTCTGTTAAAAACAATGTTTAATAAAATCCCCCTATTTTAATATTAGATTAAACTGTAGTGAATTTATACAGATTATAAAGGTTCAATTTGTTTCTCAAAGATTGATTAGTTCTCAGTTAACATAATCATATGATTACATTAACTTTTGAAACTAATTTATTGGTTTATAATAAATATAAAAACTTGCAAGTTTAACTATCAAAGTAGCTTTGAAGAAAAATTATATTTCAAAGTAATAGCAGCGGAATATGAAATAAATATGTAGTATGGATATAGTATGTAGCTACAAACACAGAGAATTAACCAAGAGGTTCAGTCTCAAGCCGAGACTTAGTACTCTCAAAAGTTTATATAAAAATGATCCACACCCTGGATCGGGGTTAACAACAGTGAACACACTATCCAGGTCACAAGACCTCTACCACAGTTCTGCATGGGGAAACAAACAACAGCTTGGAGCTATCCATGTCTCTCATGACCTCTACCACTATCCACAGTGGGAAATGAAGTGTAAAAAGGTTTGCTGATGATTTACAGATCCTCCAGTGAAAGTACAGGAGTCAGTGTGTGTGTTTAATACAGCAGATAACACACTGCTCAAGATGTAAAACAAATGTATCACAGAGCAGAGATGTAGAGTTTAGAAATGGCTCTAGTGATTTCAGTGTAGCTCTGGACTCTTTTTTATTTGGTCAGAATTTATTCTGAGTCCTATTCTTGTTTTTGTTTGAGAAGAAGAGTGTCGTATGCTTCAGGTTCAAAGGCAGTGAGATGTAGTCGATTAAGTTCTTCAATGTTCTTTTGTATGCACAGAACACTTCTTGAGTAGGCTTGATTGTGTATGAGGTTCTGTCTTGCTTGGTTCTTCCTCTTCTTTCTTTCCTCTATATTCTTCTTGTGTTCTTCCGTCCACTCTCTTCTTCAGCAGAGTCTTGTTGTATTTATGTCACGTGCTTCGGAAGACAGAAAAAGTTTCCTTTCCGCAGGTACGAGGTACGGTTTCCTGACATCCGACAACCTTTATTAATTAAATTACAAAGCATTAAAATATACCTAATATGACCATTGGTTAGATAAAATAAAGATAAAGATAAAGAAATTCAAACAGTTGTTTATGACTGTTGAAGAATCAAGTGATCGGTAGGTCATCAGCATTACTGAGTAATGATCGGTGACTCTGATAGATCAGCATCGGTGAGTCATTTGCATCGGTGAGTCATTTTTCATCAGTGAGTCATTTTGCATCGGTGAGTCATTTGATCAGCATCGGTCTGTCATCTGATCGGTGAGTCAGTTTGATCAGCATCGGTCTATCATCTGATCGGTGAGTCTGATGATCGGTGGCTCATTTTGATATCGGATCAGTGCGACCGTTGTCCTTTGATATTGGATCGGTGCTTCCGATGTTTGTTGATATTGGATCGGTGCGACCGTTGTCCTTTGATATTGGATCGGTGCCTCCGATGTTTGTTGATATTGGATCAGTGCTTCTGATGTCTGTTGATATTGGATCGGTGCTTCCGATGTCTGTTGATATTGGATCGTTGCGACCGTTGTCCTTTGATATTGGATCGGTGCTTCTGATGTTTGTTGATATTTGATCGCTGCTTCCGATGTCTGTTGATATTGGATCGGTGCTTCCGATGTCTGTTGATATTGGACTGGTGCTTCCGATGTCTTTTGAAACCAGAAGACTTCCAAAATAATTTGTAAGTCAATAAGCATAGAAAAAAACATGATAACAGATTCATTCACAGATTGTAATTATGTTTATGAGAAATCAAACCAGATTAAGCATTAATGATATGTGATGATTTGTGATTATTAAAACATCAATCATAGACATGAAATCAACAATCTTCTAGAGGGATCAACAACTATTACATCATTTCAAAGATAAACAACATAATAGTATTTCACATGGAGGATCCATAGGTTTAGTGTCTTGGGCAAACTAGGACTACACATAACAAGTACAACATCAAGCATAAACATTCATTTAATTTCTTCTTCTATAACTTCTTAGAAGAACTTGTCCTCTCCTTAGTACATGTAACCACCTGAGGATATACATAAAAAGGGGTGATCTAAAATCCCAGTAAGACGATAGATAAGAACAATACATCATGGGGTGAGCATAATAACAACATAGGCAATAGATCATGAACATGAGAGGAGCATAAGTAAAAGACTTGAAATGTGGCAATTCATAAAAATGAAACATCATGTCTTAGTGGTTAACTACCACACATACTTGTGAAAAAAGCTAGCAACATTTTCACACCTCATTTCTCATTTACTCATGAGATTCATCACTTTACCCAATGCATTAGAGCGCTGTATAATTCCGGGCGCACCCGTCACATTTAAACATTCATATTGCGCTATATAATTCTGGGCACACCCGTCACATCATAACATTATCATTATCATGATTTCCACATAGAACACATATAAAACATGTACATAAATAACCCATGGAAAGTAATGACTTCCATCTCATAATAACACATTCATAAGCTTTGGGTTCCCAAAAGAAAGAGGGAACAACATACTTGATACAAGAACCATCAACCTTGAATGAGAGGTAAAAGGTCAGATCTTGAAAGAAGAGTTATTTTGGAAAACATTTTTATGGACATAAAAACGAGTGACAAACATGTATTTCCCAAAAAAAGTAAAGTGAATGATTAACAAATGATCTTTGAGGAGTAACCATATCAAAAATGGAGTGAAAGAGGGAGAACCCGAAGGAAGAAAATTGGGTTCGAGATTTCCCCTTACCTTGTACTCGAATGCCTCCTTCTCTTTAATGTCCTGTATAATGAAATTATATTCATTAATTAGAAATTCCGGAACCTTTTATACATTAATAGGGTTCATTATGGTTTCATTATTTCATATTATGTTCCTTTGGATGACTTATAGAGTTTAAAAACATTGTTCGAGGATGTTTGTTTTTATGCTTTTCTTGAACGGTCCACTTGTATTCTTAAATTGATGTTTGGGTAGATCTTGGGTAAACATCCAGAGCTGATATTACATGTAATTAATGATATTACAGAAGATTGAATGATTTTATAATGAGTTATATTAGATCCACGTGGATGAATCATTAGATAAGAATTTAATGAAGATTATTTGGGTTAATTTGAGCGGTTTTTGGATCACAACGAACTCATTTGAACTTTTCACTTAGTAATATGGCCATAGGTTGTTTCCAGAACTTAAAATAGAACATAATACATATAACATATTCTGGTTCAACCATAAAAATCGTTTCATGACCAGATTGAAGGTATAAATGGAAGAAGAGAACATGTCGTTTTTGAAGGTGATAACCTATCACCACATGAACAACGTTCTCTTTAAAAAAATAAAAGGAAGAGGGAAAGGGTGTGGGGTGATATAATTTACCATTAGAATCATAATATTACAGTATATATATAGATTTAATGAACAATTTGGATGAAGATAGGTAGGGATAGATCAAGAAAGGAACATGAACTTGAAAGGAAATTAAAGGAGAAGAGAGAGAGAAATTACCTTTAGAATCCTTCTCTTGAGATCCTCTTTAAGGAAGCTAGACATGGTCTTTTGATGAGACCAGAAGCTTTTAGAAGTGGGGGATGAGCTAGGGAAGGTGTTTGGGCAGAGTTTAGAGAAGGCTTGGAGCTTGATATGTGTGAGGAAAAGAGGGAGTGAAGGGTGGCTTTTATAGTGGAGGGGAGAGGGGTTTCCTTAATATAAAATTGATTAGTTTATTAATTTCACCAAACACAAGGAATAGTGAGTCTTGGATGACCAATAATAGTAATGTTATCGTTTAATCCAGAACCAAGTGGGCTTACATCATCAGAACATCATCGATGACTTAATTAATACATTATTTAGCTTTTATTGTGAATTATCGGATTCCACTATTAATCAAAAAATTCAAGTATCTTAGAAAAATCCCAAAAATTTACCCCTACCATTTATTTACGTGTAGAATCCAAAAATGAATTCCATTTTTCAAAAATAATTTTGTAAATATTATTAATTTAATATTTAAATAAAATCATAATTTACTTTAAAAAAACAGTTTTTAAGATTTAAATTGCATTTATAGTTCTTTCAAAAATTACGTAGGGTCTTAAAAAATTATCTAAAAACTATTAGACATTGATAAAATACTTTATGAATACATTCCAGGGGAATAAATATTCTTTTAAATTAATTAATTAATTATAATTAATTATTTATGACTTATAAAATACCAAAAACGTTTACTAAGGTCAAATTATAACTTTCTATGATGTCTAAATATTATTTTATTATTCATAGGTAATGTTACTCTTATTTACTATAAGGGTAATATTACTATTAATAAGGGTAGGTTACTATTCATAAGGATAGGTTACTATTCATAAGGGTAGGTTACTATTCACCGAAAATTGTTTTTGTTTCATTAGACTCCAAAAACTATCTTGAACACAACCGTGTATGTCTGATTTTTAAAATTCCAAACATAGGGGTGACAAAATTATGTTTAAAGGTCACTTATCACTTAGTAGTTCATTATTTTGTGTTTTTATGACATAAATATAAGAATGGAATTTTCTATTGAAATACTTTGGGTCGTTACATTCTCCCCCCCTTAAGAAATTTCGCCCCCGAAATTTTACTTTACACAAACAGGTGAGGGTACTTCTCCTTCATTGCCTATTCTGGTTCCCAAGTTGTTTCCTCAAACTTTTGGTTCCTCCACAACACTTTCACAATGCGGGTTGTCCTGTTGCGTAGAACCTTATCCCTTCAATCCAAAATTTTTACCGGCTGCTCTCCTCATAGGAGAGATCATCTTCCAGCTGTACCGCCAATGAGTTTAGTACATGTGAGGGGTCTGGTATGTACTTCCTCAGTAGTGATACGTGAAACACATCATGAACTTGATCTATATTCGGTGTAAGTTCCAGACGATAGGCCACATCTCCTATACGATAAAGGATCTGAAAGGGGCCAATGTACCTTGGGATTAACTTCCCTTTCTTCCCAAATATCATGACTCTCTTCCATAGAGATATTCGAAGGAAGACTTTATCTCCAACGTCAAACTCCAAGTCCCTTCGACGATTGTCAGCATAGCTCTTTTGCCGAATTTGAGCAGCTTTGATGTGTTTCTGGATGACTTGAACCTTCTCTGTCATCTTTAGAATAAGATCGGGACCAAGTAGCTTTCGTTCTCCAACTTCATCCCAACAGGTTGGAGTTCTACATCGCATCCCATAAAGAGCTTCATACGGAGCCATCTGAATACTCGAGTGGAAGCTATTGTTGTATGAGAATTCAACCAATGGGAGATGCTGATCCCAACCATCTTTGAATTCAAGAGAGCAGGCTCATAGCATATCGTCAAGCGTCTGTATACTCCTTTTAGATAGGCCATCAGTTTGGGGGTGATAGGCCGTGCTGAAATTTAATTAAGTACTCAAAGCATGTTGAAGGCTCCTCCAGAATTTCGATGCGAACCTTGGATCACGATCAAAGACAATCGAGAGTGGAACACCATGCAGTCTCACCACTTCCTTCACATATATCCTTGCAAGATGTTCAAGTAAGAGTTCTTCCCGAATAGCGATAAAATGGGCAGTCTTGGTGAGTCGATCAACCACAACCCATATCGCATTATTTCCTCTTGACGTTTTCAAGAGACCCACGACAAAGTCCATAGTAACATTTTCCCATTTCCACATGGGTATAGGCAATGTCTGCATCATACCTTTGGACTTTTTCCGCTCAGCTTTAACTTGCTGACATACCAAGCACCTTGATATATATTCGACAATCTCCTTCTTCATGTTATCCCACCAGAAGTGTTCTCGGAGATCACGATACATCTTGGTACTTCCGGGATGAATAGTGAAAGTTGAGATATGTGCGTTATCCAATAGCTCCTTCTTTATTCCGGTTGATGAAGGCACACAAAGCCGCGTTCCAAATGGAATCACACCATTATCATCGATATGGAACTCTTGCAGATTCCCTTCCTTTACTTCATTCACCCTCTTTTGTATCTCCACATCATCCCTTTGTGCTTCCTTAATCTTCTGTTGGATGGATGGTTGCAAAATAATTTGGCCAAGGTAGGATGTATCCCCTGCCCTTACGATTCCCAAATCCATCCTTTGCATATCCAAGAAGATAGGGTCTTTCTCAATCCTCAACATGGATATAGTAGCAGGTTCTTTCCTTCTTAGAGCATCAGCTACCTTGTTCGCCTTCCCAGGATGATAATGAATAATGCAATAGTGATCCTTGATTAGCTCTAACCATCTCCTTTGACGCATGTTGAGCTCCTTTTGTGTGAATATATACTTTAGGCTCTTGTGGTCGGTGTATATGTCACACTTTTCGCCATAAAGGTAGTGCCGCCAGATTTTCAAGGCAAAAATCACGGCTGCCAGCTCTAGATCATGCGTCGGGTAGTTATTCTCATGGATCTTCAACTGTCGTGAGGTGTAGGCTATCACATTATCATTTTGCATGAGTTCACAACCCAAGCCTTTCTTTGAAGCATTGGTGTATATCACAAAAATTTCTCCACTTTTGGGGAGTGTGAGTACAGGTGCAGTGATCAGCCTTATCTTTAGCTCCTTGAAGCTTCCCTCACATTCTTCCATCCATACATACTTTACCCCTTTCCTTGTTAAATTAGTTAGTGGGCTTGACAATCGTGAGAAGTTTCTCACAAAACGACGATAGTACCCAGCTAATCCAAGAAAACTACGGATTTCTGTGACACTAGAGGGCCTGGGACATTCCTCAATCGCCTTTGTCTTTGAAGGGTCCACAGAAATTTCCTCTCTTGTGATCACATGTCCGAGGAACGCGACTTGGTTGATCCAAAATTCACACTTGCTGAACATGGCGTACAACTTCTCCTTTCTCAATGTCTCCAACACAAGTCTGAGATGTTCTTCATGTTCCTCCTTGCTCTTGGAGTAGATGAGAATATCATCGATAAACACTACCACAAATTTTTCGAGGTAATGTCTAAAGACTCTATTCATCAAATCCATGAAGATTTCAGGGGCATTATTAAGTTCGAAGGGAATCACCAAAAACTCATAGTGCCCATACCTTGTACGGAAGGCAGTCTTCTGAATATCTTCCATCTTCACTTTTACATGATGATATCCAGAACGAAGATCCACCTTTGAGAAGTATTGAGATCCTCTTAACTGATCGAACAACTAATCAATTTTTGGGAGAGGATACTTTTTCTTTATGGTTATCTTGTTGAGTTCCTGATAATCGATACACAGCTGCATGGTTCCATCCTTCTTCTTCACAAAGAGCACTGGCGCACCCCAAGGTGATGCACTAGGGCATATGAACCCTTTGTCCAGATGCTCTTGCAGCTGCTTCTTTAACTCCTCCAGTTCGATAGGATCCATCCTATAGGGGCACTTCGAGATAGGAGTAGCTCCAGGTATGAGTTCAATTGAGAACTCTACCTCACGATCCGGGGGAATTCTGGGTAACTCTTCTAGAAATACATCACCGTATTCCAATACGATGGGCATTTCCTCAAGGTTGGCACTTTCCTTCGACTCAACCATTTGGGCGAGTTATGCTTATTCATAGGGAATCATCACCCACACCATTGAAGGATTTTTCAAAGGATATTCATGATCTTCCGTGCATTTGTAGAGGAGCATGGGATGGTTCAAAATATGAAAATATATTTCCTTTTCCCGACAGTTGATATGTTTCTTATATAACGAGAGCCAATCCATTCCCATTATAGCTTCTAATTCCACCAAGGGAAGTATTACGAGATTTTCAAGAAGAATCTTCCCACATACGTCAACAGGAGAAGAGTCAAACACTTGGGTTGCAATGATTTCACCACTTGGTGTTTTTACAGATATCTCTACTTCAAGGTTTCAGGGCTTCGATTCTATAGTTCAAGAAAACATACAATATATAAAGGAATGCGTAGAACCAGAATCAAAGAAGACTTTTGCCATTCTTGAGTGAATAGGAAGTTTACCTTGTACGACTTCATTATCATGTTCCACCTCCGCAGTAGTGATGGCATAAGCCTTACCTTGTTCCTTTGGATCATTATGATATATAATGAATATTCACCTAGTATCATGTAATATTTAGGTATGAGAAAATAAATTCATTACATAGTAAAAGTCATATTTTCCATTTTGGACATAATTAAGATAAGGTTAGTATTAATAGATATATCGACTAACTAAGAAGGGTATTTTAAATGTTTTGTAATTTAAACAAACATAGAGATGATCTTCTTCAAGTATAATTTTTAGTTCGACTTTTTTAAAATATATAAATATTATTAATTGGAAAATAAGTAAAGTATTAAATTTATTTTTATGTTTACTAATGGATCTTTGAAATATATAATTTGAGTCTTTTTAAAATTTATTTAATAGAAAGGATTTTTTCATCCTTATACTTTTATGTTAATAAATTATTTAGTGTTGTAAATTTTAAAGAAAAATATTGTCCATGAATGTAATGTAATGAATCAGTTATTTGTGTTGAAATTTATTTGTTTATCTATTTAGTGTAATAACCATTTTTGAATTTTCAAACAATGTTTAAAACATTCAAGATATTATTCATTAATTGGTGTTAGACTATTAAAATATTTATTAATGCATTAATATTTGAGATTTGAAATCATGAATATATTTTTATGATAGTAAAAAATTTTGACCCTATAGTCACTAAAATTATAATTTTATAACAATTTAAATAAAATTATTTTTTAAATTAATTTAAATTAATTCATTAAGATAGTAATATAGTTTAACAAAAAATATATTTCGAGGCTATATAAATTTTTTTTGTTTCATATTTATGGCTCTAAAAATATATCTGTCTTTAAAATATTTATTCATAGAAGTTCATAATAGTTTTTATTTCCAAAAATGAAATCATAAAATATTTTTTCTCTTTCATTCGTAATACTTTTTATATAAAATATTTATTCAGTATCAGTGCCTTTTTATGAAAATAACACATTTAAGCATGTTTTAATTTTTCATGTACATAGTTCAAATTATATTTTAGATATTTTTTTTATAATTAGAATGGACTAGCATAGATTGGAATAATTTTTTTTACATAAATGAGTTGTATTAGATTCATTTACATTTTAATTATTATTTAATTAGTTCTAATATGAAGTTTTTTTATAGTGATAATCATTCCGCTTATTTTGAAACGTTCATTTTTTCTGATTTAGAGAACATGGAAAATATTTGTATAATATTGATGGAAAATTACTATCAAATTAAAATTTTATTATGGTTTTTGTTTTTTTTCATTTATATATTATTTGGTATAATCAATAGAGGATTGAATCAATAATATATATTTTAAACAAACATATAAAATCCTTTTATTATAAAAACATTATTAAAAAATCCTTAATATAGAATCTTTTTTCCTATTTTCATGTCAAACTAGATTAATATCCATGAAAATTTATAGAAGCATTCACATATACTAATTCAATTATTCCATTGGTACTACTGTATTAAATCAGTATAAAATATCTTTTTTGTTCTAAACCGTTTGTTATCCATTAAATTATACGTTCTTCAAAATTATCAATTAATTTTCTATTTTTACTATTGTTTATAATTGGTTTATCTTAGTAGCATTATTGTTATTGTAATAGAAAATGTTTTATAAATTATATTGTGTTTAATAATTGTAAAATTATTATTATAAATTTAATTTATCCCAAAATTATATTAATTAAAATTATAAAAAAAATTAGTTATAGATATATATTTTATTTTCATATTTACCTTAGGTCATAGATGCTATGAAGGACACCTCAATATTTTTAAAATTATTTATATTCTTATATTTATATATTGGACACATTATTTATAGTATTCCATCGATAAAATTAATTTTTAGAAATAATCATTTTCATTGCGATTTTCCCCCAAAAGGAAGTGTTTTATTTTTTCCATTAATATTTCAATCTATCTAGTGGGTAAGTTTTTAAGAAAAAGGATTTTGTGAAATAATATTTAATAAATAATTATATGTCATTTAAAAAAACATAGAACATGTTTTCAGTGATATATAATATGTTTTTATTATAATTACAAATAAATTAAACATATTTTTAGTTTAATCATTAGAAAACATATATATAATATGGTTTCATGATTAATGTATTCAAAATATCTCATTTGTTTTTGTAAAACATTGAATACATATACTTCCATGAGGGTGGACATTAATTTTATTTGTTTTTTGATTTTGGGGCCTAATGTATGATTTTATCTTTATAACATTTTTAAAACAAAATTTATATTGGATTATATGGCCAAAATTTTATATAGCCTGTTAATTCAATTTATCTATAATAAAATTATAACTGTGGTTTGATCACATGTCCAATAAACAACCTTCTTTGTATAAACATAATAATGAGTTAAAATTTATTTGATGAAGATATCAATAGTATGATTCCTTGGTGAAAAATTATATCATATTTGCATAGATTTTAAATGGGGTTGGAAAATATAAAACTTTAATGCAATTAATTTTATGATTAACCGAACCTAAATTCTTAAGGATAATGAATGAAATATTAAATTAAAATATTTTTTTCAAGAATATTAATAGATATATTGTTTTTTATTATGTTGAATTAATTTTAATAATTTCTATTTTTCTATATAATATTATTTTATTATCCACTTATATTTGTAAAAGGATTTCCTGTTTCTATGAGGCATGAAAATTAATAATGATACATTGATTATTTTTCTAAAATATTGGATCGATTATAAAATGATATTGAATGAATCCTGTAAATAAAATTATTGTAATTCATTTATTATATATTATGGTTTAATAGTTTCTTAGTTACCATAATGATTTAATTTCAATTTTGATCAATCTCACTTCAGTATAGGGATTACCATTATTGGATTAGTAGTTTAAATTTTCGAAATTTTTATGCTATGGTTCACTAAAATTTTATAGAATAATTTTTTCTTCACATCCTTTCCAAGATTGAAATTTTTTAAACAACGATAATTTTATATAATTTATAAAACAGTGTTATGAAATTTTTGTTTTGAAAATGAAAACATAATTGGGTATGTGTATATTAATTTTCCAGGGTTATTTCATAGAACAATTATATTAATGAAGTCATTTTTAATGGAGTAAATATATCATTATTAAACATTACATTTCCCTCTTGTTCAAATAAAAATCATTATTTTGTTAAACATTTGTATGGTAAAAATAAGAGTGTGTAATAAATAACTAAATGATATAGTGATGAATATTATCGAACATGATGGTAGAGATAACCATTAATGTTATGGATTTTATTATAGTAAGATACTTTATCCTATTTTTTGAGTTATTAGAAACCATGATGAAGCCTTATATTATGATATAAAATTGTATCCTTATCTATAATTTTATTAAAAATAATTTCAAAAGTATTGCATTATAGTTACATAAAAGAAGGAACTCATTATATTTTTCTTTTATATTGTTTTTATCAACAACCTATAATAATGGTTGAATTATTGGAAAAATAGAATATATCCTCATTTTCAATGATATCATTTAATTACAAATTTAATATACATCAAATATTTCATAATGTAATGAAATAATGGATAATAAAATAATTCAATCCCAAGAATACTTTTTTTGGGAAATATAAATATCATAAGGCACCTAACCACATACATTTTAAATTAATTGAATTTCTTCATGGATTAAAATTTATAAATTTTTTAATTAGAATAAATAAGAATATATTATACTAGAATTTAATTAAATTTATTGTTTTTCTAAATTTATAGATACAGATTATAGTAATAAAAATTATTTCTAATAGAATATATATTTAATATTTGTTTTTATGTAACATATCTTTATAATATTGGTTGACTCCAAATATCATCATTTTATTTATTATTATATTTAAGGATAATACACCATTTAATTTTTTTAGATGTTAAATAAATATTGTTTTTCTATAATTTATCATTCCTAAATTATATTTCATTCTAACATTTTAATATTAAATCTCTTCTTTTTATAAGGAGGCGGGATAAGAATATACAAAGGTGAGTTAATAATATTGATTCATTTTTAACATTTTAGTTTACCATTGATAAATTTTTCAGAGAAAAGTGAATTTAGCAAAAAATAGACAAATTTATTTTGTTCAATGAAATATCCCCCATAGATGCTTTTAAGAAAATAGTGTGGAAATTTAAGTTAAACTATACTCTAGTTGAAAATAAAGATAATATAAACTAGCAGCATGAATCCTTTTTATTACATGGATTTTTCATCATTATTAAGATTAATATATTTTAACTAAAAATATTTAATAGATTATTTTATACATAATTTTTTATTTCCATGGAAGAGGGGTATGAAAGTATTATATTCTTTGGTTATTATTCTATATCATAACCAATATTGATGTCATTCTCATATAGCAGGAGAATGAATGTCAGTTCCAAAAAATATAAATATTATCATCAATTATATTATGGACTCATTGATTTATAATAATTATCAATAAATTTTACCTTTATTTTGATTAACTTCATTTTATTAAATGATCATTTCATCGATATTTCCCACTTAATGAAATAATTTATTGGTTTAATTATCATATTTGTTCCTAATGAAATTGTGTATCTACTACTACATAGCATCCCACACTTCTTATAGATTATTATATTATTGGAAAATTTAATATTTTCAATTAATATGTGCCGAAAATTAGGATAATGTAATGAATTATTAAAAATATTCTCTATAAATATAAGTTTCAAGTGTAATATTCAGAATAATATTGATAGATAATTATCATCATTTAGTACTCATTATGTATATTTAAATAAAAATATCGATCTTCTTCTATATATCCCACCACATCTATTCACATAAAAATGAAAGATAATTTCAATGATGTGAGACCATTAAAATGAATTTGAATTGAGATCTTAATATTATTCATTCCTGTAAGAATCCCAACATAAATACCATTATAACACTCAAATAAATTATATGGAAGTTGAATATGAGCTAAAAAAGTTTACAATAAATGGAACAATCCATAAATTATTTTAAAAAATTTTAAATGGTGCGGATTATGTTTAGGATTCCACAATTATTATGGGGTATGTGAATATGATTCATAGAATCTTTATGGGTTTTATCATGATGATATTTAATTATTCTCCACATAAAAATAGAAACTTCCCTGTAGGTTTCACCAAAGATATAAACATTTCAAATATTTTTTTAATAGTTCATATTTATAGAAATTTTATTTTTAATATTAATTTTTTGATGTTTTTTATTAATGTAAATAATGATTAGAGTGATCTTAATTATTTCAAAACTATTTGTTTTTTATAGAGTATTGAGAGGAATTCATATTAATTAAACATATTTGTACAAATAATATATATATATATATATTATTAGAATTTATTGTTTTTAAATAATATTGTTTTTTATCTAATATTTGTATTTCATTTGTTGTAATATATTTTAACCTATGAGTAATGATCTCATATTTAATTCTTTTTTATTAATAGATTGTTGATTCTTTCTTGGTCTAGTTTTTATGAATATTTTAATACATTATAATATCATTTCTTTCAATATTGATTCAATGAATAATAAAGGTGTGTGAAAATTTATATTTAATATTTGTTATTTCAATTTTTTATAGACTATTATTATACCTTATATATTTAATCTTATAACAAATTTTCTTTCTTTTATGGTGTGAATTGAATCATTATACTATTTTAAAAATTATGAATTATATTTTAACTTATTTCACATGGTTTTGATAGAATAATGAGATGAGAGAAATTTTAGCCTTCTGATTGTATCTAATAGAATTTTTTTTTATTAATTTAAATAAGTTGACATTGTATGTTAAGAAATATTGGAATTTTTAGATGTTAAAATAATATTCTATAATATTCTATGGCTGGAAGGAAAATTGGAAATATCAAATTGTTAATATGTTTTTTATTTAAAATATAAACTATAATCTCTATTGTATCCTATTTTCCAACTGGTATAAATAACTTCAAATATTTTATAAATTCATATATTTAATATAATACTTTGTTTCTTGTTTCATTTTCTATTTAAATTAAATGTAATGGTTTCTTAATAATCATTTTTTTATTTCAATTATTTATTATGTTTTAATGCCCTATGTATTAATAATTAATTTTTAAAAATAATTTTAAAATTTTTTAATATGTATTTTTTCCTACAATGTGATATATATTTAAATTTTAGTTTTCATATATTTTTTAAAACCATGAAACATCATATGAAAAGTAAATAACATATATTGGTTTTTATGGAGATTGTCATCATAGGCTTTTTTAGACCAACTAATATTATATGACCTTATAATATTTACAATGTTTCGATATAATGTTGTTGATAAATTTAAAATGTTATCACTATGAGGATGAGAAAATATTTCCATTATTTATTTGTTGGATAATATACATATATATATAATTAATGGAATTAAAAATATTTTATTCTATTTGTTTAATTTTTTTAATCTTCTGATGAAATTTTGATAAAATGATATAATGTTTTATTTGGGTTTTATATGAGGTGTATATTATTTTTTGAATATTTTAGTTATACATCATTAATAATGAGAGTAATTATTCCAAATATAGTTTTAATAATATTTTGAAACACTGATTAAAAATAGTATAAAACATATTTTTTGTTCATAAAAATTTTAAATCATTTAAAATAAATGATTAAAAGTTTAATTTTAGGTGATTTTATATTATTTTCACAACACATGAATATGTTTTTAATACATTATGAAGAAATAATAAATTGGATTAAATGTTAATTTTTAATCCACATTTTATTCTATAAAATTAATGGATTTTTTATGACTTTTGAAAACAAAAAATTTGTTAGAAATTGTTATATCTATTCTATACTTTTATTAAACAATGTCTGAAAGGAGAAACATGTAAATATTGTTTTCTATAACATGCTAGATTCATGTGAACATAGAATTTTAACAAGAGCTCGTATTTTCTAGATGTTAGTGTTCAAAAATTAATATGGAGAGGGGTCATGATATGAATAATCGTGTGAAAATTTCATTATTTATTTATCATTTTTTATATAATGGTAAACAATTTTTTTGGATAGTTTTTTAGAAATGTAATTATTTATGTTTTAATAAGAAATTTATGTTAAGGTATCATTCCAATTTTCCAATATTTAACTATCATAGAGAGGGAATATATGGGAAATTGGAGGTGTCCAAGGAAAATAGTGGGTCCCCTATGAATCATGAAAAGAAATGGAAATTATTGACCAACTGGTAACCAATATAAAGGTGGGTTTGGAATTAATATACATGTGTTTTTAGGATTATTTATCTAATACTTGATGTTTTTGAAATATTTATTATAATATATTATCTTCTATAAAAATCAAAACAAAAATTTTCTTCAATGGATATAAGAATTAATGTTTGCGACAATTTAATTACATATTATATTTATTTTTTGTATTTTAGAATGCCTTGTTTTAAAGAGTTTGGTGTTTTCTTGGGTATGAGTAAGAGTGTTATATCAATGATATATTTTTTGGTGACTCTTGTCTTCCTATGTTCAAGTACATTAATTTTAGGTGTTTCTTAAAATGATTAAATTACTAGATCTTTGATCCATGTATATTTCTTTTGATGGGATTCATCCAAATATCTGTTTTTATAGTTTCCCAAAAAATAAGTATAACAGATTGTAGTTCAGAAAATCTTGAATGTCAATAATTAGTAATCTCTTACAGTTATATTATTTTCTCTATATTATTTATTTGTTTGGATTATACTATATAAAAACATTTTTAATTTGAATATAGAATGATCTTCATAAAAAAATTAATGGGATACAAATAAAATTCTAGGGAATATAGATATTGATATATCTATATCTAAGTTACCAGTAATCAGAATTAAATGGATAAAAACTATAATAAATTATAAAAAAATTATAATTTTTTTGGATATGATGAAATATGTATGGATAAAATATTTCAATGAAAATGAACATTTATTAAAAAATATATGAATTGAACAACATGGTAAAGATAATAACGTGTCCAAAAGACATATATGATAATTCAAAAAAATGAAAAATAAATTCAAAATGTATACGTTTTTCATTCTAAAAATATTTTATGAAATTCCAATGATTTTTCATGTGATAGATGTTTTCATGATTACATTTTATATTGAATCAGTTAAAGAAATGTTCATGAAAAATATTTTGTCTTTTTCACCACTATCATCACTACTAGAATCATGGAATGTGGTGGTGGCCACCATATATAACTCATTTTGAATAAAATACCATTATTTAAATATAATTGAAATATCATTCTAAATTAATATTTTGGGTGGAATAAATGCTTGTAGATACTGGAGAAACATTGAATATGAAATATAGTGGACATTGTGTTTATCAGAAATTATATAATAAATTAGATGATATATATAGGATGATATGTTGAGGTAAATCTCCTATCCTCAATCATATATATTGGAAACATGAGATCAAATGGAACTTGTAAAATGTTTTTAATGATCAAAAAGAGAATTCTAGAAGGGGTGATTTCAGATTTTCTAGTTACACATGTTGTATACGTGGTTGTATGTGACATTTTATACTAAGTATTAATATTTTCTTTCAAATAGGAAATTTATTATAGGAAAGTGATTAATTCTATAGCTGATAGTTGTTCATAAAAAAATATTTATCTTTAGCTTCCTAATTTTTAATCTAGATGAAATTAATCATCTAAAGTCCTTGGGGAAGGGTGATGTTAAAGTCTAAATGGAAAATAAGAGCTTTTGTTGTTGTAATTAATTCATAAAAAACCAATTTATAGAATATAGTAATTTCAATTTTTTAATATTATAATGTTGGATTAATATATTATTTTTCCATTTATTTATGTATGATTACATTGAGATACATGGTTTTGTGTAGATGAGTGAAATTAGGGATGTTTCATCTAACACTTAAATCATGTGGAGTAAAAATTATAGGAATGTCAACTTCTTAATGTTCAAAGTTGTGTCACATCAATCATGAAAAAAATGAATTTAGAAATTGTTTCGTAGTGTGTAATGGTATATTGCTGTTCTATCAAACGGGGTTAATTTTTTAGAGTTATTTAGTCATAATACAAAAAAGGAGTCTATTATGATAAATAAAAGGACATATATTTCTTAAAAGGTTGAGATCATGCATACTGATGTTTAGGGGCCTATACAAATATGTTCTAATTGTGGTTCAAAATATTTAATTAGATTCATAAATAATTCAATAATGACATTATTATTTAACAATGTAAATAAAATATTTTTGGTCCTTAGTGTGATTTTAATGGAAAAAATAATTAGAAAAATACATTGAAATTAATTTTATGTGTTGAAGGTCCAATAATGGTGAGACTAATGCAATTTGAATTATTAGTCACATGACTTTTACATTGGTCTCACGTCAGAAAATGTATATACATGAAGGCCAAATTCCTAATTTTTTTGTATGATGGGCCATTGAAAATATTTTTTTTGCGATAGAGAAGTCATCTATAATAAAAATAGTTAATAATTATATATACGTCTAAAATTATGATGAGCATTTTTACACATAAAAAGTAATTCTAAAAATAAAATTTTAAAAACTATAAAATAATAAATATTAATACAAGGTTTAAAGAATAAAAAATGAAAAAACATCAAAATAGTATAAAAATGATATATAAAAAACTAAAAAAATACTAATCAATGATAATTAAATAAATATGTTTTGTAAATTTTTTGATAATAATTTTTAAAAAATATATATAAATCACTAAAGAGGGGGATTTTCATCTAGAGTGATATATGGAGGGAACTCTATCCTTATACTCGATGAAAGTCATCGTATGTACTTCTTCATCTTCTTGCAATACTACCCGTATAATAGATGTCGCTTCTCCTACTACATCTACTATTATTGATGCAGATATTCCTACTACCTAATCATGGTGATTATAATGTCACATTAATCCCATATATTCTACTGTTATCTGATGTCAATGATGATGACTCATCACAAGTTCACCTTGAGCTAGGAGATATCTATATATTAATTTCAGAATAACATTCAGTTATCAATCTAGAACTGATGCCGTCAAGTCATCGTTTCTAGAAAGCATACATAGTAGCCAATATCCATATTGCAGTATTAAATCTTAATGTACTAGTTTCATGTCCCTGAGTAGCAGCCTGGATCTCAGCATGTGTGTGAAATTTTTTATCATTATTTTACTCCTAAAAATTCAATTTTAAATTAAAATTGTTATAATATAAATTTTTGTTAATTTCAACATAATAAAATTATATTGAAGAAAATATAACATTGTCGACCACCTGTAATATTAAAGTGACATGATCATTTTTCATTCTCTTATAATGATGTATCACTATAATATCATGTTTCATAACATCATATATGAATAATAAAATAATAATTTTACAATTTACAGTTTAACAAATAATTAAATTAAATTACATACCACATGTCATCAATGGTTACTAAACATATGACTACCATCTCTATGCATGAACTCATACCTACCCCTACTTTTTCAAACTAATGATGATCTCCTACAAAAGATAACGTCCATATATTATAATCCCAATCTATCACAAAATATATAATGGGAAATAATCAGGTCTATGGCTGTATAAGTACTACTATAAAATTATGAATCCAACATTCATCATCAATCTCTTACTAAAATTTTGAAAAAACTGACAACAACCCTCATAAATTATTACCTATCATGCCTCCAAGATAAAGGTCCTCAGGAAATCATCAGTGGACTACCATAATCCCTAAAATTAAATTCTATTAATTACATTAATTTATTTATCATTACCCAATATTATTATTATTTTTTATGAAGATATGTTAATTATTACTAATTATCTATATATAATAATTATGCACTCTTAATTATTAGAAATTACTACTAGTTGTAACTAATTACATATAATTATAACTAATTATCTAATTACTATTTATTACTACCAATTATAATAAGTTAGAAATAATTAATATAATTTTTTAAAAATATATTATAAAATAAAAAATAAAAAATGAAAAACTAAAATAAATACATCAAAAATAATGATTTTCGAATCTGGAAGGATTACTTCATTGAATGAAAATAATACTTTTTAAAATATTGAATTAGTGAGTGAATAATAGTGTATAAGATGAGAGAAAAGAGAACCTACGAATTGATCTGACGTCAAAAATCAGAAGGGGTCATATATATATAGTATATTATTAGTGACAAGACTTTTTCTGATGGGATTCTGATCACAAATACCATTATTTGAGGAGAAACCCATCACAAATAGAACCCAACATATATAAATGTATTAATTAATAAAATTTATTTTCAATGGGTTTCATCTCAAATAGTGTTCAGCTGACATATTTTTTGTGATGGGTACGATTCCCTTCATAAAAATAACATATCATAAATAATGTAGGTGGTTATAAAAAAGTTATACGGTAAAGATACTATCACAAATAATAGTATTATGAAATCTAATTTGTGGTGTTGATATATATACACATTTGAAATAAAACTCTCTAGAAGAGTATTTGTGATGGTGCATGATTCCAATCACAAATAATACTTCCCACCACATAGCACATATCCATGGAAATTTTATTTGTGATGAAAAAACAATTACATCCCAAATACTAATTTCTTTACTATTATTTTTTGAATCGGGAGGCATTTTGTCCCAAAAAATATTTACAATAGTGCTATTTGTGTTTTCCCTCTAGCTTGTCAAAAAAATTGGGTTTTTTAGTATTGTGGGGAGTAAGGTAGTTAGGAATAGTGGTCTTTTATTTATGAAAATGAACATGAATTGAGGTAATTATTGCATAAAAATAAAAAGAGTGATATATGTAAAAAAGTAATATGATATTGACTGAAAAGGTTCAGATCATGAGACTATATTTTACAATTCAAACATTAGTATTTTGTTGGAAGTCAATTTTATATTCACGCTGATGACAATAATTGAGACCAACTCAAAGAAAAATCTAATGAGTATTTCTTATTGGGATATTATAATAAAAACTATTGTTTCTAGCTACAGGATGATGATACTAAAAATATTAATCAGATCTAAAATGTTGTTTTTAATGATATGGGCATATAAAAAAGTGAAAACATGGTGGCTGGCAGAGTTCAGAATATCAAATCAGCAGACCATATAAAATTATATATTAATAGAAGTTAGTTATATATAAATGTTTTAAAATATTTTGACATTGTGAAAAGACTACATGAATTAGTATGTCCGAAAGAAGACACACGATGTTCAAGGACCCTAGAAGCTCAAGTTTGAGTTATAATAGGTGATGTTTTAGAAGATATAGTTATGAATATAAAAAACTACAGGTTAAATTATGGGGTGAAACTAAAATCACATGATATGGTCATATGATTATAAGATATATTCAATAAATTATTCATATATGATAAGTAGACAACAATACCTCTATAGAATAAGTGAATCTCAATGATTCAAGAATGAAAAAATTAGATATGAATGGAAAATTGATTTCATTACATGAAATGAATCATAATAGAAAATGTAATTAATAAAAAGGATGAAATAACAAGTAGATATTATGATATTCTTTATCAAATAAATATATGATTATATATATTGGTAAATGGATTGTCTAGCATTTTAGGGGTTTCAACATAAGGATTGAGTGTATTTCTATGAATATTTCTCATCTATAGTTAAACACATAACTATAAAGATAGTTTTGATCATAGTTTCATCAATAAAATTACATCTATATTATATGGACATAAATACAAAATTCCTTCACAATGATACATAGGTTATAAATCTAAAAAATTATTATATATGATTTAATTAAAAATGGAGTGAAATTACGTTGTCTATGATAAATGGATTTCATTATGGCTTAAATGGGTCATCAAGTAAATGAAACCATAATATTGATGGGATTATTTTTATGATATAGTTTAACTAGATAAAAATGGATAAATTATTCTACCAGAAGGAGTTAATGGATTTGACATTTATCAACATTATGTTATATGTGGATAACATGATTATGAACATTCAAAAAAATGATTTGGATAGTCAATGTTCAATTTATGAGAAGATGTAATATTAATAATATAACTAATGAAACTAAAAAAATTTGGATGTAGATTAAAAATATTTGATAAACAAATTCTTCGGTTTCAAATAAAGTTAATACATATAGATGGTCATTAAAGGATTTAGAACAAATTGATGAAAACCCAAATTCAATCCTATTGTTCAAACACTTCATGATAACTAATAAAAAAATATTATGGATGTTGTTATATACATCGTGATATTTCTATTTTCATCAATGTTATGTAGCTTGATATATTCAAGGATTTATATAAGTATGGACATTACATTTAGAGTGGAAGTTTTTGTTTGATGGAAGATTGGATAAAGGAGTGCAGGGTTACTATGAAGTATAGTCTCCAATATCTCAAATGAATTGATGTTATAGCCTTATTTTTCAAAATCATTCTTCATTTATAGGGGTTTTTATTAAAGAATAAATATAAATAAGTATTCATGGAAGAATACCAACATATTTGAAAATAACATTATAGTTAAAACTATAAATTATATGTTTATTTACATCATTATATAACACTATAAAAAATATAAGTTGAATATGTGGTCATAAAATAAACTGGAAAAGGATTGGTGTAGTATAATTTTTTATTTGAGGAACTCATAAGGGGCTAGTAAAAATGATTTTACATTTGTGATATAGGGTGAAATTAATTTATATATGATTGTTAAGTTTCACACAAAAAAGAACACATTAAGATGAAATATCATTTAATTTAGATGATACATGATGATTAAGTGTTTTTTCAATATAAAATAAGAGAATGCCAATATATAGCTACCATGTATTCCAAAATTTTAATCATAGAAAATTTTGAGTTTTGTTATGGGCTAATGAGACTAGGGTTTATTGGAAGGGGGATTAGAAAAATTATTTTTTAAATGTGAGTTTAGACTTATCTATTTTTTTCATAATTTTTAATGTGTTACTTGTTTCTTTAGATGTAGTGTGTGTGAGTGAGATTTGTAGGATACGTAAAGGAACAATATTGTTTCCAATTATCCTTAATTATAAAGAGGAATTCCATAAAAAAATATATAATATGATAAAAAAAATTAGTATAATTCTGATATATGGAATGGTAGTATGGGGGATATAGTTTATGCACATGGGGGTGAGCGGTCATGATTTTGGGGATTATATGTGGATGTATAGGTTATTATGAGATTTTATCTATTTAATTTATTTATTTTTCTTAATACATTTTTTCTAAAAAAATAATTATGTACATTTTCTTTTCAATGGTACTTTAAAATAACTTTCACATTCCCAAGAAATTTGTAGTCATGGTGGTGGAGGATATGCGAAAATAGAGGTGTCTAAGAAAAATTTTGGGTCCTATATAAATCATAGAAGGGGGTGGAACTTGTTTTCTAAATTGATCCCACCATTAAAGATGAATGAGGCCATGTTTACACATGTTTTTTGGATTGTGAGATGATGTTGGCTATTCCATCGAAAGATAATATAATATTTTTTAATCAGGTGAAATTATAGAATTAAAGATATTCCAAGGATATAAGGAATAATGTCTAATCCAAGTAAAATTATTATTGTTAATATTTTATTTTATATTACTTTTTGAATATTTTAAAGAGGGTTTTTGATTTTATTAATTATAGGGATAAACATTGGTGTGTTTATTAAGGGTACATATTATATTATTTACGTTCTATACATTTGTTTGAGGGGTTTGTGGAGCTTTGTTTCGAATTTGAATCATTATGTGGTTCCATCGATTGATTGATATATTCCATTATCCCGAATAAAATGTGTTTTGTTAAATTAAAATTTCATACAGTGATTATCCCAAAAATTAATGCTTTTAAAATGTAATTTAGAGTTTAATGATTTTTTCACTGGTCAACAATCGTGACACCTCCCAGGTCAAAAAACAACATAGTGGTTCCAAAAATTACCAACAATTCACACCAATGTATATACAAAATAAGTAATATACCATCTCATAAAATAACATCCATAAAAAATATTTTATAATAATATCCATAATAAAATAATCCATGTAAAATATAATGAACTTCCATGATTGAAAAATCCAATGAGGGCTTACTCAATGAATACCCATATAAAATTTTTCCCTCCAATAAAATTATTAATTGAAAACAAAATTCATAAAAATAAATTATTATGTATCATAATTATGTTGAAATAAATTGAAATCTTCTTAAGAAGATCAACATACCTTTAAAATAATTTCTTTTACCAAAAATATATAAATAACTCTTTTTAACCTTCTTTATCATAGCATATTAGTTGAAATAACCTCAACCATTATCTTAATCAATCAGAATAACTGATTCCCCAAAAAATATATCTTAATTATATTTATCAAATATATATATATATATATATATATTTGAGGTAAAATTATTGATCATATATTTAGAATAACCTCATCATATAACAATAATTATTTATCATAAAATTGAAACTCCCATAATCATTACCTGACAATCTATTCCCAACAATAAAATATTAATGACGAACTCTTAATAGATTCATACCCACAAACCAAAATGAACACCATAATTTTAAACACATTATTTACCTATAAAACCTTATAAAAGATCAATCAGGTACTTATATACAAATAATTCATTTTGAATCAATCCCATAAAACATGGTACCATTAAACCATTTTGATCTTTTAAAATATAAAATATATAAATTCACAAGTTGGAATTGAAAATAAACTTGATTATAAGATCAAATAATAATGATGGATTATAAAGAGGAATCCAATGAATTTATAATACATTATTATTAATTATAAAAATAATTCATAAATAATTATCTATAAACGTTATACTCAATTTTTAAACACGATTTTAATTAAATGATGAAAATATTACAATTTTAAATTTTAAAATAATTCAATAAAAAATCCAAATGTGTAATTCATCATATCATGAATATTAATGAAAAAAAAATCATATCAAAATAATGTAAAGAAAATTAGGCACCTAAACTTATTTAAAAACACAATGATATTAATTATTATATGTATATAATGTCATATCAAATATAATATCTGAATCTATTTTGATCTCATGAGTGAAATTTTCATTAAAAATCCAATTGTATATTATAACAATATTAGACTTAATTGATCAATATTCAATTTGACATGATTAATGAGAGATTCACATATAAATGATATATCCCACATAATTAAACAAAATATCATGGAATATTGATTATATAATCAATAATTAAAGGGATAAATAATCATTTCCACACTAATAATTTTTAAGTTGTGCCTCCAAAAACAAATATAACTTTGATACCCTCTAGTGTTATGTGGTATATATGTAAGTCCCAAATTATATTCAATTTCTCAATCATGAACAGTCTATGGGGGCCCATGCCAAGACTACCCCAAGCCATCATTCAATAGGCCATGGGATAATGACTAGTACTAAAAAGTCATATCCTAAAATGGGAAGTCATTGCCTTCAAACATGAACCCACATAGATAGGGAAAAATACATTATGCTAGCCATGATATAAAGAAAAGGAATTCAACAACCTCAAAATACAACCACTGGGAGTAATGTGTGTAAATTGAAAGTAAAGGGGAGCTAGAATACAAGCCCTACTGAATGGAAAGTACACCAAAATAAGTAAAACCTATAGAGGTCGTCTGCCAATGATCCTACATGAAGGTTTGGTACAAATATTTATCTGATGTCACTAAAACACACCAAGTCTATCAAATCACCCCTGGGCACAGTCCAGTCCTGGCTCCCCAAAATCTTGTTCAATGTTATTTGTCAACTGAAAAGACACAACAGGTGTGGGAGAAGAACGTGCAGGGTTGAATATAACAATACTGAGTAGGGACCCTGAGACCCCGGAAGGAATCTTAGTAATCGATGATGGAAAACACCAAAAAAGAAATACCACAAAGGTAATACCACCATGAAAGATCTCAAACACATAGAACAATGTAGAAGATTCATCTCATTGTAGGTATAAATTATGTATATAAGTAAGGATGATTAGTCATAAATCTAGATAATTTTATTCTATCGAGAGGCTCTATTGTCGATCCACACAGGGTTGCTAAGTGCTGACCCACACAGGATTGCTAGGTTTCCAACAGAATACTATCTTTAGGTGTGGACCCGGACATTATTTATAGGTTCTGACCCACACATGATCCCTATGTTTTCACCGACATAGGTTTTCTTGGTGCAGACCCACACAAGATCACAATTCATTCATCATGTTAGAGCTAACCACGAAATCCCGCACATAACTCACAAAATTTCCAAAGGTTTTTCTCCTCAATACATATATTGTATCTCAACCACCACTAAGTCACATTAATATGTCATTAAAAAGAATATCTTGTCATAAATATTCCAATGCATATAACGACACGTCGATTGGACTCCCATTTTATATGTTATGGGCTTTTAGTAAAAAGTGAAATGTTGGATTTGAGCCAGATCTTACCTGGTTGTACCCCAAATTATTCAATAACTCAAGGGGAGTATATTAGATGGACATTCTTGTCACAAGGTTTCCATCTCCACTGACAACCTGTCAATCAGATATGTGGTTTTTAACATACATGTGTTTTTGTAAATAGGGGGAAGGTTGTGTCTGGGCCCTGTCCGACCAGGTCAGACCTATCCGACCACCCTTGCCCGGGGGTCCCCAAATACCCTGATTCAATTAGACTGAATCGACCTTACCTGGTACAACTGATCAAGGCTTGGTCCTTCCACCCACAAAAAACGAGCGATTCGCAGATCAACTCGTTAGTCCATTGAACAGAATTCATCATTAAATTTCAAGAATGAGGAAGAAATCATCAATTAAATCGAACACATAACCCCTACCTCATTTACTTTCAACGCCGAAGCAGATGACTTTTTTGTTTCAAGATATTTACTTTTCTTCTTTCTCTGTTCTTCTAGGGATGTCGAAGATGATGAAGTCTCTCCAGCATTCATCATTATTTGTTGGGGGGGAGTTCATTAGAGGTTCATCAAAGGATCATCACTAATTAATCATCGTCCTACCAATGCGTCAAATAATTAAAAGGAAAACACATCGTAGAACTCTAGTTACACTGCACTATTGCATCATTACACCGTTTCATTTATGAAAGAGCATCGTTGTTACGCTTCTTTTATTGCATTGTGACACTGTGTGATACATTCCAATAACGAGCTTCATTATTTCCCCTCACCACCACCTAATCCCTACACCACATCATTGTTGTCCACAAATTAACGGTGAGATAAGAAATAAAATTAATCTTTTAAATTCTTTTATTAATTTTCCTGAAAAGAATTAAAAATAAATTTTCTACCCAACTCTTACGAGCTGAAGTTATGTCATTTATTAGTGAATCCTAATGTATTGATTTCAACGGAGCCCTCTAATTTAAAATCTGATAAGCAGTTCAAAATATATAAAAAACTATCTCACATGTTTTCTGAATGTACCCTAAAAAAGTTCAAAATTCTATTCCCAGTCTCTGGGCCTCAAAATCACTTTTTGTCAGAGCGTGTGTTCTCATAATAATTTAATATAATTAAAAAAATTAAAATGAATTTATGAGACATTAAATTCCTATAATCATAGGGATTTATATCCCTGAAATCCCAAACTAAACTAATCCAACAGATGGGGTTTGTGATCATGAATCTGAGCTACCCACTCCCACATACTCATTTGGAGATTCTCATACTGCCACCGAAATCGCACCAGAGGAATCAAACTCACATATAGGACCCAATCCTATCGCTCATTTATCTCCACTAGGAACTCTGCAAACATTTCCACATTGTCAATGTCCATATCTCTCATGTCGATGACGTGTGATGGATCATGCACGTACCTTGTAAACCATGACACATGGAAATCATCATTCACCAGATGTGTCTATGGGGGAAGCTCTATGCGGTACGCCATCTTTCCATCTCTCATTAGGATCTAAAAAGGTCTAATGAACCTAAAATATAGCTTTCAGCCCTAGAAAATATTTGTAAAACTTGTTAGGGAGATACCCAAAGGAAAACATGGTCTCCCTCATCTAACTCCAAGGGCCTTAGTCTTATATTATCATACAACTTCTATAAGTCTTGTACAGTCCTCATGCACACCTAGGTGACCATCAGATTTTCAGTGGTATCTCATACCAACTCTGAATGAATGAGTGATGAATCCCATGGGGTTTTCCATCATAGTGGTGATCTTCAAGGCCGCCCGTACATGGTCTAAAATAGTTCCACAGTAATGGTGGAATGATAGCTATTATTGTATGAAAACTCCCATAGTGGAAGGTGGTCCTTCCAATTGCAACCAAAATCCAGGACACAAGCACGAATGAATGTCCTCCGTGGACTATGTGGTCTGCTCTGTCCGACCATCCATCAAAGGGTGAAAAGATATGATCAAGCGCGGCTGAGTGCTGAACACATATTCCAACTGCTTCCATAACCAGGATGTAAAGCATGAATCATGGTCCGAGACAATCACCAATGGAACCTCGTAAAGCTTCACATTCTCTTGGAATTAGAGGCCTCCAAATCCTTCTTCCAGTCCCTGATCCCGAATGGTTATAAATTGTGTCAAGTTGGTGAGTTGGAAAATAATCACCCAGATAGATTGGTGGCCCCTGAATGTACGTGGTAACCCTATCACAAATTCCATCGAGAAACCATGCCATATCCAATCAGGTACCTCGAGAGGCTTGTCCAAGCCTACTAGGACCTGATTCTCAGCTTTCACTTGCTGAAAAATGAGGCATCATGAAACACACTCGATTATCACTTTCTTCATCCCTAGCCACCAGTAAAAATGTTGGAGGTATGGGTACATCTTCACCACACTAGGATGTACCTCCAAATGGGATGTATGAAACTCCCTCAAAACCTCCTTCTGTAACCTCACTAGTACCACAATACATCTATTGAAAAGGATGACATGATCACCACCTATAAAAAATAAACCAAGAGCCTTTCTTGAAGATAACTGAGCACATTGGTTCTAACAGTCAACATCCACAAACTATGCCTCCCTAATTTGGTGTAAGATTGGGGGAGTGACACTAGTAAACTTGAGGTAAGATGGTACATCACTATCCATGAAAGATATCTGCATCGCAGCTAGCTACTCCTTCGCCTCACTTAGAATCTACAAACCATACCTCCTTATGAGTGAGACTATAACAACATTCCCATTCCCATGAGTTTAGGATATCTCAGAGTCATAGTCCTAGAGAAACTCTAGCCTTCAATGTTGTCTCATGTTTAGGTCCTTCTGTGAGATGATACACCTGAGACACTTTTGGTCAGTGTAGACTATAAACTTTTTACCCATCTAGTAGTGCCACCACATATTATATGGAATGATCATTACTGCTAACACTAAATCATTGGTCGCGTAGTTCTTATCATGATACCTCAAATTATGTGATCAATAGGTGATAACTTATCACTCCTCTGTCATGAAACAACATAGTTCGGTCCCTGATGCGTCACAGTAGACTACATACCCAACACCCTCTTCTAGTTGTCTCAAGATGGGGGCAGTCTTCCATCTCCACCTCAACTCTTAGAAACTCTGCTAGAACTGCCTCGTCCACATGAAGGTTGTTCCTTATTCTTCAAAGGTGACAAAGGTGTTGCTACTCAAGAAACATCAGGTAAAAATATCTGGTACTACCCAGCCTACCCCAAGAAACTCCACAACTCGATCACACTTCGTAGTGGCTCCCATGAAAGCACAACCATTATCCTCACCATATCGACTACAACTCTAGACTATGAGATGATGTGTCCCAGAATATAGACCTCCTAAATCCAGAACTGGAACTTCAAGTGCTTACTATAAAGATTGTTCTCTCAAAGTGCATCTATGACAATCTGCAGATGTGTAATGTGCTTCTATAATGACGCTAATTACACCAATATGTCATTAATGAAGAAATATATGAAATGATAGAGTTAAGGATAGAAGATCCAATTCATGATTCCCTTGAACACTGCTGGGACATTGGTCACACCGAAAGGAATATCCAAAAACTCATAGAGGGCATATCAGCACATGAAGTATCTCTTTGGTATGTCCTCATCCCGTACCCAAAGCTGATGATAACCTAATCTGAGGTTGAACTTCAAGAACCACTTCACTCTCTTTAGATGATCAAAGAGGTCATCAATCCTTGTAAGTCGATACTTTTTCTTCATGGTAACCTGGTTCATGTTCTATAAGTCCACTCATAGCCTAATGCTCTTGTCTTCTTTCTTGGAAAATATCACTAGGGATGCCCATGGAGAAAAATGGGGCCATACAAACCCCTTACCCTGAAAGACCTCCAACTATTCCCTCAACTCACAATTCTCCATGAGAGACTTATGATATGCATGTGTACCTATCAGTGTCATAACTACATACAATTCAATGTAGAAGTCTACCCCTCTCTGAGCATGTAGTCATGTGAAATCTTCTGGAAAGATATCCTTATACTTGTCCACCACAACAGGAAATCATTGACTCCCCTCATCTACCATACTGAGGATGAGGGTAGCTTGTTAGTGAGTTATTGGATACAACCTCCTCTGATGAATCCCATTCAATTCATAAAAGGTTCCCTTATTTATAGAGATGGAAAACATGGTCGCATCCTCAGGAACACATCAACCTTTGAGTTGAAAATAGTCGATCTGATCCTGGACTGTGGATAACTAGTTCATAACCAGGATGATGTCGTAAGGAATTGATTCTTCTAATAAGAGATCTTAGCCGAATCTATTTCCTCCTAAAGTAATCTAACACAGCTGGCACTAGTGTGTAATCATCAATTCCCCTCCCATATGAGTCTCTAGCCATTAGTATCAAGCAAACAACTCCACCAGAATCTCTGAGCCTCGAACGTAGTCTATGGAAAGGAATGAGTGACTAGAACATGTGTCTATATAAACTAAATCATAGGTTGACTATACATAGATCATACCTATAATCATCTCTAGAGCATAGGGGTTGTTGGAATCCATCACCTGAAGCTGGACCTTCCCCTGTTCACCTTCTTTCAGAGATCAGGGTGGACCTCATGGGGGTGGTGGTGGTAGTATCACGATCCATTGTCCACTGCCTACCGCTGGGCCTACTCCTCTTCCATGTCATCTGCACTACATACATATTCACTCGATCTTACGTTTCTATCTTGGTGATCCCTCAACCACATTCTATTCATTAGTGCAGGGAGTTAGATAGTCATGATCCATATACCCCTGTCCTCTATAAGGGTAACAAACTAGATCCCTCAAATTTCTTACCTTGCCTTGAAAGATCAGCACCTTAGACACTATGTATCGGGGTCATTATAAGGCCCCAGCCTTAATCATTACTTAATCTTGGGTTATTTCAAAAATTCACATTGAGGATCTTTTCAGGTTTAGAGTTTTAGAGAACTAGATCATAAATCCTGCATTACATTCCACATTTAAACAAGGTGGTTACATCGAAGACAATATTCATTTTTTTTCCAAAAAATAAAAAATATTTAAAATAAAACAATGTTTATTTCTTGAAACTTCTTCGACAATATCATCACATCATGTAATTTTCCCTTGACCTGTGAAAAACAATTCAAAAACATGGGATGAGCCTAAAAATATTAGTCGGGGATGTAAAAATACAGAAATAAAACATTAGTCTATATATACATAAGAATCAACGAAATCATACTTTAATCATAAAACATAATCACATTAACATACCTCATGAAATAATATGATTTAGGAATAACTCATAGAAATTATAAGACATAAAGGTATATTGAGGAATTCATAACATTCTTATGTAGGGAGTAACCCTCATGGTTACTTTTGGAATACCCATCACAGTATATTACCTATATCTCTACGGATAAACCTTAGAGTTTAAATCCTTCATGTTACCCAATTAATTAGAGAGCTATCTCGGGCTCACCGCCCGTAGTTTATCATGGAACCACCCGACATAATAAAAAATTCCCATGAACCATAACATAATCGTATCACATAAAACATTCATAAATGAAACATAACATTTCAACATTTCAATCACAAGATATCAATGCAACACATTGATAAAATAAAAATATTATCAAAACCATTTTCAATTACAAAATAATAGAAAATTAAAACATGGTATTTAATTTTCATTTAAAAGAATGTTATGGCTTATAGAGGAATCCGAAACTCAAATAATGTTCACGGCGGTGGAGAAGTCGTTGTTGCCGCAATGTAAGACAAAAACAATTCTTTTTTCGTTTATAAAAACACATCATGTGAAAAGATTCCTTTTGAATGAAATTAAAAGTCAAAATGTTTTATTATACAACTAATAAAATAAGTTCGTATATAAATTGAAGTATGCCTCAACAAAAAGAGATTTATACAAAGTCTCTTACCTCAAGTCCGACTTGTTCTCGATCATTCTTTATATTCATGAATAATAAACTTATGTAAATTTATAATTTCTTAAATAATACTCTTCACATTTATTATTAAATTAATATCACATATTATCATTTTATAATAATTAGTTAATTATTTGAGTTCATATCAAATGTTTTTTCGATGTTCGGTACATGAGTCAAAAATGAACTTATTTGAAAAGAATTGCCCATGTAGTTATAAGTACATCATCTCCAGAATGTTATTAATGATTTTAATATCATATATATCTATTATATATTCATTTTATACTATTCCATATCATTTTGAGTTAAAAAATTAAATTCACCATTCATGGAGATGATAGGTCGTACATACGCATGAACGCTACTTTGATTTCTTTGTCATATTAAAGGAATTAAAACTAAATGAGAAATATATATATATATATATTATAATTCCATTATAATATAAATTTTATATAGGTAAAAAAATCATTAATTATATTCTTTATAAATTCCATGTTTGGCATGAACGAGTCACATCACTTGAGGGGGCAGTAGTCCACACTTCCTCAGATGAAATTATCACATTTTCACAACATGAAAAGAATAAAAGTATGTTTTAAATATAAAATAAAGAAGAATAGAGAGGACATAAATATAATATATATCATATATAAATATGCTGACATCATAATAGCCACCATGAAAGGTGTTAAAAGAAGATTGATCAATCATCGTTTCATGAGACAGTAAATCGCCACCCACAGAAACAGTATGTTCTATAACTATTAGACGGAGGAGTGTGTAATTGAAAATAAAATCCTTCTCATAACAACATACTAGTATATTGAGGATAGCAGTGCTGTTATGAAATCATTGAATATGAATGTAAGGGGGTGAATAGGGAAAATACAACAATGGATTTTGAGAGAAGATGTTACCTCTAAATCGGGTAACTTCTTTTGATTTAAAGAAAAGGCTCTGTTGAAAAACATTCTGCCCAAAGTGAGGCTTCTAGGAGGAATATAGGGATGTAGAGAGATTATTTGAGTATATTTTGAATGATAAAAGGGGCTTTAGAGGTCTGAGTAAATTGGTATAGGTGAGGGCTTTTTATAAGAGGGATGAGGGAAACTCTTGGAAAGGCATGAAATATTAATTTATTATAAAATGTTTTTCTAATTATAATGGTTCAAAAATGATATATTTAGAGTATAAGAGGATAAGGGGTATAAATAAACTCAACCAATAGTATTTAAACATGTGGAGGTCATAGAATTCACCTTATCTTTTCATTTTAACCCTTAGTTAAAATTAATAATTCTTACCACGTCTTTTTTTATTTTCAAACTATAATGTCATAACAATTACATTAAAAGGAAAATAGTCCCATAATTATATCAATAATGATATTATTAATATGTTATATGTAATGTTTCAGAATATTATATTTTTTAGACTAGTATTCCATGTCATAAAATAAAATGTTTAAAAAAAATTAATTTATGCCAATTTCGGAACTATTTGCTAGTTGACTTTTGATAAAGGCATAAAAGTTTTATCCCTTAGAAATAAAAAAATTAACATAAATTTAACATGTTTTACTCATCTATAAAATTCTTTTATTGCATCCAATGTTTCAAAAAAAAATTATTTTAACACATATAATATCATATATTTAAATCTTTCATTAATGAGGTAATAACTGCATCATCATTGTGTTATAAATAAATTTATTTATTTAATGTCTAAAAATTATAAATAAATTACCATGATGTAGGAAATATTGTTATATTTAATTTTAATATTTATAGTCAAACAGATCATTAAGATAAAGAAAATAAAAATTGTTTTACTTAGGTATTACATACTTTTATTATATTTCCCTTTCATTAAAAATAATATGATAAGAGGTCACTATCACACAAAAGTGATTCCATGGGGTCCCTAAGTTGGCCCTAGACTGTCCATGGTCGGAAATGACACAACCAGGAGGTTGTGGACAAATTTTGGGATCATTTTATATTGTTATGATATTATTTTATTACCCTAAACTACCCAATTACTAAATAATCACGATAATTAAAGATAATTACCGTCGTTGCTATTCATAATGTCCAAAAAAGAGTCATAATTACATAATTTGGACCTTTTTATTCCAAATATGGAATCCATATTACAAAATTACAAACACCTAAATTGAAGTAATTAATTTAAAAATAATTCCCGTTGTCAAAACAAATAGCGTGTTTTTAAGAGGCGATCTCTACCAAAAGATTGACAAATGTTTTTGTCCAATTTCAAAGTGAAATTCATTATAATGACCACCATTGAATTAAGTTGTAAATATATATTCTAATTACAATTTAAAACCAATTAAAAATATAATCTAACCATATAATTAAATTAGATGAAAATTAAGATGTGAAGTAAAATGCAGTATTTTTCACTATTCATTAAAAAATGAACATTGTCAGAAAAATACAAAAAAATTGTCCAAAGTAAATTTAAATGTCCCGATTTTAAGGAATAAGTTTATTTTTACAAATAGAGCTTATAAAATTCTCAAAAGTTTGATTTAAAATTTGTTTTCCATCAAATGGCAGTAAAAAAAGGTTTTTAAAATATTAGAGTATTTTATGCCCTAGATTTGATTTTTTCTCATTTTAAGCCTCCAAAACACTATCTAAATAATAAATAGACATAGATATGAAAATATATTATTCTTTACTTACATGGTATGTTACATCCTTCCACCCTTTAGAAAATTGCGTCCCCACAATTTATGTACTTATCGAATAAGTGAGGGTATTTATCTCTCATTGAATTTTAATATTCCCATGTTTCCACTTCAATCATGTGGTTTTCCACAATACCTTTACTTTATGAGTCACATTATTCCACAACACTTTCACCCTATAGTAAAAAATCTAGACCGGTTGTTCCTCATATGATAGATTCTCTTCCAGCTGAACTACCTCTGGACTCAAAACATGAGATGGATCTGGCATGTACATCCTTAACATTGAAACATGAAAAACATTATGTACCTGAGATAAAATCATAGGTAAATCCACTTGGTATGAAACTGATCTAACTCTCTCCAAAATTTCATATGGTCTATTGAACCTTGGACTCAGATTTATTTTCTTACCAAATCGCATCACACTTTTCCTTGGAAAAACTTTGAGGAAGACATGATACCCTACCTAAAAAAAGAGATCCTTCCTCTTTTGTCCGAAAAACTTTTCTACCTTCTCTGATATATTCTCATGTGTGTCTTTATCAGCTAAACATTTTCTGCCAACTCTTCTACCAATTCCGGTCCCATCAACTTCCTTTCACCTACTTCATCCCAAAAAGCTGGAGTTCGACACCGCTACCCATATAATGCCTCAAATTGTTCCATATGTATACTGGAATGAAAACTATTATTATAAGAAAACTCAACCAATGAAAGATTTTGGTCCCATGTTCCCTAATAATCCATCCAACGAGCACATAGCATATCCTCCAACGTCTGAATTGTTCGTTCTGAGTGACCATCTTATTGAGGATGAAAAGTCATACTAAAATTTAATTCAGTACCCAACGAATTATGATGTCATTCCCAAAAGTTATAAGTGAACATGGGATCATGATCAGATATAATGGAGAGGGTAACTCCATGTAACCTTACCATCTATTTAAGATACAAATGAGAAAGTTGATCTAGGGAAAAAGTATCTCTTATAGGGAGGAAATGAGCAGATTTAGTCAAGCAATCAACAATAACCCAGATTGCATTATTACCTCGAGGTTTCTTTAGTAATATCACAACGAAGTCCATGGATATATTCTCCCATTTCCACTCGGGCACTGGTAAAGGCTGAAACATCCCTTTCGGTAAATTCCACTTTTTTAACATGTTGACAAGTCAAATACTTCACAGTAAAATCAGCAATATCTCTTTTCATTTCATCCCACTAGTAATACTCCAGCAGATCACTGTACATCTTAGTACTACTAGGATGAACTGAAAATGGAGAACTATGAGCTTCACATAACAACTCTATCTTTAAATGTGAATCACAAGGAACACAAAATATCTTCCCAAATCTCAAAACACAATCATTATCAATGTTGAATTTAGGTAATATACTCTTATGAACAAGCTCTAAATTTTTCTGCAACTCACAATCTGGCTTCTTTTCTTTCGTAATTCTGTCTGATAGAGAATATTTCACTAATACCTCAAACAAAACAGAAGAACTTCTGGCACCAACAACTTCTATGCCAAAGTTCATCAAATCCTTAACCAAAGGATCACGTTCCAAAAGTAGCATTGTTAATGAAGCATTACTTTTTCATCTCAAATCATCAACCACATTATTTTCATTACCTGGGTGGCAGTGAATCGTGCAATCATAATCCTTGATTAATTCTAGCCATATCCTCTGTCTCATTTTCAATTCCACTTGAGTGAATATATACCTTAAACTTTTGTGATCAGTATATATTCACACTTTACACCATACAAATTATGCCTCCAAATTTTTAAAGCTAAAACAATAGCATCTAATTCCAAATCATGTGTAAGGTAATTTATCTCATCAGTTTTAAACTGACGTGAAGCAAAAGCAATTACCGGATCACTCTACATTAGGACGCAACCAAGTCCTTTCAATATAGCATGACGGTAGATAAAAAACCCACCATTCCTTGAAGGTAGTGCCAATACTGGAGCATTCACTAATCTTCTATTCAATTCCTGAAACAATCATCACATTCTTTTGTCTAGATAAAATTAACACCCTTCCAAGTTAGCTTAATCAATGGTCTGGACAACAGTGAATTTTTGTTAACAAACCTTTGTTAATACCCTGAAAAATCAAGAAAACTATGAATCTTGGTTACATTTGTCGGTCTTTCTCATTCATAAACAACCATTTTTTTGTAGAATCAACAGTTATTCCATCTTTAGAATCAATGTGACCATGGAAAGAAATTTGTTTCAACCAAAACTCACACATGCTGAATTTACCACAAAATTTATTTTCTTTTAAGGTTGGAAATATAACCCTTAAATGACTTTCATCCAACTCTTTTCCTTTAAAAAACACAAAATTATCATCAATGACAACAACCACAAACTTATACAAGAACTCATGGAAAATTCAATTCATAAGGTCCATGAATACAACAGGTGCATTGGTTAACTAAAAAGGCATAACTACAAATTCATAATGGCCATATCTTGTGTGAAATGCGGTCTTCAAAATATCTTCTTCATTTACCTTCAACTGATGGTACCCCGATCTCATGTCAATTTTGAGAAATATTGAGCTCCCTTGAGCTGATCAAAAAAATCATCGATATGAGCCAAATGATATTTTTTCTCAACAACGATGTTATTAAAGGCTCTATAATCAATGAAAAGTCTCATTTTACCATCTTTCTTTTTAAAAAATAATACAGGAGCACCCCATGGTTATGTTCTAAGTTGAATGAAACCTTTCTATTGTAAATCTTGCAATTGATCCTTCAAATCTAAGAGTTCAATTCGATCCATTCGATAAGGGGGTTTTGAAATTGGCTTAGAATCAGGAACTATGAAAATAGTAAATTCAACTTCCCAATCTGGTATTATTCCATGAAACTCATCAGAAAAAAATCAGGATACTCATTTACCATTGGCACATAATTAATCTAAACGATTTCTTTGTTTTCAACTATATGTGAAATGTAACATTAATTTCCATATTTTACAAGTTTCCCAGGCTCTTGATATGTTATAAATGGTAAGGGGTCATTCTTGTAAAAAAACTGAAATTCTTTCTGAAAAGAAACTTGTTTAGCTCTATAGTCAATCTTAGCATTGAAAACAGAGAGCCAATCCATACCCAAGATAGAATCAAACTCTACTGAAGATAAAACAATAAGGTTTGCATGTAGGTTCTTTCCACGGATAAGGATAGGAAAATTATTATATTTTTTCCCCAAAATTTTCCCCAAGAGTTTTTACCAAAATTTCAAGAGTCATTTCTTGAGATGGAATTCCTAATTTACTAGAAAATTTTTCGGAGGTGAAAGAATGCATATACCCTGAATCAAAAAACACATTGACATAATCTGAAAAAAACAAAGTACCTGATTCCACTTCATTTGATGGCCCAACATCTATTGAAGTAGTTGCTAAGGATTTCACCACACCTTTCTTGTTGTATTCTGACGGATTCCCATCATTCGATCCCTTTGTCAAACACTTGTTTGCGTAATGACCCATCTCATTGCACTTGAAAAATGACACTAACTGTAAATCATATTTGGTCTTACCATTACCTTGATCATTTCCAGTACAATCATGAGCCTTATGTCATATCTTACCACATCAGAAGCACTTTCTATAATTCAAAAGACATTCCCCAACATGATTTTTACCACATTTATTAGAAATTGAAAACTTATTTTTCTTACCATCAATCCTTTTTGAAGGATTCTTCCCTTTATCCTTCCACCCCATTCTCTTCTTCTGTTGGTTTTCATAGAACACTTTCTCATCGTAAAACTCCATTTCCATTTTCTCAGCACATTGAACAAGCTTTTCGTAACTTTTGAACTTACGATAAGCTAATTCCATTAGATATTTTGGAATTCATCCAGAGTAAAAACGATTGATTTTACTATTATGGTCTCTGATAAAATTTGGAGCATACCTTGCCAATCGAGTGAACTTTTTTTCATAATCAGCCATTGAGTTGTCCTCTTGCCTCAATTCCAAGATTTTTATTCCATCCTAAGTTGAATAGCCTTAAAAATATATTTCTCAAGAAACAGTCCATTGAATTCATCCCAGTAAAGAGCATCAATCCCATCGGCATCCTTGATATTTTTAACTATTGATCGCCACTGATATTATTCACCCTCCCAATGGTAAACAACAAGGCTAAACATTTGATTATCTGAACACCCCATGACATAGAAAATCTTCTCTAGTGCTTTAATCCACCATTCAGCTAGCACAAGGTCAGATGATCCTCTTAATGATGGGGGATGTTGCCTAGTGAAAGATTCCACAACTACCATGTTCTTCTGTGGTTGATCTGGCTGATCTCGGGCATGGATTCCACAACCATTTATCACTTGAGTCAACTGTTCCATTACGATAACAAACTGTCCAGTTCCAATTCCGACCATCTCAGGATGCTGATTTGGAAGACCATTTCTTTCTGTATGACTTCCTAGCACTCCTTCCCTATTTCCCCTGGGGAAAACCATTCTGAACAAACATGTCTTATATAAAGCAACATTTTAATCCTCAAATTATAAATCATTTCAATTTTACCATAATATAAAAAAATATTTTTGGATAATCATTTAATAGAATTCTGACTCCTGAAATTATCTAAACCTCTCTTTGATACCAACTATAAGGCCCCATTCTTAAATATTTATTAATCATGGTTTATTTCAAGAATTCACATTTAGGATCATTTTAGGTTTAGATTTATAGAGAATTAGATCATAAATAATGCATTACATTACATATTTAAACAAGGTGGTTACATCAAAGACAATATTCATTTTACTCCACCAAGGGAAACATATTTAAAATAAAACATGGTGTCTTTCTTTACACTTCATTGGCACTATCATAACATCATCTACATTTCCCTTTATCGGTGAAAAACATTTCAAAAAAATGGGATGAGCATAAAAATCATAGTGAGGGATGTAGAAATACTGAAAGAAAACATTAGTCAATGTATACATAAGAATCAATGAAATCATACTTTACTCATAAAACATAAGAACTTTAACATACCTCATGAAATCATTAGATTTATGAACAACTCATATAAATTATAATACATAAAGGTATCTTGAGGCATTCATAAAATTCTTATGTAGGGAGAAAACCTCATTGTTACGTTTGGAATTCCCATCACAATATATTCAATAAATCTCTTCAAAGAAACCTTAGAGTTTAACTCCATTGTGTTACCCAATGCATTGGAGAGATATCTTGGGCTCACCCGCCCTTAGTTTATCATGGAACCACCTGACTCAATAAACAATTCCCAAGAACCATAACATTATCGTATCACATAAGACAAGCATAAAGGAAACATAACATTTCCAAATTTTAATCACAAGATATAAATACAACACATTGATAAAATCAAAACATTATCAAAACCTTTTTCAATACCAAAAAAAAAAGAAAATTAAAACATGGTATTTAATTTTCATTTTAAAAAAAGTTATGGCTTGTAGAGGAAGCCTAAACTCATATAATGGTCACGACGGTGGAGAAGTCGTTGTCGCCGCATACATAAGACAAAAACATTCATTTTTTCATTTAGTAAAACACTTCAGGTAAAAATATTCCTTTTGAATGAAATTAAAAGTCAAAAGGGTTCATTATACAACTAGTAAATGAAGGTCGTATATAAATTGATGTATGCCTCAACGAAAGGAGATTGAGACAAAGTCCCTTACCTCAAGTACGACTTGTTCTCGTTCATTCTTTATATTCCTGAATAATAAAAATAGGTCAATTTATAATTTCATAAGGAATTCCTTTAGAGTATATAATTAAATTCATATCACATATTACCATGTTATAATAATTAGTTAATTATGTGAGTTCATATCATATGTTTTGTCGATGTTCGGTACATGAGTCAAAAATGAACTTATTTGAAAAAAAATTCCCATGTCTGTATTAGTACATCATCTCCAAAATTGAATTAATGATTTAAATATCATAAATATCTAGTATATATTCATTTTATACAATTCCATATCATTTTTAGATAAAAAATAAATGCACCGTTCATGGAGACCATAGGCCGTACGTACACATGAACGCTACTTTCATTTCTTTGTCGTATTAAAGGAATTAAAACTAAATGAGACACATGTATATATATATATTATAATTCCAGTATAATATATATGTTATATAGGTAAAATAAGTTCATTAATTACATTCTTTATAAATTCCAAGACTGGCATGAACGACTCACATCACTTGAGGGGGCGGTAGTCCACACTTCCTCAGATGAAATTATCTCATTTGCACAACATGCATAAAATAAAGGTATTTTTTAAATGTAAAATAAATAACCATAGAAAGGAAATAAACATAATATATATCATATATAAATACAGTGACATCATAATGTCCACCATGAAAGGTGTTAATATAAGATTGAACAATCATCATTTCGTGAGGCAGTAATTCTCCACCCACAGAAATAGTATGTTCTTTAACCAATAGACGGAGGTGTGTGTAAGTGTAAATAAAATCCTTCTCATAACAACATACTAGAATATTGAGGATACTTTTTTGATATGTAATCAAATAATATGAATGTAAGGGTGGGTGAAGAGGGAAAATACAATAAAGGATTTTGAGAGAAGGCGTTACCTCTAAATCAGGTAACTTCTATTGATTTGAGGAAAATGCTCTCGTGAAAAAAATTATGCCCAAAGTGATGCTTCTAGGAAGACTATAGGGATGTTTAGAGCTTATTTTAACAGAGTATGGATGATCCAAGGGGTTTGAGAGGTGTGAGTAAGGGGTTATAGTTGAGGACTTTTTATCAGAGGGACGAGGGGCACTCTTGGAAAGTCATGAAATATTAATTTATTATAATTTTTTTTCAAATTAGAATGGTTCAAAAATGATATATTTCGAGGATAAGACGATGAAGGGTATAAATCCACACACCCAATAGGATTTAGACAAGTGGAGGTCAAAGAATGCACCTTATCTTTTAACTTTAACCCTTAGTTAAAATTAATAATTCTTACCATGTCTTTTTTTATTTTCAAACTATAAAGTCATAATTATTACTTTAAAATTAAAATATCCTCATAATTTTATCCGTAATGATATTAGTAATATATTATATGTCATTTGGAAGAAAATTAGAATTTTTAGACTGTTATTCAAATTAATAAAATAAAATTTGTTTTAAAAACTCATTTATGCCAATTTCGACACTATTTTGTAGTTGCCTTTTGATAAAGGCATAAAAGCTTTATTCCTTCAAAATAAAAGAATTAAAAAAAATTCACATATCATAATCATCTATAAATTTCTAGGATAGTATCCAAATATTCAAAACAAAATTATTTTGACACTTATAATATCAAATATTTAAATCTTTCATTAATGAGGTAATAACTGCATCATCATTGTGTCATAAATAAATTTATTTATTTAATGTCTAAAAATTATAACTAAAATACCATGAAATAGGAAATATTCTTATCTTTCAAATGAATATTTATAGTCAAAGATATCATTTATATGACAAAATTAAAAAAAATTACTTAGGAATTACATACTTTTATTATATTTCTCTTTCTTTAAAAATAATATGATAAGGGGTCACTATCCCACAAAAGTGATTCCATGGGGCCCCTAAGCTGGCCCAAGGCTGTCCATGGTCGGGAATGACACAACCTAGAGTATGTGTACACATTTTGTGGTCATCTTATATTATTATGATATTATTTTATTACCCTTAACTTCCCAATTACTAATTAATCACGATAATTAAAGATAAATACTGTCGTTAATATTCATAATGTCCAAAAAAGTGTCTAAATTAAATAATTTGGACCATATGAGTCCAAATATGAAATCAATTTTACAAAATTCCAAGCACAGAAATTTCAATAATTAATTTAATAATAAGTCTCATTGTCAAAACAAATAGCGTGTTTTTAAGAAACGATATCTATTAAAAGATTGAAAATTGATTTGGTCCAATTTTAAAGTGAAATTAATTCTAATGACCAAAATTGAATTAAGTGGTAAAAATATATTCTAATTAAAATTTAAAACCAATTAAAAATATAATCTATCCATATAATTAAATTAGATGGAAAAGCAGTTTTGATGTAAAATGCAGTATTTTTCACTCTTCATTAAAAAAATGATCATTGTCAGAAAAATACCATATATTTATCCAAAGTAAATTTAAATGGTAAAATTATAATGAATAAGTTTATTTTGATAACTATAGATTATAAAATTGTCAAAATATAGATTTAAAAATGGTTTTCCATCAAAAGGAGGTAAAACAAGCTTTTAAAAAATTAGAGTATTCTATGCCATCGATTGGATTTATTCTCATTTTAAGCCTCCAAAACACTATCTAATTCATAAATAGACATAGATATGAAAATATATTATTCTTTACTTGGGATGTTACATCCTTTACCCTTTAGGAAATTGTGTCCCGACAATTTATATACGTTTCAAATAAGTGGGGGTATTAATCCCTCATTGCATTATCAGATTCCCATGTTACCTATTCAATGATGTGGTTATTCCACAAAACCATTACATGATGAATCAGCTTATCTCGCAATACATGCTCCCTGTGGTCAAGAATATGGATTGGGTTTTCCTCATAAAATATATTCTCTTCCAACTCAACTACCCCTAGACTCAAAACATTAGATGGATCTTCCATGTACTTCCTTAACATTGAAACATGAAAAACATTATGTACCTGAGATAAAATCCGAGGTAAAGCCACTCAGTATGAAACTGATCCAACTCTCTCCATAATTTTATATGGTCTAATTATCCTTGGAATCAACTTTCCTTTCTTACCAAATTGCATCACACTTTTACATGGTGAAACATTTAGGAAGGCATGATCACAAACCCTAAAAGAGAGATCCTTACTCCTATTGTATGCATAACTTTTCTGCCTGCTCTAAGCTATTATCATGTGTTACTTTATGAGTGGAAATTTTTCTACTAACTCTTCTACCAATTTTGGTCCCATCAACTTCCTTCCACCTACTTCATCCCAAAAAGAAAGAGTTCGACACTGCTTCCAATATAATGCCTCAAATTGTGCAATTTTTATACTGGAATGAAAAATATTATTATAAGAAAACTCAACCAATGAAAGATGTTGGTCCAAAATTCCCTAATAATCCGTTGAACAAGCAAGAAGAATATCCTTGAAAGTCTGAATTGTTTGTTATGAATTCCCATCTGATTGAGGATAAAAAGCTGTACTAAAATTTAATTCAGTAACCAACAACATCCGAAGGAATTTACAAAAGTTAGAAGTAATCCTAGGATCACCATCAGATACAATGGAGAGGGGAACTCCGTGTAACCTGACTATCTCTTTAAGATACAAATGAGAAAGTTGATATAGGGAAAAAGTATCTCATATTGCAAGGAAATGAACCGATTCTATCATGTGATCAACAATAACCCAAATTTCATTATTATCTTGAGGTGTATTCAGTAATCTCACAATGAAATCCATGCATATATTCTCCCATTTCCACTCTAACACTTGTAATGGCCGAAGCATCCCTTTCGGTAAAGGCCTCTCTACTTTAACTAATTGACAAGTCAAACACTTAATAGTAAAATATGAAATATCTCTTTTAATTCCATCCCACTAGTAATACTCCCACAGATCTCTGTACATCTTAGTAATACCTGGATGAAATGAAAATGGAGAACTATGAGTTTCACATAACAACTCTCTCTTCAACTGTGAATCACAACGCACTCAAAATCTCTTCCCAATTCTCAAAAAAAATCATTATCAATGTTGAATTCAGGTAACATAAACTTATCAACTAGCTCTATCTTTTTATACAACTCATTGTCATACCTCTGTGCTTGATTAATTCTATATGATAGAGAAGATTTCACTAATACCTGAAACAAAACAGAAGAACTTCCATCACCAACAAATTATATGCCATATTTAATCAAATACTTAACCAAAGGTTCATGTTCCAAACGTAACATGGTTAATGAATCATTACTTTTTTGACTCAATGCATCTTCCACATTATTTTTTTTCTGGGTGGTAGTGAATCATGCAATCATAGTCCTTGATTAATTCTAGCCATCTCCTCTATTTCATGTTCAATTCCTTCTGAGTGAATATATACTTTAAACTTTTGAGATCAGTATATATTTCACACTTTACACCATACAAATGACGCGTCAAAATTTTTAAAGAGAAAACAACAGCAGCTAATTCAAAATCATGTGTAGGATAATTTATCTCAGGAGTTTTCAACTGACGTGAAGCATAAGCAATTACCTGATCATTCTACATTAGGACGCAATGAAGTTCTTTCAATGAAGCATCGTTATAGATAAAAAACTCACCATTCCATGAAGGTAGTTCCAATGGTAGATAATTTACTAATCTTCTTTTCAATTCCTGAAAACAATCATCACATTATTTTTTCCAGATAAACATAACACCCTTCTGAGTTAGCTTAGTCAATGGGATAGACAAATCGTGCAAAATTTTAAACAAAACTTCGGTAATAGCCTGACAAACCAAAAAAATATGAATCTCAGTTACATTTTTGGGTCTTGTCCATTCTTCAACAACCTTTATTTTTTCAGGATCAACAATTATTCCATCTTTAGAATCAATGTGACCAAGGAAATAAATTTGTTGCAACCAAAACACACACTTGCTGAATTTCCCATACAATTTCTTTTCTTTAATGGTTTTAAAAATAACCCTTAAATGACTTTCATGATCCTCTTTAATTTTATAAGATAGGAAAATATCATCAATGAAAACAACCACAAACTTGTCCAAGAACTCATGGAAAATTCTATTCACAAGGTCCATGAATACAGCAGGTGCATTGGTAAACCCAAAAGGCATAACTACATATTCATAATGGACATATATTGTACGAAGCATGGTCTTCAGAATATCTTCTTCCTTAACCTTCAACTAATGGTACCCCGATCTCACGTCAATCTTTGAAAAATACTAAACTCCCTGGAGCTAATCAAACAAATCATTGATATGAGGAAAAAGATATTTGTCCTTACTAGTGATGTTATTCAAGGCTCTATAATCAATGAAAAGTCTCATTTAACCATATTTCATTTTAAAAAATAAGGCAAGAGCACCCCATGGTGATGTGCTAGGTCGAATGAAACCTTTCTCTAGTAAATCATGAAATTGATCCTTCAAATCTAAAAGTTCAATTAAAGCCATTCGATAAGGGGGTTTGGTAATTGGATTTGCATCATGAACTAAGTCAACAGTAAATTCAACTTCCCTATCCGGTATTATTCTAGGCACCTCATCAGAAAAACCATCAGGATGCTCATTTACGACTGCCACGTCATTAATCTGAATGGTCCCTTTGTTTTCAACAATTAGTGCAAGGTAACATTCATTTCCATCTTTTACAATTTTCTCAGCCTCTTGATATGTTATCAATGTTAAGGGTTAATTCTTGTACACAAACTTAAAGTCATTCTGAAAAAAATCTTCTTTAGCTCTACAATCAATCTTAGCATTGTAAACACAGAGCCAATCCATACCCAGGATAGTATCAAACTCTACAAGAGGTAAAACAATAAGGTTTGCAAGTAGGTTCTTCCCACGAATAAAGATAGGAATATTCTTATAACTTTTTTTTGCCTCAACATTTCCCCCGGTGTTTTTACCAAAATTTCAGGAGCCATTTCTTGAGATGGAATTCCCAATTTACAAGAAAATTTTTCAGAGATTAAATAATCTGTAGTCCTTGAATCAAACAACACATTGGCATAATCTAAAAAACAATCAAAGTACCTAATACCAATTCATTTGATGGCCCAACATCTACTGAAGATTTTGCAAAGGATTTCACCACACCTTTTTTCTTGTAGTCTGACTGCTTCCCATAATTCGTGCTCTTTTTCAAACACTCAGTTTAATAATGACCCATCTCATTGCACTTGAAACATTTCACTAACTGTAAATAAATTTCGGTAATACCATTACCCTAATCTTTTCCAGTGAAATCACGAGCCTTATGTCCTATCTTACCACATCAGAAGCACGTTTCATATTTCAAAATACATTCCCCATCATGCTTTTTACGAACTTTATCACCAACTGAAAATGTAGTTTTCTTACCATCAAACTTTTTTGAAGGATTATTCCCTTTCTCCTGCCACCTCGTTATTTTATTTTGTTGGTTGTCATAGAACCCTTCCACATGAGAAAACTTCATTTCAACCTTCTCAGCACACTGAAAAAGCTTCTCATAACTTTTGAACTCACTAGAAGATAATGCCCTTAGATATTTTGGCTTTAATCCTGAGTAAAAACGATTGATTTTATTATCAATGTCTCTGATAAATTTTGGAGCATACCTTGCCAATCGAGTAAACTTTTCTTTATAAGAAGCCACTGAGTCGTCCTCTTGCCTCAATTCCAAGAATTGTTTTTCCATCCCAAGTCAAACAACAATAAGATAATATTTCTCAAGAAACATACCTTTGAATTCGTCCCAGTCAAGATCATCAATCTCATGAGCGTCCCTGATATTTTTAACCATCGACCACCACTGATCTGCTTCACCATCTAAATGCTAAACAACAAAACTAACCTTTTTAGTGTCTGAACACCCCATGAAATCAAAAATCTTTTTCAGTGCTTTAATACACCCTTTAGCTAGCACAAGGTCAGATGATCATCTGAATGATGGGGGATGTTGCCTAATGAAATGTTCCACCGCTAACATGTTCCTCTGTGATTTATCTAGATGGTCTCGGGAATAGATACCACCACCATTTATCCCATGAGTCAACTGCACCATTTCTGCAACAAATTGTTCAGTTCCAATTCTGACCATCTTAGGATGCTGATTTGGAAGGTCATTTCCTTCTGTATTCCTTCCTAGCACTACTTCCCTCTTTCCTATGTGGAAAATCATTCTAAACAAACATGTCTTAGATGAAGAAACATGGAAATCCTCTGATGCTATATCATTTCAATTTGACCATGATGTAAAAAAATTGAATAATAATTTAATAGAATTTTAACTCCAAAGGTTATCTAAACCGACCTTTGATACTAACTATAATACCCAGCCTTAATCATTACTTAATCTTAGGGTTATTTCAATAATTCACATTGAGTATATTTTCAGGTTTAGTGTTTTAGAGAATTAGATCATAAATCATGCATTATATTCCACATTTAACCAAGGTGGTTACATCAAAGAATGTATTCATTTTTTTCCACGAAATGATACATATTTAAAATAAAACATGGTTTCATTCATGAAACATATTCGACACTATCATCACATCATGTACTTTTCCCTTGACCTTTGAAAAACATTTCAAAAACATGTGATAAGCATAAAAAGCTCAGTAAGGGATGTAAAAATACAGAAAGAAAACATTAGTCCATGTATATATAAGAATCAATGAAATCATACTTTACTCATAAAACATAATCACTTTAACATAACTCATGAATTCCTAAGATTTATGAATAACTCATAGAAATTATAATACATAAAGGAAACTTGAGGCATTCATAACATTCTTATGTAGGGAGTAACCCTCATGGTTACATTTGGAATACCTATCACAGTATATTCCCTAAATCTCTTTAGAGAAACATTAGTGGTTAACTCCTCCGTGTTACCCAATGCATTGGAGGTCTATCTTGGGATTACCCACCCTTAGTTTATCATAGAACCACCTTACATGACAAACAATTCCCAAGAACCATAACAAAATTCTATCACATAAAACATGCATAATGGAAACATAACATCTCCACATTCCAATAACAAGATATCAATACAACACATTGATAAAATCAAAACATTATCAAAACCATTTTCAATACCAAAATAAAATAAAAGTAAAACATGGTATTTATTTTTCATTTAAAAAATGTTATGGCTTTTAGAGGAAACTGAAACTCAAATAATGGTCACGGCGATGGAGAAGTCATTGTCGCCGCATATGTAAGACAAAAACATTTCTTTTGTCATTTAGTAAAACAATTTGTGTAAAAATACTACTTTTTAATGAAATTAAATTTCAAAAGGGTTTATTATACAACTAATAAAATCAGGTCATATATAAATTGAATTATTCCTCAACAAAAGGATATTGAGAAGAAGTCCCTTACCTCAAGCCCGACTTGTTCTCGTTCATTATTTATATTCCATAATAATAAATATAGGTTAATTTATAATTCCATAAGGACTTACTTTAAAAATTATTGTCCAATTCATATCACATATTATCATGTTATAATAATTAGTTAATTATGTGAGTTCATATCATATGTTTTGTCGATGTTCGGTACATGAGTAAAAAATGAACATGCTTGAAAATAATTGACAATGTGGTTATAATTACATAATCTCTAGAATAGTATTAATGATTTAAATATCATATATATCCATTATATATTCATTTTATACTATTCCATATCATTTGGAGATAAAAAATGAAATGCACCATTTATGGAGACGGTAGGCCGTACGTACGCATGAACGCTACTTTCATTTCTTTGTCATATTAAAGGAATTAAAACAAAATGAGACTTATATATATTATTATTAAAGTATAATATATATTTTATATAGGTAACATAAGTTAATTAATTAATTTTTTTATAAATTCCATGTTTGGTATGAACGAGTCACATCACTTGAGGGGGCGGTAGTCCACAGTTCCTCAGATTAAATTATCGAATTTTTACAACATGAAATGAATAAAGGTTTGTTTTAAATATAATGTAACGACCCGAAATTTTTAAATAAATTTTGTTTCCTAATTTTATGTGTTATTGTTATACTCAACAAAAATGTTTTATTTGATAAACATGATTATAATTAAAATGTGATCAGTGGGTTTTGACTATTATATAACCATCGGTCAACATGACCGCTGTGAACAAAATTTTTTGATTATTGTCTCTAAATATAAGTAATCTTGGATAATTATTATAGAAAGAAGATTTGATGGCCTCACCTAGTAGTCTTGGACCGATCGAAGCCTATCTAACAGATCTTGGGAAGGAGATAGCACCACTGGTCTTTGCTCTGGATCAAATCCAAGCCGAACTTCATCATGAGAAGCTGGAACGAAATCGCCTTCGTGAGAAGTTCAAACTGATAAAAATTACTACTCGGGCAATGTTGACTGAGCCGCCCCAAGCTTCTATCACCCTAGCACACCTTACTCTTAGGTCCTATGCTGGTATTATAAGGGGTTATGTAACAAGACCGTAACTACCTTGTGTAATCCTTGTTTTAAATAAAAATTGGGATTTCTTCTTATGATGAAGTTTATGAAATTTTAAATGACCGGATAAATATAGTATGCATATTTTTGATGAATTTTAGAAAAAGGATATTTTAAATATGTTTATGTAAACCCTAAATAATTAAAAATGTGTAATGATTTTCAAAAAAAGGTCTTCTGCAATTATGTTCAGTACTAAATTTAGAGTCTAATAAGATCAACTTGATTTTTGATGAATAGTAAATTATGAATAGTGATTTTATGATTAGGAGTAGTAATATGACCAAATGGATTAGTAATCTCACTTAAAGAAAGTTTTAAAATAATCTAGGCACCTTGAATAAGTAATGTGATTCAATAAAATAGTTAAATAACAGTTTCATTAATTATTATTCAAGTATTAGTTTTTTCGGGTGAATAGTGTTTTTTTTAATTAAAAATTTAATTAAAAATAATTAGAAAATTATTTTTATAAAAATGACTTTATTTTTGAACTCAAAGCATCGATATTATGTTATGGTAATTTTTGCGGTTTTTTTCTGAAAAAAATGAATTTTCGATGAATAGTGTTTTTAATTAAAAAATAAATTAAAAATATTTAGAAAATTATTTTTATAAAATGTATTTCATTTTTGAAATCAGAGCATTGATATTTGGTTAATGTGAAATTTTGGGATTTTTCTGAGAAAGTTGAATTTTCAGTGAATAGTAAAAATACAGTTTTAGGGTTTCGGTATGTTTAATGACATCATAACGGTGTCATGATGATGTCATGAGTTCTTTTGAGGGTTGGCCGGACAAGGGTGATGAATTATTGTTTTGGGGGCCCCATGTGGCCTAAATCCATGATAAATGACAAGGGAGAGCACATGGGTTTGAGAAAAGCACATGTGAGGTGTCCCTTGGCCATTAATGCCTTGTCCCCTCACTTTCCCTATAAATACCAAGCCCTCCTCTCATCCATTCGACTCCCCACTCATTCCCAAAGAATTTCTGGTCTCATTACCTCCCAAGGAGTCCTCCCAAGGTGCCCCCAAGCCCTCAAGGTCCCAACCATTGAGGTTTAAGGGTTACATTTTAAGGTAAGGGATCCGACCTCTCTCTTTCTTTTCAAGTAATCTCTTTCATGTCATTTCTTTTATACTCCATGTTCTTATGTTGGAGGATGTTCTTTTATATTCATCCTACTGCCCATTTCATGTTCATATGATGAGAGACCCCCCCCCCCTTGCTCTCATCAATTTGTTTTTAGAATGTTTAAGTGGCGTCGTTAGGCTGCCGAATTTTTAAGGGATTCTTTCACCTTCCTCGTTTTCAAGTTCTATTTTCATTCAAGTCTTTAATGTTCCTTTTTATTATGTTGGGGTATGATCTCTAAATTATCATACTGATCTTTTATGATCATATGATGAGAGACCCCATTTGATCACTTCAATTCAGTATTTTGAAGTTTTAAGTGGCGCCGTTAGGCTGCCGAATTTTTAAGTGGTTCTTCACCCTTCTCATTTTGAAGTTCTACTTTCATGTCAATTATTTAAAGTTACTTTTTGTTATATTGGGGTATGATCTCTATATATATCATACTGTCCTCTTATGTTCATATGATGAGAGACCCCATTTGATCTCTTCAATTCAGTATTTTGATGTTTTAAGTGGCGCCGTTAGGCTACCGAATTTTTAAGTGGTTCTTCACCCTTCTCGTTTTGAAGTTCTACTTTCATGTCAATTCTTTCAAGTTCCTTTTTGTTATGTTGGGGAATTATCTCTATATCTATCATACTGAACTCTTATGTTCACATGATGAGAGACCCTATTTGATCTTTTCAAATCATTTTTGTTGATGTTTAAGTAACACCGTTAGGCTGCCGAACTTTCATAAGAGAAATCTAATTTTTGTCTTCCTTCCATGTTTTTCATTTCAAATGGTATGTCCTTGAAATTTCATTACCATGATCATGTATCATTTTTATTCTGTCCATCTACTGTTTTATGGGTCATTTATGAATGTTTGACCCATGTTCCATCTCTTTTTAATGTCTTCTAAACGTCGTAACATAGCCGTTATGCTGCAGAATTTCCGTCTCAAAATGTCTCTCTCTTTTTCTAAATTTATGTTATATTATTAACTTAATACTCAAAGCTCTTTCTTCTAAAGGGGTATTCACATATATACCAAAATGTCTATTTTAAATTCTGGGATTTACATACATGAGACCCACCTTCCTTTTCTGTGGGTTTTAAAGTGACGTAAAGATCATGTCTTTAAAGCAGTTTTTAAAACGTTATGATTACGAAATGAAACCCATTTATTTTGTGCTACATGGGGTCTTTATGAAATGTTTGATGATGATATATGTGGCTCACATGATAATAAAGGCAAATTTAAGGGTGTGCCCTGATAGCGCTCCAATGCATTGGGTAAAGACTTAATCTCTAGAGATGACCATTTTAACGACGCCTTGGTGAATAACCTTGGTAATTTTTAACGACACCTTGGGGATGGACCTTGGTGAAACGAAACGATTGTCAATATTAAATTTTGCAGCCATATATTCAAGTTATGAAAAAGTTTTATTTTTATTATGATATTCCTCATGATTTCATTTTCATGCATTAAAGTTCTTTTCATGACTTTATTGATGTATCTCAAGTTCATATGTAAAATGTTTCACTTGTTTCCCTTGCTGGGCCTTCTGCTCACCCTTCCTTTTGATGTATGTCCCCAGGTTATGAGATGCCGTAATGAGCCTAGGGTGAACATGAGGAGAAGCCTTTCAAGTGTTTAAGAAGAATGTTTTTTTTTGTTTTTTTTCATGTTTTATGTTCCTTGTTTCCAAGACACTAAACCTTAAAGATCCTCAGTTCCGTGTAATGGAATGAAAAGTTATGTTATAAAAAGACGGGATGCTATAGTTGGTATCAAAGGATGGTTTAGTTATTTGTGGAAATTAGGATATGAAAACCCTAGGAGGAACCCTATAGAAAAGTTTAATATAGGAAATATTCCTAGTATCTTGGTGAGTATTGAGTAAGGGGTTGCCAAGCAAATACATCCATGTCTGGATACGAGCAGGTAGAGGTGGCTCTGGCACAGATGTACATAGGGGTAAAACCCGAAAACACCGCTTTGAGCTAGACTCGAACGGGAACTGGTACACGACAACGGGCCTTGCTGTACTCTTGGTTACAACACTCCCGAGGGATATGCTTTGGTAAATTCATAAGCTTGGTATAAACCATTGTTAAAGGAACAAAGATAAAATAAAATAAAGGTTCACATAAGAATATATGATCATTCATAACCTAGATGGGAACCTAGGAGATCACAAGTTAGGGTATACCTTTCATATACAAGTTATCCTTATATACTTTCAGTTCCTTTTCATGATTATTAGCTAAGTACTTAAGCCCCTAATTATGCTTTCTCTTCTTAGTTAATGGTGGGAAATGGAAGAACATGTTCCGACAACCAATGTGATAGGAAATGCGACGATTTTCGTATTAATATGACAAGGATGATTAGGGGATTAAAATATGATTATTATTTTGGAAGACGTTCATTATTTTGGGAACCATATTTGATCGAGGTAAATTGATTACTATGGTATTTTCATTGAGGAATAAGGTTGACTTATATTTTGAAGAATCGATGAATTTACGGTGAACTTATAGTAATTTAGGTTACTTATGGGAATGACTAACATATCTTGGGTAAAATATGTTTAGGTTAGCTACTTTTTTTATAAGATGTTAGGAGTGGTTGATGTTGTCTGGAGATGAACAATGAAGTTGTTTTGGAAGACTATGTTATCAAATCCTTACTGTATTTGGGTTTCAATCTTAGTTTGGTTTGTTTTGAGGAATTTTAAGGACCGTTATTTATGGAATGGTCTATGATGAACTTTGTGTAGTACCATGGAACTTTGATGATTTAAAAATAGTTTCCATTCCTATGGGATTCTTTCTTTTTGAAGAGTTTTTTTACCTTAACCTTTCTGTTTTTGGGATAATGTTTAAAGATAGAAGAAATAGATAGTTAATCTTCTGTAGATTATGTGATTCTATAGGAGATGATTCTTGTGCTTTATGAGACCAAGTGTTTTTGAATTCTCATCATTTGGAGAAATGATTAGTGTTGGTAGGGACTTGTTAAAGGATGAAACTCTACTTGAAGGTAGGTATATTTTCTTATGTTTTTGTTCTATGTAGTAAATGAAATCCTCAGAATTATGAAAAGAAACGTAAAACAAAAATGTTGTTGGTTTACGTTTCCTACTAGGTAATCAAATACCGTTTACACACATCATAAGTTTGGGATTTTCTCATGGTTAAATTTCTCCTAATCATGTTCTCTATCACTCTCCCTCAGAACTTGACCCATTGTTTTTTTCCTCCATGTCCATGTTTTCCTACATGGAACCCTAGTGTGGGTTAACTAGGGTGACCATTGTACTTCCCTTTCTTTATTTTAAAGTAATAGTTTTACTGACTCCTTTTCCGATGTGGGACTTTTAATGAAATTTCAAAACCCAATTTTAAAATTGCGAGGACGCAATTTCTTAAGGGGGGAAGATTGTAACGACCCGAAATTTTTAAATAAATTTTGTTTCCTAATTTTATGTGTTATTGTTATACTCAACAAAAATGTTTTATTTGATAAACATGATTATAATTAAAATGAGATCAGTGGGTTTTGACTATTATATAACCATCGGTCAACATGACTGCTGTGAACAAAATGTTTTGATTATTGTCTCTAAATATAAGTAATCTTGGTTAATTATTATAGAAAGAAGATTCGATGGCCTCACCTAGTAGTCTTGGACCGATCGAAGCCCATCTAACAGAGCTTGGGAAGGAGGTAGCACCACTGGGCTTTGCTCTGGATCAAATCCAAGCCGAACTTCATCATGAGAAGCTGGAACGAAATCGCCTTCGTGAGAAGTTCAAACTGATAGAAATTACTACTCGGGCAATGTTGACTGAGCCGCCCCAAGCTTCTATCACCCTAGCACACCTTACTCTTAGGTCCTATGCTGGTATTATAAGGGGTTATGTAACGAGACCGTAACTACCTTGTGTAATCCTTGTTTTAAATAAAAATTGGGATTTCTTCTTATGATGATGTTTATGAATTTTGAAATGACTGGATAAATATAGTATGCATATTTTTGATGAATTTTAGAAAAAGGATATTTTAAATATGTTTATGTAAACCCTAAATAATTAAAAATGTGTAATGATTTCCAAAAAAAGGTCTTCTGTAATTATGTTCAGTACTAAATTTAGAGTCTAATAAGATCAACTTGATTTTTGATGAATAGTAAATTATGAATAGTGATTTTATGATTAGGATTAGTAATATGACCAAATGGATTAGTAATCTCACTTAAAGAAAGTTTTAAAATAATCTAGGCACCTTGATTAAGTAATGTGATTCAATAAAATAGTTAAATAACAGTTTCATTAATTATTATTCAAGTATTAGTTTTTTCAGGTGAATAGTGTTTTTTTTAATTAAAAATAATTAGAAAATTATTTTTATAAAAATGACTTTATTTTTGAACTCAAAGCATCGATATTATGTTATGGTAATTTTTGGGGTTTTTTCTGAAAAAATGAATTTTCGATGAATAGTGTTTTTAATTAAAAAATAAATTAAAAATATTTAGAAAATTATTTTTATAAAATGTATTTCATTTTTGAAATCAGAGCATTGATATTTTGTTAATGTGAAATTTTGGGATTTTTCTGAGAAAGTTGAATTTTCAGTGAATAGTAAAAATACAGTTTTAGGGTTTCGGTATGTTTAATGACATCATAACGGTGTCATGATGATGTCATGAGATCTTTTGAGGGTTGGCCGGCCAAGGGTGATGAATTATTGTTTTGGGGGCCCCATGTGGCCTAAATCCATGATAAATGACAAGGGAGAGCACATGGGTTTGAGAAAAGCACATGTGAGGTGTCCCTTGGCCATTAATGCCTTGTCCCCTCACTTTCCCTATAAATACCAAGCCCTCCTCTCATCTATTCAACTCCCCACTCATTCCCAACGAATTTCTGGTCTCATTACCTCCCAAGGAGTCCTCCCAAGGTGCCCCCAAGCCCTCAAGGTCCCAACCATTGAGGTTTAAGGGTTACATTTTAAGGTAAGGGATCTGACCTCTCTCTTTCTTTTCAAGTAATCTCTTTTATGTCATTTCTTTTATACTCCATGTTCTTATGTTGGAGGATGTTCTTTTATATTCATCCTACTTCCCATTTCATGTTCATATGATGAGAGACCCCCCCCCCCCCTTGCTCTCATCAATTTGTTTTAAGAATGTTTAAGTGGCGCCGTTAGGCTGCCGAATTTTTAAGGGATTCTTTCACCTTCCTCGTTTTCAAGTTCTATTTTCATTCAAGTCTTTCATGTTCCTTTTTATTATGTTGGGGTATGATCTCTAAATTATCATACTGATCTTTTATGATCATATGATGAGAGACCCCATTTGATCGCTTCAATTCAGTATTTTGAAGTTTTAAGTGGCGCCGTTAGGCTGCCGAATTTTTAAGTGGTTCTTCACCCTTCTCATTTTGAAGTTCTACTTTCATGTCAATTATTTAAAGTTCCTTTTTGTTATATTGGGGTATGATCTCTATATATATCATACTGGACTCTTATGTTCATATGATGAGAGACCCCATTTGATCTCTTCAATTCAGTATTTTGATGTTTTAAGTGGCGTCGTTAGGCTACCGAATTTTTAAGTGGTTCTTCACCCTTCTCGTTTTGAAGTTCTACTTTCATGTCAATTCTTTCAAGTTCCTTTTTGTTATGTTGGGGAATTATCTCTATATCTATCATACTGAACTCTTATGTTCTCATGATGAGAGACCCTATTTGATCTTTTCAAATCATTTTTGTTGATGTTTAAGTAACGCCGTTAGGCTGCCGAACTTTCATAAGAGAAATCTAATTTTTGTCTTCCTTCCATGTTTTTCATTTCAAATGGTATGTCCTTGAAATTTCATTACCATGATCATGTATCATTTTTATTCTGTCCATCTACTGTTTTATGGGTCATTTATGAATGTTTGACCCATTTTCCCTCTCTTTTTAATGTCTTCTAAACGTCGTAACATAGCCGTTATGCTGCAGAATTTCCGTCTCAAAATGTCTCTCTCTTTTTCTAAAGTTATGTTATATTATTAAGTTAATACTCAAAGCTCTTTCTTCTAAAGGGGTATTCACATATATACCAAAATGTCTATTTTAAATTCTGGGATTTACATACATGAGACCCACCTTCCTTTTCTGTGGGTTTTAAAGTGACGTAAAGATCATGTCTTTAAAGCAGTTTTTAAAACGTTATGATTACGAAATGAAACCCATTTATTTTGTGCTACATGGGTTCTTTATGAAATGTTTGATGATGATATATGTGGCTCACATGATAATAAAGGCAAATTTAAGGGTGCGCCCTGATAGCGCTCCAATGCATTGGGTAAAGACATAATCTCTAGAGATGACCATTTTAACGACGCCTTGGTGAATAACCTTGGTAATTTTTAACGACACCTTGGGGATGGACCTTGGTGAAACGAAACGATTGTCAATATTAAATGTTGCAGCCACATCTTCATGTTATGAAAAAGTTTTATTTTTATTATGATATTCCTCATGATTTCATTTTCATGCATTAAAGTTCTTTTCATGACTTTATTGATGTATCTCAAGTTCATATGTAAAATGTTTCACTTGTTTCCCTTGCTGGGCCTTCTACTCACCCTTCCTTTTGATGCATGTCCCCAGGTTATGAGATGCAGTAATGAGCCTAGGGCGAACATGAGGAGAAGCCTTTCAAGTGTTTAAGAAGAATGTTTTTTTTGTTTTTTTTCATGTTTTATGTTCCTTGTTTCCAAGACACTAAACCTTAAAGATCCTCAGTTCCGTGTAATGGAATGAAAAGTTATGTTATAAAAAGACGGGATGCTATATATAAAATACATAATCATAGAGAGGACATAAATATAACATATATCATATATAAATACAGTGAAATAATGATGGCAAACATGAAAGGTGTTAAAATAAGATTGAATAATCATCGTTTTGTGAGGCAGTAATTCACCACCCACAGACACCGTATGTTCTTTAACCATTAGACGGAGGTGTGTGTAATTTTGAATAAAATCCTTCTCATAAAAACATCCTAGTATATTGAGTATACTGGTGTTGTTATGTAATCAAATAATAATAATGTCATGGGGAGTGAAGAGGGAAAATACAACATAGGATTTTTAGAGAAGGCGTTACCTCTAAATCGGGTAACTTTTTTTGATTTGAGGCAAAGGCTGTCTTGAAAATAATTCTGCCCAACATGAGGCTTCTAGGAGGAATAAAGGAATGTTGAGAGCTTATTTGAGCATTTTTTGGACGAGACAAGGGGCTTGAGAGGTGTGAGTATGGGTGTATAGGTGAAGGCTTTTATAAGAGGGAGGAGGGGCACTCTTGGAATGTAATGAAATAATAATTTATTATAAAATGTTTTTCATATTATAATGGTTCCAAAATGATATATTTTTAGGATAATATGATACGGAGTATAAATAAACTCAACCAATAGGATTTAGACATGTGGATGTCATATAATTCACCTTATATTTTCATTTTAACCCTTAGTTAAAATTAATAATTCTTACCATGTCTTTTCTTATTTTCAAACTATAATGTCATAATAAATACTTTAAAATTCCAATAGTCCCATAATTGTATCAATAATGATATTTGTAAAATATTATATGTAATTTGGAAGAATATTAGAATTTTTAGACTATTATACCATTTAATAAATTAAAATTTGTTTTAAAAACTCATTTATTCCAATATCAACACTATTTGGGAGTTGACTTTTGATAAAGGAATAAAATCTTTATTACATCGAAATAAAATCATTAACCTAAATTTCACATGTCATAATAATCTATAAAATTCGTGTATATAATCCAAAATTCCAAAACAAAGTTATTTTAACACTTATAATATCATATATTTAAATCTTTAATTAATGAGGTAATAACTGCATCATCATTGTGTCATTAATAAATTTATTTATTTAATGTCTTAAAAATATAAATAAAATACATTGATGTAGGAAATATTTTTATCTTTCAAATAAATTTTTATAGTCAAATATATCATTTATATAAACAAAAATAAATTTGGTTTACTTAGGTAATACATAATTTTATTATATTTCCCTTTCTTTAAAAATATTATGATAAGAGATCACTGTCACACAAAAGTGATTACATGGGGTTCCTAAGTTGGCACAAGGCTGTCGATGGCTAGACATGACACAACCAAGAGTATGTGGACACATGTTGGGGTCATTTTATATTATTATGATATTATTGTATTACCCTTAACTACCCAATTACTAATTAATCACGATAATTAAAGATAAGTACCATCATTAATATTCATAATGTACAAAAACAAGAGTCATAATTACATAATTTGGACATTCTAATTCAAAGTATTGAATCCATTTTACCAAATTCCAATCATAGAAATTGCAGTAATTAATTTAAAAATAATTTCCTTTGTCAAAACAAATACCGTGTTTTTAGGAAACGATGTCTATCAAATAATTGACAATTGTATATCCCCAATTTCAAATTGAAATTTATTCTAATGACCACCATTGAATTAAGTGGTAAAAATATATTATAATTTAACTTTAAACCCAATTAAAAAGATATTCTAACCATATTAAATTAGATGAAAATGCAGTTGTGAAGTAAAATGCAATAATTTTTACTATTCGTTAAAAAAATGAACATTGTCAAGAAAATACCAAAAATGTATCCAAAGTAAATTTCAATGTCCCAATTCTAAAGGATAAGTTTATTCTAACAAATATAGCTTATATAATAGTCAAAAGTGAGATTTAAAAATGGTTTTCCATCAAAAGGCTCTAAAAAATCTTTTAAAAATATTAGAGTATTCTATGCCCTAGATTGGATTTATTCTCATTAAATGCCTCCAAAACACTATCTAATTCATAAATAGACATAGATAAGAAAATATATTATTCTTTACTTACTTTATATGTAACCTTCATCCTCCATAAGGTCTCACCCATTTGGGCATCAACCTCTTCATCATACTGCTTGTTGTAGATGACTCAGCCACCTGTCATCCAGTGGTGGCTTTCACCATTAGTGCCTGCTCGGGTAGGAATATATCCACTAGTGGGGATTACTCTAGAACTCCATCCAAAAGCAGGATGATATGTGAAATCATTGATGCTCTAATTTCTTGTCAGAGTCCATTCTCAATGGTTTGGGCCTTGAAAAAAAGGTCTCTTACCATATTGGGGGAGTTGTGGGAGAGGTCTGTAAACCTTGCAGAGTACTCAGACAAAATCAGCCCACCCTACTACTGGTGTGGTAACTTCGCAATACGCATTGAGCACAGAGTCCTAGGTATGGACTCCACCATGAAGAGTCTCTCAATATCTGATAAAAAATGGTCACCTCCTCGTCTTTATGGAGCATCAATATCTACCACCTCTCTATTGTGTCCTAAAAAAGTGCAGAAGATAAAAATACCACCTGATCTTTCAGTGTCTTTACTAGGAAGAAAACCCAAGTAACTACCTCCAACAAATACATAGCTGCCTATGGACCCCTCTCACCTCGAAACCTCAGATGCCTCTATCTCTGGTACTCATGCCTCACGCTCAGTCGGCGTGCACTGTCCGCAGGTGGGGCTTGTAGAAACTGCTACTCTTTGGGTAGTGGTGCAGCTGGTATACCACCCAAATGTTCTATCACGGTAAGTGGTCCCTACGCATATGACTTATCACATGGTAGGCCATCAACATGTTCTCTCACTAGAATCCAGGTTGGAATTATTCTTGGATGCAACGTGTAGTGAAACAGACATTCCGCAATCAATAAGATATAAATGGTTAGATGACTCAAAAGAGATCAAGAGATAAAAATTTACATAACACATGAAACTAGTGTTTTCATGTACTGAGTCAAAAAATGGAATTCAGGGTCCTGGTGTATGGATACGTCATCCATCGCACCAATACTAGACTCCCTGAACTGAAAGACAAACTCAAGACACATGACACTGTTTACCCCATTGAGAATACATATTCTTATTTCTTATGCAATAACTAACCGCCTATGATACCACTTTTACCCGACCCATCCTTTGGAGACCATTCCATGACTACCCCAATCCCACATTCCATAGGCCAAGGGCTGGTGACTAGCAATATAATGGAATATCCCAAAAAGGGAAGACATTGCCTTTAAACATGTACACACACAGATATGGAAAGCTGTACAAAGTTAACTACAAATGAATGAAATGTAATATAAACACCACAATGTAACACCATGGAAAGTAAACTGTGTAAACTGAATGTAAAGGCGGGATAGAATACAGGTCCAACAGAAAGGAATGTAAGATAAAATAAGTACAAGCTATGGAGGTCGTCCGCCAAGGATCCAACCCGAAGGGTAGATACTACTATCTGGTGGATTCCATTGTTGAACACCATGTCTACCGATCCACCACAGAGAACTGTCCAGTCCAAGCTCCCCAATGTCCTTGGCCCGGTTGACCGTCGTCTACACAAGACACAACAGGTGTCGGTGAAGCCTATGCAGGGGTGAGTATAAAAATACTCCATAGGGACCTTGATACCCCTGATGGTATTTTAGTTATCCACGAAGGAAAACACCATAAAAGAAATACCAGAGAGGTAATACCACTGAGAAATGTCTATAGAACATGACACAATGTAAAATATGTAGCTCACACCAGGTATAACATAAGTATAGATGCAAGGATGATTAGTCATAAAGCAAAATCATCTTATTTGATCAAGAGGCTATGAAGATGATCCACATAAGGTTGCTAGATACTGACCACATAGGCTCTCTAGGTGATAACTAACACAGGATCACAATGTGATGACCCGAATAGAATCTTTAGGTGCTGACCCACCCATGATCTCTATTCATTCTTCATGTCACAGCCACCCACTAGATTCCCTCACTTACCACACTTGAGTACTATAGTTTCTTCTCCTCAATCTATTGGTCATATCTCAACCACCATGAAGACCCATTTATTATTAACCAAAATGGTCTTATCGTCGTAACAGTTTCAACAAAAAATACATCATCTCGACTAGACACCCAGTCTGTAAGTTACGAGATTTTTGGTAAAAAGGGCCAGGTTGGATTCGAGCCCAATCCAACCGAGACATAATCCAATTCATTCCAAAACACAAGGGAAAATATCAGAAGGACCAACCCATTTCAAGTGTCCAAACACCACTAATGGTGCGTCAGTTGTGCATGTGGTTTTCAAGATAAGGGTGTTTTAGTAAATAGTAGGCCGGTTGTGTCTGTGCCTTGTCTGACTAGACCGACTTGGCATGGGACTCCACAGATAACCCAGTTCAATTATATGTGCTCGAACTGACTTAGTTCGAGTTGCAGTAGTTCTGGTCAGGCCTGACCAATGGGCTAGACCCAGCGGGCCTCACTAAAGCTGACACGGTTTGACCAAGGGTCTAGCTCACTTGGTCACTCAACGACCCGGTTTCATCCAACCCACCGGTGCGGGACTTGCCCGCTGGAAGGGGGAGTCCCACCAGATAGAGGCCCAACAACAATAGTGGTTAGTGTTGTGTCGTCCAACCAGGATGCAACAGCTGTGCTGCATCTATCCCCCACTTAGCCCACAGATGTGGGGCCTCCTCTAGCTGTGGTCAAGAAACCGTGGCTATCCAGCAACCCGAATGGCTCAGATGAAGGCCATCCCTTCACTTCTCACTGTGTGCTATGTCTTCTTGCTGCTGTAACTATCTGGCTTGGGATTCCTAACACTGCCATGAACCTACATGTGTGTCACCCCCATCTGCATGTGGCTGCCGTCATAGGAAGCCAGAGTCACTCTGCTGTCCTGTTTTTTGAGCCGCATGCGCCTATGGTCTCCTTAACGTGACACCATCACCGAGAATACTTTTAATTCCCATTACTGGCAAGTTGAATGGTCGACCTTGAAGAACACACCATGAACGACTATGGAAGAGGCACCGGTCCTTATTTGGGTTTCCCAACACCCTTCGCATTACTGTTTAATCATATGGATCTACATGATGATAACCACACAGCTTGAAAACCCCTAAATCAAACCCCCTCACTATATCCACTCGAAAGAATGAGTGATTTTTAGATCTACCTATTTGTCAGTTGATCTGTATTAGAAACTAATTTTCATGAATGAGGAAGATATCATAAAATACATAGAACTCATAAACTCATTCCTCATTGAAATTTGATGCTGAAGCGTTCTTCCTGGAGGATTCAAGCTGTTGATGTTGCTTCCAAGTCTGTTCTTTGAGGCATGTGAAAGGCGATGGTGTATAGACGGTGTTTGTTATTCCTTATTGGGGAGGAAATTCATTTGAGGTTTGTCAAAGGGCCCTCAAAGATTAATCCCTATCCCACCAAAGCATCAAAAAATTAAAAATGTAGCAACATTTCAGTTATGCTACGAAATCACATCGTTACACTATTTCATTTATGGAACAACAATGCCGTTACACTTCCTTTATTGTATTGTTATGCTGAGTGATACATGTCATTATTGATACTCATTATTGTGCATTGTCTCTACCTCATCATTACACCACAGTGTATTCATCTGCCACTCGATGGCAAGAAAAGAAAAAAGCAATTCTTTTAAATTATTATATTATTTTTTCTCAAAAATTCCCAAAAATAATTTTCCTGCCCTTCCCTTGTCGTCCAATGTTAAGTCATTTCTTGGTGAATCTCCGTGTTCTGAGTTCAACGATGCCCAATGATTACAAATTCAGGCATTGGTTCAAAATATTGAAAAACCCACTCACACATTTACTAAATGTACCTTAAAAAAGTTCAATATTCTATTTCGGGCTCTCCGGGTCTCAGAATCACGTGCCGTCAGAGCACATGGTCTTAGTATAATTAAATATAAAAAAATTAAACAGAATTTCTAAGAAATTACTATCTTATCATATAATTAATAATAATAATAATCCCTTATAACAAGTACTAAAATAATCTTACCATTTACATGTTATAAAAGGTAAATTTTTTTCTATATAATACCTCAAACCTCAATCCAAGATATGTTACAATGATTTATTAAGAAAAATTAATTCAGTGATATTTCCCAAAACCTGTCATCTGATATAAAACACATACCAAAATATTAATTTCATAAAGGAGGATACCCGTAAAAAATAAACATAATAAAAATATATATTATTAGTATTTGGGAAAAACAATTTTCATTTATCAAGTATGTCATAAATAATAGAAACATAGCCCCATGATCAAATATATGAATGAAAATGTGAAGAGAGCCTGATATTTTAGGTTCCCAACATAAATATTGATAATGAACATGAATCTATTTTCTCTAATTGAATATCTTCCTTTAACAAAAAAGAACTTATATGAGGAATTATTATACAAAATTAGTTTAAATAAAACTATATACCATAATGATATATTTATTTTGTACTTGTTTTGGTGAGAATGAAAAATATTTGGGATTCCAAACGCTAAATAACCACATTATATAATGGAATAATTTATATGTTTTTTAATATGGAAATCTCTATCAAAAATAAAAATAAAAAATTTCAGTATTATGTCTTTTCTATAGTATATTTATAAATAAATAAACTATATTTTTTATTATATATATTTCTATCAAACATAAATTATAATTACTTTTAATTTTTTGATGTAATTATCCAGGTTATAATTGAATTTTATTTAAAATACAAATATCATAACTTCAAAAATATTTAATTATTTCAAAAATTTGAAACATATATTAAAAAATATATACTAATCATGTATAATTTTTTGTTAAAATATATAATAAAAAAGACATTTTTTCACACTATGAGATATTATTTCACGTATTATAGTCTTCCATATTCATTAAGCATAATTACTTGCAATAGAAAAAATATTATTTATGGAATATAATTTTTTTTGATATATCATATTATAATTTAATCAATGTTTCAGTATTTTATTCTTGGATATTTAAAATCAAAATCATATATTATATATAACTCCTAGAAGTAGTAATGATCATATTATGATATTATATAGTAGAATTTTGTGGATAATATAAAAATAAAGTATATATATATATTATAGAAATATATTATGATATGAATGGTATGTAGTAATGTTTTTTATTTTCAAGGCATTATTTTTACATTATATTATAAACAATTGATTTTAAAATATTTCACTGAACCTACCAATTATGATGAAAACAAAAAAATATAGAACAAATTTAATTCATTTAAAATTAATTTATTATTTTTTCTTATTTATTTTTTTTAATATAAAATCATTGTTTGGAATGGTTTATAAATATATAAAAACATTTTTAATAGAATATCATGGATATTAGTTTAATCATTTAGTAAAATATATATATATTTATAAATATGAAAATATTACTCCCTAGGAGATATGGTTTAATAAAATAATTGTTTTCATTATATCTATGTTTTTTAATAAGTAAAACCCACTAATTCTATTTCACATAAATTGAAATTTTATTATCAAGGGGTTTACATCATTTCTATCTCTAAAGGATCACTTAATTATTTCAATTATGAGCCATGTTATTCTTATTCAAGTTGATAGAATATTTAAATAAAGGTATTAGTCTCCCCTTCTAATTATATGTTTAATTATTTTTTAAAAAAAATATAAATTTAATATTTTTCTTATTTATAAATATATATAAATTATATTTATAATATTTTTATTTTTTATTTTTTATTCTTTCTTTACCCCATTCTTTAATAACCTTTCATATTTTCTTTATGTTAGCCGAATAATTATTTTTCATTCTAGTTAGGTCATTTTGTATATTTTTATATATTTCTAAGAATGTGACATTTTTTTCAAATATTGTGTATGAAATTTAAATTTTGTAATTTTTTTTAGAACAACATAATTTTGATTTAATATTTATTTGTATATAAATGTAATTCTTTTTATATTTATAAAATTGAAACTTGATATTTTAATTTTATAGTAATGAGATATTTTATATTTATAAATTAATATCCCTATAAAATGAAATATATAGGTTACATACATCTAATTTTTAGTGTATTTATCTATCACTTCAATTGTTAATCTTTTTTATATTACCTTTTAAAATATCATGGATTCGTAAGGATAAATTTTCAACTATCACCATTACCAACTAGAAATTATTATGGATTATGTGGATAATATTTTCACACTCTTTCTTTAAAAAATGAGACTAACGTTCAAAGTGTTTTATTTTAAACAAAAGTTTTGTTGAATTATGGGTAATCATCAATATATGATACATTCCAATGATTTGAAATTTCTAAAAAGATTAACCTTACTTCCATTATTCCAGGGTTAAAAGTGATTTCCATTCCCATATAATTAATGTTTTATGATTTGTGGTCATGTTTTAAATATCATATCCATTTAGTTAATTAATTTTTTTAAAATGTTATATGATTGTGGGATTGATATTATATTTCAACATTATGTATTTTTTAATGAAAAATCTTCAGATATGATATAATGGAATGTATATTAGAAATGACTATATGAATATCTAATGATGGATCATCATAATATTATTATGATCACTTTGTGAAATTACTTCAAAGTACATTAATATTATAAATAAATGTTATTTGGTAATATAAAAAGTATACCTTTGTGACAGACCATAAAAATGATTCTTTGATATACTAAATCATGTATAATATATCCAGTTATTATTTATATTCCATTACTATTCATATAATGATAATACCCATGATGATTTATGGTTGTAAAATATCCCATTATAATCATTCAATGAGTATGTCTCGTGATGATATCAATATGAATTACATATCAATTTTATTTCTGATTTTCAAATTATGATTAACTTATTGTTATTAAAAACATAATTAATAGAGGATTCTCTCTCAATACATGATCATGAAATAAATAATCCTTATAAATTATTTTAAATCCCCCACTTTTCATGTTTCTCCATTTTTATATTAAATTATGTACATTATGTAAAAAAATGTATAAGGAACATGTGAGTTGTGAAAAGTATACACATTTTTTAAATAGAATGTTGTTTTTATTTTAAGTAATCTGTACTAGGTAGTTAAATACTCTAGATATGTGATTCATTATAATTAATTAATTTAAATATTAATTTTATGATATATTTTTATTTATTGAATGAGTTTTGAAAATTCTAATCAAGGGTGTTTTCATTGAAACCATAAAAACATTTAATCATTTTTTAATTATGGTGAATATTCTATGGAATATAACACTTATATATAGAGAACTAGTATAGGTATACCTATATTGAGCATATAGTGTTAGGACACCCACACAATTTATATTGTTTCATATTAAGATATCGTCAATTTTTTTTTATTTTAATTTTATAAGATTACTATATGGTTGATGATTTTTGTTATTGAACATGGGTTAAAATATTTATAATATTTATAAAGATTAATTCAAAATTTCATATTAATTAACTATTATCATTAAAGTTATAATTATATTTGAATAAATATTTCATTGAAAAAATTTCAAATATTGATATAATATAGTGACCTGGTTTCCTATAAATAAATATTTATCCTCCACATGATATGATAAATTTGTATTATATGTTTTTTCCTAGAATATGGGTAAAGAATAATGTCATTATAAAATAAAAAAATTGATTTCATAATGTTTTTTGATATTTTTATAAAAAATAAAAAAATTTATTTTAATTAAAAATATCATATTAAGAATGTAAATAAAAAAATAATAAAATGAAATATCAATGCTAAGAAATGTAAATATAAAGGCTTATACTCATCCATAGTCATTAATACTATGATGAATAATAAAAAATGAAAATTAATTTCACGGAATAAAAACTGCTTTATATGAATCTGTGATGATAAGATCATTACAAAATCACATTTTATGAAGAATATTGAAAATACATGTTATCTATTATACAAAACATAATTTAGTAATAATGTAGGATAAATAAAATTAAATTCCTCATAGAACATAATCCCTAAAGAATATTACCCACATATAAATCATTTTATATTCAAGACATAGTATCTGAAATAAAAAAAACTAATGAAAATAATATTTTATTCTCAAAAAAATATAATTTTTTTGAAGATATATGTATTATGTATTTTTTACAATACCATTGTTTTAGAGTCATTTTGAATGGCCTTTTTGAAATCATTAAGAAACATCATTTCATAGATTTTAGAAGAATCCATTAATCATTATATATGATGAAATATATATATATATATGTATATATAATTATATAGCATTAAATTATAACGTAATTTATAAAAGAGTAAGTATTTATTTTAATGGTTATAAAATATATATTCCTAAAAAATGCATTTATAGTGAACTAGGGTTTTAATTTTCAATATTAATAGATTACATTCATAAAATTAAATTGATTGTAATCATATAAAAGTAATATATTGATGGACTTTAATTCCATTAAAATCATTATATGATAATTATTTTAATTTATTATTTATTTCACACATTTTATTTTTGTATAGTTTTTTTATTTATCCAATATTTTGGACATTTTTATAAATTCAAATTTTTTATACAATTATATTGGATATTGTTACTACTATTAGAAAAAAATTTATTGTATTATAACATTATAAATTATCATTAAATATAGAATTAGATTATTATATACTATTATAACTATATCTATTGATCATGATGAAATTGTCTTGCTCGTTAAGTCCCCCACCATTGGGAAATCACAATGAAAACAATTTTCTTTCACTATGATATTTTTGAAAAAATATTTTTGGGGTGAAGAATTATGATGATTATATAGTATCATCGATCAACCACTATAATAGATATGCAAGATCATCCTTTTCATAGTAATCACTTGAAAATATCCCAAATCAATGTTGATTTTTTTTATAATTTTGAATTCATAAAATGATGACACACATTAATGATTCTTCACAATTTTATCAATCAGTCATATTTAATGAATTTATCTTCAGGATTACTTATTTATTGAATCTGTTTACCATATTTGAATATAATTATGGTTATTTTTTATGATTTTCTATAAGTTTATGGAAAACATCTGTCCATTAATAGATGGTTCATAAATGTCCCTCATCATAGTGATGATGTTCCACCCTCAATTGTTTTGAGCTAGATTCCATTTGAATGAACTTCTATCTATTAATTTTTATCATCATCTATATTGTTTATATCTTGTGTCATTGGTTGGTTAATCCAACTATGCTTAGATTCAATGATTCATAAATGATCATTGGTTGTTAAGATATGTGTTAAATTTAATGTTATGAAGTCACATGGATTTATTATATTGATACAAAATTGTGAAACCAGAACTAAAATCTGAATGTTGAAATATTTTCCTAGGTACCATAATGGTGAAACTATTATGATTAACATAATAAGAACTATTAAATCAATATTATTGGGTAAATATAGTAGGGATATTATATAATATTTTTGGAAGAAACCCCATTAAGGGGACTTTTAGGGGAAACAATAGTATTGTATGATTGGGACATTGAGGAGTGTGTGCAATATCATTTTCATATACAACCCCATATCAATAGTAATTATTATATAAGTTTTAATTAATATTAATATTACAAAAAGTTATAATATTACCATTTTTATTATTATTATTATTATAATTAATGTATTTTATAATATATATATTTATGTATATATGAATATATATATATAAATTGGGGAGAAACTCTTACATTACCACCTTACCAGGGGCCCCACCACACCTCATCTCAAATAGTACCACTAGACCCTAACAATATGCACACATTCAATTAATTGAAATATTACATGGCATGTAATTACTACTATCCCATGAACATCTAACAACTCATATTGTGGATGATTCAAGGGTCCTTTCTTATAATTCTATGGTTGGGATTGTCGATCATATTTAATGAAATGAATTGTAAATGGATTATTTCACCGTGATGGTGATACATAGATTCATATATAGAAATACATGAATTTTCACTCCCATCATGTGGATTTGAATTGTTACATGATCGACACATGGGTCCCCAGTGGAGAATTCCTTAGAATGGATTAGAGGGAAATTCATTTATACCATGCATTGAGTGAGACATGGTTTCCCTATATGGAATTCCAATGAAAAAATCATGCAGTGTGGGTTTTAATAGTATAAATGGATAGATACTTGGGATCCCAACAAATAATTCCTTGAAATGCATAGAATAATAATTAATTAATTGTTTTTTCCATGTCAATGAGAAAAATTGGATTAACTCAATGATATTGGTACATAGATTTCTTCATATATCATCACCTACTAATTCAAAAACATCCATGGAACTTGTTGGTCACTTCTAAAAATTTAGTTAAGGATGGAATCCTATGATATATGCCTCAGTTCTTGAGCCTATAATTGAAATTAAATTATAAATGAAAAAGTTCATAGAGACATTCTATATTTGTCTGATGTAAATACTCTCATATGGGAATATAATGGGGGATATGGACCAATGTGGGTAATGTGTACTTAATTTTTGTGTTTTATTATTCTTCAACTACATGGATTCATAGTATACTCACAATCTAGAGGCAATTAGACATCATTGTAGGTGGCCTATTGTGTTTTACTCACACCCTGCTTAGAATGATATTTTGTATATGAAAAGATCTCATAGATGTAGGTAAGTATAATAGAAATTTTTCTACTATGGAAAATTGAATATATATATATACTATGATGGATTTTGGGATAAGATGAATGATGCAGTTCTTGTGATTTTATTAATGTTATATTTTAAACATTTGTGAACTTTTTAACTACATATAAACATATTTTCTTATATCATGTTTTCCTATTAATTCCCACTTCTTTATAGTGTAGTATATTATATCCTTATTTATACAATACTATAAATTTCTTATGTCCATCATTTATCTATTTCATTATTTTACTTTTTAGATATGCCATATATCATTTTTTCTATTTTCATTATCTATTATTATATAATGTTTTGAAACATGGAAAAAAGTAGTATCGTTTCCCAACCATACCATCATAGACCCTTGCATTATGTTGACAACATTTGGCATATGATGTGGCCTACTTAAGGTCATGTGATCTGCCAAACTTGTCACTAATCTATGAACTATGACTATAACATTACAATATTTATTTATAGAAATATGCACATTATCAGTATGATAAATATCATAGGGACATAAGATTCCCATTATCAATTCATTACCATTAACATTATGATGAATATGGTTCAATCAATTGACTTGATTTCATTTATAAATTTTCACATATTTGATCATTTATTCCTATTTTTTAATATTTTATTTATTTTTTTCAATTTTATGATGTTTTTATGCCAATTAATTTATTTCCAAGTTTAATTTCCAATGATATAAATTTTGATTATTTTTTTTGATTACATAAATGTTTTCATACATCTATTTAAATTTCTACACATACTTTGGTTACAAAATATTTGACACCTAACAATGAATAACATGAGGGAGAATATTTTAAAATGTATTTATTCAATATTCAATGGAATAAATGATATATTCATTGGTTTAATATAATAGAATTCATAATAATTATGTATATGAATTGGAAAATTAATAACTTATTATATTTATCATTACTAAATAATAAGTCATATTTAATAAGAAACATTATTTAGGGAATTTAGACAAAGATAAATACATCAAATTCAAGGGAAATGAGTTGTATTATTTTAGTAAGACGTTTATCTCATAACACCATTCATGTTATTCCAAAAAAATGTTACTAGAAATTTATTAACTTAAGATATGTAATATGTTTCCAAACCCAAAAATATACTTAGGAATTATTTATAATTTGGCGGATTATTTTTTAAATATAGAGAGTATTCATTTTTTTATCCATGAACCTATGATAGATTCCAAACATTAAAATTATATTCATTTTTTTAATTTTTAAGATTATTTGATTATTTTTTTAATTAAATGAATTTTATTCCTCATAATGTTAGACATTTATCACATACCAAACTAGAATAAGCTTAGTACTCATGAATACACACATTCCCTATATGTTATGGAAACCTACTGCAACAACTACTATAACATACCTGATTTTATTATCTATGATCCTATGCTAAGAACATAATATTTAAATATATGGATTTTATATCAATAAACATGTTTTAATTTATTATATCCCAAAATTATAACATCCATGAAAAATACAAGAAAACATATGTACCAATGGAAATTTTTGGTTTTTAGTTTTAATGAATTTGGATAGACCCTTACATAAAAATACATATGTTCCTAGATGAGTATTTATCCCACAATGACTAGAAATTCATATTAAAAATTAGAAATATAAAAAATCTTAAGAAATTATCTACATATTAATCCATTATATACAAAAATAATTATATATCATTCTTCATAACATGGGAGAAATAAAACTTAAGAAGGGTGAGCACAAAAGCTTTGTACATGAAAATATTGTAAAATCATTGTTTCTTTTGTGGTATGAATCATTCCGCTTGGTTTATACATGATTTATAAGTATAAAATGGATCAAATTTATAACTAAACAAATTTACATTTCCAGAATTATATATAATAAGTCATGTATTTTCTTTTACACACCATGTAATCATGTCGATGGGTCTGTGCATGGCGAGTAAAGTATATTGGTGGAAATATGAAAAGATAAAGAACCTGCCCATTGTGTAGTTACACATAAATGATGGGTATTTATAAATAATTTGTTAAAATGGTATGTTGCCACGTTTACTTTCATTTGGTACAAATGCTCTCCTAGGTTGACGAACAAGCGACACTAGACCATCAATCCTTTATTGATAGACCATCTGACCCCAGATTCCTTCATCATCGGTTGCATTTGAACCCAATCATAAATTTCTATAATACTCTTGAGCCCTTCATTTTGATTCAATATCATGATTAGGTTATTTATGGTTGAGTTGTTTTCATCATTTTGTAGATCCATGTCGATCTATAAGGAATTGGAGGATGATTCTAGTGGAAGGGAGTCGAACTAGGACGAGGATGGTAGTTTTGTGCCTCTCATTAATTACTGAAATGATTATATGTGATGAAGTGTCATGAGGTCATTCTTAGGTGTCACTTTGATTTATTTTTGACCTATGTTATTTCCTAATGATTTTTTTAATTGAATATGTGTTATTATTCACACGTAATATTGATTTACTTGAATTAAAGAAACCCCATGGCTGTGTTTCCCTTAGATTTTCATTTATGGAAGTTAGTCCTAGATTTCATATGAGGAATGACTTTTTTCCCAATTTGGGTAGTTAAAAATGAAAAAAATATAATGGGATTGAAAATGGGTTAAAATTCAATAGGATGTATTATGTTTGTGGGATTTGCGTTTTCCCCTTTTCCCTATGTTATTCCTACGATTGTTTAATCCATGTAATTGTTAGTTTACATATTAGGCTTGTGATATGAATTTTCAAGTGATTATTACTGTTTAAACTTGTAATAGTTTAATTCACTTGTTTTTTATTATGTATGATTCCTACATTATTTTTTTTAAATCAATCATGTAATAGTTTACATTATATGTGTTGTGTAACATGATGAAATTCATATACATCGTGTTTGGACACGAATCATGTTGAAAAACGTATACACTGGGCTTGGACCTAAAACATGCTAAAATGATTATATACTAGGTTTTAACAAGAAACAAGCTGTAATGATGATATACCGGGTTCAAAATTGATTGAATACAATGCCTGTGGGTAAGGATTGGTTATGCCCACAGGTGAGGTGTTGAATTGAATATTGAAATGGAATGACTTATGATGCATCTTCCAAGACAATGTACAAGTATGAATTCAGTCTATACATTATTTGTTTTGATTTAATTATGAGGTATTTATTATGATCATAGTTTAATGGGGGGTTTTTGGGATTAGGAAAGATCCAGAGACCTATATAATTCAATGTACTTCAATTGATAATAAAAACTTAAATGTGTATAAATGGAAACTGGTGCTTTATAGATTATTATCTTTTGAGTACTTCCTAACTTACTGCTTTCTTTATTGTGTACTACTATTATATATATTAATTGATAGATTGGAAAAGATCTTGGTTGTTTTCCTACTATGATTTATTTCTCTCATATCGTTTGGGTCATGATTTTGGTGCCAAATTGATTATATTGTTTCAGGTGTTTATAAAGTCAAGAACCCTTCCAATGATACTTGATTGCTGTTAGGAGTAGGAGAACATGAGACAATTCCAAGGTTTACAATGATTATGAATTTTCTTTTGTTTTTCTATACCTTGGTATTGTATGTTTTATATGACTATAGTGTATCTTGTTTTAGCTTTTTTCCTAGAAAATGTGACATGATGCATCCTATTTTTTGTTAAATGATACCTGGTTATTTATTTTATTAGTCTTGTGATATTTATTTTAGTTGTATGTTGTTTATTATTTCCGTAATTGTATTATAATTGATTCCACAGTGTCACACTTAGCCAATGAGGGAATTGTTTCCTCACTAACACACCATAGGCCCTATCTTCTAGTTGGTATCCTCTAGTATTTAGGGAAATGAACATGAGGTCATGTTCCTAATAGAGTATGGGGAATTAGTTGAGTGTCATCTGGACCCACGACATTACAATGTGGTATGTAAGGAGTTTTGTTTTATGGCTTGCCTTACTGTTTGGAAAAATTAGACAGTAGTTGGAAGGAAATGGTATTTGGTATTTTGATGTGCCCAGGATTAGCTACCCCATATGCAGGGAAAATCCAATTTTCCTCGAATTGAATTATGACTTTTGGAACTTGAGATGTTATATTTTATTTGATTTCACTGGTTGGTGACACACTTATTTTATGATGTTATTATTGATATTATTATTGTTATATTTTGTTACAAGCTGATGAGATGGGGGTATTCCATCTCATGCATCATATAGGAATTTTTTCAAAATTACATGTTGTTCATTCTTTCAATTCCATTAAAAGATCATTACGTATTTCATGCTGCTGTGATGGATGATGTGCTAGAGATGCATGTTGTTATGATAGGTGCCATGATAGATATACCTACTGTTATGATTGGTGTATTGATACGTGTTATAGATCTAATTGGACGGACACCAAGCCTTGATCTGTAAGGTGTATGTGACCTCTTGGATTAGAATTTAGTGGATCATGTTTCAGCCTTTTGTATAGAATTTTATTGTGATATGTTATGATTTGGTTTCAAACATTGATTTTTCGGGGAGTATGGGACCTCACAGATCTGAATTTTTCATTCCACTGGTTGGTTTTTCTGCAGAAATTGGGTATTCTGGGCAATCATGAGTTTCTTTCCATAAAACCCAGTTTACATGGTCCGTAGTTATCCTAACACACCGTGTGTTATAAATTTTCAAGGAATGATGATTTTTTTTCACTGTTACATGTAGTATACTCATATTACATGTTGTGTGGCAGGTGACTGTCTGTTCGACCATGTGATAAGGAAAACTAGTTTTTCAGTTTTGTAAGTTTATGTTTGTGTACTTTCAGTACACACCATGTGGGATTACTCAGTTAGACCCATTGTGAATCCACACGTGTACAAGTACATGGATAGAAGGTGGACATGTTCACCTACCATGTACCCTTCCAACATGCCATTTACCTAGTGTGTCTATATGCCTTTTCTGGTGGAAGAACAAGACCATGTAAAGGCATAAGAGTACAATGTGTGTATAGTACCTATACACCATGTACAAATTATTTAATAATTTTTGTGGATTTTATGCTCCTATTTAGTTCCTAATCTCTTTAATTGAGAAACTCGATCACAAATTGAACTTAGGCGTGTGTTTGACCATGTAGAGTCTCGCCACCATGAAAAAATTGAGTTGTATGCTAGGAAAGTGGTGGTGATCATACACTGAAGGGGGTAGGCCATCGGATACTTGTGGATCATTCAGATGGGCCTTTCGAGGCAGTAGAATTTTTACTAGATATAGGTGGAGACGTAATGTTCGATGAAGGCCTCATGACATTCATACAAACCTTCCAAGGAGTGAATTATCATACAAAGTCTATGGTAGAACTGATGCTAGTGTTCCAGCAGTAGCATCCACCTATGTTTCCAAGGTATGGTGAAACCCATGATGTAGAGTCATTTATGGAGGCCATACTTTCTATCAATGAGCATTTGGAGATTCCTCATGAGAGTAGGGTCAGGGTCACAACTTATTTGTTGAGTGATTCATCCCAAAGGTGGTGGAATTTTTCCACTTAGACAGATCATCATCGAGACATGGCATGGGGAGATTTTAAAATACTATTCTATGAATAATTTTTTCCTGAGATGCTGAGGGCTGATATAGGCTGGGAGTTTATGCATCTAGATTTGGGCACTTTTCCAATGATGGACTACTCTTCTCGTTTCCCTAAACATCAGAGATTCACACTTATTCTGATGGGTGACGAGATATCGGGGTATATGAAATTTGAGTATGGTCTTAGGTATGACATCCAAACCTAGGAAATCATTTTCATGTTACCTTATATATATGCCATCAGAAATTTGGTGCTGATTATAGAGTGTAATATATGGAAAGATTGAGGTGAAAACCAAGGAGGTTCGACACTGAGATCTGGTATTGTCTCGAACGAAAGCATGATGCGCCATATGGAGATTTCTCATGGTGATACAAGTATTCAAAATGTTTCACCCAATATCCAGGTGTGAGATACTAGTGTGTAATGGTTGGGAAAACTAAACCTCAATTACCGATTGACTCATTTTTGTGTCGAGATTTGGTATAGATGGGCCCTTTATAGCATTTCATCCTGACGTCTCCACCAGCATCATGTGAGTGAATTTGTACAACTAATTCCTGTTTAGGATATGCATTAACAACATCCACCAATAAAGGAATAGGAATATGTTAGGCCATTTTTGATGAGGTCGTGGTCATGGATATTTTAGATAAACCCTTGGATCTTATCAACAACTGGGTGCGTCAGCTCAGGGTAGCCAGGATGAGTCATAGGGCTACAGTACAGGTTGGACATATGTAGTCAAATATTCTGAGTTAGAGAAAGATCCCTAAAATTCTACTTTCGGAGTTACTATTCGAGTCTCCTTGGTTTTATCTTCTTTAAACATTAATATAGGGACTTCACATAGTTTAATATTTATTCCTGTTGAGGAGGGCCTTGGGCTCTATGTATTCCCTTTTGATAATGTTATGACACAAGACACTTTGTTAGGGATATGAAAGACTGGTGTGTATGGGGGTAAAGACTGCCCCTTAAGGTTGGTGGGTGTCACTTTTTATGGGATCTATATGTCTTAGATATGATATGATTTCATGTAATAATCATTATGAACTTGTTGGTTCTTTTTAGAGACTTTGTCGATTTCTATCACTGTAGGGTTAGTTTCACATCCCCAAAGGATGGATTGTTTCTACACAAAGTTGAATAGGATGTCTAGGTTAGCAGAGATAGACCCCAACATCTTGGGTTGGGTGTAGTGACCACCCATATTTCCAGTCTATATCTAGATGACCCGAGGACATTTCAGATAGATTTCTCTCTAGTGGTTGATTGTTTCATACATGTCTTCCTGGATGACATTTCAGGACTAGCAATGTCTCATAATGAGAACCTATGATTAGCCACTGGATTTGATTATATTCATTGTTTATATTTTTCTATTTATGGGTTTTAATTTTTCAAAAAAACCTATTTTAGTGCCTTTGTGAATATAAATTCATTTCACATCATTATGAAATTCATGCCTGAAGTGAGTCAATTCGGGCCCAATTAATAATATTATTGTGGAAATAATTATATTGATTATTTTAATTTAATATTTTCATATATTATTTATCACAATGATTTAAATATTTTCCTATTATTATAAATTAATGAATCCTAAATGAATAAATACATTTTATACCCTTGATGCAGAAATTTATAAGCAACACCTAATGGCACTTAGACCTAAAAAATAAATGTTGATCCCAAATTTCATGCCCAGTGAAGCTCAATTATTTTATGTATATATAAAAAATTATTTGTATATTATATATCATATATTTCTAGAGCTATTTAAAATGTTTTCATGGTTATATAAGGAGTCTAATTTGAGAATTAAATTATGGTCCAGATTTCCGGGACCATAAAACCAAACTGCCATTTTGAGAATAAAATTTTAATAACATATCCAATTGTAATAAACATTTTCAATTTATTGGATGGAACGTATAAGAATATATTTATCCTCTTATGTTATATCGTATTTAGTCATCTACAATTTCATATTTTCACTCTAAAAAGGGGATGAATTTAGTTTGAGTTTTTGGTCAACAATGAAAGGTACAATTACCTTTGATTTCTCACACACCTTTTACAATCAAAATTAACTGTTATGGAATTGATTGGAGAGGGATATATCCTAGGACCCTAAAGTACATATTTATATTATGGTGGTGAATAAATTGGGGGTACAGGTTTTATAAATTCAATTGAATTGGTACACTATCATTTGGTAATCACATCTTCATTTTTAATCATGTATTTTTTTCATTCACATTCATTTAATAATAAAACTACATCATCTTATTCATTTATTATTTCATGATCATTATAAATTTAATACCTTATAATCATTTTCTGAATTTTTTTACAAATAAATTGTGATGTTTTCAGTCAATGGTGGAGTCTTTATTATTTTTTTATTCCTCAATTCAGTCCTAATGAGTTTATTTCCCACTTCCATTGATATCATAACATCAATGAAGGGGTAATATTCTTACGGGATGGGTAAATGAAGTATTGATGTACTATATTGGATTTCGTTTTTTTCATTATTTTTTTAATAACTTTATTATTTTAAATATTCCATTAGGTTAGTTAATTTAATTTCCATTTTCACCATCAATAAAAAAATACCCATTCTGAGTTCTAGTGTGGTCAACTTTATTAGAGTGGTCATTTACGTGACCCTCTAATTGAACTGGTGATTACACTTGTAATTTTCAAAGGATTTATTTTGTGAATGATGTTGGGGTGTGAACTCGTTATTTGAATGAATCTTTAATTAGTGATCTAAAATCATCTAAGATAACAAATACCTCAAATATCGACATAGGGAAATCGTAGGATTGACTCATAATTAATAACATTTTACATTAAAATAAATAGGTTTTTCAATATTAATTACAAACTATTATATCAGGTTATTTATTGTTTTTGGTTCATGATTGAAATAAACACCAATGTCAGCCACCTCATTGACAAACATCCTAGAAAATATTATTGTCCCAATGTTACATCTTTGGTCCATTTGGATCCAATATATACATGTGCTATAACAAACACTTATACTAGTTTGTTAAATTTGGATGTTACCAAAGTTTGGGGGAATTTTAGGGGAAATAAGTAATTAATCTTATAAAATTATTATATTCTATCTAATTTTTCTTATTCTCACCCTTTCCTTTTTCCCCTTCATTTCTGGAATATTTTCACTTCTAGTAGTGAAACCCAAAATAGACATATGATGGTGGAAAACATGAGGGTTGCGGATTCTATTTAATATATGGGAATACTTCATATAGATCCCAATATTTGTTATAATGTGGATTTTAAAAATTTTTCCTATAAAATTGATAAAATTATACAAAACCAAATCATAAAACTAGGAGGGAACCTAAATGGAAATGATAAATAACATGCCCTAAATGTGGAAACTATTACAGAACAGACCATTCATGACTACCATAAAACTACCAAGAACAATTTACCCTCACGAATTAGGTCCCCTAAGATAGGATATTCATAATATTTCTTCAAACCCCATTTCTTGAATAACCATCAAAACATTCATGGAATGGATTATGAGATGCATCACGTTCGAGTTATAGAATTTTTTGACATTGTTGAAACTGTTTAACCACTAAATCCAATTGAATCGTATATAATTTGATTCTAAAATTTTTAACTAAACTTTTGAGAAAAAACATAGTCAAATAAAAGTATTCCATAATCTATTCAGCATTTTTAACATCTATAAATATAATTATAAAAAGGGTAATTCCCCAATCAAAAATTTTATTGTTCCTAAAAAATAGATCCATATTTTTTTTCAAAATTGATGGAGAGGAATTCTTTAAAACATTTAAAATGTACAAATATAACATAATCATGGTACCACATCATGGTATCCCATGTTCCGAAAAAGAGATAATTTTTAATGAAGGGTTAGTGCGAGGAAAAAATAATATATTCAAAATAAGTTTATTTGATATTTCAAGAAAAGCCCCAAATAATTCTTATGTGTACTTAACAATATTATTTTAATAGAACCAAACAAGGGGAACATCACCATTCTATAATAAGAAACCAAAATATGTTAGAATAAAAAATATTAAGTAATAATAAATTCTAAAGAAAAAACAAGTTTCACTCACTAAGAAGGTTGATGCGATTGATATTATTAAATTACATGATATTATATATACAAAAACTTTTTCACATTTTCTAATAAAACAAGATGAAAAGACTGTAAACTACCCAAACATCCCATTGATCAGGGATATTCGTTTAAGAGGACCACTAGTGGAAGATAATAAATTTAATAGTCAACCCCCACATTACCAAAAACACATTCAATCTACGTTACAAAAACATGCAAGTTTTATTTAGAATGAAAATAAAAAACAAAACAAAAATGACGCAACCACTACCCTACACAATATTTCTAAACACATAATATGTTTCAATCGAAAGAATTCAAATAATGAAATCCACCTATCAAATTACAAAATCTTTTTATGAAACCTAACCAGTACCCCATACAATAGCCAAAATATATACTAGGGGTAAAGCATCCAAAAAAATCCCCCTCCTAATCATTACCTCAAAAAATAATTGAATAATCGATCATGAAAATGGATAAAATGAACTCAAAAGTCACATTACAAAAACAAGAGCTAAAAATGGAAAGAAATCCATGCTAATTAAATTTGTTTTGTACCCATCATTGAGGGTAAAAAACCTTTATACATAGTCCTATCATGAAAAACTAAATTCTATGACTCTTTTAAGAAGTGGAAAACCTATTTATAATATGAAAAAAAATCTATAAAATTTAATGCTTTAAAAACTCTTGAAAAATGATTATTAATGGATCAGTGAATATGAAATTCCTGATTATAATTTTGAGGAACCATAACCTCCCAAAAAAATCCATAAACTTCCTCTGTTCCCCCAATGTATAAGAAGAAAATCCAAACCTAAACTAAATAAATCATCAAGTGAAATATTATACTATATAATGTTGAACATAACCATTATTGACTAAATATAAACCATGCATACATACTCTATGTAACCAAAATACTGGTGTACAATAAATTTACCTTTATGTATAAAAACAAGGTCCTTTAGAAGTTATTCTGAGTACAATAATAAAAATTACCATTCCATGTATTAAGGAACACATGTTTTCATTTGATAAATGTTGAAATTGGAGAGAGAATATTTATTATGAGATTATTTTTTTAGTATATATTTCTAATATCATTCTGAAAACATTGTATTGTCAGTTAGGTCTTGATAATCTCAAACACACTCTTATGACTCTTCGATGTACTAGTCATTGTGTTCAATTTTAATGGGTATCATGAAGCATTTTTCCTGAAAGTTGAAATTTTCATTTATTTGATGAATTCGCGGTCCTTGAAAATCATACAAGATTAGTTATGAGGGATAAACTCCTAATCATACATGGGAATCCCTTCTTAGGAACAACCAACTTAATCATATAATATAGTAATGAAAACATGAAAATAACCTTTGGAAAGATGACCCTTGATCCCAACACCTGTAACCCAATCTCACATTTTTTTTGATAATGATGTTTTTAGGGTAATTATAATAACTAACATTTAGAATGATGTTTGAAATGATCATATAATTTCTAATGGATGTCAGTGTCAAGAGGAAATAATTTTTTTGTACACACATGTGGGAAACCTATATCCATGGACAGATTCTCTTCTAGTTGACCCCAATAGTGGGTTTTCAAGATCCCAACTAAATATGTCATTTTAAAATCAAAAAAACATATCTGTAACCTTTTTTTATTGTTTTATACTAATAATTATAGTTAAAACACATATTAAAAAAACATATTCTTTTGAAATATTTTGAAAATGATACCATATATGATTCAAAGCCTTGGCCTATGCCTGAATGTGTTAGCCTATATGGCCTTGAATTCAATATTCATCCCTCCTATTACACGTATTCCTTCATTAGGTATAAGAAAAACCATTCATTTTCCATTTAAACCACTCTTAAGAATATTTATTTGAAAATTATATTTGATTTTATCAATAAGAATAATAATGAAATTAGTTGTGATATTTTTAATATTCATGGGAGTTTCCCATTCAATGAGAAATAGATGATTGTTCATGTATTAGACTATTAAATTCCTAAAAATTACAACTATTAAATCCTCATATAGTATAGGTGGTGAAAAATAAATTCATCAAAATTAGGTAAGAGAGTATTAATTTTGTTGGAGGGTTCTTGTCCATCTAAAGAAAATTAACTATGTACTATCTGAGAGGGAACCCTGCATCTATATTGTTATTTGTTTTATTTTGGGTGTTTTTTAGTTTCATTTCAAGGGAACCCCATTAAGGTTTTCCATGTTATATAATTTTTTTTCTAGGAAATTTAATTTTAGAATAAGTTTAGTATTTTTGAATGAAACACATTCTATATATAATTCAAACAAGATCTTTAATCATCTCTGACTAGTATACATGTCACATGAATCAAAAGTGGTCAATTTTTAATTGATGGGTATTCAACATCAAAATAGGATATTTTTTTACCATGAATTAACTTCAAATCATGTTCACCCCATTTTTCTTTACAATTATGAATCCTTTTTTCTATACTCATTCAACACATACGATGTTTTCTTATTATATTGGGGACAGTCAAAATGTAATGATTTTGAAAAAAGTGAATAAATAAATTAATTATATTTTAATGAATTTATGAACAATGTGAACAATTAAAATGGAATTTAAAATGAATTTTAATTCCATGATTGATAATTTAATTCCTAATTAATTCATGTATATAGTTTTTCGATGGTGCAGTCATACAATATTATTTTCCACTACTAAAATATTTATCCATTTAATCACAATTACTAATGCATAGCTTTTTTATTTCTTGTATAATTTTATGTTATTAGGTCTCATTCGTTATAACATAATTATCATTTCATAATTTAGATTAATTCTATTATCTAGTAGTAAAATAAACAAATTGGTGACCATAAAGAGAACTATTTTTTCTTCAAATTCATGGGGTCTGACACATTGGAATAATGAATTTACACTTTTCTTTCTCGAAGATAGTCTTTTAATCTTTATTGGTGTGAAGAAACCAAAAAAAAATGTAAAAAATATAATATATAATATATATAATTGGATACCCATCTTAAAGTTTAATTTGATTCAAACATAGTGCTTATATTTCTTCACCTTGAATAAGAAAATTGGCCCCATGTATTTTTTGATGCATAACACAGAATAATGCATAATTGAAAATGGATGAAATTTGGTGATGAATTTAAACAATGAAATGTTCATAATCTTTTGAAATTCTTGATAACCTATATTAAGATAATTTAATCGAAAATGGTTTGGTTGTTTGTTTGTATGAGGAATTTTGGTAAGAATTGATTGTTAAAATTTTATCAACAAAGGGAATTAAATTTCATATATTTGTGTTGAAGCTGATTTATAGAAAGGACCTATGGGATCTATCACCATTGAGCTTCCGGGAGAGCTCCCATGGCATCAAATGGTATGTTATGATTCTTGGACTTCTTTCTGTTCTGGTTGTCGTCGTGTTGGTCATGATGTATCCAAATGTCGAAGTCACTATAGATGCACTCAGTATGTGCCTCCCCATATTCTGGAGGTTGGCAGATCTGGTGTTTGAAAGGTCATTTCCCTTACTCATCCAGGTAAGGGAGAGAATGATGTTGGACCACAGAGCAATGCAGACAATAGTAAAGCTACAATGGGAGAGAATGAGGGGATAACAGTTCCATCAGCTACTATACAGAGTAATGAGCGGCGGCCTAGTGGAAACCCAAAGGTGGTAGATGTGGTTAACCATTTAAAGTAGGACCTTGGCATACCTTTGAAGGATCTGGGTTCTATGGAGTAGATCCTTGGATAGCCTACTCCTGTCTCAGTAGTGTTCCAGTGGGAAAGGATAAGATCACTCAAGGGTACCCTATAAGTGCTGTAAACAGGGTGGATGACTGTAGAGAGGCCATGAAACCTATAACCGTAGTGCCGAAGGTGTCTGTGCTTCCAGATTCAAAGCGTCAACATGGGGAAGAAAGGCTGGTTGAGTTGCGTGACTTGGACCCTTTGGACACAAATATGCTCCCAAAACCCTTATTCCATCTAAATTCATTGACTGTGGGGAAGAGAAAGTGGAGCCCCCATAAAAAAGGCCCAGCGGTTGTGCAAGGCAACATGTTTAAAGCTTTGAATGATCTTAAAACAACACTTCCTCACGAGGAGGACGATTCAGGTAACGATAGTTATAGACAACTCTCGACGGACATTTTGGAAAGAATTCAAGGGAAAGGTATCCACAACCCTAGAAGAAATAAAGGACAAAAAGGAATCCGAGACTTTGGTAAATTCATTGTGGTCAATGGGAAAAATCCAAAGGCACGCAAAGATTATTCAAATTTTCCCAAACCGATGGAGACTAGATCAGCTAAGAAGGGTTGATACAAGGAAATCAAAGACCCACAGAAGGGTGAAAGTGATGAATCTAGTAGGATTACTAGAGACAAGAAATAAGTGGTTGGGGAGTGCTTGAAACTCATCCTACACTCCACGGAAAAAATGTTTGAAAGAGAGGTCAGAATCAACGTCTCAGAAGTAGATATTAAAAGAATTTATGAGAGAAGGTTTCAAGTTGAGGTTAATGAGGAGCTAGGAGAATGGATAGATAAACAAGATCAAATCTTGCCCTGAGGATTCAATCAGAGAAAAATAAACTCATAAGAATTTATTCAGAAAATGGAGAGGATGATTACTCACCTTGAAGAGCTTATCAGCGAAGATCCAGATGTCCAGTTTAGTACGCTGCATTTGGAACTATATAGAGTAGCAAAATCCAGTAATCTTAGTCTTGTATTTGACCATTTGTGAGCTCTTTCAACATATATAGGTATCGTGTGTGTACTATGGTTTCCGATTTTTTTCTTAAAATGGATCATATTAAAAAATTTAAATTTGGATGGATGATCAATAAATAATCTGTTGTAAGCCCCACAAATAATAGTGGATCCCACATTTCAATCCCAATGATGCCATGAATTCAAATTTAGATTTTTAAAATTAGGTGGATAATTTCATTAAACTATATAAAAATCTAATTTTGATGTTTTCAAGGAGATCTAGGGATCCTATGTTGTGATGTAAATTATAGACTATATTATAGGTCCCATAAAATAATCCCACCATATAGAGAATAAAATATCAATCGATATTCAAATGGATTTAAATATTGATATATATATCATAGAAAAACTATAGTAAGATATATCTCTTCCACAATAATCCAAAATTTCACCATAAAAAATGTTATTTTTGAACCCGAAAAAGGAGGTAGAGTCTTGTCTGATTTTTTAGTCAACATTGAAAATTCCAATTTCCATGGAAATATCACCAACCATTTTCTATACTAATTACATTGGATGGAATTGATTTATTGTCCCTCAACCTTAGGTCTCAAAAATTTATCACTATGGTTTGATGGTGAAGTAAGTTGAGTTAGATGTTTTATTCTTTCAATTATACTTTAATGCTTTCATTCTGTAATCACGTCTTTATTTTTTTCCATATAATATTTTAATTCAACATGGTTTTATAAAGAAATGGTCATCTTATTTTTGTTAATTTATTCTTTACCTTTCATTAAACGGTTGATACTTCGGAATCATGTTGTGAATTTATTCTAATGTAAAAGTTTGAAATTCCCTACACATAGGTGGAGTGTTCATTATTTCTTTGTTTCTCTCCATAAACCACACCCTTATGAGTCTACATCCCAAATCAATAGATATAATTACATTAATTGAGGTATTAAACTCATATGGGTTGATTTTTTGGTGTATAAAGGATCTATATTGGATCTCATATTCTGTTCCATAATTTTTTATTTAGTTCATTATTTTAATATTTGCATTCAACGGTTTAATTTAATTTTCATCTTCTCAAACATTAACATAAACTCATTTTTAGTGCTATTATTTTTCAATTACATTGAGTGACTATTTATGTTACACTTATTTTTAATTAGTTATTATACTTAGTGTTTTGTAGGGATTAATTTTTTAATAATTTTGGAGAGTAAGTTCGTTCTTTAGATGCATCTTGAATTTGTAATAAGAAAATTTTTATGAAAAAAATACATCAAATCTATCCCTAACGAAAACCTAGGATAAACTAATCATAATTAATTATTTCTACTCTACTCAATATTTTATAAATTTTTAATAACGACCATTCACTAGTTACTTTAGAATTTCAGTTTCACAAATAAAATCTACAACAATGTATTTGACTTCATATCCAATAATATAAAAAAAGATGAGTTTCTATATGTAAATTATTCAGTCCTTGTATATTCAATCCCTACTTTTACAAAACTAAAATTTTTAATGAACCAAGAAAATAAGGTGTTCACCAACCTCAATCTGATATGTTTTCATCCTCATAAGAAAAAAAATGAGTGACTTCTTTTAGCATGTTCTTATCATCCTGGGAGTCTGGATCACCCTGAATCCTTGGAGGTTAATGCATCTAAAAATCATGCAATAGACCCATCATGTGTGAATCATTTTTAAGAGCATAAAACACAGGCTGCTTCTCAATAGGTATTGGTATTATTGGAAAAACCACAAGGTTTTAACCCGAGTACAAGTACATACACTAAAGCCTCATAACTAAGCCGATCATCCCCATGATCACGTAGTAAAATCATTGCTGGATGTCTAAGTAAATTCATCTTAAAATAAACAATATGTATTAATATCAATCAGTATATCTAGGGAGATTACTGAAAAAGTGAATGAAAAAACAAAACCAATTCGTATATGATTCATTTACCAAACTTTTTCTTCCAAACCAATGAAAACAAGTGTCTAGTTGAATGGAATTTGATGAGAGTAATGGTGTATGGATACTATTTCAATCACACACAAAATAGAGTCTCAAGCCTAAAGTACAAACTGGAAATACTAAATAATGTTTCTGTGAGCTATTATTAATGAATTTTCTACTATAGTAGAAATTATTGTTCTGATTCCACTATGCCTTAACCAGTCGTACTAGGTTTTGAACCGTGACTACCCCAAGAATGCCTCCAATTGGCCAAGAGATGGTGACTGACACTGAGTACAAATATCCCACTTATTGGAGGTATTATACTATTTTTCCTATATCCAAAAACACATATATACGCCATAAAAATGATCAAATATAAAATAATAGAAAACAATGCATGCATACATCAATAATCCCACAAGTAGAGTTTGACAGTAATGTACTCAAGGAGAAAAAAGAAACCAAATAAATTCCCAACCAAAAACTATTATTAGTACATCCTAATAAAAGGGTGAATAATATTATGAAATGAAAATTCCCAAAATACACCATGGTCTAACAATCCCAAACTATACTCCACCAATATCTCATCCTCCAAATATGTTGTCAAAAGGGTCATTGTTTGCATCAAACGAAACATATGCAGGTAGATCCCATGAAGGGTTGAGAATAAAAATTCATATTAGGACACTCAAAATACACTAACACTAAGAATAAAGTATATTGAACTCAATATGAGTATATAATCATCAATTTATAACATAAAACACCCAGATATACTCTAGGAAATTGTGTCACTAGGAAGTCACAACCAACAAACAAGCCACATGATTCTATAAAATTAATTATGTTTCCCATGTAATACACTCCAAAATTCATGAAACCACCAGATACTCTCACCTAATAGTTCATAATCATCATTCTCATCCCATGAAGTCTAACTGGACTTAGAACACACTGACACATAGATTGTGGGTCATGCCCGTGACCAATGTGGGACACCCTAAAACTAATCTGGATCAACCCAATATGTAGGGGATCATAATCCTAGTATATAATGAACCCAACTAATAAATACTTCTAGATATATGATTTATTCCATTCTCAAGGTCGTCATACTGATTACATGCAAACCATATAATGTATAAAGATGATATAGGATCAAACTCTAGTATCACTATGGGACTCCATGAACTTTATATGAGACTCATCCTTTAAAGGGGATCAAAATACTATGATATTGATTTAATGGAACACTATACCCTTGAAAGAATGAGATGAGTGGAAATCACTCAACTAAAAATGGTCTAAACTAAAGAGGTGAAGAGATCAAAGATCTCTTTAATGGTGTACATGGAATGAATGTAGCATACATAACATTATTTTCTCAACCTAGATATGGCTACATGGTGCTACCACATATGACATGTAAATCAACATTTTCATGATGTGCCTTCAATTTAAAATTCATGTATATATATTCTTTGACAATTGAAATATTTCATATGGACATGTTCATGTATCTTTAGTCACACTCGTGCACCATCTCATGTACAACTGGTCAAGTTTGTGTCCGAGTACATGGTGTGCCACTAGAAATGTACAACGAGACGTGTTCATATACCTTATGAAGTATACACATAGCTAATAGAGAAGGGTCACAAGATATGTGACCATGTCAAATGGAATCTCCAAAGCCGACCTTTCATTGTATCCTAATGATTGTGGGTCCTCCAAAGCTATAGTGACCAAAAATCTAGTTTCAAGGCTTCAAATGTAATTGGGAAACATCTTCTCCGGAAATCCATTGATGTATCATTGAAAAAAGTTCATTTGGATACCAAATTGTTTTCCATATTCCTTTGATCATATTTCTTTATGATCACATATCTATCACACCTTCAATCAGGAAACAAAACTGATGTATAGAACCATTGTTCGGAATAATGGTTACGCATTTATCGAATACCATGTATTCATTGAACAATTGGGAATGATTAATGCACATTTTGACTATGTAATGAATAGGGGAAGAAATCCAACGCCCATCCAATGGGAGGGATAAACCATGGAATTTGGTTATTTTTCCTAGATTTTATGCAGTTGAAAGGGGACAATCAAAAACAAATAAATCACAATGAACAACTATAATTCAAACTAATTGAATATACAAGTTATTAATGTATCAATTTTTTTCATTCAATTTTTCATTTTCATAAAGGATTAATAAACATGTTAGAATACAAAAATAAACATACTACATGGAAATTTTATTGATCATTGATGAATAATGTTTTTGTGTCATCATTATTGATGAGATCCACAAACTCTGTTAGTGCAACGATCAACAATAGAGTGTTGATTCATCTTCATTTGCTATGAATGCTTTCCAATGGTCATCAGCATCTCAATGGTTTGAGAGGAAAACCACATGGAATGTATTATAACAATATATTTATAAAATATTAGGTTTTTAGTATTGAAAAAAATAATTTAAATAAATAAATTTATTTACTTTCTTCATTTGTGTTCGGAAAAAGTTTTCAAAAAATACCAACCACTAATAGAGGATACTTAAGAACTATTATAAAACCCAAATTCCGTACTCAATGGTTCCCTCAAATATCTGATCTAGGATCTTTTCAAAGTGGTCTTCCACTTTTTCATAAAGATGGTTTACCCCTATTTTTAAATATATGAAATATATTTAAAAAAATTATTTTGGGCTCATCGAGCATCAAAATCACACTCAATTTGAGAAACCGGCCTAAAAAATAAACTATATAATATCTGAAAATATTACATTTAACATCCAAGTCATTAGAATGTACACATTTATTGTATATGGAAATTAAGTACAATTTTTATTTTTCTAATATGTAAATGAAAATGGGGATTTACTAAAAATGATTAAAAATCCCTTAGTGTAAATAAACTCAAACCTCCTATATTCTGAATATGTGGGAGGACGAACCTAATAATTTTCCTAATATGATCTGTAATATTTTTTACATATGGTTGAGTAGTCCATCATGTACATAATCATAAAAGGTAGGTAATGAGTCCAATAAATTGAGGAAAATGTTGTCCCCGTTAATGCTTTACCTGCACTCCAATTATTCAAATGTATTATGTTTGGACATTTCACGAACCAATAACTCAATAAAAGGATTGAGTGAATAAATAATAATCTATGAACACCAAATATATAAGAATAATTGATATTGTATACTATAAAAATTATGATATTAAGAAATGAAAATGATGTGGTGAAATGTTTGTATATAATCCAGTCTAGAAAATAGATTTTTTATTTTATATTGATTATATACATGTTATATAACTAGATTATTTAATAAATACATTCAATCTTATATATAATGATATTAGATATGATTATTAGTGAAAAATCATTGTTTCTTGAAAATTTCTTCTCTTGTCTACCAATCGATACCGGTTTAACTTTGTGAGAATTTGATTCATAATGGTATTATAACTCTTCCATTTTTTGGAATTTAATGATTTTTTAGGTATATATGGATTAAATTTTTACAGGGACCATAATAGTTTTTGGGATAGGTAAATAAAATCAAATATCTCAAATCATCCATTGATCATCAATCAGTCCATGTATTACCATGAACCTAATATAGAAAACAAGTCTACTATATAGTTATTAACAACAAATCAAGAGGGTTATTTAGATCCAAATTTGTAGAAGATATTCTATGTTTTCCTATTGTATTGGAATATATCTATGTATCTATTCAATAATTTTTATTCCTTCCCCTATATTATGAGGTGATGTTTTCAGTTGATCTTCTTCCTTGTGCATTGCCAATATCAAAGGATTTTATAGAATTTCACTGATGTAATTAGCGGAGTTGAAGAGAAAGCATGATTAAAATATAGAAATGCGTTTTATATTTCCATGTGATACTCTATGGGCTGAAACTATTGTATTAATTAATAATTTAAATGGTATAATGAGTCTCTACATTGGAAATCAAAAACATAACAAGATCATGATGCTGATCTAATATCTTCTACCCTATATTGATGGTCCATCTGATGACTTACATAGTGGTAAATATTTATAAAAAAGTTACCTTAGATCTGGTTATCATCAATTAATGTTGAAAATGGATAATATACCCATGAAATCCATTTATACAGGTTATTGAATCATTTATTTCATAGTAATTCAATTGTAAATAAAAATTTACAATTATTTTTTAATAGATATGATGAATATGGTAACTATAAGTTTCCATGATTTTTTTTTATAGTATTTATTCATGATCATCCTATATATTATAAGAGAAAGGGAAAAAATAAAGCAATAGTGTGGAATTTGATAAAGATCATATGAAAGGATAAATTAATTTAAAAGTTCAAATATGGTGATTTTTATCTACAAAAAGAATCATTTTGGATCATGTAATCCCAAGAGAGGTTATACATGTTGATTCATCAATGATAGAAGTGATCAATGAATTTCCAATTTTAAGAAATATTATACAAATATGATATTTTCCTATATTATCAAGATACTACTCATTATATTTGATAAGATTATAGTTATTTTCAAATCCCCAATATTTGTTAACCCAAAAGTGAGTGGTGTTCCTTTAGATGGAATAATTTGAGGAATTCTTCAATGATCTAAAGAATATTTTTTCTAGTAAACATTTGTATACATTACCCGGTAGTGGATATATTTTTTAATATATAATGATTTTTTTAATAGTTATTGGAAGTGGAGTTGTAACAAACCACCCCATATCATTGTATTAAGTTGAGGTGAAGGTGCTACTCAGATATAGGTGATGTTTCGAAGCGGACAAAGGGTAGCAATAAATGTTGAAGGATTCAAGAACAATTTTGGAACAATTTTACAACATAATAAACAAAACCAATCTAATGATACAAATCCAACCACAACTATATATTAAATTATAATAATGTAACTTCATAGAACATATTACCAAAAGAAAACCATACAATCAATCCAATTCCATAACAATTTCCAAAGACTAATAAAAATAAACCATAATAATATAGAGTTAGAGTACCCTGAAGAATGATTACTACAAAACCCAAAGAACCATGACAGAAATTAACAACTTCACACCATGATCTATGATCAATTCAACACAATAACACCACATTATAATGATGAAACACTGATGATATGACATACTTCTTCCTTCCCTATGTCCTAGAGTACAATATCTGCAAAAGCACTAGTGTTCCAATATAAGGGGTGAGTAAATATACTATGTAGTTTTTTCCCAAATGAATTACCTATAGACACCACTATTATAGAACCAATTAGCACAATTATATATAATAATTTAAATAAATTTGTTAAAATAGTTCAACAATTAACAATGATCCAAAATGTATTTACCCAATTAAATTCACCCAAATGAACACAATTAACTCGAAGGTAACCAGACGTGTCATTTAACAATTAATATTGGTATAAGAAGATTATTTTCGTCTTTCTACATGCCTATAAAAACCATACTCACACTTTCCCACCTGAGCATAGTGTTACCACTGACCGTGGAACTTTACATCCAACTCTATCACTTTTTTATAGTTGTATTTTAGGCCCACATTCCATTCCTTTGATGGTGGAACTTCACACCAACTATCCATACCATACAACCCATGGCTATACCATAGAAAGAAAAAATCATATTAGAACACAATTTTCAACACCATGATAACCAATTATGCCAAAAAATTCATTTCAACATTACATTCCAAACAACATCAATAGATCACAAATTTTTTGAAAACACCCCTAAGCCATCATTCATTTCTATCCATACATAACATAAAAACATTTTTATCAAATCCAAAATTTCAAAATACTTTTCCATAATCTACCAAAGCCAAAGACTTCTAAATCGCTGTTTTAAAATAAAACAACAAATATTATTTCACAACAATAATCCATTTTCACTAAAATCCACAAATCATGAAAAAATGGGTTTCCAACAAGATTCAAACAATCAAATCACAATCAACTTCAAGAAAACTAAAATAATTTTAAACTAAACCTTCTAGTTCTAGGAAAACAGAGCTGAGATAGAAGCCAACCAACATAGGGTTTTGATAAACCATCCTATTGCATAATAGCACAATGAATCTAAGTTGAATCTTCTTGAAACATATTAGATTTATTTTCTTAACATTAATAAGCCCAACACTAATAATTATTTGTAATATAAAACAAATATCAACATGAGGAAGATATAGATATAGTAAATAGTGAGTTAATGAGAACTAGATCTAACGAAAACCATGAAAAATGACAATAAAAGAATTACAAGAGGATAATAACCTTTACCTCACCATGAAAATCCTTTAATTTTTGTCCAAATTGAGTGGAAGGGGTACCCTAACCCTTGAGAAGAGAAAATATATAGTGGGTTTCGATTCTGAAAGAAAATGGATTCTTTAGGCTAAATCCTGAGAAACCCCATTTTTAAAAACCAAATTTTAAATATCACACAATGTTACCTCACACAGTTAGAAAACCCATGCATTTATTGTATGATTTCTTATATCCCAAAGTGTTCCCACCACGATTTGCATGAATGGTGAATCAAAATATGTGTCAACCTTGGAAAATCCTTCTGTCTCAAATTTCATGCTTTACCTAGGCTGGAAGCATAGATTGTAAACCTTTCGTGTTAACCTTGCTCCTACACCATTGCACATACATCACTATTCTTAGTTACCTAGGATTGTTGCATGGTTTCAACAATACATGATCAAATAGTTCACCACTAGAATATCCTCAAAACCTTTCCAAAACCATTTCAAACTCTGTCAAAAATTAGCAAACCAATTTTTATACATAAAATGACTTAAAATAGGGTGACATACCTAAAATTGGGGGTAATAAATTCTACCCAGCATTGAAATTTTCATATTCTGAATGTAGAGAACCATCACTTTTCCGAAAGCGCTTGGTCCATTCCTCAAGCCATTGCTCATCAATCAATGTCTACCACTCTAAAGTCTCCATGTGAATATAACCATGATAAAAAAATGTGAACTTGAAAAATGATTTTACCTGGATCGAATTTCATTTTTTTATCAACAATCTATACATTCTTGTGCACCATGGAAGCATATGGCTCTAGGTCAACCGGATCCCAACTAATCACATTTTCATTATCTGAATAATTATTTTTCAACTTGGACACATGAAACAAATTGGGTACTGCAGTAAAATTTGGTGGAAAATACCATTGATATGCCATCTCTCATACGAAATCATGTATCTCAAAAAACCAAATATACCTCAATGATAACAATAATTTTTTTTAATGTTGATGTACCAAACCCTGAGATATTATCAAGAACACATGATTACTCAGGTTGAATGAAAATGACCATCGATGATAATCCACATATGATTTATGGTGACTAAATTTTGTCTCCATTATTTTTCAAATCAACATAATATTATCCATTCTTTCTTGGACATGTCTTATCCCAAAAAATGATGTCTCACCATTTTTGACTTGACATATCATATAATGACATGAAATCCCATAAAATGATTCAAATGGTGTCATGTATATTGAGACGGGATGACTATTACTGCTGGATAACTCAAATAAATAAAATTTTTCCTTCCTTGAGCCACGAAAATCCAATACAGAAGACCGCAACATATATTATAACATTTGTATCATCTTCTCATATTTCTAATATGTGAGTGGATGTTTTTCCATGCTCATCTCCAACTATGTCCCAAGGGGTCACTATAATTAATCCCAAAAATGATATATGATCTTGGAGTCTCTATATGATAAAATATAATGTTTGTACACCATTCTTCTTTACCACATCATTGATATATATTTTTTACAGATCCTACACAATATGATATTAATGAAGAAGGATGAAATGGTATGAATTTGTGAGATGATCCAATATCACCCATATGGAATCATGATTCATGGAATTTTTTGGGAGACCCGAAACAAAGTCCATCACTATCAACTCCCACATCAACACAAAGATACATAATGATTTCATTATACTTTCTATCCAATAATAATCTTCCTTAACTCGCTAAAAAGTCATTAATCTGGATAAAAACTTTACCACATTTCTTTTTTCTACCAACCAAAAAAAACCTCTGCATTAATGCTTTATAAATGTTCTAAATTACTTGAGGGATATCCAATCCAGAATTATGAATATCACTTAGAAGTTTTTCCGGACAAGCCATTTTTACAACCATATAATTCAAAAATCACAACACTATATTCCCATCCAGTTTCCATACCTTAATGGTCTATCCACAACTGTTTTTTGACCTCAAATGTACACAATATGAATCATACATTTGTTCCTTTTTAACCAAAAAATCCTACTTCATATCCAATGAGATTAGAAAGAAAACATCTACTTTTCCTAAGTCTCTACATTCCAACAACATGTTTCCTATAACTGATATCAAGTACCACTGATCCAATTTTTCATTTGTCACATAATCATATGAAATCATACGTAATGCATCTTCCACCAAATTTCCCTTACACTGAGTGTACATAATTGAAAATTCAATAATTTGGAGTAATTCTGTCTATATCATTTTTCTCAATTTAAAATATCTTTATGATTTAAATTTGTTTCCAGATCATATTTTTAGTATGCACCATTAATTAATCACTTAAGAGATAGTGATTTTTTTTTCAAGAATGAACTACCACTGCCAACACCAAATCAGGTTCTTGGTAGTTCAACTAATGAAACCTCGACATCTATAAGCCATACAGAACCACATGACCCCTTTTCATGAGAACACATCCTAACGAAAATCAAAATTCATTGAAAAATATCACATAACCTTGACTATTTTTCAGAGAAACCATGATTGGTTCTCATGTAGGTCGATCATTAAGCTCTTCAAAAGACATATGGAACTACTCATTACACTAAAATGATAAAAATTTCCATGTAAAATATTTTATAGGAATATCCAATCATGATAAGAAACAAACATTGTATCGATAATAACTATCTAGACCTAGGATTCTCTTTATCTCAATGCCATTATTTGGTGGTTTCTAAGAGATAAAAGCCTATGCCTTCTTCGGATCCTTTGGTATATCTCTCCCAAAAATAAAATGGCTAAGAAAATGTTCCTCTTGTAAACAAAATTCACACTTTAAAAAAATTTCAAACAACCGACGGTCTCTCATGATTCACAGCACTCATAGCAAGTATTTATCACGATCCACCCTTCTCCTTGAATACACAAGTATATCATCCATGAATAACACCATGAATAAATCCAAATATTTTTAAATATTTAATTCATAAATTAAATAAAGACAACTGGATCATTTGTAACTCCAAAGGGAATATCCTTGTACTCATAATGGCCATATCTACTATTGAACTTTTCTTTGGAATATCCTCCTTCTATATGCACAATTGATGATATCCTAATCTCAATTAAATATTAGAGTACCACAGAGCACCCCTTAATTGATCGAACAGATCGGAAATGAGTTTAAGTGGATATATATTAGTACCATAACATGGTTATGATTATGATAATAAACACATATCTGGAGAGTTACATCATCCTTTTTGACAGACAAAACTAGCACTACCAACTTAGACATGTTGGGCCAGTTGAACCCATTTTATTCTATCTCTATCAAATAAAATTTATAGTCCCTCAATTCTATTGGTTCCATCCTTTATGTTGGAAGTGAGAGAGGGCTGGTACCCAAAAGAAGATCAACCATAAACTCAACTTCTCTCATGGGTGAAAACCAGGAGAATTATTCTGGAAGGACATCCATAGATTGATATACAATTGTCAAAAACCATTTTCTCCCATCCTATACCATTGATGCCAACAACAATACTGCAAATTTATATGATATCATCCCAACTACTGGTACCAATAATCCCACTTCACCAACCTTCCCATTTTTCTCTCCTCCAAAGAGATGCTCAATGCCAGCAGCTATCATGAAACTAACTATTCACGCAAAATAGTTGATGAGGGAATGAAAAATCATTAACCAATCTATAAGAATGATTATATCATAGACATACATCACAATAAATGATAAGAACCAAATCAACTGAACCACATCCGAAAATATACAACATCAACTACTAAGGATGGAATGACACTCTCTTTAACCCAGAGGATCTTGATGCTTTAAAACACATGGCATCATTTCCAAACACGAACCCAGAAACCCAACTACAATGAGAAATGAAATAATGAGATACATCTATATCGGTCAACAATTTCATAAAGGTATAATTCAAAATAATCACACCTCGTACTGATGATGGTCCTAACTAATCATCTCCCACAAACTTCTTATCCAAACCACAGCTTCTTGTCACACTCTATTATTTATTTCATTGATAAAACATCCCATGATAAGGATTCAGGCTATTCCTAAAATAAAAATGAAAAAATTTATATGTTGAATAGGGGTGTGCTGCTACCCATGTCCAATCAAGGCATTGGATGCCTATGACCCTGGATGAGTGACACAAACACCCGACATCAGAGCATTACAACAGTAAAATAGATGATTACTCATTTGATTTCAGTTAAGACATGATCATGGTTGTTTTTTATAATCAACCATAATGTGGAATATATAACCACACATAAAACACCATGTCGTACTTTAATGCTTCAGAGGATTATTCCCCGATCCTTCAATGTTGTTCTGATCCATACTCCCAACATGGAAATATGGTTCCATCTTCTTCTTCATCCCTGCATTAGAGTTCTCACTATCACCCATGGGTACCGACATGCCTCCCCAGCCTATAGCCTGCAAGATATCTCTCTAATAAACTATTTATCTATTCAATGTATCTATATAATCACTAAAACACATGACCAGAATTTTAGATTGAATTTCTTACATCAGACCTAATTCAAAACCCTCTCATGTCATACCTTCGTCTATTCTTTTCGGGACCGCCAACTCAAACCATTGACATGAAACCACATCTAACAATTACATATTTAGTTCAACTTTTAACTCTACCGGCGTTCCCATAAAATTCAATATCCAATTCATCATTATCAACCATTCTTCTACCCTTAAAAGGTTTGAATCACGCTAAAAAATGTGTGTACTGTACTATTGAAACTGAATCAAGTGATCCACTAGCCTCAGATCAGACCTTTTATTCCAGCATGCCAAAGCCAGTATAGCATGCACTATTCTCTACACGGGGTTTTGTTACACTTGTGGCTCAGGTTGTCACGACCTGCCCTCGGGGTCCGTGCCGTGACTACCCCAAGCCCGCCTTCCATAGGCCAGGGGCTGGCGACTAGCACCAAGGCGTAAATCCCGGTAAAAAGGGAAGGCATTGCCTTTGTAAAGTAAACAATCACCACAGAGTAAGCAAGCGGAAAGTAACACTAAGCAAAAGTAGAGTACAACTGAAAGTGCGGAAAAGTAAATGGGCCAGTATACAAACCCAAACTGAAAGTAAAGTACAACTCGAAAGGGAAAACCGTAACTGAAAAGTAAAAGCCACTACGCCGAGCTGTCCTCCGGTAATCCCACCTGAAGGGTGGGTACAGATAGATCCACTGCTCCACGGGTCCCGCCGTCCGTTCCGAGCACGTCCCGCCCAGTGGTCCACCTCCGGGTACCGTCCCGCTCTGCAAGCCTCAGCCAAGGTCAACGCTGTCCGTCGTCTGCAACCAACACAACGTAGTGCGGGCAAAGCCCGTGCAGGGGTGAGTATAAGCTACTCAGTAGGGACCCCGAGACCCCTGAAGGTCTCTCAAATCCACAAAGGATAAACCAAGAAAAAAGGTACAATCACGAAGTAACAACCGACACTGCTTAGGTATATGCCCATACATATACCTAAGTCATCAAATTCAAATACGCTCCAACCTCCGAGCCCAAGTACAACTCAGTCCACACAGGAAAGTAAACGTATTCCACACAGGAAAGCAAAACGTAATCCACACAGGATTGCACTACAAAATCCACACAGGAAAGCAACAGGATTCAGCTCACACAGGTATACTTCTTCAAAGGACGATAAAGATGATCTCTGATCCATCTAAGTCGTCAGACCCACGAAGGATCGATAGGTAACTAACCCTCGCAAGACCCACACAGGATCGGGCCCACACAGGACCTGTAGGCGCTGGTTCACACAGGACCGCTGAGCGCAAGGACCCACACAGGATCGGACCCACACAGGATCGGGCCCACACAGGACCTGTAGCACTGATCCACGTAGGATCGCTGAGTGCTGTAGTCGTCGTCGTCGAATCCACACAGGATCTCTGTACTGTCGTCGTCGCAGTCACAGTAGCAGTAGTAGCAGTAGTAGTCACAGTAACAGTCGCAGCCATCACTAGGGTTCCCGCACACAGCAAGCTCGTTCGGAGGGTCCGCTCCACGAGCCAAGAGCATGATACATCAACTGTAACAAAGTCCAAAGTTGATGTATCCAAAAGTTCCGTATCGTCAACAGGAACTCAACGCAACAGACGGCGCGTCGATCAGACGCCCGGTCTAAGAGTTATTGGCATTTTCGTCCCCGGGGCCCGGTTGGTTTTTAAGGCAAAACCAACCCGACCGTACTCCACCTGCGTCCAAACCTCGGGCGGAGTATGCCAAAAGATCCATCTCACTAAGAGGAACACAACTCGGCTGACGGCACGTCAATCGGACGTCCGTAGCTCAAGATATGAGTGTTTCCGCTCTGAGGGCCCGGTTGGTTTCGTGAACGAACCAACCCGGCCAAACTCAAAGTAATCCGAAACCTTGAGTGCGATATACCGAAACGACCGTCTCGATCCAAGGATCGCGTTTCCGTAGACGGTTCGTCGATCGGAGGTCCGTGACTCATGTTATGGCCAAAAGACCGAAAATGATTCGAAACGGGGGGTCCGGGTCCGGGTCGACCCGGCCCGCCCCCCCTGGGTCGGCCCGAACCGGGTCGCCCCGAACCGGGTCGACCCGTCCCGGGTCCGACCCGGCCGGGCCGGCCGGCGGCGCGGCGGCAGGGCGGCCCGGCGGTGGCGCGGCGGCCCAGCGGTCGCGCGGCGGCCCGGCGGTGGCGCGGCGGCCCAGCGGTCGCGCGGCGGCCCGGCGGGGGCGCGGCGGACCGGCGCCGCACGGAAGCAGCACGCGGGGGGGGGGGGGGGGGGGGTGAAGCCCCCCGCTGATTGGGATGGCGGCGCGGCCTTGTGCCGTGCCCTTTGCAAGAAAACGGCCCCCACATGGGGGCCGGCTTGAAGAATAACCGGGGGGCTGCTGCCCCCCCCCCCCCCCCCCCCCTTCATGGAAACTGCCCCCCTCATAATGAGGGGGGTTTTGTGAGCTGGCCGGGGGATTAATTTATCCCGGTTTAATGCCATCTGGCCGGCCGGTTTTCTCCAATGGGACCGGAAAATCCGGTCCCCTCTTCGGCTTCCGACACCGGCGGCCCGGCCGCCGGTCTTCTCGTCCCGCCGCGGCCCGGAACCGGCCGCGGTGTTCGTCGTCCGGCGCGGTGCGACGGCACCGCGCCCCTCCAACGCGCCTTCGTTTCCCCTTGACGCGGCGCGACGACGTCGCTTTCTTGATGATTCTTCCACGGCGCGGTGCGACGGCGCCGCGCAATATAAACACACAATTAACCAAGTGGTGCGACGGCACCACGCCACCTTGTTTCCACCCTCAAAGCAAATCAACAAGAACGATGGAGGGGGTTCGGCCGTGTTCATGCGGTCCGGCCCCCTCACGTTAAATAATAACAAAACTTTAAATTATTCAAAATCCTTACGTTAGTCATGCGAACCACGAGCAAGAATAAAAATAATTAAAAAAAAAATCAACAACCCCTACCTCGGGTATAGGTTCGAAGATTTGACAACGTCCCGCGGAAGACAACGTCGCGGAGGTCGGGCGTCGCGGTCGTCGTTTGTCAAATCCGATGACGAAGAGTTACGCCCGAAGAGATACGTCGTTGGCGAATCTACTTATGTCGACGAAGGGAGTCCGAGGAGGAAGCGGCGTTCCCTCTCGTTGACACGGAAGACGAAGAAGAGAGGAGCAGCGTTCTTCGTCGGAGCTTGAGCGTTCTTCGTCAAGTTCGAAGGTTCTTCGTGTTCTTCGTCAGAGTTGAAGAAGAAGAAGAAAAACTCCCAAAAGCTCTCAAGATGGCCAAAGTGTTCTAACCCAACAAAATAAAATAAGATCTAATTTTATTTACAAACCTAACAAAAGAATTTCAAAGGTTTGAAATTCAAAAAGATTAACTCCAAAATTAAATAACTCAAGTCATTAAAGAGGGGTTAAGGGAGTTGGGAGAAGATGAAAGGTTGGGAGCTTCGTGTGGGCCCCACCACACTTAATCCTCCCAAGGGAGGTTAAGTGGATGTGGGTCCCACTTCCAACCCCCTTTGGTAGGATTTGTCAAGTTAAAATAAAATTTGTTCTTCACAAATTTTATTTAACTTAAACTAAAAACCCAAAAACTAACTTTCAACCCGCAACAAACGCAACTTCCGAAAAGGTATTTTTAAGCGAATATCGGCGCTGCGAGTTCATCGGTGCCCTCGGATTTCAATTCCGAGCACCGGATTAAAAGTTAGGAATTCCCGCTCGTTCGTTCACTGAACGTACCCGAGCCAAACTTCGGAAAATGATTCCGGGCACTCTGGGCCTCGGAATCAGGTGCCGTCTGAAACCGCGCTCTTGTAAAATTCTAAAGAAAATTAAGAAAAAATTTCCCTTGAATTTTACGGGTGTTTACATTACTCCCACCTCAGGGCTTTACGTCCCCGTAAAGATACATCAAAAACTAGGGAAACAAATGAGGGTACTGAGCACGCATCTGAGCCTCCCGCTCCCATGTGCTCTCCTGTAGATTCCTGTGCTGCCATCTGATGCGCACAAGAGGAATCGATCACCCACGCAGGACCCACTCCTGTCGATCCTCTATCTCTATCGGGACCTCCGTAAAAGTCGCCCCATCGTCAACGTCAAGCTCCCCATGATCAATGATGTGCGTCGGGTCGTGCACGTATCTCCTCAGCTGAGACACGTGGAAGACGTCGTGCACCCGGTGCAACTGAGGTGGTAGAGCCAGGCGATAAGCCACCTCACCAATCCTGCTGAGAATATGGAAGGGTCCGATGAAGCGCGGAGATAACTTGCCGCCTCGGCCAAATCTCTGAATACCACGTCGAGGTGAGACCCGCAAGAAGACGTGGTCGCCATCCTCGAACTCCAGTGGCCTCCGCCTCCTGTCAGCGTATGACTTCTGCCGGCTCTGAGCTGTCCTCATCCGCTCCTGGATGACCTGGACCTTCTCTGTCGTGGCCTGGACCATCTCCGGTCCCACTAGTGCTGACTCCCCAGGGTCTGTCCAGCACAAAGGAGATCTACATGGTCGGCCGTACAACGCCTCGTACGGTGCCATCCCGATAGTGGAGTGGTAGCTGTTGTTGTACACGAACTCCACTAAGGGTAGGTGGTCCTCCCAGCTACGACAATAGTCGAGGACACGTGCGCGGAGCATGTCCTCGAGAGTCTGAATGGTCCTCTCCGTCTGACCATCCGTCTGAGGGTGAAAGGCTGTGCTCAAACGTAGCTGCGTCCCGAACGCCTCCTGTAACCCCTTCCAAAGCCGGGAAGTAAAGCGAGCATCTCGATCGGAGACGATAGATGATGGTACACCGTGGAGCCGCACAATCTCCTGAACATAGAGACGTCCCAAGCTCTCTACTGAGCCCTGCTCTCTGATGGGTAAGAAGTGTGCCGACTTGGTGAGTCGGTTAACAATCACCCAGATGGAGTCGTGACCTCTGGAAGTGCGTGGAAGTCCAGTCACGAAGTCCATAGATATGCCGTCCCACTTCCACTCCGGAACCTCCAAGGGCTGTACCAAGCTTCTGGTACCTGATGCTCTGCCTTCACCTGCTGGCAGGTGAGGCATCGAGAAACGAACTCTGCTACTGCCTTCTTCATGCCCGGCCACCAGTGCTGTCGTCTGAGATCCTGGTACATCTTCGCCACTCCAGGATGTACCGCCAAAGGAGAAGTGTGAAACTCTCTCAGCACTTCCTCTCGCAAAGCTACTGGTACCATGGTACATCCTCTGAAAAGGATGTCGTGCTCTGCTCTAAGGGAGAAACCATCAGGTGCCTGTCCCGAGGATATCTGTGCACGCCGTGTCTCACAGTCAGCGTCCTCACGCTGTGCCTCCCTGACTCGCTGCAGTAGTGGAGGAGTGATTGTGAGAGACTGAAGGAAGGCTGCTCCATCTCTATCCATGAAGGATATCTGCAAAGAGGCTAGCTGCTCCGTCGCCTCCTCAAGTAGCTGAATGCCCGTCCTCCGGCTAAGGGCATCGGCTACTACGTTCCCCTTCCCATGAGTATAGACTATCTCAAAGTCATAGTCCTGGAGGAACTCTAGCCATCACCGCTATCTCAGGTTCAGGTCCTTCTGAGAGAAGATATACCTGAGACTCTGATGATCGGAAAAGACTGTAATGCGCTCACCCATCAGGTAGTGTCGCCATGTCTTCAGAGCGAAGACCACTGCTGCTAACTCCAGGTCATGGGTAGCGTAGTTCTGCTCATGCGGCCTCAACTGATGTGATCCATAGGCAATCACTGCCCGCTCCTGCATCAGAACACATCCGAGTCCGGTCCCTGATGCATCGCAGTAAACTACGTACCCTACTCCCTCCTCAGGCAACCTCAAGATAGGTGCGCAGGTCAATCTATGTCTCATCTCCTGGAAGCTCTGCTGACATCTGTCTGACCATACGAAGGGTTTACCCTTCTTCGTCAAAGTTGTGAGTTATGCCGCAACTCTAGAGAAGTCTGGCGCGAATCTCCGATAGTATCAAGCTAGTCCCAAGAAACTCCGAACCTCAGTCACGCTCCTGGGTGGCTCCCATGCTAACACGGCCTCAATCTTCGCGGGATCCACTGCAACTCTCGCCTCAGAGATAACGTGTCCCAAGAAGTGGACCTCACGTATCCAGAACTCGCACTTCGAGAGCTTACCATAATGCTGGTTCTCTCAGAGTGTGTCTAGTACAACTCGCAAGTGATAGGCGTGCTCCACCTCTGTCGTAGAGTAAATCAGAATGTCGTCGATGAAGACCACGACAAACCGATCGAGGTATGGCTGAAAGATCCTGTTCATGAGAGCCATGAACACTGCTGGAGCATTGGTTACACCGAAAGGCATAACCAAGAACTCATAGTGGCCATACCGACATCTGAAGGCTGTTTTCTGCACATCCTCGTCTCTGACTCTGAGCTGATGGTAGCCTGACCTGAGGTCTATCTTCGAGAACCACCGTGCTCCCTTGAGCTGATCAAAGAGGTCGTCAATCCTCGGTAGCGGATACTTGTTCCTCACTGTCACCTGGTTCAGGCGACGATAGTCAACACAAAGTCGCAAGCTCCCGTCCGCCTTCTTGGCGAACAATATCGGGGAAGCCCAGGGTGAAACACTGGGTCGGATGAACCTCTTGCCCTGCAAGTCCTCCAACTGTACCCGTTGCTCTCGAAGCTCGGCGGGGGCCATCCGATATGCTGGAGTGGATATCGGGGCTGTCCCGGGGTACAAGTCAATATAAAAGTCTACCTCTCTGCGAGGAGGTAGCCCTGGAACGTCGTCGGGAAAAACGTCCGCAAACTGATCCACCACTGCAGGAAAACCAGGACTCCGCTCGTCAACTGCTCCAAGGATAAGGATAGCTAACTGATGAGTAATGGGCTGTCCTCTCCTCTGCGGAAGTCCATCCTGTGCTGCTAAGGCTCCCTTCTCGCCGGTGAAGGTGAACCTGCTCCCGTCGGTGCGTACACAACGCACCTTGCGCCTAAAACAGTCAATCTGTGCATGGACCGTAGATAGCCAATCCATGCCCAAGATGACGTCGTAAGGCCTCGACGCTGCTACAAGAAGATCCCAGCCGAAGCTCTTGCCTCCTAGAGTAAGCTCACACTGCCGGCACCAGTGCGTAATCATCGAGTCTGCTCCCGTAGGAGTCTCTAGCCGTAAGGATCGAGCCAACGGCTCTGTCGGAATCTCCGAGCTCCGAACAAGGGCAACGGCTATGAAAGAGTGACTTGCTCCTGTGTCTATAAGAACTGCAGCAAGGGTGGAGTAGACACAGATAGTACCTCGAATCATCTTGGGTGCGCCGTGGTCATAGGCCTCTGCTGCCTGGAGCTGTGCCTGTCTCTGCCCGCCAGCTCCCTGTGGTCGGGGTGGACCTCCTGGTGGTGGTGGTGGCAGAGCCTCAAAGCGTCGCCCACCACCGGCTGCTCGTCCAGCTCCTCTGCCTCGTCCGCCTCCTCCCTGCGGACCACCACGGTCGACCCTCTGCCTCTGCCTCGGTGGTCCCTCAACCGTATGCTGCTCCTCGGCACGGCGGGTCGGGCAATCACGAGCCATGTGGCCCTGCCCGCCGCACGAGTAGCACTGTCTGCCTCTCGTAAGACTGGCTCCGCGCTGTGTGCCCCGCACTGCTGAGCCAGTGTCCCGAGGTCGTCTGCCCAAAGGTCTGGTCTGTCTGGACCCCTGAGTCATCCGTCGACTGCCTGCTGCAGATGACTCTGCCACGTGCCGCCCTGCGGTGGGTCGCTGCGCTGGTGTAGACTCAGCAAGGAAGCTCTCGATCAGAAGGGCCCGCTCCAGTACTCCTGTCTGAGTCGGTATGCTGAGGGAGATCAGCGATGCCCTGATCTCGTGTCAGAAACCCTGCTCGAAGGTCCGGGCCCGGAAGAATGGGTCTCGTACCATGTCTGTCGAGTAGCGCGAGAGATCAGTAAATCTCGCTGAGTACTGAGCGACCGTCATGCTGCCCTGCCCCAGCTGAAGAAGCTCCTGGATACGCACCGCACGAAGGGTGGCTGGGACGAACTCCGAGCGGAAGAGGCTTTCAAAGTCCGTCCAAAGTAGAGATGCCTCATCGTGCACCTGGAGCATCAGGCTCCACCATCGTCCTGCTGCTGCGTGTAGTAGGCTCGCATCGAGGATCACCATGAGGTCTGCCGGTGTCCTCACTAGCCTAAACACTCGAACCACTGCCTCCAGCCAGTCCTCTGCTGCCTGGGGATCCGTCTCCCCGCGAAACCTGGGCGGTCGCTGGCGCTGAAACTCATGCAGTGCGCTGAGGCGACGAGCATCGTCAGTGGCTGCTGCTGGAAGCATCGGGGGCTCGGCGGGTAGAGCTACCGCCGATGCCACTGCTGACAAAGGGCCCTGCACCGAGGCCTCGTCGCTCGGTGGGCTGTCGTCATGCTCGACTCTCGGAACCCTAGCTGGCTGCCTTCGTGGGGCCATCCTGAAAAGGAAACAGGTGCGCCACGGTCAGAACAGTATACCTGGTGAGCTGATATAAGTAATCACAAAGAAAACATTGAAACACACACGCAATCAATGTTTTCGTGCATTAAGTCGGAAATCAGAAGTCAGGGTCCTGGTGTACGGATACGTCGGCCGCCGCACCAACACTGGACTCCCTGGACTGATAACCACACTCAATACGCTAAACATTATTGCTTCACATAGAAAAGATCAGAGTTCGCGGTAGAACCGAACTCCTCTGATACCAATTTGTCACGAACCGCCCTCGGGGTCCGTGCCGTGACTACCCCAAGCCCGCCTTCCATAGGCCAGGGGCTGGCGACTAGCACCAAGGCGTAAATCCCGGTAAAAAGGGAAGGCATTGCCTTTCTAAAGTAAACAATCACCACAGAGTAAGCAAGCGGAAAGTAACACTAAGCAAAAGCAGAGTACAACTGAATGTGCGGAAAAGTAAATGGGCCAGTATACAAACCCAAACTGAATGTAAAGTAAAACTCGGAAGGGAAAACAACAACTGAAAAGTAAAAGCCGTTACGCCGAGCTGTCCTCCGGTAATCCCACCTGAAGGGTGGGTACAGATAGCTCCACTGCTCCACGGGTCCCGCCGTCCGTTCCGAGCACGTCCCGCCCAGTGGTCCACCTCCGGGTACCGTCCCGCTCTGCAAGCCTCAACCAAGGTCAACGCTGTCTGTCGTCTGCAACCAACACAACGTAGTGCGGGCAAAGCCCGTGCAGGGGTGAGTATAAGCTACTCAGTAGGGACCCCGAGACCCCTGAAGGTCTCCCAAATCCACAAAGGATAAACCACGAAGAAAGGTACAATCACGAAGTAACAACCGACACTGCTTAGGTATATGCCCATACATATACCTAAGTCATCAAATTCAAATACGCTCCAACCTCCGAGCCCAAGTACAACTCAGTCCACACAGGAAAGTAACGTATTCCACACAGGAAAGCAAAACGTAATCCACACAGGATTGCACTACACAATCCACACAGGAAAGCAACAGGATTCAGCTCACACAGGTATACTTCTTCAAAGGACGATAAAGATGATCTCTGATCCATCTAAGTCGTCGGACCCACGAAGGATCGATAGGTAACTAACCCCCGCAAGACCCACACAGGATCGGGCCCACACAGGACCTGTAGGCGCTGGTTCACACAGGACCGCTGAGCGCAAGGACCCACACAGGATCGGACCCACACAGGATCGGGCCCACACAGGACCTGTAGCACTGATCCACGTAGGATCGCCGAGTGCTGTAGTCGTCGTCGTCGAATCCACACAGGATCTCTGTACTGTCGTCGTCGCAGTCACAGTAGCAGTAGTAGCAGTAGTAGTCACAGTAACAGTCGCAGCCAGCACTAGGGTTCACGCACACAGCAAGCTCGTTCGGAGGGTCCACTCCACGAGCCGAGAGGCTGATAAATCAACTGTCACAAAGTCCAGAGTTGATGTATCCAAAAGTTCCGTATCGTCAATAGGAACTCAACACAACAGACGGTGCGTCGATCGGACGCCCGGTCTGAGAGTTATTGGCATTTTTGTCCCCGGGGCCCGGTTGGTTTTTAAGGCAAAACCAACCCGACCGTACTCCACCTGCGTCCAAACCTCGGGCGGAGTATGCCAAAAGATCCGTCTCACTAAGAGGAACACAACGCGGCTGACGACACGTCAATCGGACGTCCGTAGCTCAAGATATGAGCGTTTCCGCTCCGAGGGCCCGGTTGGTTTCGTGAACGAACCAACCCGGCCGAACTCAAAGTAATCCGAAACCTTCAGTGCGATATACCGAAACGACCGTCTCGATCCAAGGATCGCGTTGCTGCAGACGGTTCGTCGATCGGAGGTCCGTGACTCAAGTTATGGCCAAAAGACCAAAAATGATTTGAAACGGGGGGTCCGGGTCCGGGTCGACCCGGCCCGACCCCCCTGGGTCGGCCCGAACCGGGTCGACCCGACCTGGGTCCTACCTGGCCCGGCCGGCCGGCGGCGCGGCCGCCCGGCGGTGGCGCGGCGGCCCGGCGCCGCACGGAGGCAGCACGCATGGGGGGGGGGGGGCGAAGCCCCCCGCTGATTGGGATGGCGGAGCGGCCTTGTGCCGCGCCCTTTGCAAGAAAACGGCCCCCACGTGGGGGTCGGCTTGAAGAAAAACCGGGGGGCTGCTGCCCCCCCCCCCCCCCTTCATGGAAACCGCCCCCCTCATAATGAGGGGGGTTTTGTGAGCTGGCCGGGGGATTAATTTCCCCCGGTTTAATGCCATCCGGCCGGCCAGCTGGCCGGCCGGTTGTCTCCAACGGGACCGGAAAATCCGGTCCCCTCTTCGGCTTCCGACACCGGCGGCCCGGCCGCCGGTCTTCTCATCCCACCGCGGCCCGGAACCGGCCGCGGTGTTCATCGTCCGGCGCGGTGCGACGGCACCGCGCCCCTCCAACGCGCCTTCGTTTCCCCTTGACGCGGCGCGACGGCGTCGCGTTCATGATGATTCTTCCACGGCGCGGCGCGACGGCGCCGCACAAAATAAACGCACAATTAACCGCGTGGTGCGACGACACCACGCGACCTTGTTTCCACCCGCAAAGCAAATCAACAAGAACAATGGAGGGGGTTCGGCCGTGTTCATGCGATCCGGCCCCCTCACGTTAAATAATAACACAGCTTTAAATTATTCAAAATCCTTACGTTAGTCATGCGAACCACGAGCAAGAATAAAAATAATTAAAAAAAATCTACAACCCCTACCTCGGGTATAGGTTCGAAGATTTGACAACGTCCCGCGGAAGACAATGTCGCAGAGGTCGGGCGTCGCGGTCGTCGTTTGTCAAATCCGATGACGAAGAGTTATTCCTGAAGAGATACGTTGTTGGCGAATCTACTTATGTCGACGAAGGGAGTCCGAGGAGGAAGCGGCGTTCCCTCTCGTTGACAAAGAAGACGAAGAAGAGAGGAGCAGCGTTCTTCGTCGGAGCTTGAGCGTTCTTCGTCATGTTCGAAGGTTCTTCGTGTTCTTCGTCAGAGTTGAAGAAGAAGAAGAAAAACTCCCAAAAGCTCTCAAGATGGACAAAGTGTTCTAACCCAAAAAAATAAAATAAGATCTTATTTTATTTACAAACCTAACAAAATAATTTCAAAGGTTTGAAATTCAAAAAGATTAACTCCAAAATTAAATAACTCAAGTCATTAAAGAGGGGTTAAGGGAGTTGGGAGAAGATGAAAGGTTGGGAGCTTCGTGTGGGCCCCACCACACTTAATCCTCCCAAGGGAGGTTAAGTGGATGTGGGTCCCACTTCCAACCCCCTTTGGTAGGATTTGTCAAGTTAAAATAAAATTTTTTCTTCACAAATTTTATTTAACTTAAACTAAAATCCCAAAAACTAACTTTCAACCTGCAACAAACGCAACTTCCGAAAAGGTCTTTTTAAGCGAATATCGGCGCTGCGAGTTCATCGGTGCCCTCTGATTTCAATTCCGAGCACCGGATCAAATGTTAGGAATTCCCGCTCGTTCGTTCACTGAACGTACCCGAGCCAAACTTCGGAAAATGATTCTGGGAACTCCGGGCCTCGGAATCAGGTGCCGTCTGAAACCGCGCTCTTGTAAAATTCTAAAGAAAATTAAGAAAAAAATTTCCCTTGAATTTTACAGGTCTTTACACAGGTGATACCACATTTTTAAGAGCATCCTCTAGTTGGACACTATGAAACACTCCCAGTGTGATTTCTATCAACAAAAGAAACCCCAAAAGTCTCTCCACCTAGAGTCTGATGGATTTCAAATTGAAATTTCATTACATTACAACAATCAGAACTATGATTTCCAAAATTTCATATTTTTTCATGTTCATCCATTTTGATAATAAAGTATGTCTTTTTTAAAATCAACCCATTTAATGAAATACAACAACTATTCCTTTTTCAAAATAGCACAATTGAAAACAATTTCTAGATTTTACAAAATTTAACTATTCATATAACTCATAAATAATTATTCATAATGAAATTCTTAATCATAGTGGGAAGTTATTTCAACCATGAATTACAGGATCATCTTATTGGATACACCCATGATAATGAGATCATTTTCTTATATGTATTTCAAAAGCACCTATTTACCTATCTCCACGGTAACATGATGTTCAACCTAAAAGTGTTAGCTATGTACTTATATTCTATAAATTTCTTGTTCCCACAATCCCATGCCTTACTACCAACACAATATGAGGAAAAATACACGAAATAATGTTGACTCCAAGATCAATAACTAATTATAGGGGAGAGATGAAGTTATATTCAATTGAATGTAGTGGAATAATCAAACTGATACACTTTTTTCATCACAACCCTCTGAATTTTCTTGAGTCACGATGATTTTCAACTCTTCCTTAGGCAATGTTCCTAATGCTTTAAAGGATACCAATAAATTTCTGAGGGATTTAATAACAATTGGGGAATGAATTTACCTTATAATAAAAGTAACAAAGAAAACGACCCATAACCAAACACAACAATATATTACATGTCAATGATGTAAACCAACAAAACACATTACCAATATACAACATTACAACCAAAACAATTCCATAACAATACTGATAGACTAATACTACTAAAACACACTAATCCAGAGTTACAGTATCGTGAGGAAGTCTAAAAAAACGAAAAAAACCATGAAATAACTCCACAGATCCACTCCAATTTCTACACTCCAAGAACCATAATACCTCCCAAGCATGGTGATACACCACTACTGAACTGATATTTTTCCCCTTACCCATGTCACGGTGTAAAATATCTACAAAAACACAAATTTTCTAAATATGGGGGTGAATATTAATAATCAGTAGGTTTTCCTAAAATTACGTCCATACACATTTCACTATGATAAAAAAAGTTATGAGAATTATATATAACAATATATATATATATCCATTTAACTAGTTCCACAAATAAAAAGGATACAAACACATCCAACCCCAATGAAATTCCCCCAAATCAACCCAATTCCAAGGAATATAACCCAACATGTAATTTAACATTCTATAAAGTTACAACCAATGTATTTTCATGTGTCCTCACACCAACCACAAAAAAACAGACACATTTCCACATGGGCATGGGGTTACCATTGATGGTGAAACTTTATGTCCAACCCCATCCCATTTTATCAATGGTACTTCACTCCCACATTCCATTCCTTTTATGGTGTTCCTTCAAGCCCACTATACATCCCATCCAACAAATTATTATTCCACATAATCCAACAATAATCACAAACACTCTATACCAAATTTATATCATGAAACAATTTCCATAACTAATTTAACAGATTATTCCTAGAAATATTTTAACATAACTTTCCAAACCACTTCCTTAAATCACCCATTTATTGAAAAATACCAAAATCCCTCATTCATGACAAACCACTATTCAATAAAACAACATTTTTTTTTAATAAATTTTCAAAAACCATTTTCCATAAATCACCAAAGCCACTGATTTTAAAATAAATTTTAAAAAACTAACAACTAAGAACATTTCACAAAAATAACCCATTTTCCCCTAAATACACAATTCATTACAAAATTTTTTCCACAAAGGTTAAAACATCACAATCACAATCAATTTGAATAAAAATAAAATAGTTTGAAACTAATTCTTATAGTTTTATCCTAATGGAGTTGATATAGAATCCACCCACCTTAGGGATTTAAAAAATCATCTTACCACTCAACTGCACACCATATATGGGTGAAATCGTCACAAAACCATCTTATATATTGTTGACTAACATAAAAATGATCATATATCCAAATTTAAGAAAACAAATAGATCTATATGAACGACATGTATATCATGGAAACAGATATTGAGTGAGAACTAGATTCAGGGAAAACAATGATAAAATCAATAGTGAATACTTATAAGAGGAGAATAAACTATTCCACACTATTAAATGCATTTCTTTTCTTAATAATTTAGTGAAAGAGGTGACCTAATGCTTGAGAAGGGAAAATAACAAGTTTTGATTGAATGGGAGATGAAATTGGTGATTTAGGGTAAATCATGAGTGACCCTATTTTTTAAAAAAATATTTTTAATTCCAAACACTATTAGATCAAACTATTAGACAAACTGTGTACAAACTGTGTGACTGCTACTATTGAAAAGTGTTCCCCACATGATTGTCCCACACAGTTATACAATAAATGCACTAATAATTTTAAATTCCACCATTTATGTTTCATTATTTACATGAGATGGCCTAATGGTTTATAAATTATGCTGCTTAACTGTGTTCCCATTCATTTCCCTTTTCCTCACTATTCACAGTGACATGGGTTTCTTTCACAGTTTCCACTAATAGTCCAAAAAATGTGCACCCCTTTAAAATCTTATGAACCACTATAAAACCCATTAAAACACTCACAAACATCACCCAACCTCATTAAATACGTAAAAAGACATAAAAAAAGATAACATACCTCAAACCTAGAGCACTACAGTTATCAATTATAAGGAAAAAAGATAATTATAAATAAATTACATTAACAAAAAAATCAATAGAAACATTACCCAATATATGATTTTGATCAATTAGTTGTTCTCATCACATTATTGATTTATAAACAATATATACATCATGATAAGTGTCTTATTTTTACTGACCACAAGATATTGAAATATATATTAACATAAATGAAGTTAAACATGTTCAAAATGAGGTTGTTTGAATAAATCAAAAAAATAATCTTTCTCAATAAACTCACATCCAATAAATAAAGTCAAGGTGGATGATTGACTATGTTTGGAATATAGTTATACCTTACACCTGAAGGCGGTTGAAAAAACCAAATATTAATGGAATTAGAAAGGTTAAAAATTATATCGGTAAGCGAAGAATAGAAATCATGTATTACCTAACTAGTTTCTTTACCATCCATCAATGTAATGATTGAAGAATCCCAAAAATATAATATGGAGAAATATAAAAAGTTTGTGATTATTATAAAGTCCATACATATTAAATAAGTATTTATATTTTTCACAACAATGATATGTTTCCAATCACGAATAAAAATAAGATAGTTATTTTGGATTATGAGCCTAGATCATCCTTCTCTAATCATCCCAGAATAATAAATATGAATATATATTTAAATAAAAATAACTAAAAATATAATAAAAAAACATATATTATAAAAAACATATCATGATTCATTATTTTATAACAAGTTTAGGAATAAATATAACATTCAATTTGATAAAGAAACTATTTTACATACGAGACATGAAATATTAAACCATCACCATGAATGTTTTTTCATGGGACCTACCAAGATATAAAAAGGATTTAATTTTATTTGGGTTTTAGTATACCCCCTTTGAAATTCATCATATTTTACTCTCATCAATGATGATTTATAAACATAAAAAAACTAGGACATACATAAGATAATAGGTAAAGATATACGGTGGACCACTCTACATTTTATCTTATTGAGACCCATGTTTTTCTTTGAGGTTCTATGGAATTTATTAAGAGTATTTGGGATATAGGTTAGCTTGAGCACTATTTATAACACTCTGAAAGATGGTTAGTTTAAGATAATGATTAAAAATATTTATTATATATTGATAACATATTTAACTTATTTATATTGTAGTTGTAAAAAACCCCCACTATAGATTTCTCATAAAACAATAGTTTCAATTTTAGCATTATAATGAAACCATATGAGGCTATATATAGTGTAAGACAATGGACTCTTATAAAGAGTAATGTTACTGGAAAAAGGAAACTGATATGACTTGATATTTTCTATGAAATTAATATGAGGTTTCAAATCATTAAAATAGAAAATGAAAGTGGTAAAATATAAATATTAGATTTATTGAAACAATTATGAACAATAGTTAGAGTCTGAAGTTGGTGAAAATTTATTCTTCAAGAGATCTCTTTGGCTGTTGGAAGTTAGATTTATAAATAATGTGAAGTTAAGCATTATGTATATCATCCCATTCAATATCCTTGATCATGTTACAGTTTCATTTTATCCTTTATCACTCCCTTATGACCGCTAACAATTATATGATGTGTTCCATGTATCTCAATTGTGATAGCACATGCCTGAACATTCACACGTAGTAAACATGAAATATATACCACAAGAACATGATCTATCCTACAAGGTAAAACCTATAGTGATATTATATTTAAGTGATAAAGTTTTTTATAATGTTTCCACCAATGTAGTAAATGTTCTATGAAAAAAGGTTATTTTTTATAATGATATATAGGATCAAAGGGTTGTAATGAGACATTGGCATCCTCAATTGTTTAACAGCATGAAATAATGGAATGAATTTTGAGGGGTTTATAATGTGGGACCAACATTGTTTTTAAATATTTCCCCCTAAATAATTATTATATTAAATAATTTATTTTATACCAAAAATTTAATTAAAAAATCATAGATATATTAGTAAAATAGAAAAATTTAAATATAATTGTTATACAATTACTCTTGAGTTGGATGTTATAAAAAAGGATAACTATATTATGTAATTTATATAGAATGGATAACAAATTGAATCAGGTAGTAAAAATTTTACTTATAAAGTTTATTTTACCACTATTAAAATTGATGTAGAAATTGAATGGGATTCTCATTACTAATAAATGGTTTTAGTTTAAATATAAGACTTATTAAAAATATTTATAGGAGAAGTGTAAGCTCATATATTACCCTGTGAAATTTTTTCATGGTGAACCTCCAACCATGAATATAATTACCATATATCACACCATTAGATCATATAAAATGGTCTTAAAGGTTCTTTAATTAATAGTATGATAATAAAAACATCTATTTATTTACAAAATTTTAAATTATTAATTTTAAATAACAATATCACAAAAGTCATTTTATAAATAATTTTATTTTAATCACTATGCATCCTTAAATTCAAATAAACTCCTATCACTTTTTTTTATCAATTTGATTAAAAATTATTTTCATATTGATTATAATAATATTAGCCTATGAACATTAGTTTTTTTTGTATGCAAAAAATGGTTCATTTTTTGTTGAATAGTTAAAAACATAGTTTTTTCCAATGCAATATATTATACTTGATTATCATTAAATAAGTATTATTTAAAAACATTAAAATAAATCCCTTAAATAAATATGTATTGAATGGTTTTATTAATCCATTATAAATATTTTTTTAAAATTTAATATTTATTATTGACATATTTAATCTTGAATTAATAGTTTATATTAATTAAATTTATTTTGGGACCTTCATTAACATGTTTTCAAAAGGATAAATTTGGTTTTTCCAAGCATTTAAATCAAAATAAACCCCCTTCAATTTATTCTAAACCAATTAATGAAATGAAATTTAGTTACCTTCAAAATTCATATCCTTATCAAATTTTAATTATTTATGAATATGTTTTTCTAAAAGATATTTTATTTTGTTATACATTTATTATTTCAAAATTAATTTTTATCTCTTTTTGAAGTACTATTTATTAAATTGTATTTCATTTATAAATTTCTGTGTTCTTATTAATGTATGAGGAAAAAGCCTCAGTTTATTCGGTAAATAGGATACAACACAAAAGAAAATCATGCAACTTTCAGGGCGTAGAGAAACTCGGTGAGACTCAAACTCAGGACCTATATGAGACCTACATTGGTAGCTACTATCTAAGTTGCACCCTAGGGAAAATCAACATGTTCATATCAGTTTGAATGGCTTATTTCTTTTTTTCTATCAAAAAATACCTAGGTAAATTTTGATCACCGCGGTGAAGCATTAAATTGGTTAGTGTGTTAATGAAGCCGTAAACACATAAAATGACTTCAAATGTTGTCATCAAACGACTCTATGGGGAATTTAACATTCTATAAAATAGTGTTATCTATTTTAAATTATTTTTTGATCAACGTGGTTAAAAATATGACATTAGTTTTGTAATTAGTTGTAATTATTAACAAAAATTCCATTCCTCTCACTTATAGAATGAGTCTTCCATCAACCCTTCATTTTTTCGCATAAAATATTAATTCTACCTTATAGTATTCCTAATTTCCACTCAAAATAAGGCACTATAATGTTCTTGATCTTTTATTCATTATATTTTTTCTAACCCCATTTTGAATCAAGGTGTTCTTCAAGAAGATATTATATTATTATATATAACTATTTTCTTCTATATAATATTTCTCTCATTATATTTGGTTCCACCTATTATTAAATAATTTTTATCACATTAGTTATATGATTTTGAAACCATTAAGCTATTGTAATGTTAATATTAGATTAATATAAAATAATAATATTAATTATTGAGTCATTGTTACATGACCATGTTTGGGTTAGTTATAAAACCTACATGAATGTATTTATAGGGATGATACTATGAATTATTAGAAAATATGAAATCATATTAATATTATATAACAATTATAAATTTAATATAATCACATAAATCTTGATTTATTATAATATAATAATATAATTATGTAATCATACTCATGCAATTAATTATATAATTTTTTATTGTCTCTTTTTAATATCTTATTTGCGAAATTAAAGGAAATTTTTATTTTGTAACGGGTTGAAATTTTTTTTTATCAAAGGGCATGATTTTAATATCTAATTAGTTTTTTTGTCTTTATAATAGATGTATTTATTTTTAAAGCCACAATTAATCTAAAATACTATAATTTTTTAAAAAAATTTAAAAAAATTACGATTAATATAACATTCATAAATGAAAACTAAACAAATATTTCATAAACAAATCATAATATCCCCTTAAAAAATTTAATTTTCAAGTCACTTCCCAAATGCCATTTTTTAATTATGACAAAGAATCCAAAATAATTTCTATAATTTAAATTTCAAAAAAATTAATATTAAATTAATGAAATCATTTGTAAAAATTTGAGGTTTACGAGGAGAGTAACACTAAAATGGAATGAATTTAAAGTATTTGAAAACACCATTACTGAACACCCACGTAATTAAATGAATTATCTATAATATATTTTAAATTGAATATTTTTTCCAGTAAGGATCCGCAAAGATAAAATAATTATAAATCAACACTATGTCAATGAGAACATGGGTGGGATGTAGAAACAATGTTGTGGAATAAATGACCAACAAATGAAATTGGAGTTTTTTTAATAAAAGAAATATCGTCAAACCATGGAAATATGAAAGAATAATAATTTTATGTAAAACTTGAATTACATTAAATAGAAGGTGTAACTGGATCATATAATTATAATAGGTTACAAAAGATCAAATTTTATAGATCATAGTTAATGATAACTGATTATGGACCAAAAAAATTATTTGAGTCACCAAAATGGATTAAATATTTAGAAAACTTTTAATGAAACCCACATAAAGAAGTATTATGGTAATTGAAGATATAATATCATGATTGAAAAATTGTTTATGATATGAAATAAAAAATTGGATTATTTTAAACTTATAAAATAAATTAGGTGAATAATAAAAACCACTCTCAAATGACGAAATTGAGGTGAAAAAACCATTACATTGTATTATCGTTTACCCTACAATGATTTTAACTCTTAAATAATATAAATAACTATATTAATAAATTATTTATTAACATTAAAATAAATATAATATCCTTTTTATGAACATATTATATCAATATAGTACTAATATATTATATTATTATAGTATGCTTTCATTATAGGGTGTTTGAACCTTCAATTGTTTCATTCATGACAACTCAAAAAAGAAGAGATATATTCTCAGAAAGTAGAGCCATGTTCCTAAATAAATGTTAAATCATGAAACAATAATAATTTATTTTATATTATAATTTAATACACATTTTTAGTAGGTGAGAGATATGAAAATGTCATGTGATAAGAGAAAATATGATGAACTGTGTTTTGATGTGTTTACAGAGAGTATGGTAATATATTTATATGTATATTAAATAACCACTAAAACCTTAAAAACCATTAAAACCAGAAATATATATCATTATTAAATCATATCACCATTATATGAAATCCCATAATTATTTATAACATAATCATTATAACATTATTTATATAGATGGATAAATAAAAAAATTGAAAACATTTTGTAATTATTTAATACATAAAATTTTGAAATTACATCATTATAATGTGGGGGAATAATAATCATAATTATCTAATGAACATTATATAGCCATATTAATTCCAAACTAGAGACATCAATTATGAATATTGATGAATAATGTATTTCATTGCCCATCTATGTGTAAGTCTGCACATACATTGGAACAATGGATTCAATTTTCATATTGGAAGAAAGAAATTAATAGATTATGAAAATAAAAAAAAATCAAGAAAATTAAATCGTATAAATGATATTTATATGAAATATTAGTTTTTATATAATAGATTTTAATGAATATAAATATGAATAAATCCTTTTCTCTTTATAATAATATTATCTCGGACTGGATTCTTTACGGGAATTATTTTTGAAATTGAATGCCTAGTTATAACTAATTGTATGATGAATATTTTGAATGTGATAAATAGATCTATGATTACTATGTTTGAAGAGTTTAAATAATAATATTTGAGGAGTGTTGATTCTTTATGTGGTTGATATGCTACCCATTTAAAAATTAAGTGAATGATAGTTTTGTAATTAACCATTAGATTTTCAATAAAACTGTGTTACTATTCAAATGTATATTTCATAAAACGTTGGAAAAATTATAGGGTAATTATATGTGGGTATTTTTTTCCTCATTAAATGATTATGAATATTGAATATATTTTCGAAGTATTTTTCTTTTTGTAATACAAATTTTACCCAAATTTATGTTATCCCTGACAAATAAATTTAAATCCATGAAATAAATATTTTTTAGAAAAATTATTATTATAATATTTTCATAATTTATTCATATTTAATTAAAATTTTAAATAGTATTACCTAAAAAAAGTATTAAGTGTTCGAAATTTTTTATGAGTAGATATCTTAATGAGGAAAAGTAGTTTTTTAGAAAAATTGTGTTTTTATGTTTTAAAATATATATACATTATATGATTATCATATGTATAAATATCTAAAACATAAATAAGTTTATAATAGAAAATTTAAATTCCATTTGAATTTATATTCATCAAAAAATATAATTTTTTCCTCAAAACACTTATTTAGTTGAAAAGACTAATAATAGTTTTTATTAAGGTAACAATCAAATTTATTACAATAAATATGGAATATATGATTTATAATTTCAAAGAATATTTTTCAAATGAATAATTTTATTTCATAATTGAAATTTAATTAATTATAAATTCTAAAATATTTTATGAATCTCTTACATTATTTTAAAATAATAAAAATTGTAATCTTTACTTTAAGATATATTTAGATGAAAATGAAACTTCAAAAAAATCTCAAAAAATAATCTAATGCAACTTTCGAAGGAATGAACTCCAAAAAAATTAATTTTATAAAAATAGAATCCTCAAATATCAAAATTTTGTTATATAAAATACATAATATAATCATAAATGATTTATTTAAAAATGAATTTTGAAATAATATTGGATACAAATTATTCTTCCTCTAATGATATTAACGTTTACTGATTTACCAAAATAGTGTTTAATTTATAGTTAGTATTAAATTTATTCTATTAATGTGTGGATCATTTATGTTAGGTTTCAAATTTACCATTTTTTACCAATTATAACATCAGTTTTATAGTGTTTAGAATTTTTGGTTGTTACATTCTACCAATGATTAAACAATTTCAGTGTAAAAAATTTAATTACAATATACCAATGAAAATAACTAATGGACATTAATTTATAGAGATTAAAAATTAATAATTTCTTTAAATATATTGTATTTACTACCATTGTAAACATATAAATTTCATTATAATTGTCTAGTCTCTAATTTAAAATCATTTTTTTACAATTTAGGAGAAAATAATACTGTTATTAATTATGAAGACCTATATTATATATATATTTCTACAAGGGATTTTTTTAATTCTCTCATTGATCAAATGTAATATGTTTGTGTGAAATATGTTTCCCTTAATCTCTAAAATTAAACCTCTAATTGTAAGCAATAAATCCACCAATAAAATCATGTTCAATTAATCTATTTGAACGATAGTAATATTTTAATATGGAGTGTTCCTTTAAACATCATCTTGGTATAAAATAATAATAATACTCTAATTAATACAATACTAAAATAAAAAGGGTATTTCATTAATGACATTATAAAATATAACATATATACTAGAGTTCCAAGAATAAAATTCCAACATGACATCTATAACACTGATTTCTACAGTATTATTAAAATAAATATTAGAATCCACATGAGGAGTAGGGCTTACATTAGAATTACATTTTACTATTGAAATAGGAAGTTGGTGAAACTCATCATCATTGTTTGTCCATGTTTTAGGTAACTTACACGAATAATTCCCCAGTTCCCCACACAAATTATATTGAATTATTATGGTACCTTTAAATGAACGATAATTCTTTCATTCACATTTACTAAAATTAAAAACTTTCTATAGAAGTTTGATGACCTGTGTTACCCTATTCAATAATTAATGTATCATTACATCCCATTGATGATATTACCTAAGTCTTTCTTCCCAAATTTTTTACATAAGAAAAAATTTAAAATATTTTTTATTCAGTATATTTATCACATGATATTTCTTTAGAATCCATGCTTATTTTTTTGTTTTTTTGTAAAATTCACTACCTTCACATTATTAATCATATTAATAGAAATTTTATTTTTTATAATTTAAATATTTCTCAATAAATATCTCATTATGATGGATGTTTTCATTAATATGATCTCTAAAGTTCCCCTCAAACCCATGGTTTCTTCTACTTCTGGACACTACTAAAAATTAAATGGTTTACATGACTACTGAAACATTAATAATGTAGATGAATTAAACTAATTATTTCAGGAACATAACCCTAATGCATCTTGTTCTTTTACATTATGTCTTAGACCAATACATCGTTTAGTTTGACCAATATCAATTTTAGGATTTCTCAGGATACTCTATAGAATGACCCTCACTTTACATACGTTGACATTACAGAAATTTTGTGGAATACTAAAACATTATTAAAATTGAAAAAATGACCATACAAGACTTGTTTCTTTAGAAATATGGAATACATAAAAATGATACATAAGTGAGTTGCATTATATCCCACTTGTTTCTTATTGACTTTCACTCCTTATAGAGAACTCAAGAATAGTATATATTTTCACAACATAGGGAAGGAAACTTAAACATGGTTAAGCTCAAATTCTCAGTAAGGGTGGAAAAGGGAGACATGTAAGCCTAAATTTTATCATAATGGGATGAGAATGTGGTCGCGAAAATAAAAGATCATACCGAACATATCAAATACCACAGCATAAATATTGACAATTCATAAGAAATGAATCAAGTTAAAAAAATATGCCATGAAAGAATAACATTGGAATAAAACATGAAATTGTTACAACACATTATCCAATTCTGATTTCCATTGTTTCTAAGGAATTATTTCCAGGACCATCATACTGGAAAAAGTCCTTTACTGAACCAAATAAACCCAATTCTAGAACTATATTACTGAACCAAGTGACCTTTATTCAATCCCAATATTAATGAACATAATAACTGTCAATCAAAAACTGTATTACTGAACCGAGTAACCATCATTATAGGACAGTTTTATCTTGTGGTTATAAATCTTTACCTAATTCATTTGATGGAGATATAGGTCCCACCCATCACATAATGAAATCATACATACATGTGAGAAAAGATCATAAATTTATATATCATAAACCATTAAATAAATTCGGTATCATAAATATGTTATAATATCATAAAATGATGAAAGATATAGGTTTCATAACCATTTAATCATAAAAAACATGTGAAAAGAAGTGGGTTTCAAAAGAATATAACCCATTAAAGAGAAACGGGTTTCATAAAATCATGTAATATACACACAACACATTCAAAGATATATTATAAAAATAAAAAATGAATAATTTCCCATAATAATATTATTAACACAGAGGTATGTTATCATATATGGGGAATAATTTTGAATGTTCATTTAAAACCCTTTCAGAGGAATATATATTTTCTTTAAGAAAATTTATTTTTATTACATAAAACCGTTTTAAAACATATTTCATGGAAAATATCATTGAAAACTTATAAATAAATATTTTAAAACCTAAAAAAATTAAAATCCATTTTTCAATGAGTAATATATTAAATGATATTGTGAAAATATTTTTGAAAACATTGTTTTTGAATACAATCGATTTCCGACTGAAGAGAGAGGTGGTCAGATTTTACTAAAATATTATCCTACATATAAAAAAGAGTATAAATGGTACTATAAATGATGATATATTGATTAAATATATGTGAAAAACTCATTAATATTAACTAATTATTGATCATAATATTTCATTAACAAAAGAATATAGATAATCAATCTCGAAAAAAATGAAAACATTATCTTAACCAACTCTAATAACTGGGTGAATTGGGATCATAGTCTCCATTTAATAAAATAAAATTGTATGAATCGTAATATATCTTGAAAATAAGAAGAATGATGATATGACATTAAAAATTAAATTATAAACACATTAAAAAAATTGTCCATGAAAAAACATTAGCCTCAATGAAGGAAAATTGAGGCAATTTTTTTTACCGATTTGGTAACTTTTTGTTATTATATCCAGTGAAAGATGAATAAAAGAATAGATATGTTAATACCCATAAATTTAGTTATAATATATATATAATTTGATCATGTGCAGAATATACATCACCCAAAAGGAAAGATTGGAGAACAAAGTGGTCATCTCATAGAAATTATATTTTAGTTGAAACCCCCCTTACCATGTGTCTTGACTCTTTGCATACTCATACAAGATTCATATATAATAAATATAATATAATTATAAATATTTTACAGATGATTATTCTTATATCTAATAACATATATAGTTTTATAATAACCTTATATTAACAACATGTTAATGATCAAATGTTAAGGTTTCACTTCTGTTAATATTCTCTTTGTTTTTGGCATGTGTCTTATTCTTTAACATCTTTGACCCTTTTAATAATATCATGATTCTTGAATATAAACCATGATATAAATATTATGAATATAATTTATATGTTTATTATAATAATATATAGAATATATGTGTACGAAATGGAATACACCGTTCATGGAGATGATAAGTCATATGTACGCATCAATATTAATTCTATCATTATTGTCGTATTGAATGAGTGCATGTGAATTAAATATGTGTATATATATAAATTTATATATATATATAATAACTCTATCACCATTAATATATTTTATATATCATATATGTTCATTAAAAATATCATTAATACATTTCGTGGGGTGTTTGAAAGAATCACATCGCTTTGAGGAGGCGGTAGCCGACACTTCCTCAAATGAGATTATCGTATTAACAAAAGTAGAATGTAAATATGTGTGTGTTGAAAAATAAATACATAAGCTAAAATTCATATTAAATATATAATATTAAATATATAAATTTACTTTCCATTATAATGGTCATTATGATTGGTGGTATGAAGAAAATATCAACCATTATATTGTGAGGTAGTAGTTCACTGTACACAGAAACATTTTTTTCAACATCCATTAGATAAAGGTATGTATATGTTTACATTAGAAATATTTCATAAAAATATTATAGTATATGGAGGATATTTTTTTGTAACACAATAACAGAATAAAGAATGCGGAGGGGTGCATAAAGAAAATAATGTAAAAGAGCATGAGAGAAGACGTTACCTCTTAACCAGGAAACTGCATTTGGTTAATAACAAAAGGCCTCCTTGAAAAGATTTCTACCCAAAGGGAGGCTTCAAGGTCATTTTTATGGTTTTCAAAGGCTACATGGGAATATATAAGATGTACATAAATTGTTTTAGAGGTGTGAGGAATGTTTAGAGGTGGTGAACTTCTATTGGGATGGAAAATGAATCATTTTGAATTTATAGAAATAAGTTACGTGTGAACATGTTATTAACTAAAACAAGTCATACCAAAAAAAAATCTCAATAATTGAATGTTTATGGCCGAAAAATGGAAATACAATGGGTATATGACCAGTTTCTATGTCATTTGGGCCCTTAATGTGATGTTTTAGTCTCTAATTAAGCTTAATTTGGCCTTAATGGTTGTGATTAATTTTAATCACTTTTTAATAATTTGGGTCAAAAAGTAGTATCTCTTATTAGATTCTAAATATTATACTAAACACAATTTTTTATGTCAAAATTTTGAAATTCCATTAATTGAAGTGGAAAATTAAAGATTAGTTCTAATCCCATAGATGGGATGATATAATAGGTTGTTAATGTTGGAAGAAGTTCAAATTTTGTTAAGATTTTATATTTAGTTTCAAAGTGAAGTTTACTCGAATGAATTAATTTTTATTATTAGATGTAATATTTATCTAATGTGACCTTAAAAATAATTTATAATATCATTTATCAATAATAATTAGTTAGAGAAATGGCATTTGTTAACTAAAAAGCATTATTTTTTTACTATTCATTGACATTCTAAATTCAAAAATGATGTTTATTTTATAAAATTAAATCTATGAATTTGTCTAATTTTTTTTATTAGAAGGTAATTAAAAGTGGTTTCTTTGAGAAAATGTTATTTTTAAACAAAAAATAAAATTACAAAAAATCATATATTTTATTATCATTATGTTTCATTTATATAAAATAAAAATAAAAAATGTTTGGAAAGTAGTTATTAATATTAATATTACCATGATTAATGACTAGGTTTTAATATTCTTATTCAAATAATTAAAAAAATAAAAATATATGTTTTGTACAAGCTCATTGTTGCGTGTATCATAAGACAAATTACTGATTCATGCATTATTAAACAATGTCACTGATGAATGAAAAAAATCATTGAATTCATGTAATACATTATATAAATTTAAATTTAAATTTATTATAAAAAAGGGCCATAAAAACTCTAAGTGATACATTCTAACCCATTAATTTGAATTTCACCCTCAAATTTCATCACTCGTGTGAAAAAATGATGATACTCCTACATCATCATATCTTCAAGTTCCCACAATGATTCCCCTAACTAGATATTTTTTCACACAAAAATCTGATTAGCTGAGTGGTATATATTCATAGAACATTCTTTGATCAGTTAATAAATTCAATAGGTTTTTCTTAGAAAGAAAGATCCTTATCTACTGGTATGACCTCTTAGTTCAGTACATGTGAAGGGTCTGGTATGTTCTTTCTCGGGAGTGACATGTGAAACACATCAAGGACTTGAGAGATATTTGAAAGAAGTTCCATGTGATAGGTGAATGATCCATTATGATGAGAATCTCAAACGGACCATTATATATATGGCATAGTTTCCCTTTCTTCCAGAATCTCATAAAAGTTTTCTGGGTTGAGATTTACATATACATCATTTAACAAACATCAAATTCAATATCTCGTCGATGGTTGTCATCATAAACTTTTTACTCACTTTGAGATACCTTGATATGATGCTGTATGGTTATAACCTTCTCGACCATTTCATTAGCGATATCATTTTCCAATAGAAGTTGTTTTTCCAAACTCATCGTTACATATTGGGGCTCTATATTTAATCCCATAAAGGGATTCATATGGTACCATATGAATGCTTGAGTGAAAGATAATGTTGTATGAAAATTAAACTAGAAGAAGGTGTTGATCCCAACCCCCATTGAATTCCATAGATTAATATATCAACATATCCTCTAGGATTTGAATAGTTATTTTGGACTTACTATCTTTTTGAGGATGATAATTCATGATGAAACTCAATACTATATCAACTTCTTTCTGAAGACTTTGTTAGGATATTGAGGTAAATATCATATCCCAATCTCATAAAATAGAATGTGGTGCTCCATTAAACATTACTAGTTCATTAATGTATAATATTAAAATCAAATCAAGAGAGTAATATTCCTTGATGGTGATGTAGTGTTCTCACAATGTATGGCGATCGACTACCACACATATAAAAATAATCCGATTAGAGTTTTTGGGTAGTCTAAAGGAAAAATCCATCGAAATGATCTCCCATTTCCATTCTGGTATGGGTAATGGATGCATAATACCTTTAGGGTTGTTTCTTTTAGCCTTAACATACTGGCATATAGAACACTGGGAGAAAAATATTGTGATATCACTCTTCGTTCCATCCCAGAAAAAGTATTCATTCAATTCCCTATACAACATCATTCTTCTAGGATGACTAGAGAATGAAGTACTATGAGCTTCCTATAATAGCTTCTTCTTCAAATATGGAATGGAAGGAACACATACATGGTTCCTTAACCATATTATTCCATCTTGATCAATGCTAAACTCATGATCATTTATTGACCTTCCTCTGTAGCTCTTAATCTTTATTCTGCACCTCCATAATCTTTACATTCATAGAGGGGTGAAAATTCATTTGGTAAGGATAAGAATATTCACCTTCCTTCATGATTTATAGGTTCATCCTTTTCAAATCTAGAAATATTGGATTTTTTTCCTCATAATAGATAAGCTAGAATTATTGTTTCTATTCACGGCATGATCCACATTGTTCACTTTCATAGGGTGGTAATGTATAGAGAAATAATTATCATTTATCAACATTGACCATATAATCTGGGGAATGTTAAACTCCTTCTATATGAACATATATTTCAGACATTTATTATTAGTATATATACTACACTTTTTCCCATAAAGAGAATGCATATGAATCATTAATGAAAAAATTATTGCTACTAATACCAAATCATGTGTTGGGTAATTTTTCACATCAATATTCCATTGTCATGAGGCATAGTCTATAACCATGTTATTAATATTAAGAGCACATCCCAATCCTTTATTTGATCCATATATATATATATTACTAATCCTTCTCCACTACAGGGAAATGTAGGCATAGGTGCACTGACCAACATTCTCTTCGTTTACTTGATATTTTCCATAAATTCATATATTTAATGGAGGACAACAAATTTTAAAGTTAATATGGTCATAGGATTAGATAGATATAAAAAATTCCCCACAAATCATATGTATTATCTTGCTAACTCAAGATGGCTATGGATCTCAGTCACTGTGGTTTGTCTGAGCCGTCTTTCAATAGCCTTTTTGTTTGACGGATCTTCTGCAATTCCATCTATTGATATTATGTGTCCTAATAATGAATACTTTTTATCCAAAATTCTTACTTTTTATTTTTTCACACAACTAATCCTTCTTAAGGTCTTGAGTACAATTCTCAAGTGATCTTCATGATCTTCCTTGATATCTAAATAGATAATAATATATATATATATAAAGACTACCATAAACTAATCGATTAAATATCTAAATACTATTAATTAAATCCATCAACATAATAGCAGAGTTAGTAAGACCAAAAGGATTCACATTATATTAATAGTGACCATACCATGAATGGAATGAATTATTATGTATGAACTCCTTTTTTAACATCATGTAATGATATTCAGAATGAAGGTAAATCATTGAATAGTATTGTTCTTCGCTTAGTTAATAAAAAAAGTCATCAATATGAGGAAGTGGTTACCTGTTCTTTATTGTGTTCCTGTTTAGAATTATATAATTAATTTAGAGTTTCATTGATCCATTTTAATTTTCAAAAAAAGAACCAGTTAACCCTATAGAAACAAAATGAGCTAAATTAATCCATTATCATGGTTTTATTAGTGTTTCATCTTTATATCCTATAACTCAAATGGGTCCATTCTATGAGGAGTCTTTGAAATTTGTGTGGAACCATGTACAAGTTCTATCGAGAACTCAACTTCAATTTTTCAGCGAAGAAATGGAAACTCTTATGGAAGCAATTCCAAAAAATCATTAAAAAATATTCATATCATCAATGTTGATCTTCTCCCCATCAATTTTAGATAATTAACAAATTTGAATGGTAATTGAGACCCATATACTAGATGTAATCTCCACAAGAAGTTCATAATTATCATCACATTGATGGATGATCATATGATTGTTTGAAATATGAAACATAACGTCCCTTCAATGAAAACTGATTTGAGATTTATGCATAGAAATCCATTTTATTCCTAGTATGACATCAAATTCGGCCAAAGGATGAATTATTTGATTTGGATGACGTAAATTCCCTTAAACATTAAATGGAGAAGAATCATAGTCTTGAGATAAAAAATCATAGCATTAGATGTTTGCATGGATAATTTCACTAATAATTGTTTTGGAATAATATAAAAACCCTTTAAAATCATTATATTTGAAAGAGTGTGTCGATCCATAATAAATTATGACACTAGAAATTCAAGATTGGATGGTAACTGTACCTTTCCTCATTTTGATATAACTACCCTAATTTAAAATTTGGATTTCATGATATTTCCTCTTATCCCTTAGCTTATGACATTTCTAATTTCTATCCTCATTACCAACTATTGGGATTGGAATTTGGTTAGAACAATGATCAATCTTATTACACTTGGAGCACAGAATCATGGGAGCTGCATTTTGTGTGGCTTTTCTTCCATTAGAATTTTGAGAAAACTTCTTACCATCACCTCATAAATAAATTTCTTGATGTCCTTCCCTTACATATATAAATCATTTTTTAGACCCCTATGGTAATTTTCTATATTCTTCTTCCCAAAAATAGATAATAAAATAACATTCGACTTATTTTCTTTTGGGATTTTAGAGTGTACAATGAACTCCAGATTCCTCTTCTTATCAACAAAATGAGATTGATACGTGGATCCCACCTCTATTTGAAATTTGATTTCAAAACTCACAATCTCTTTGTAGAAAATAATGTATATTAAGGAAAATTCTATTATAATACATTTCATTATGACACCAAAGAAACGATCAGCTTTACTTTCATGTTGGAAGATAATTCCGGAAACGTACCTCGCCAGACTTGTGAAATTAGCCCCATAGGTACCAAGAGACTAATAATCCCTATGAATTATCAAAAGGGTCTCTTTATAAATCATAGAACAGAGAATTCGAGGAATGTACTTATTGAAAAAAAAAATGAACTTGTCCGAGACTCTAGATTACAACTCATCGTGATACCTTGTAATTTTCATTAAAGTCCACCATTGATCTTCTTCCCCTAATAACTGATAAATTTCTAGTATTACATTAGCATGATCTGAACATTGAAGTATGGAGAATATATTTTTAATTGTTACAAATCCATTGTTCCACATCATGTAGATCAGGAGACCCTCTGAAAGAAGGTGGATTTTTGCTCATGAAAGACTCAAAACAATGTTATTCACTCTTTTTCTTATTTAAATGTCTTGCATTATTCATATATTGGGAATAAACTATGATCATATAAATGATTTTTTTCAGTCCACTTCACTTAGAATTTAGAAATTCAAGAGGAAAATAATTAGATTCTCTATATCAATATCCATTAAGGTAGTTCTTTCAAGTTTTATCCATTAACTAAAACCAATTGAAAAGAGTAAAATATAGATTTCATAATAAGGAACAATATAATCATGAAATATCTCTTAATGGATTTCAATATTATAAAAAATTCAGTAATATATAACACATTAGGTATATCCTAGGTTATTCAAAGTCAACATAGCATTTAATCTTTCATAATGGTTCAGAAATAGTTTTTGAATTGCAAAAGAATATTCCGTGAGAGTTTCAAACTATGTGTATAATAAGGCTCGATTTCATGTACTAAATTACCTCGAATCATGCCTGAAAAAACTTATTAGTTTTATTACCCATAGGTACATCTATTCTAGAGCAACATCCACTTATAGTGACTAGATGTGGATGTATTTATAGGAAATCACTCACTCTATCCTTCAACAAAATTATAGGACATTTCCATATACATTGAATCATCCTTATACACATCCTTAGACATGTCCTTAGGGTTCTCACAAAGGTTCTCTCAACCTAGTTTCCAAAGGACAACTAAAATTTTCCTCTGATACTAACAATATAGCCCCTCAATTTATAAATATTAAAATTATATAACTTTTGAGGAATACTTAGACATAATAAAAATAAACGTAAGAAGAATATATAAGTCTAATTCCTTTGTAAACCTAGAATACATAAAAACAGATACTTAAGTGAGATACATTATCTCCCACTATTTTATTCTTGACTATTACCCTTATTATAAAACATAATCATAGTAAATATATTCCCAAAATGGGTACGGAAACAAAAAAAGTGGTGAAATTAAATTCTCAGTAACTGTAAACAAGGGACACATACATGGATAAACATGAGAATAAGGTTTTGAGAATGTGACCATTAAAATAGAATATCATACACTTCATATCAAAAATCATGGCATTAAGATTTTAATTTATTAGGACAATAATTATAATGAAAAAATAATATAGGCCCATAATGAATTACATAAGAATAAGACATGGAATTATAGAAACACATAAGCATATACAAATTTCCATTGTATAAAAGGCATCATTTCTATGACCATATTTGTGGATATAGTCTTTTACATAACTAGGTGACCCTCGTTCCATCCCTTTATTCCTAAATTGAGTGACTCTCATTCCAGGCCAGCATTACTAAACTAAGTAACCATCATTATAGCCCTGTATACTGAACCATGTAACCCCTATTCTAGCCATATTTTATCCCATGATATTAAATCTTTTCCCAATTTAATGGTGGGAGTTATAGGTCCCACTCACCACATAATGAAATCATACATACATTTTCCACAAGATCATAAATGAATATATCATAACACATGAACTGATATGGGTATCATAAATATATAAACATATCATATCCTATTGAAATATACAGGTATCATAATTATTTCATAAAAAAACATATCTCATGAAAAGAAATAGGTTTCAAGAACATATAAACCACGAATGATAAATGGGATTCATAACATCATTCCATAAAAACATAATCAATTCAGATATATAATATGAATTGAAGAAATTAATAATTTCCCACAATGTCATGATTAAGGCCATTTGTTTTTTTCTTAGATGGGAAATATTTTTGAAAGATCATTGTAAAACACTTATTGAAGAAACTATCATTTCATTTTAAAATTTTATTTTTATTACATAAAACCTTTAGAAAACCTTTTTCTTTGAAAATTCATTTTAAAAAATTTGAAATAACCTTTTAAAACAAAAAATCATTTTTAACATCCAATTTTCCTTGAAAACTATCTTCAAGGATCTTTTGAAAACATTTTTGAAAACATGGTTTTTGATTACAATAGATATCTAAATGAAGAGAGAGGTGGTCAGATTTTACTAAAACATATTCTTAATTACTAAAGAGTGGGACATGGTAATATAAAATTATGATATATTGAAAAAAAAGATAATGAAACATATTAATTTTATTAAATTATTTTTCATAATATTTTATCAAAGTATGTATAAACATAAAAATATCAAAAAAATGAGGACATTGAATCAAAAATATAACAAACCATATTTTACATACATTGTTATTACATCAGAATTGATGTATATTTATAACAACATATAACAAAACCATGAAAAGTCCATATAGGTATATTGTCATTAGATTCTGGGAAACATAAAAAAACTAATTCATAAAACATCTACATTGTCTCACTTTTATTTAATCATAACTAGACTCATATTTTGCATGTCATATTTATTGCCATTCTTCCTGACCTGGGGAAAATAAAGATACAAAATGGTGATCTCAAATACTCATTAATGGTAAGAAAAAGAAATATCAATCATATCGTATTCATAAGTACATAACATTTTAAAATCTTATCCTATATGAGATATCATAATATCATGTCATGGGAAAAATTATATAAGTGAAATGTAATCCCAATAATAATAAAATAAGACATGAATCTTTGTGTCATGCCCACATAAGCTTATAAAATCATTTCATACTAGTCAACGTTCTTTTTCCTAGACCATTATAGTGGACAAAGTCTGTTACTAAACTGAGTTCACTCCACCTTCCAGTCCTGTATCACTGAACAAGATTAAATTTTTGTTCCAACCATGTCTATCTGATGAGATATAAATCATTACCCAATGAATTAGAGGGAGATATATGTTCCACCTATAACATAATTAATCCATTCATATGTGTTCCAGAAAAAAAACATAAATCTTACATCATAGCATAAACCATGTAATAAAAAGGGATTCTTAAACCTCATGCCATCATAACATAATCTATATAAGATAAAAGAACTTCATAAAAATAATACATCACAACATAATCAAATCAAAGTAATAATAGGGATAGAAACATAGAACCATATAATCTTATATGGAAAATAATTTTGATAAAATAATTGTACTTATTTCGTGAGGAAAATATTATTTCTTCTTCAAAAACATTTTCTTTTCTCAACATTTCATGAAATTTTAAAATAAAAGAAATTAATTGAAAATAAAAATTAAAACTTGTAAAAGATGATTCATTTAAATAATGCTATATGGAAGCATAAAAATTCGTTCATGCTATATAAGTGAAAGGAAAACATTCTCCTTGTAATTTTTCCAGAGAAGTCAAAAAGTACCATGTATAGTAAAAAAAGTAAGATTCCTTCCATAACATGTGGTAAAAGTAAAAAAAGGTAAAAAATGAATTGAGAAATTCATGGATTAATATTAAACATTTTATGACAACATTTTTAGAATACATGGAAATGAATTATAAATATAACCCTAGTAAACCCTTACAAATAAACAATCTTGGATAAAAATGAGATTAGAAATGTTATCCCTTACCTTTGGTCTGATATGATTTTTATATATATAAATATCAGGTATAATGATTTAAATAATGAAAATAATTTATTATAGAATCATAATAGTAATTATAATAACATTTATTATCATATTTTCATCTATTGGTCAGTAACATTTCATTGTTACTCATTATTCATGTATTAACTGTTTTATGTTCTTACGTATGTTTTTTCTGATAAGTTATTGTCCCAATTTTTAGGATATAATTATATAATTTAAATCATTTTATTAGTATAATATATATCATATTTATTAATTTAATTGATATATATATTCATGGTTTAATGAAGATCATGTTGAACGATTCATATCACACCGTGGAGACAGTAAGTCGTACGTATGCACGAGTGATGATATTGTTCGCATAATTGTTGAATGGTATTGAAGTGGATGGTGTATAGTATCTCAGAATTTTTATAATGTTATAGTATTAATATATAGGTATTATTTACACCAATATACCTATCCAAGTATGGTGGTGGTGAAAAACAGATTACATCACGGTGTGTAGATGATAATCTTTACGTACACACTCGCAGTGATTTCATTTTTTCATATGATTTATAGAGTGTGAAATAGGGTTGTTTCATATTTATAATGACATATAATTATATGAGTTATAATGATGTTATTATTTTATAATAAAACAACTAAAGAAGATGAAGTATAAGAACAATAAAATTTGAATGAATCGGTAGAGGAGATTACCTATTCCTCGACGTGCCTCCATTGAATTTACATATAGAGAACTACTGTTAGTATTTTTTGAAAACTAGAACATCCATAATGTTACTTTTGACACTGGAAAATACATCCAAAAAAGGTTGTAAATGCTTCCATACGTGGTCTAAGATCGTATCACATTTTGAAAGCTTCAATTTGGATAGTTGTAGGGCCAGAACAGAGTTACGGATTATGAGTTCTAGACATTTGATGTTGGGTTGGAAAACTGGTTCGCAAAGCCCATTTGTGAAGCCCTCTCCACGATCACGGAGTGCCACCGTGAAGCATGGAGGCGGTAGTACTCTGTGAAGCTCTCTAACGTTCACGAACTATTGCAAATCAAGGAGGCAGTAATGCTCCGCGAGCCGCTTTGACTTTCGCAAGCCTCCGCGAAGCAAGATCCATCTTCACACCAAGCGGGCTCTACTTCGCGGCGCCCCATGCCTATAAATACCCAGTTCACCCGATTCACCAAATGGCCACTCCGCCCCTTGGGCGGCCGATCTACCAGTTCACAGAGCACTGCATTCCTTCACGAAGTGGCTCTTCTAGCCCATGATCTGTGAGGAGCTTCTTTCACGTTGCTGCCCTGCGAGCCCATGCTCCCTGATCAGCTTCCTTCGCATTTTTGCTCCATGAGCCCATGCTCCGGGAACAGTTCCTTCATGTTTCTACTCCACGATCCCATGTTTATCTAGTATCTTCCTTCGCATTACAACTCCGTGATTCCATGCTCTGTGGGAAGTATCCTTCGCGATGTTTCTCTATGAATCCATGCTCCGTGTGTCCATGCTCCTCGATTCAGTGCTTCACAAGACCCCATTTTCCACGAGCCCCTTTTCTCTATGAAGCTACTTCGTGAAGACTGATTCTTTGCGAGGCTCTGAACATTGTGCTCGCCAGTCCATACCATTGTGGCTGCGCCCCTGCACCCCCACTCGGGGTCAATGTTGGGCTATTGTCCCGGCCCTTCGAGTCGATCCCTTCACTGCTGTCACTGAGCCCCATGAAAATTGGAGAGTCGCACCACAATCTTTTTGGGCCGGGACATCGGGATTTTCCAATGCACCCTTATGCACACCCACCTTCCACATGTGGAATACCATGATATGAGATACTCCTCCAGACACCATAGAACACCTTGAGTCGACATATTCCTCTTGGATCGTATACCATGTTGTGAGTAGATATTTTCCTCATCAATTCCCCATGTACCTTGAGTTGATCCATTCCTCATGCAACTCATCCAAACCCCATCACTTGGCTCATATGCCAAATTGTACCAGAAAGGGCCGCCCTCATGTAAGACCCAACACCAACCGTTTCTAGGCACATTATGCTAGTAGTCCTATTTACATGAGTTTAAACTATAGTATTCCATATTTCCAATCATAGTATTCCTCTTGCTCTAAAAAATATATTTCTTATTCCCCATGCATAGGATGCAAATAGTCTTTTCTACATGACTATAAACTATAGTACACCCTATGTTCCAAACATAGGACACCTCTTGCTCCAATAAATAGATTCCTTATGCTCCAAGAATGGGATGCCAATAGTCCACTCTAAATGACTATAAACTGTAGTACTCCCTATATAACGAATTTAGGATGCCTCTCGCTCCTACCAAGAGAGGCCTTATGCTCCAAGCATGAGATGCCAATAGTCCTCTCTACATGAATATAAACTGTAGTGTACCCTATGTTCCAATAATGGGATGCCTCTTGCTCCAAACAAGAGATTCCATATGCTCCCAACATAAGAATCCTAATGCCATGATTACAGTGGCATAATTTCAAGAGCATTGGAATTCATTAAAACATTCAATCAATCCATGTTACGTTTTCCATTCCCTTTATTCGGATCTTCATCCAATTCCATGTCCAAAGGGACCCCCTAATGGCATGGTCCCATGCCACCTCGACTCACCTACAATCACGGGGAAATTCCCCCTGAAGACTTTGAACAACACTTTGAATCAGGTCCTATGTTTTTTAACACAGTCAAAATTCAACCCTCATTTGTTTGTCCCCATTTCAGGCTAACGCGATATGGATGCTATGTTCAAACATGGTAAATAGTTATCCTCTATCACCACACCACCCTCATTGTGTTCTTAATGTCGAGCATGTAATTCACACTTTTCATCTCCTTTTTTCGGACTGATTCCAACACCCCTTGGTGATATCCTGCTCGTGCACTCGCACACATGTGTTTTCCCCAATTACATACCTCAACCCACCTATGATTTGGAATGAAATCATGGAAAGACCTGAAGAAGACATTATAGGAAACTACCTTTCGTAAGCCCCAGTCACCATTGTCACTCCATAGCAGCACCTGGTGGCTCCCTTGTGTAAGGCTCATCCACCGTTGTTGCTCTATAGCGGCACACGGGCAGCTACCTTGCATAAGCCCCCGTCACCATTGCTGCTCCATAGCGGCACCCGGGTAGCTCCCTTGCATAAGTCCCATCCATCGTTGCCGCTCCATAGTGGCACACGGGCAGTTACCATGCGTAAGAACCATTCACCATTGACGCTCCATTGCGGCACCCAGGAAGCTCCCTTTCGTAATCCCCATCCACCTTTTCCTCTCCATAGAGGCACCCGGGTAGCTTCCATGCATAAGCCCCATCCATCATTGCCCCTCCATAGCGGTACCCAGGCAGCTTCCTCGCGTAAGCCCCATCCACTATTGCCGCTCCATAGAGGCACCCGTGCACCATCCTTGTGTAAGCCCTATCCACCATTGTCGCTCCATAATGGCACCCTGGCAGCTCCCTTACGTAAGCCCCATCTATAGTTGCTTCTCTATAGCGGCACCTGGGCAACTTCCTTTCATAAGCCCTAGTCACCACCCTTCACGGATGCACCTTTCACAACATGATTGTCAGGTCTTTTCTATCTCTTTTTTCTCACACCGAGCATGACTCACGTGGGCGTAGAGCAAGCACTGACCATGACATCATCCCGGTAATCCTATAGTGTAAACCCCACACCACTCCCAAACTACGAGGTCTTTGATCCTTGCCTAGACAAGGTACATAGGAATCTTCCATAAGGTTCAATCCCACCATCCATTTGCCCCGACTATCCCACGTCGGTGTACCGAGTCCATTTCCACCACCATCAACTATGGGGACTTTGATACATGCCAAGGCAAGATATGTAGGATGTCTCCATGAGGTTCAAGCCCAACACTGGGCAGCCTAGAGTGTAAGCCACACACCTCCATCCGAACTACGAGGACTTTGATCCATGCCAAGGGAAGGTATGTAGGAAGCCTCCCTGAGGTCCAATCCAACCATCTACCTAGACCCAAGTTCCTTATTCACCTCATTTCACCGACTCCTTCCCCAACACTAGGCATCCTAGAGTGTAAGCCCCACACGTCCACCAGAACTACGAGGTCTATGATCCTTGCCAAGACAAGGTACGTAGGAAGACTCCCTGAGGTTCAAGCCCACCATACATTGGTCCCGACTACCCCACTTCAGTGTAACGATCCCCTTTCCAACACCAAGAACTATGAGGACTTTTATCCTTACCAAGGCAAGGTACGTAGGAAGCCTCCATGAGGTTCAGGCCCACCATAGTTGGAACCCAGGTCCTCCTTCACACGGGTTCACCGACCACCATCCTGTATCAAACTACATGGACTTTGATCCTTTCCAAATAAAGGTACGTAGGAAGCTTCCATGAGGTTCAAGACCATTAGCTATTTGTTCTGACCACCTTCACATCAGTTCACCAGCTCATTGAGCATCCTAGAGTGTAATCATCACACCCATATAAACTATGTGGTCTTTGATCCTTGCTATGTTGGGGTATGAAGGAAGCCTCTATGAGGTTCAAGCCCACCATCCATTGGTCATCCTAACCCCCAGCATGTCAGTTCATCAACACCTACGGTAGCCTAGAGAGTAAGCTCCACACCATCCTGAACAATGTTGTCTTTGATCCTGCTAAGGCATGGTAGGTAGGAAGCCTCCATAGGGTTCAATACCAACTCCCCATTTCTTCCGACCACCTTCACGTCAGTTCCCACCACCAAAAATAAGTGGTATTTGATCCTTGGCAAGGAATGGTATGTAGGTTGCATCCATGAGGTTCGAGCCCCACCATCTATCTGGGCCCCAGGTCCTCATTCACGTCAGTTCGAACTCATCTAGTGGTAAGCCATTATTACCTCAATCTGTGGCAAGCCATTGTTACCCCATTCAGCGGTACGACGCTGTCAACCTCATTCAGCGGTAAGCCATAGAAGTTCACCATAGATGGTAAGCCTCCGTCAGATGAACTGCATGGACTTTTATTCCCTACCACAAGGATAAATAGGAAGCCTCCATGAGGATCAAGCCCAGCACCCTTGCATCATCCTGATCTATCTCATGATCCCATGTTTTTTGGGAAGATCATGCACTAACTTGGAGCTTCTATTTCCTCAAGGTCCCATCCATGCATCCATTCTCACAGATCGCCTCCTCAAGTGTCCCAAAATCTCACTGAACTATGCGGACATTGATTCCCTGAAATAGAGATACGTAGGATGTATCTTTGAGGCTCAAGACCAAAATTATTGTCACCTTCGCGACTATCCCATCTCATTCCCCCTCCATTCCATTCAACTCTCCACCATCCATCCTAATTCTCACCAGGGCCACCACATCTCTGTGGGATTATGACATCCACTTCCTCACTACTCCTAGAAGTACTTGGGCCACTTTCCATGTGTAAGCCCCAACATGTATTCGGGTCGTTGTCCTCTACGTACAACCCGATTAATCACCCATTCGAACTACATGGGTTTTGATCCCTGTCGTCTACATAGGGTATATAGGAAACCTCCCTGAGGTTCAATCCCATCCAATGGTAAACCATAGTGTCCCCCCATTCAGGGGTGCAATCTCCCTAATCCACCCTCAATGGTGTTCAGATCAGCCCTTACGGTGCAACATCACCCCTCCATGGGGTGCACCACTTCAGATCCGTCCCTTTTGGTCGTTCTGGTCCATCCATCTTCCAAGAGCTCCTTCCTCGGGATCTACCAATCTGATCTGTCTCTTTGCGACATTCTGATCACCCTCATTCTGTCTCCGCAAGACGTTAAACTTGTTTCCTACCTTTTGATAATCATGAATTTCATGAGGAAAACCTTGAAAGACACACCCTTGGTGTAATCGTCTATGCAAGATGTTAAACTCGCAGTGTACCCTGTGTTATACATGGGAAGCTAAGGAAAACCTCAGAGACATGCCTCTGGCATAAGATACCCCACGACTAACACATGATGCCTCTTGTTCGACACCCTTGAGATGCACTCTTATGAGGAAGAATATAGGTTCCCCTATGTCCATGCACCCAGTGATGCCCCGACATGCCTGATGTTGTAATCTACTCTGACCGAAGGTTTCTACCATTTCAAGACCCCATGTAATTTCCAAATGGACATACTGTAATTAACCTGCATCCATGAAGATATGGCACAGAGAATGAGATTCATGAACCATGACTTAATCTATAAGGGAGACCTGGACTTGGGGAAGTGTTCTAAGGAGGAATCCACTGAATAATGTATCGATATCCCATAATCCTGTTTCGATCAAGGAGAAAACATCCCTGAATAAGCGACGGATGTCTCCTGCCATTGGAAAGTGGTAATGTGGGGCAACACAGTTGCATTTCCTCAAACGATGGATGTGTGCGCCCCAGCAAGAGCATCGAAAATAGTTACTAGTGATGTTTATAAGAGTAATGGTCAAGGGATTAAAGATATTTAAGGATTCAAATGGAGAGAAGTTGAGAAGGATGAGTTACCCTTTTATAAGAGAATAGATGAGATCTTTAAGAAACTCTCTAAAATACTAATTTATAATAAAATAAAACCCTACTGAATACCTCCAAATTTTCCCTAATTCAACGATGTGATAATATAAGTATTTAGAATCATCAACCAATAATTTTTGGAAAACTTATTTTGTCAATTTAATCTTTATCTTTTTAATTAACCCATAGTTATTATATTATAGTTTTATTTTTGTAATAACATTCTAAAACATTAATGAAAATAAAAATTTACTTATGTGGTGTTAATTGATCATAAATGAATAATTAATGATATTTTAGACCTTATAATTATCACTTTGTGAATTTTAAATATTTATTTTGTGATTTTAAGATTATTTAATAAAATGTTATATTTATAAAATATCAATAGTGTCAATTTGGACACTAGTTGTTTATTAGACTTTAAATGAAATTGAAACATAACATAAATTCGAAAAAAATATCTAACACACTCTTAAAATGTCATATTCACCTAGATAATTCATGTGTAACATTAATTAGACCATATGATATTTATTTTAACATTTTTAAAACCATTTATTTGATATTTCTATTAATAAAATAATTTCTACATCACTATTGTGTAATCATTAATGGTAATTATTTAATATCATAAAATTATCATTAAAATTTATGATGTGGGTAATTATTTTAGCTTTCCATATACTAAGTATAGTTTATTTTTCTCTTCTAGATATATATATATATTAAAATTAATACACATATATAAAAAGAGATTGTGACACTTTATCCATTTCATTAGTTTATATTACATTCATGTCATTTTCATTGGTAAGTGGAAATAAAGTGATTCCATTTCATACAATAAATGATAATTGGCAAATGTAATCATCCAATTGGATTTCTTATAGGTTTTAAGATAATTTTATAAAATACTTTTTACCGTTAATTACCCGATTCTCCATTTACAATGGTAGTAAAAATAATTACCAAAGTTAATATTCATAATTCCCAAAAATTAAAGTAACCTATAAACATAATTTGGACCTAATGATTCTAAATATGAAATCTATTTCTCAAAATTCAACATATAGAAGTTAAAATAATTAATTCAAAATTTATCCTATTGTTGAGAAAATGTGTTCTAAAATTTAAAACATTACAAAATATTGAAATTATTTTAACTTTGAATTTAATGTAAAATTAATGATAATGACATTCATTATATTAAACTATAAAAATTTATTCTATTTATACATTAAAACCATTAAATATTATAACTTAATCATATAAATTATATCAATGAAATAATTTCTTTTTAATTAAAATTTAGCATATTTTCACTATTCCTTAAAATATGAAAGTAATCATAAGAATAAAAAAATATCCAATGTAAATTCTTCTACCCCTCCCCAAAATAAAATTTTTATGTTTTTATATAAAAATCATTAATGTTTCAAATTATTAATTGAAAATGGTTTCCCATTTCAAAGGTGTAAAATTATCATTTTTTTAAAAAAAAATACATTTAATAGGGTTTTATTCATAACCTATGACTAAAATATCCATTGAATGAATATCAAAAATATTTTATTATGTTTATTACACATATATATCTTGATAATTTCATGAACAATTGTAATTCACTCTAAAATAAAAATATATAATTGTTTTTTATTTTTCATAATGCATTATCATAGGTTAGTTATAATTCTTCTGGTTAACATAACAGTTATGCTATAATAGTAATTTTATATTAAGGGCATCTCAAAGTTAGTTTAAACTGATGATTGGGTGAAAATAATGCTAATAAATGATAGAAAAAATTTAAAGAAATTTTTTTGAAGAAACATCTTGGGGTTATATTCTACCCCTCTTAAACTAAATTCCTCCCTTGAAATTCATCACGTGGAAACAAAATTATGAGGATACCTCCCCTTCATCATATCCTCAAGTTCCCATATAGCTTCCTCTAATTGGTGGTTCTTCCATAAAACGTTAACCAAGCAACTGGTCTTGTTTTGTAGATCTTTTTTCCATAATCCAGAATCTCTATCATTTGTTTCTCATATGAATGACCTTTCACAAATAGTATGACTACTATTCTTAGTAAATGTCAATGATCATGCATTTAATTTTTTTGGAGGGATACATGGAACACATCATGAACTTGAGATAGATTCAGTGGAAGCTCCAATTGGTAATGTACCTTCCCAACACAATCCAAATTCATAAGGACCGATATACCTCGGGATCAGCTTGACCTTCCTCCATTATCTCATTACTCTCTTCCAGGATAATATTCATAAGAACACCTTATCACCCAATTTAAAGTCTAGGTATTTTCATTGGTTGTCAGCAAAAAAATTTTGTCGACTCTAAGATGCTCTTATATGTTTTTTAACAGATCTGACCTTTTCTGTAATTTCATCAACATGATCCGGTTCTATTAGCTTTTTTCCTGAACTTCATCGCATCAAGTTGGAGTTCTGAAATTCTTTCTGTAGAGGGCTTTATAAAGTGCCCTCTGAATAATGAAGTGAAATATATTATTGTATGAAAATTCCATCTATGGTAGGTGTTGATCTCAACCACCTTTTAAATCCATAGAGAAAGCATTAAACATGTCTTCTAGAGTTTGAATTTTCCTCTCAGACTGACCGTCTATCTGAGGATGATAAAAAGTGATGAAACATAACTTTGTATCTAGAGCATGCAGAAGACTTCGACAAAATATCTAGGTAAACATCAGATCCTGATAATATATAATTGAATGTGGTACTCCATGAGATCTTACCACTTTTTTTAAATATATCCAGGCAAGGTGATCAAGAGATATATCTTCTCAAAGAGTAATGAAGTGTACTGACTTCATAATGAAATCTACTATAGCCCAGATATCATTATTTCCATTGGATGTTTTGGGAATTATGATGAAAATATCTATATTGATATTTTACTATATCCATTCTGGTATGGGTAATTGCTGTAAAATCCCCTTAGACTTCTATCTTTCAGCCATAACATGCATAAAAACCAAGAATTAGGAGTCATATTCAATGATATCTCTTTTCATGCCATCCCACTAGATGTACTCTTTTATGTCCATGTACATCTCGTGCATCCAGGGTGAATGGATAATGATGAACTATGAGCCTCATCCAATATATATCTCATTAATTATGGTATGTGAGGAAGAAAAACCCAATTATTTAACCTTATTACTTCATCACAGTCATGGTTGAATTTAGGAACATTTCACTCTTTCTTTTGTAACTCTACATATTCTTTCTGTGCCTCTTTATCATCACATGTATATATTTTTGAAAATTATTTTGAGAATGATAATATTTCTCCCCTTTAGTTATAATTTCCAGATCCATTTTTTTAAATCTATAAATATATGATCTTTTGTGATCCTCATCACGGATAAGATGACATGGTCATATCAACAAAATGCATCTGCCACCTTCTTTGCTTTCCCAGAGTGATAATGTATTGAGAAGTCATAATATTTTATAAAATAAAACCATCTTCTTTGGAACATATTAATATCATTTTGTGTGGAAATGTAATTTAAACTTACAGGATTCGTAAAAATATCACACTTATCACCATAAATATAATTCCTCAATATATTTAATGAAAATATTACTAAATATAAATCCAAATCATGATGTGGGAAATAATACTCATGTAATTTCAACTATAATATGGCATAAGACATCACCATATCATTTTAGATGCAAACACACCCCATACCCGAATTGGATGCATCACTATAAATCACAAATCTCTGTTTTTGTTGGATCAACAAATATCCCATCTCTTGAGATTATGTGACCAAAAAATGAGTCTTTTTTAAGCCAAAATTCACACTTGGTAAATTTGGCATAATTATTATCCTTTCTCAGGGTCTGTAATACAATTCTCGTGTAATCATCATGTTCTACTTTTCTTTTTGAATAGACACGAATATCATCTATAGAGACAACCTCAAACTGATCAAGATAGTCTCCAATGACTCTATTCATTAGATCAACGAAGATAGTAGGGGAATTTTTAATCCCAAAAGGAATCACTATTAATTCCTTGTGTCTATATATTATACAGAATTCCATCTTTGGTATATCCTCTATTTTGACCAATAATTGATGATATCTTGGATAAAGATCAATCTTGGAAAAGTATGGAGATCTTCATAGTTGGTAAAATATGTCATCAATGCATGAGAGATGATATTTGTTCTTGATAAAGAACTTGTTATTTTCTCGACAACCAATGAAAAGTTTCATTGATCCATATTTGTTCATAAAAAATAGAATAGGTGCTACCCAAGGTGACACACTAGGTCATATGAATCCATTATCAAAATTCTCTTGGAGTTGCTTATTAAATTTCTGCAACTCAATTGGGGAAATTCTATAAGGTGTCTTTGAAATAGGCATAACACCCATTCTGAGTTATATTGAAAACTCAACATCACGATTTGGTGGAAGACCTATGAATTCCTCTGAAAATACATCATCAAACTCTCGTAAAATGTGAATATTCTTAATCGTGAGTTTTTTCCAACCATTTGAGATAAATAAAATTCATTTACTGGAATAAATACCCATAAGATGGATGAAATGTCCACTGGAAGGTTGTATTCATGCTTTCATCGATATATGATCAAATATTGATCTGGAATATGAAATGTGACTTCCCTTCATTGTCAATTGATATGATCTATTGATAAAGAAAGCCAATCCATGCCAAGAATCACATCAAATTCTACTATATGGGGGATCATAAGATGTGATGGATGGTAAGTGTGTCTTCCACCACAACATTATCATACTCCACATATCTGATAGTAATTGATGTGAATTTCCTTTGTATTTGTCCTTAAGAGTTTGTATACGTTGATCATCATCAATAACCCTTGGATTAGGGCATTGATTGGCATAATGACCCATTTCCTTGTACTTGTATCATTGATGTGTAAGTGGTCCATTTTGTGTGGGGTTTTCTTAGTTCGCATCATTATACATCTCTTTTCCCATCACATAGGCTTTCAATTGCCCGATGAATTTATTTTCCACACATAAAACATTTAATTGTCCCATTAAAAAAATCCCTCAATGCTTCCTTCCACACTTTCATCATAAGGGAAAACTAAAATTCTTTTTAGGTGTGGTCTTTAGACTATTTTCTGAATTCCATTTTCCTCTTCTTATCAAAACCATATTATTGATGGTTTTCTCCAATCTCCATCTCCACCTTGAGATCACATCCAACAAATTTGCACATAGATATTGATGTATGTTATGGATAATGCCCTTTTTAGACATGGTTTTAAGCCACTAAATAAACGATCAATCTTACTCTCAGGTTGGATAATAATTCCAGAAGCATTCCTTGAATGTCTTGTAAAAATTTATTCGTATGTACTGATAGATTCATCATCCTTTTTATTCACTTCCAGAAACTCCTTCTATATCTTTTTTAGAAGAATACAAGGCATGTACTTTTTGAAATTTAAGTCCATGAACTCTTCCCATTCCATGGACTAAATTTAATGTCTTTAACTTGTATTCATGATAATATTCCACCATTTATCATCTTTAACGTCCAAAAGATATACTACTAAGATGAATTTATCAAGTTCAGAACATTGTCAAACTAAAAATATATTTTTAGTGGTACTGATCCACTATTCTGCCACTAATGGATCAAAAGACCTACTGAATGAAGGTGGACACTGCCTCATGAATTATTTAATAGAATGTTTCTCCTTCCACTACTCAATTGGAAGTCTTACATGATTCATAGCCTAAGAATGTTGTGTGAGCATGGCTATATGAATTTTCATTGTAACTACCATAAAATATTTTTGATCAAGGGGAAATCATTTCATTTCCCATCACATTCTGCATTAGCAAAGTTCCTTTGGGTTCTTAACATTGACTAAAATCAAGAATCATAGTGTGAGAAACACTAATCATAATAGGAAAACCACATAATAAAGAATAAAATTTCAATTTATCACACTTTAGGTTTTATCATAAATTATTTATATAAATTTCTAAAACACTAGGATTGTAACCTATAATTAGATATATCATTATCGTTTTTACTAAGAATTTCCAATCATAGTTTCCAATGGTTAACTATAACATTATTTTGATACTAACTATAATCACCAATTCCTTATATACATTGTTATTAGGTTGGAATTAAATTATATTTATTAAAAAATTTATCAAAACCATGATAGGACTGTATCATAACATTGTCATTAGAAACAACGAGACATAAAAAACTGGTTCATAAAATATCTACATTGATTATCATGTGCTTCATCATAAATAGAATTCTTTTTGGCATTTCATATTTTATACCCTTATTATTTACCCGATGAATAGAAACATACCTAACAATGAGCTGAAATGCTCAATAAGGGCAACAAATGAATATATCAATCATATCATACTCATAAGAACATAACTTTTTTAAATCTTATCTAGCATAAAAGATCATAATATCCTATCATGGGATAAATCATAGAAGTGAATTGTAATCCCAATTATAATAAAATAAGACATAATTTTTTTTCAAACACACATAAGCATAAAAAATCATTTCATATTTGTAAAGGTTATTTTCCAAGACCATTATAGCGAACGATGTCCATAACTGAACCAAGTTCACTCCTAATTCTAGTCCTATATCACTTAACCTGATTAACATACTATTCCAGCCATGTCTATCTTGTGAGATATAAATCTCTACCCAGTGAATTGTAGGGAGATATAGGTCCCACCCATTTCATAATGATACTAGTATTATGTGTTCTATAATAAAACATAAATCATACAACATAGCATAACATGTGTAATAAAATGGGATTCTTAAAAATCATGTGTAGAGACCCGAAACTTGACGTACATGTACATTACATTACTTTTTCAGAATACTTAGTACATTACAAAAACACACACACAAGGACCGTAATAGTTTAGTGTCTTTGGAAACTCGGAATATAATCCTCTAATCGTGGTGAAAGATCTTCAACAGCTCCCATAAAGATCTTCCTTTTTTTACCTAAAACCGTTCTTTATATCGTGGGGAAAAGAAAACATAAAAGGGTGAGCTCAAATGCTCAGTAAGGGTAAAAAAAAAGAAATATCAATCACATTGTATACATAAGCACATAACTTTTGGAAATCTTAACCTGAAAGAGATATCATAATTTCATAACATGGGATAAATCCTGGTAGTGAAATGTAATCACAATAATCATAACATAAAACATGAAGCTTTGTGGAATACACACATAATCATAGAGAATCATTTCTTGTTAGTCAAGACTCATTGCCAAGACTATCTTAGTGGACAAAGTCCCTTTCTGAAACGAGTCACCCTCGTTTCAGTCCTGTTTCACTGAACCGGTATAACCTACCATTCCAGCCATGTCTATCTCATTAGATATAAAATCTTTACCCAATGCATTGGAGGGAGATATAGGTCCCACCCATCTCATAATGATACCATTCTTATGTGTGCCACAAAATCATAAATCATACATCATTGCATAACCCATGTAATAAAAATGGGATTCTTAAACAACATGACATAATAAAACAATTCATAAAGGAATTCATAAAAATAATTCCATCAAAACATAATCAAATCGATGTAATGATAGGGATAGAATCAGAACCCTATTTTATCTTAGATGGAAAATAATTTTGATAAAACACTTGAACTCCATTCTTGAGGAAAATATCCTTTCTACTTCAAAAACACATTTCCTTTCGTAACATGTCATACAATTTTAAACTAAAAGAAGTTGATTAAAAATAAACTTGAAAACATGTAAAGGAAACTTCTTGGAAATAATGTTCTAAAAATCCATTCATGCTGTATACTTTAAAAAAACATTCTTCTCGTACTTTTGTCGGAAAAGTCAAAAAAAGTACCTCGTACGAAAAATGACAAAAGATTCATTTCATATCTTTTACTAAAAACTCACTGAAGGGTAAAATTTTATTTAAACAATTGGAGGTGGATGTAAATAAGGTTACATATTGAGGAAACATGGATGTGGATGATAAAATACACCCCAGTAAATACCAAAGTATAAACAATCTCGGATAAAAATGAGATTGTGATATTTTCCCTTACCTTAGGTCCGATTTGCTTCGTAAGTGTCCGAACCTCCTGTATAATGATTTAAATAATGTCATTGACATATTAAAGAATCATACTCATTGTTATAATATCATATATTGTTCAATTATGACTTTGTATTACCCGTTCTTTTGTAAATTCCATGTTAAAGAGCGTTTTGGGTAAAATTGTTTCATTTGTCGTTCGTGTTTTGACTTGTAATTATTCATATGATTACTTAGATCATGATTACTTAATTCCAGAATATAAAACATGATTTATATATATATATATATTCATAATATACATATATATAATAAATCAGTAAATGGAAAGAAATACACTGTTCATGGAGACGGTAGGTCGTACGTACGCATTAACGCTGTTTTCGTTTCCTTATTGAGTTGAACGGAATTAAGTAGATGACATACATATATATACACATAAATCCAGTATCATTATAATGTCATATGTTTCATGATTACTTATTATATATACATTATAATCATTGATGAATGGTTAAAGTGGAGAATGAATCTCATCGCATCGTGGAGACGGTAGTCCGTACGTACGCACGAGCGATGATATCGTTATCATGATCGTGGGACTATATTGGAGTGTATGTATACTATTTCAGAATCAATATCACTTTAAAATAATAATATATAGTTATTCTTTACATCATTATACCCATCCAAGTAAGGTGGTGGTGGAAAATAGATTTCACCACGGCGTGGAGACGGTATTCCGTACGTACGCACGCGCGGTGATTTCGTTTTCCGTAGGATGGATAGATGGTGAAATAGGATTATTTCATACTTATAATAACATATCAGTATATGAGTGATACTGATGTTATTACTTTATAATGAAACAACCGAATAAGAAGAAGTGGAAGAAGAAATAAAGGTGAAAGAATCGGTAACGGAAATTACCTCTTCTTTGAAGCGCCTCTTTGAGACCTCTTCTTAGGGCACTAAAATTGGTCTTTGAGGAAGACCAGAACCTCTAGGATGTTTATAGAGAAGTGTATAAGAGAATTTGGCAGGGTTTGGCCGAGCATGAAGGCTCAAAGTTGTGTTAGGAAGAGAGGGAGGAGGTGCCCTTTTATAAGGGAGGAGAGGGGCACCTTTGGAATAAGTAAAAATATTATTTTATTATAAAGTCAATTTCGGTTTTAAATAGCTCCAAATTGATTTATTTCGAGTCTAAGGTGGGTATGGGTCGGAATAATCTCATCCAATAGAATTTAGACAAGTTTAGGTTCCTATTTTAACCTTATCATTTAGATTTAACATTAAGTTAAATAATTTTACTTTTACCGTGTCTTCTTGTGTTCTTATACTATAAGGTTAATAAACTTAATATATCAAGACAAACGAACCCCAAGTTGTTTATTATTAATATATATAACCTTATCTAAGTCATTTGGCCGAACCTTAGATTTTTAGGAATAAAAAATAATTAATAATATAATATTTGTTTTAAAAATTAATTTAGGTCAATTTTGACACTATTTGGTACATGATTTTTTTGTAATTTATAACAGAATGATAAGTTCGAAAAAAGTTACTTAACTCAACAATAACATGTCACATTAACCTAGAAAATTAATGTACGTCATAAAAAGTCTCAAATTACATTTATTTGGTCATTTATAACATCAATTATGTCAATACTTCATTAATAAGACAATTACTGCATCATCTTTGTGTCATAATAAATGATAATTATTTAATCCCTAAAATTCTAAATAAATTAATATGATGTATATAATTGTTCTATCTTTATGGAGACTATTCATTTTAGAAGTTTCATGAAGATTATCACAAGATTAAAATTATTATACTTATAAGATTTAAGAAAGTGACATGTTGTCACATTCTTTGGTTTTAATAATAATTAAATTATTTTCATGGACAAAAGTCCCTTAAATGAATCTAATCCGACCATAAGGTGATATGGCTCGACTTGTAGTCATCCAATAGGATTTTGAAATGTTTTAGGGTAATTTTATAATATTATATTTACCCTTAATTACCCGATTTACCTTTAACTATGGTAAATAAAATTTACCGTAGTTACTATTCATTATTCCCAAAAATAAAAAGTAGCTTATTAACATAATTTGGATCCACTGATTCCAAATATTGAATCCATTTTTCCAAATTCAATACACAAAAGTTTCAGAAATTAAATTAAAATTAATCCCGTTGTCGAAAGAAAATTGGTTTTTCTTTAAAACATTGCAAAAGATTGAATTGATTTAACATACGAATTGAAGGTAAAATCAATGCTAATGACATACATTATGTTAAATGGTAAAAATATATTCTATTTATACTTTAAAACCATTCAATATTATAATTTAACCACATAAGATATTACGATGAAAAAAGTTGTTTTTAATTAAAATATAGCGTGTTTTTACTATTCATTAAAATATGAAAGTTATTGGAAAAATATCAAAACTTTATCTAATGTAAATTTTTATATCCTGATTCAAAAGAAGAATTTTATTTTGTAAAATTTAACATATAAAAATGTCAAAAACTAGATTTAATGTGGGTGCGCCATTAAAAGGCGGCAAAACTGTATTTTTTGAAAAATACTTATTTTACCCGAAAAATTTATTTTGTTCTTATACCTTGTTCTAGAAATGTGTAAGATGAATAATAATGTTATAAAAGTTAAAATTTAGTTAGAAATATTCATAACGGCTAGTTCATGACAATATTATAATAATATATCGTTGTTTATTAAAACCCGGTATTGCGTACAACACACGCTATCGAGGAAGGTCGCGATTGCGTGTAATGCAAGACAAGTCAGGGTTGCGTGTTGTGAAAGAATCCTTCATTGTTTCTTATAATCGAATCCCACAATATTTCATTTATACATTGAATATATATATATATACTCAATGTTCCATAGAATAACTATTTTCAAAATTGTGTGTAACACGATCCAAGAATAGTGTCGCGTATACTGCAAGCTAATACGGTATTGCGTATAGTGCAATGTAATCTTGGTGCAGAATACAACACAAGACATTAATGAAATTAAAAGAATATTTTTCATAAAATCTCAGGGTGTAACATTCTACCCCCCTTAATGTAACGCCCCGACCCTAGTTACCCAGAGTCGGTGTGTTATTACATAACATTGGCATGATCACAAGAAAGATCAAATCTCGAAAGACCGATTGGTTTAGTAGCCTTGGAAGCACTAGATATATTCATAAGTTTTACATTACATCATAAAATGAAAAACTACTACAACAACATAATGTATCCATAATCCACACTCATATCCCCACATAATAACCCTGCAGGTCATTCATAATTTACTTCTTCACTTCCTGGGAAAAATAAAACATAGAAAAGGGGTGAGCTCAAATGCCCAATAAGGATAACAATATAGCGGAAACTTTCATAAATAAGAATAAACATTTAAGGCAATGTATAACTAAAACAAAAGCTTTTCAAACATGAAATTTCAACCTGGTACGGCATAAATAAAATGAAATAATGCCATTTACTTATTCACATGGATATTCTACTAATCGAATAATCACATGCAAAAATCAATAACCACTTTCATAATGTTGGAATGCATAATGCCAGACTATCATAACCACATAGTCAAGGCCTCGTGCCAAGAATACAAATAAGATTTTTTCAAGGCCTTATGCCAAGACACTAGTTTGTCTCATGAGACCTACCGATGCATCGAGGAGCTATAGCGGGCTCCACCCGTCACTTACTAAGTCCAATGCATTCCCATATGAAAACGTTTAAACATAACATAAACATTCGTATTAAAACTAGCATACGAAATGTAAATAATTTCACCATAAACTATGAATGGTATAAAAATAGCACATCCACAGTCAAACATATCACAAAACCTTCAATACAATAAAGAAGTTTTGTATCATAATAAATCAACTTCAAATAATCATAAAATCCATCAAAGGATGTTGACATAGATGAAATCAATATTCTTTTTAAAGAAATATCTCCTTTTATTTTGAAATCATTTAAGATCCATATAAAATAAAACATTTTCTTTGAAAATATTCTTATAAGCTTGTAAGGGAAGCTTTGAAGATTTTATAACGGCGGAAAATAGCCGCACCCGCTGTATAAGTTAAAAAAAACATTCTTACCTTAATTCTGTCGAAAAGGTTAAAAAGGACCTTGTTTTGAAAACGACCGAAAGATTCATTTATAAACCACTTATAAAAGTCAAAAAGGGTATAAATGACATTAACTCATATTCTAGTAAATAGTAAAAATGTTTTGAAATACATTTTTTTAGAAACATGGATGTGGATGATAAAGAGATCCCAGTAGGTTATTACGTATAAACAACCTCGGATAATGAAGAGATTGTGAAATAACCCTTACCAATTTGGTAACTTATGAAACATACAACCCATGAAAGAGGTATCATACAATGAATATGTAAATACACATAAATTAGAGTGTATTACACAAAGAATATAATTATGGGCAGTACATACACCGCACAAAAGGTGATGTTGGCAATATGGCATGAATCTCATGGGAATAAGGAGTGAGATGAAAACCCCTAACCACGTTAATCAACTGAGTCGTATGGCCAAAAGTTAATAACCACCAAATTATTTACAGAATAACATGAATATAAAGAGAATAATGATAATATATATCAAATGGTAGTACAGAATACACCACTTTCAATAATTTAGTGCCGAACAATGGAAATCTCACGGAATTGAAAGTGAGATAAGAAAATCCCTTACCTTGTACTTTTCCTTGGTTGGGGTAGGTTAACCTCCTGTATAATGGTGAAATAATTGTTATTAAATTATACAATAAACATATACATTAATATGATATCATATATGATCTTTTAATATTGATTTGATAATAATATCTTAGTATTATCGTTGTTTCAGGTGTTAACTTACTTGTTTTCTTTTATATGTTTTGTTACGTAAGACATGTTTGTAAAGGATAGGTTTTATATTATTCATATCCAGAATGATATCAAGACCTTAAACATCATTCATTAAATCATCAAATGATAATTATACTTGAATGGATACGATGGAGAATGAATCTCATCGCGTTCGTGGAGACGGTAGTCTGTACGTACGCATGAGCGACAATATCATTATTTTGATATTAAAATAATATATAAATGGATGGTATATCATATATAAATAATCCTTAACATGTTATATTTATTATTTACATGATTTACACATCATTATTATACCCATCCAAATAAAATTATATTGAATAAGAATTACACCACGACGTGGACACGGTAAGCCGTACGTACGCACGTATGGTGACATGTTATTCAAAGGGTGGATAGAATATTGAATATGGTTGTACCATATTTATAATAACATCACAGTATATATATGATTCTGGATTTATTATTTTAAAATGGTGACAACAAAGGAAGAAGGAGTGGAAGAAGAAATGAACTTAGAAAAGGGTGGTGAAATCATTACCTCTTCTTCGGGTTCTTCCTTTTGATTTGATCAAAAGGGATCCTTAGGTTGGCTTTATGATCAAAATAAGGCCCCTAGGTTGTAGTGAGAGATGTTTGGAGAGTATTTGGTCAGAGTTTGGCCGAACCAAAAGGCTTTGAAGGTGTGAAGAAATGAGAAGGAGGAGTGCCCTTTTATAAGAGGGGTGAGGGGCACCTTTGGGAAAGCTAGAAATATTAATTTATAATAAATTCATATTCGGTTTCTAATGGATCCAAAGTTGATTATTCAAAGGTTAAGGTGGGTATGGGTCTAAAACAACTCAACCAATAGAATTTAGACAGGTTTGGGTACTTATATTAACCTTATCTTTAAGTATTAACTCTAAGTTAATTAGTTTCACTTTTACAATGTCTCTTTGTATTTTTATATAATATGGTTAATAAACATACTATATACATCCAAGAGACCCCCAAGTGGTCCAGTAATGATGAAAATATCATGATATAAGTCTTTTGGAAGAACCTTAGATTTTTAGGAATTTAATATCAATTAATACTATAATATTTGTTTTAAGAACTCTTTTATGTCAATTTTGACACTATTCAATAGTTGATTTTTTTGAAACTCATAACAGATTTATTACTTCGAACGAAGTCAATTAAATAAATCCTAATATATCATATTATCCTAGAAAATTAGTTTAATTCATTAAAAGTTTGATATTATATTTATTTGGGTATTTATAATATCAATTATTTTAATTTTTCACTATTATGATAATTACTGCATCATCATTGTGTCATAAATAAATTAAATTATTCAATCTCTAAAAATTAAAAATAAAATATTATCATGTAAGAAATATTTGTATCTTTCTAATGAATATTTATAGTCAAAAATCCAACATATATAACCCTATGTAAAAATTGTTTTCCTAAAGGATATATGCTTGTGTCATTTTTGTATTCATTTTAACTTAATTAAAATAAAGTGTCCCTATCACCTACAAGTGGCACCATGGGGTCCCCAAATCGACCCAAAGATTCCTATGGTAGAACATGTATCAACCAATAAGGCTAGGACACGTTTTAGGGTAATTTAGTATTATTATAATATTATTTTTTAACCCTTATTTACCAGATTTACCCTTAACCATGGTATATAAAATATTTACCACAGTAATTCTTCAATATGTCTAAAAATAAAAGTTACCTATTTATACAATTTGGACATCCTGATTCCAAATATGGAATCCATTTTTCTAAATTCAAAACACATAATTGGCAGAAATTAATTTAAAATTAATTCCCGTTGTCAAAACAAAAAGCGTGTTTTTAAGAGATAATAACTATCAAAAGATTGACACTTGTTTATGTTCGGTTTAATTGTAAAATTATGTCCAATGAGCAACATTATATTAAATGGTAAAAATATATTCTAAATATACTTTAAACCCACTCAAATTCATAATTTATCACTATTAATTATTTTGATTAAAAAAGTTGTTTTTAATTAAAATTTAGTAATTTTAACTATTCATCAAAATATGAAAGTTATCCGAAAAGTACGAAAATTTCACCTTAGGCTCAATTAGATATTCCGAATCAAAAAATGAAGTCCATTTTGAAATATAAAATAGATATAATTTCAAAAAGTAGTTATTACTATTCATAACGGCTAGTTTGATTGGTTGTGGTGTGTGTTAAAACTCAAGGTTGCATACAACACACGCTACTGTATTATTCAAAGAAAGCGTACCGTGGAAGCTTGGGATGATTCATTTTAAATTTTTGATGTCCCCATTTAGTCAAAAAGTTTAAAATATTGTATTTAAAAAGGCTTCACTATTAAAAGTTGATAAAAGTGCAATACTGGAAATGAATTTGTTCTGCATTATATCTAAGAAACTCATAATATGGATTCTAAAATTATAAGGATTATATAAAGTTTAAAATTTATATAATACTATTCATAACCTCTTTTAAATGGCTTTTTTTTTGTAAGTCATGGTGTGATCGAACTCGGTGTTGCGTGTAGTGCAAGTTATTGAATTATTTTGAAGAAATAACACATTATGAATTCTTGGGGTGTTACATTCTCACCTCCTTCAATAAATTGCGTCCTCGCAATTTGAAAATTTTCTTCGAAAATAAAAGGTTGAAAGTAGAAAATATATTTGTGGGAAAACCCACATCGGAAATTGGGTTACTAAAATTTAGTCTTAATATGAGGAAAAGAGAAATCAAATGGTCACCACCAAATTATGATCTCGATTAGGAGAACATTGGTTGAAATTAGAGACATATAATTGGAGGAAAACCGTAAATATTTATAGGTAGTGATTGAGGTCATCAATCACAAACAAGTGTAAAATTGAGGTTCTTAAATTCATCAATCTATGATTATTTGAAATACCATCGGTTCAACAAAACATAGGGTATTAGGATAACACATTTTTGACATTTCAAAGTATCTTAGTTGAAATCCCACATCGAAAAATGAATTAATGAGGCCTCTATTTAAAATAAAGAGTCGAAAGTATAAAGATTACCGAAAATAACATATACTAGGGTTCCATGTAGGAAAATATGGATATGGAAGATAAATCTAACCATCAATTATCTGATGGAGAGTGGTAGAGAACATGGCTATGAAAAGGCCAACAATCCCAAAGCCATAAATTAGTGATGATTTAAATTACCATCTGGAAAACATTTTTGTTCTAAGTTGCTTTTCTTAATGATGAGGAATTTATTTATGAGATTGGCTAAGATCAGAAGGAGATATACTTACTTTATAATTAGAGTTTTATCCATTAATAAATTTCTACCACAAACTCATCTTTCACTCTAAAAGATAATAGATTGTAAAAAATTCTATTTACACTATTCGTATAGGGTTGCAAAATAAACGAATTTATAATTCATATACAAGATCTTTTAATAAAAACTACATTATTTAATCCAGGACATCTCTTGGGACAGTGGTAGGTGATACACCCTTGTCGCCCTTCGGTTGCGGGTTCAAGTCTCGCAGCCTTGCCGGACGCGACGGGTTGCCGCCCGACCTCCAGGTTGTCCTTTTATGGAAATCGAAAATAATCCAAACTAGAACTATCCAAATTACTTCTGTCCAAACTTACAGTCCAACATTTATAAGGATGGTAAACATAATATAGATCCTTTTTACCCCGTAATAGCATATGAATACCTTCATCATGTATTACCATATTCCTTATTGATTACATTCATGCTCCCTTATTCCATATAGAATGCTGGATATACTTCATTAATCCAAAAATGTTTTAAACCCCAACAATGATGGAATATACAAATCATTAATCAGTTCCAAGGTAGTCAAGAATATCCAATATAATTTATCCAAAACAATCACATATTATTCCAAAATCACTACCTCAGTATCAGAACTATATTATGATTTATCATTCTCTCAACCATATATTATCCAAAAATTTATCCTGCTATTGAGTCACTTTTCTTTGTTCCCCAAAATCTCAAGTCCTTAATGAAATAGTACTGCAGTACAATACTTATATACTCCATAATTATTATAACAAGTACATTGTTGATACAACACTCAATTGACATAATCAACATAAGAACTCTAATCATTCCTCTTCATCTGTGGTAGTATCATAACTTGATTATTATCCAATAAATCATTTGTGGCATAGTCTGATGACTGGGACATAGGTTCGCGTAGTGTCCAATCTCCTTGAAAATGAAGCATTGTACATTTGAAACCTTTTTCTTACCCTTGCAGTCACGTACTTTGTGCCCTTTTGCTCCACACTTATAACAAACTCCCATTCCTTTCAGGCAAGTTCCAGGGTGTTTCTTTCCAGAGTTACCACATATGGGAAAATTCTTCTTTTCCCTCTTCCCTTTATCCATCATTCTCTCTTCCATCCTTTTCTTCTGTTGCTTCCCTTCAAAGCCATAGGACTCAGTAAACTCTTTACTTATCTTATCAACACATGATATTATTTCTTCATATGATGATAATACATGGGAGACTATTTCTCTTATAAATTCTAGCTTAAGACCATGAAAGATATGATCCTTCCTTCTCTTTGGATCATGTGCATTTATGGAGTTCTCATTCCTTCTTCTGGGCGCCATTTCTAAACAATGGAATACACTAGATCAGTTTATGAATCAAAATACATAATCCCATACTTATAAAACACTTAACATAAATTGAACTATTTATGGATATAATCCATAATCATAAAAAAGTTTTCGTTGAGGAATTATATACTCATAAACCCTTCATAATGATTTGTAAATAAAATGAGAGTTATCCTAAGCATATCCCCCGGGAGTGTCGTAACCAAGAGTGCAGCAAGGCCCGTTGTCGTGCACCAGTTCCCGTTCGAGTCTAGCTCAAAGCTGTGTTTTCGGGTTTTACCCCTAGGTACATCTGTGCCAGAGCCGCCTCTACCTACTCATATCCAGACAGGGATGTATTGCTCGGAAAACTCACAAAATTTCTACAATACCAAAATTCTAGGAAGTTCTTCTATACTAATCCTCAAAGTTCATCTTAGGTCTACGTGCTCTAATCAGAGTTTATCTAAATCTAGCTTCCAAGGTTTGTACTAAACTTCCTCTGATACCAAATGTAATGCCCCGACCCTAGTTACCCAGAGTCGGTGCATTATTACATAACATTGGCATGATCACAAGAAAGATCAAATCTCGAAAGACCGATTGGTTTAGTAGCCTTGGAAACACTAGATATATTCATAAGTTTTACATTACATCATAAAATGAAAAACTACTACAACAACATAATGTCTCCATAATCCACACTCATATCCCCACATAATATCCCTGCAGGTCATTCATAATTTAATTCTTCACTTCCTGGGAAAAATAAAACATAGAAAAGGGGTGAGCTCAAATTCCCATTAAGGATAACAATATAGCGGAAACTTTCATAAATAAGAATAAACATTTAAGGCAATGTATTACTAAAACAAAAGCTTTTCAAACATGAACTTTCAACATGGTACGGCATAAATAAAATGAAATAATGCCATTTACTTATTCACATGGATATTCTACTAATCGAATAATCACATGCAAAAATCAATAACCACTTTCATAATGTTGGAATGCATAATGCCAGACTATCATAACCACATAGTCAAGGCCTCGTGCCAAGACTACAAATAAGATTCTGTCAAGGCCTTGTGACAAGACACTAGTTTGTCTCATGAGACCTACCGATGCATCGAGGAGCTATAGCGGGCTCCACCCGTCACATACTAAGTCCAATTCATTCCCATATGAAAAGGTTTAAACATAACATAAACATTCGTATTAAAACTAGCATACGAAATGTAAATAATTTCACCATAAACTATGAATGGTAAAAAAATAGCACATCCACAGTCAAACATATCACAAAACCTTCAATACAATATAGAAGTTTTGTATCATAATAAATCAACTTCAAATAATCTTAAAATTCATCAAAGGATGTTGACATAGATGAAATCAGTATTCTTTTTAAAGAAATATCTCCTTTTATTTTGAAATCATTTAATATCCATATAAAATAAAACATTTTCTTTGAAATTATTCTTATAATCTTGTAAGGGAAACTTTGAAGATTTTATAACGGCGAAAAATAGCCGCACCCGCCGTATAAGTTAAAAAAAACATTCTTACCTTAATTCTTTCGAAAAGGTTAAAAAGGACCTTGTTTTGAAAACGACCAAAAGATTCCTTTATAAACCACATATAAAAGTCAAAAAGGGTATAAATTACTTTAACTCATATTCTAGTAAATAGTAAAAATGTTTTTAAATACATTTTTTAAGAAACATGGATGTGGATGATAAAGAGATTCCAGTAGGTTATTACGTATAAACAACCTCGGATAATGAAGAGATTGTGAAATAACCCTTACCAATTTGGTAACTTATGAAACATACAACCCATGAAAGAGGTATCATACAATGAATATGTAAATACACATAAATTTGAGTGTATTACACAAAGAATATAATTATGGGCAGTACATACACCGCACAAAAGGTGATGTTGGCAATATGGCATGAATCTCACGGGAATAACGAGTGAGATGAAAACCCCTAACCACGTTAATCAACTGAGTCGTATGGCCAAAAGTTAATAACCACCAAAGGATTTATAGAATAACATGAATATAAAGAGAATAATGATAATATATATCAAATGGTAGTACACAATACACCACTTTCAATAATTTAGTGGCGAATAATGGAAATCTCACGGAATTGAAAGTGAGATAAGAAAATCCATTACCTTGTAATTTTCCTTGGTTGGGGTAGGTTAACCTCCTGTATAATTGTGAAATAATTGTTATTAAATTATATAATAATCATATACATTAATATGATATCATATATGATCTTTTAATGTTGATTTGATAATAATATCTTAGTATTATCGTTGTTTCAGGTGTTAACTTACTTGTTTTCTTTTATATGTTTTGTTACGTAAGACATGTTTGTAAAGGATAGGTTTTATATTATTCACATCCAGAATGATATCAAGTCCTTAAACATCATTTTTTAAATCATCAAATGATAATTATACTTGAATGGATACGATGGAGAATGAATCTCATCACGTTCGTGGAGACGGTAGTCCGTACGTACGCACGAGCGACAATATCATTCTTTTGATATTAAAATAATATATAAATGGATGGTATATAATATATACAGAATCCTTAACATGTTATATTTATTATTTACATGAGTTACACATCATTATTATACCCATCCAAATAATATTATATTGAATAACAATTACACCACGACGTGGAGACGGTAAGCCGTACGTACGCACGTATGGTGACATGTTATTCAAAGGGTGGATAGAATACTGAATATGGTTGTACCATATTTATAATAACATCACAGTATATATATGATACTGGATTTATTATTTTAGAATGGTAACAAAAAAGGAAGAAGAAGTGGAAGAAGAAATGAACTTAGAAAAGGGTGGTGAAATCATTACATCTTCTTCAGGTTCTTCCTTTTGATTTGATCAAAAGGGATCCTTAGGTTGGCTTTCTGATCAAACTAAGGACCCTAGATTGTATTTATGGAAGTTGTGAGAGTATTTGGGTAGATTTTGGCCAAAACAAAAGGCTTTTAAGGTGTGAAGAAATGGGAAGGAGTAGTGCCCTTTTATAAGAGGGGTGAGGGGCACCTTTGGGAAAGCTACAAATATTAATTTATAATAAATTCATATTCAGTTCCTAATGGATACAAAGTATATTATTCAAAGGTTAAGGTGGGTATGGGTCGAAAACAACTCAACCAATAGAATTTAGACAGGTTTGGGTACTTATATTAACCTTATCTTTAATTATTAACTCTAAGTTAATTAGTTTCACTTTTACAATGTCTCTTTGTATTTTTATATAATATGGTTAGTAAACTTACTATATAGATCCTAGCGACCCCCAAGTGGTCCATTAATGATGAAACTATCATGATATAAGTCTCTTTGCCAAACCTTAGATTTTTAGGAATTTAATATCAATTAATAATATAATATTTGTTTTAAGAACTCTTTTATGTCAATTTTGACACTATTCAATAGTTGATTTTTTTGAAACTCATAACAGATTTATTACTTCGAAAAAAGTCAATTACATAAATCCTAATATATCATATTATCCTAGAAAATTAGTTTAATTAATTAAAAGCTTCATATTATATTTATTTTGGTATTTATAATATCAATTATTTTAATTTTTCACTATTATGATAATTACTGCATCATCATTGTGTCATAAATAAATTACATTATTCAATCTCTAAAAATTAAAAAATAAAATATTATTATGTAGGAAATCTTTTTATCTTTCTAATGAATATTTATAGTCGAAAATCCAACATATATAACCCTATGTAAAAATTGTTTTTCTAAAGGATATATGCTTGTCTCATTTTTCTATTCATTTTAACTTAATTAAAATAATGTGTCCCTATCACCTACAAGTGGCACCATGGGGTCCCCAAATCGACCCAAATATGACTATGATAGAACATGTATCAACCAATAAGGCTAGGACACGTTTTAGGGTAATTTATTATTATTATAATATTATTTTTTAACCCTTATTTACCAGATTTACCCTTAACCATGGTAAATAAAATATTTACCACAGTAATTATTCAAAATGTCTAAAAATAAAAGTTACCTATTTACACAATTTGGACATCCTGATTCCAAATATGGAATCCATTTTTATAAATTCAAAACACATAAGTGGCAGAAATTAATTTAAAATTAATTTCCGTTGTCAAAACAAAAAGCGTGTTTTTAAGAGATAATAACTATCAAAAGATTGACACTTGTTTATGTTTGGTTTAATTGTAAAATTATGTCTAATGACCAAAATTATATTAAATCGTAAAAATATATTCTAAATATACTTTAAAACCACTCAAATTCATAATTTATCACTATTAATTATTTTGATTAAAAAGTTGTTTTTAATTAAAATTTAGTAATTTTCACTATTCATCAAAATATGAAAGTTATCCGAAAAGTACCAAAATTTCACCTTAGGCTAAATTAGATATTCCGAATCCAAAAATGAAGTCCATTTTGAAATATAAAATATATATAATTTCAAAAAGTAGGTATTACTATTCATAATGGCTAGTTTGATTGGTTGTGGTGTGTGTTAAAACTCAAGGTTGCGTACAACACACGCTACTGTATTATTCAAAGAAAGCATACCGTGGAAGCTTGGGATGTTTCATTTTAAATTTTTGATGTCCCCATTTAGTCAAAAAGTTTAAAATATTGTATTTAAAAAGGGTTCACTATTAAAAGTTGATAAAAGTGCAATACTGAAAATGAATTTGTTCTTGAATTATATCTAAGAAACTCATAATATGGATTCTAAAATTATAAGGATTATATAAAGTTTGAAATTTAGATAATACTATTCATAACCTCTTTTGAATGGCTTTTTTTTAATTCATGGTGTGATTGAACTCGGTGTTGTGTGTAGTGCAAGTTATTGAATTATTTTGAAGAAATAACACATTATGAATTCTTGGGGTGTTACACTTAAAATGAATTTCGCCCTCGAAATTCGTCGGGGTTATAAATGGTTTACTATTCAAAAGTTTCTTTGATAGATACCCACATCGTAAAAAGGAATACTAAAAATAATCTTTAAAAACAAAAGTATGAAACTTAATGGTTACCCAAATAAACTAACCACTGGTTTCCACATAGGTGAAAATATGGATATGGAAGAGAAAAATCTAACCATCATGTTCTGATGGAGAGTGGTAGAGAACATTGCTATGAAAATTCCAACAATCGCAAAGCCATAAATTTGTGATGATCTAGGGTACCATCTGATTCATCAGATATAAGATCACTAGGACAACATTTTTGGTTTTCAAAATCATTTCCCTAAAGTTGAAGAATTTGAATTAGAATAAATACTTACTTTATTTTGGTACAATCTCACTGTTGTTCATACTTTGAACAATTTCCACTTCATATCTTAAAGAAATGAAGTTGAATTTGTTATTTATGAAGTGTTAATTGATCATTTGATAGAATGATGGGTCATTCCATCTGTTTCAAACAAAAGGTTAGCAAAAGTTATCAAATATACATAAGTCCATCTATGGTGAGGTTAATCGTATACGATTCCAAGAATGAACCTATACTTCATATATCATACCGCATAATAAAATTAAACTAGTTTCTACTAAACGTGGACTTCTTGTAGGCCAGTGGTAGGCGATAAAGGCCAGTCGCACTTCGGTTGTGGGTTCGATTCCCATAGCCCTATCCGACGCGAGGGGCTGTCGGCTGTCCTGCAGGTTGTCCGTTTTCTAAAGCTATATTACTATAACATCCCATCAATAATATCGAAAAAAGTTCTATCCTAACTTATTTACAACATAATCCATTCCATTTTTTAGGCTTATCTAAAATACTTCGGTCCAAGCTCATAGTATAAAGAAAATTATTACTTGAAATTTCATCAACCAACCATCATTTATCTCCCATTATCTTGTTGGTCACATTTCAATCATGTGAATATCACAATCATGTATTCTCTTGAAAAATGAATACCCATTAAACCTTAGTGAAAACATGAATGCTGTCAAAAGTTAACTCTTTCCACATACCAAAATCCAAAAATTCTATATAGTCAAACCATGATATAACATTCTCCTTATATCACTCATGAGCTCATGAATACTATCAAACATTTTATTTTGTCCTTATCCCTTCATTATGTGCATATCATCTACTTTCCAAAAATACTGGTACCATTCTTCACATACTTTTAAAACATAAGGAAAGGAAACAATGTAACAATCCATAGATGTCTCTTTATTCCATAGTACCATGAGATTACTTATACAACATTACACTTTATAAACATGTAATCATTCCACTACATTCTTAAACCATTGACCGAGCTTTAACAATTCTTTCATCTCACATATCATTTGTAGTCTCATCATCATCATCAACATAAATACTACCCATATGACCATACTGATTCTCTTCATGATACATTCCCTTAGGGAATTGGTTTGCATAATGCCCGTACATTCCACATTTAAAACATTTAACCATTGTTGATGTCGTAGCAATACCATTATCCTCATCCCTGGTGTTAACTGAACCTTTTCCTTTGCACTTAATGGATTTGTGTCCTTCTTTTCCACACCCAAAGCATCTTCCAGTTCCTTTGAAACATTTACCTTGATTCCTCTTCCCACATTATTTACATAGGGGAAATTGAACTTTCTTTCCTCTATGATCATCATGAAACTCCATCTTTCTCTTATTAGCCGAGTCAGGAAACGTACCAAATTTTAATTTATTGATCATATTATGAGATTGCTGATTTGGCATAATAATGATGTTTGGACCTCCAAATCCCATTTTATTTGGTTTCTCCTGAAGAATATCATTCCATTGTCCATCATATCCTCCATTATCGTGAATCATCTTGTTTCCAACCATTTTCTAAAACCCAAAAAGATTAGTGTGAGAGGCAAAAATCATGCTAGGGAAAACAACATAATAAAGGGGGAGTACCTTCAATATCTAACATCTTAGGTTTAATTCTATGATCCTTAGCATAATTCTAGAACTATAACCTATACGTATACTTAACCTTAGGGACATCCCTAGACATACCTTAGAAATATCTCTAGGGATCTCAGTAACGTTTTCGCAACCTAGTTTCCAAAGGTTGACTAAAATTTTCCTCTGATACCAACTGTAGAGACACGAAACATGACGTACATGTACATTACATTACTTTTGAGGAATACTTAGTACATTACAAAAACACACACACAAGGACTGTAATAGTTTAGTTTCTTTGGAAACTCAGAATATAATATTCTAATCGTGGTGAAAGATCATCAACATCTCTCATAAAGATCTTCTTTTTTACCTAAAACCTTTATTTATATCCTGGGGAAAAGAAAACATAAAAGGGTGAGCTCAAATGCTCAGTAAGGGTAAACAAAAGAAATATCAATCACATTGTATACATAAGCACAGAGCTTTTGGAAATCTTAACCTACAAAAGAGATCATAATTTCATAACATGGGATAAATCATGGTAGTGAAATGTAATCACAATAATAATAACTTAAAACAAGAAACTTTGTGTCATACACACATAATCATAGAGAATCATTTCTTGTTAGTCAAGACTCATTGCCAAGACTATCTTAGTGGACAAAGTCCCTTTCTGAACCGAGTCACCCTCGTTTCAGTCCTGTTTCACTGAACCGGTATAACCTACCGTTCCAGCCATGTCTATCTCATGAGATATAAAATATTTACCCAATGAATTGGAGGGAGATATAGGTCCCACCCATCTCATAATGATAACATTCTTATGTGTGCCACAAAATCATAAATCATACATCATTGCATAACCCATGTAATAAAAATGGGATTCTTAAACAACATGACATCATAAAAAAAATCATAAAGGAATTCATAAAAATAATTCCATAACAACATAATCAAATCAATGTAATGATAGGGATAGAATCAGAACACTATTTTATCTTATATGGAAAATAATTTTGATAAAACACTTGGACTCCATTCTTGAGGAAAATATCCTTTCTATTTCAAAAACTCATTTCCTTTCGTAACATGTCATAAAATTTTAAACTAAAAGAAGTTGATTAAAAGTAAACTTGAAAACTTGTAAAGGAAACTTCTTGGAAATAATGTTTTAAAAATCCATTCATGCTGTATACTTTAAAAAAACATTCTTCTCGTACTTTTGTTGGAAAAGTCAAAAAAAGTACCTCGTACGAAAAATGACAAAAGATTCATTTCATATCTTTTACTAAAAACTCAATGAAGGGTAATATTTTATTTAAAAAATTGTAGGTGGATGTAAAGAAGGTTACATATTGATGAAACATGGATGTGGATGATAAAATACACCCCAGTAAATACCAAAGTATAAACAATCTCGGATAAAAATGAGATTGTGATATTTTCCCTTACCTTAGGTCCGATTTGCTTCGTAAGTGTCCGAACCTCCTGTATAATGATTTAAATAATGTCATTGACTTATTAAAGAATCATATTAATTGTTATAATATCATATATGGTTCACTTATGACTTTGTATTACCCATTCTTTTGTAAATTCAATGTTAAAGAGCGTTTTGGGTAAAATTGTTTCATTTGTCGTTCGTGTTTTGACTTGTAATTATTCATATGATTACTTAGATCATGATTAATTAATTCCAGAATATAAAACATTTTATATATATATATATTCATAATATACATATATATAATAAATCAGTAAATGGAAAGAAATACACCGTTCATGGAGACGGTAGGCCGTACGTACGCATGAATGCTGTTTTCGTTTCCTTATTGAGTTGAACAGAATTAAGTAGATGACATACATATATATACTCATAAATCCAGTATCATTATTATGTCATATATTTCATGATTACTTATTATATATACTTTATAATCATTCATGAATGGTTAAAGTGGAGAATGAATCTCATCGCATCGTGGAGACGGTAGTCCGTACGTACGCACGAGCGATGATATCGTTCTCATGATCGTGGGACTATATTGGAGTGTATGTATACTATTTCAGAATCAATATAACTTTAAAATAATAATATATAGTTATTATTTACACCATTATACCCATCCATGTAAGGTGGTGGTGGAAAATAGATTTCACCACGGCATGGAGACGGTATTCCGTACGTACGCACACGCGGTGATTTCGTTTTCTGTAGGATGGATAGATGGTGAAATAGGATTGTTTCATACTTATAATAACATATCAGTATATGATTGATACTGATGTTATTACTTCATAATGAAACAACCTAATAAGAAGAAGTGGAAGAAGAAATTAAGGTGAAATAATCGGTAACGGAAATTACCTCTTCTTTGAAGCGCCTCTTTGAGACCTCTTTTTAGGGCACTAAAATTGGTCTTTGAGGAAGACCAGAACCTCTAGGATGTTTCTAGGGAAGTGGAGAAGAGAATTTGTCAGGGGTTGGCCGAGCTTTAAGGCTCAAAGTTGTGTGAGGAAGAGAGGGATGAGGTGCCCTTTTATAAGGGAGGAGAGGGGCACCTTTGGAATAACTAAAAATATTATTTTATTATAAAGTCAAGTTCGGTTCTAAATAGCTCCAAATTGATTTATTTCGAGGATAAGGTGGGTATGGGTCGAAATAATCTCATCCAATAGAATTTAGACAAGTTTAGGTTCCTATTTTAACCTTATCATATAGATTTACCATTAAGTTAAATAATTTTACTTTTACCGTGTCTTCTTGTGTTCTTATACTATAAGGTTAATAAACATACTATATCTAGCAAAAAGAACCCAAAGTTGTTTATTATTAATATATATAACCTTATCTAAGTCATTTTTCCGAACCTTAGATTTTTAGGAATAAAATAAAAATTAATAATATAATATTTGTTTTAAAAACTAATTTATGTCAATTTTGACACGATTCGGTACATGATTTTTTTGAAATTCATAACAGAATGATAAGTTCAAACCAAGTTACTTAACTCAACAATAACATGTCCTATTAACCTAGAAAAATAATTTAAGTCATAAAAAGTCTCAAATTACATTTATTTGGTCATTTATAACATCAATTATGTAAATACTTCATTAATAAGACAATTACTGCATCATCTTTGTATCATAATAAATGATAATAATTTAATCCCTAAAATTATAAATAAATTCATATGATGTAGATACATGTTTTAGCTTTCTGGAGACTATTCATTTTCGAAGTTTCATGAAGCGTATCACTAGATTAAAATTATTATACTTATAAGATTTAAGAAAGTGACATGTTGTCACATTCTTTGGTTTTAATAATAATTAAATTATTTCCATAGAAAAAAGTCCCTTAAATGAATCTAATCCGACCCTTAGGTGATATGGGTCGACTTTTAGTCATCCAATATGATTTTTACATGTGTTAGGGTAATTTTATATTATTATATTTACCCTTAATTACCCGATTTACCTTTAACTATGGTAATAAAATTTACCGTAGTTACTATTCATAATTCCCAAAAATAAAAAGTATCTTATTAACATAATTTGGATCCACTGATTCCAAATATGGAATCCATTTTTCCAAATTCAATACACAAATTTTTCAGAAATTAAATTAAAATTATTCCCGTTGTCGAAAGAAAATGGGTTTTTCTTTAAAACATTGCAAAAGATTGAATTGATTTAACCTATGAATTGAAGGTAAAATCAATGCTAATGACATACATTATATTAAATGGTAAAAATATATTCTATTTATAATTTAAAACCATTCAATATTATAATTTAACCACATAAGATATTACGATGAAAAAATTTGTTTTTATTTAAAATATAGCGTGTTTTTACTATTCATTAAAATATGAAAGTTATCGGAAAAATATCAAAACTTTATCTAATGTAAATTTTTATATCCTGATTCAAAAGAAGAATTTTATTTTGTAAAATTGAACATATAAACATGTCAAAAACTAGATTTAATGTGGGTGCGCCATCAAAAGGCGGAAAAACAGTATTTTTTGAAAAATACTTATTTTACCCAAAAACTTTATTTTGTTCTTATACCATGTTCTAGAAATGTGTAAGATGAATAATAATGTTATAAAATTTAAAATTTAGTTAGAACTATTCATAACGGCTAGTTCATGACAATATTATAATAATATATCGTTGTTTATTAAAACCCGGTATTGCATACAACACAAGCTATCGAGGAAGGTCGCAATTGCGTGTAATGCAAGACAAGTTAGGGTTGCGTGTTGTGAAAGAAGCCTTCATTGTTTCGTATAACCGAATCCAACCATATTTCATTTATACATTGAATATATATATATACTCAATGTTCCATAGAATAAATATTATCAAAATTGTGTGTAACACGATCCAAGAATAGTGTCGCGTATACTGCAAGCTAATACGGTATTACCTATAGCGCAAGGTAATCTTGGTGCAGAATACAACACAAGACATTAATGAAATTAAAAGAATATTTTTCATAAAATATCGGGGTGTTACATCATGCCATCATAAAAATAATCTATATAATAAAAGAAGACTTCATAAAAAAATTCCATCATAATGTAATAAAAGAAATGTAATAATAGGGTTAGAAACATAACCTTATATTATCTTAGATGGAAAATAATTTTGATTAAACTCTTGATCATAGTTCTTGGGGAAAATATTATTTCTTCATCAAAAACACTTTCTTTTCTCAATATATCATGCAAATTTAAAAGAAAATAAGTTAGTTGAAAAGAAGCATGAAAACTGGTAAAGGAAGATTCATGTAAATAATGCTATATGAAACAGTGAAATTTTTTCCATACAGTATAAGTTAAAGGAAAACATTCCCCTCGTACTTTTTCCAGAAAAGTCAAAAAGTACCTCATATAATGATCAAAACAATGATTCCTTTCACCCATGTTGTAAAAGACAACAAAAAGTAAATATTACTTTAAAAATACATGGAATAATATTAAAAACTTTTAAAAAATATTTTTATAAAACATTGAAATGGATGATAAATATAACCCTAGTAAATACTTAAGAATAAACAATATTATTTAAAAATGAGATTGGAAAAGTTATCCCTTACCTTAGGTATGATATGCTTCGTATGTATCGAAACCTCCTTTATAATGATTTAAATAATGTTAAAGATTTATTCTAGAATCATACTAATTTTTATGTTAAAATTATTGATCTTATTCTATTCTATTTGCTAGTAACATTTCATTGTTAATCGTTATTTGGGTACTAACTGCTTTATGTTATTACATATGTTTTGTCGGATATGTTATTTTGAATATTTTTAAGTTATAGTTATATCATTTAAATCATGGTACTAATATAAAATATATGATATTTATTCAGTCAATTAATTTATCAAATCATGGTTTAATGAATATCATGTAGAACGAATCACATCGCACCGTGGAGACATTATGTTGTACGTATGCATGAGCGACGATATCGTTCCCATAATTGATGAATGGTATTGAAGTTGATCATGTAGATTAAATCATAATTAGTATAATGTCATATTATTCTTATATAGTTATTATTTACACCATTATAGCCATCTAAGTAAACTGAAGTTGAAAGATAGATTACACCACGATGTGGAGACGGTAAGCTGTACGTACACACGCGCAGTGCTTTCATTTTTTTGTAGGATGGATAAAATGTGAAATAGGGTTATTTCATATTTATTATAAAATATAATTATATGAGTGATAATGATGATATAATTTTACAATGAAATGACTAATGAAGAGGAATTAGAACAAGGCTGAAACTTGAAAGAATTGGTAGAAGAGATTACCTCTTCCTCGACGTTCCTCCTTTGAATTTCATCATAGGGCACTAGAGTTGGTCTTTTGAGAAGACCAGAACCTCAAGAATGTAACTCATGAATTTTATAAGAGTAAGGGTAAGGGATTTTCTGATATTGAAGGCTCCAAATATAGTGAATAAGAGAGGGAGGAGGTTCCCTTTTATAATATAGGAGAGGGGGACTTTATGATAACACTCAAAAATATTAATTTATAATAAAAATGAACCCTACACAAAAACCTCAAAAGTGCCCCTAATTAAAATATAAGATGATATAGGGTTGTAATATTATCGAAAAATAAATTTTGGAAAACTTATTTTTTCAATTTAAACCTTATCTTTTTTATTATACTTTTAGTTATTCTTTTAAAGTTTAATATTTTTAATAGAATTCTAAATATTTAATGGTAATGAATATTTAACAATTTGTTGTAAATTAAACAGAAATGGTTATTTTATGATATTTTTGACATTATAAGTATCACTTTGAAATTTTTAAATATTTTTTTTGTTTTTTAAATAATTTAATAAAATGTTATTTTTATAAAATTTCAATAGTTTCAATTTTGACACTGTTTATTTTTTAGATTTTAAATAAAATTTACACAGAAGATAAATTCAAAAAAAATATTATATACACACCTAAAAGGCCATATGAACTTATAAAATTCATTTAGAACATTAATTAGTTCATATGATATTTCTTTTATCCCTTTTAAAACAATTTTTTTGATATTTCAATTAATTAAATAATTTGCACATCACTATTATTCCATAATTAATGGTAATAATGTAATCTATAAAAACTATAAATAGTTTTTTAAGATGTGTGTAATTATTTTATATTTCCAAATACATTATATAGTCGATTTTATCTCATATTTATCAATATATTAAAATTATTACACTTATATAAAAAGAGATTGTGACACTTTGTCCATTTCATTAGTTTTTATTACAATAATTTCATTTTCATAGGTAAGTGGAAATAATGTGATTCCATTTATGAAAGAGATGATTAGGGTCTAATGTAATCATCCAATAATATTTTTACACATGTTATGATAATTTTATAATATTTCTTTTACACTTAATTACATGATTCACCTTTAACCATGGTAATACAAATAATTAACAATATTACTACTTATAATTCAAAAATCATAAAGTATCATATTAACATAATTTTGATCGAATTATTACCAATATGTAATCCATTTTTCAAAATTCAAATTAGAGAAGTTGTATTATTTAAATTAAAATTAATCCCATTGTTGAGAAAACATGTTATAAAAGTAAAAACATTACAAAAGATTGAAATGTTTTTTACCTATGAATTTAATGTTAAATTACTGATAATGACGCATGTTATAGTAAATGGAAAAAATTAATTATATTTATACATTAAAACCATTAAAAACTATAATTTTACCATATAAATTATCACAATGAATAATGTTGTTTTTAATAAAAATGAAACGTATTTTTACTATTCATCCAAATATGAAAGTTATCAGAAAAATATCAAAAATTTATACAAAGTAAATTTTTATACCCCACATAAAGATAAAATGTTTATTTTGGCATATAAAATTCATTAATATGTCAAAATATATATTTAAAATGGGTTCAACTTTCAATTGTGTAAAATTCACCTTTTTTAAAAAACTAATATATCAAATATTTTTTTATTCATAACCTATGACTTATATATCCATTGAATGAAAATAAAAAATATTTTATTATATATAAAACACATATATATCATAATAATTTCATTTAAAAAAGTAATTCAATCTAAAATAAAAATATCTACTTTAATTTTATTTTCATAATTCATTTACATAAGTTTGTTATAATTATAACTGCTAACCTAATAGCTAGGCTATAAAGGAAATTTTAAATTAAGTGAATTCCATAGTTCGTTTAATCTCACAATTGTGTGCAAAGAATGCTACTAAAGAAGGTAAATTATTTAAAGAAAGTATTTCATAAAAAAATACAGGTGTTACAAATAAACATTTTTAACTTTTTCACTTGGGATCATACTCTCCATGAATGAAAATAAAACTACATGAAGTTTATAATATCAACTAAAGAAATAGAATTAAAATATAACATTTAAAATGTATTTATATACACCTAAAACAATTTAGGTACAAAAAAACCTGAGTCTCAATGAAAGAAAATTGAGACCAAACACCTTACCTTGTGTATACCAATAAGGTTAATTGTAATATACAGAAAATTCAATAATGATCATAATATACACCAAACAAAATTAAATATTGGCGAACATAGCATGTATCTCGTAGAAAATAAAAGTGAGATGAAAATCCCCTTACCTTGTGTCTTCACTATCACCATTCTCATATAGGATTTTTGTATAATGAACATATATTTATTATAAATAATTTACATAAGAATATTATTATACAAATTACCATATATTGTTTGATTATAACCTTATATTACCCACTTTTTAGTGATCCTAGGTTACAGTTTTTTTCAGTTAATATTCGCTTTACTTTTCACACGTGTCTTAATTTGATACATATTTGATTCTTATACATATATTATTATTTTTGAATGTAAAAAATCAAAAAAATATCAGTTATAAAAATAATATTTTCATTATAATAATATATATAATATATGAGTATGAAATGTAATACACTTTTTATGGAGATGGTATGTTGTATGTACATATGAACGTTGTTACCGACTTTGTTGTTGATTTGAAAGAAAGTATGTGAATGAAATATGTATATATATATATATATCTGTGTGCGTGTACATATATATATAATCATTTATGTATCATGAATATTTCATATATATAATATATTTTTATTAAAATCATTTTTAATACATTCCATGTGTTTTGTGAATTAATGACATCGCTTTGAGGGATATATAGTCCACAATTCATCAAAAGAGATTATTGTATTAACACCAAAAGGACTGTAAAGAGATGTATGTTGTAAATGGAATAAAAAAGAATAAATACAAATTAAATATAATATATTTCTTATATAAATAGAGTTTATAGAATAATGGCCACCATGATTGGTGAAATGGAGAAATGAGAACTCATCATTTCGTGAGGTATTAGTTCACCGTACCCAAAAACAGTATGTCCAACAGGCATTATATGGAAGATTGTGTATGTTTAGGTAAGAACCATTGCATAAAAAGTTATTTTTATATAGGGTATACAAGTGTCATCACACAATAATGGAATTAATATAGTGTAGGGGTAGAGAATGAAAATAAAGGGGAGGAGCTTAAGAGAAAATGTTAACTCTTAATCAGGTAACTCCATTTGATGTATGATGAAAGCATTCTGGGAGAAGCGTTTTTCCCAAAAATATGTGTCATGGTTTAATGGATTTATTTTTAGAGGATATTCTTTTAGATATTGGACGAACATAGTTTTGACTAGTGTGAGGAATGGGTAGAGGTGGTGACCATTTATAATGAATGAAAAAGAAATATTTTGAATTTCAGGAAACAAGTTAGGTGTGCACATATTATTAAATAACATAATTAATAAAAAACCAACCAAAATATATAATGGAAGGTTTATGTTCGAAATATTCATATTCAATTGCTTTTAGAAAACATTTTAGGTCATTTGGGCCCTTTAATGTTAAGGTTTTATACCTAATTAATTTTAATTTGGTTTTAACTACTGGGAATAATTTTAATCGCCTTTACAAATCATTTTGGTCAAATATTAACATGGTATTATTTTATTTTAAATATTATACTAATTAATAATTTATTATACTAAAAGGGAGTTTTTAACTCAAATGATGAATTTTTCACTATTCATTAAAAATTGTAATTTCTCTAAAAAATACCAAAAATTCAACCAAATAAAATTTAGGTGTTATGAAATCAAAAATGAAGTTTATTTTATCAAAATAAATTTCTAAATTTTTGTAAAATTAATTCTTTTTGAGGAAATTAAAATGTGTTTATTTTAGAAAATGATATTTTTAAATATAGAAGGACTTTACCAAAGATCATATCTTTTATTATCAATATGTTTTATTTACATAATAAATTATAAAATATTTTTGAAAAATAGTTATTAATATTAAAATAACTATGTATAATAGTTAGGTTATAATTATATTATTTAATTAATTAAGACAATAAAAACAGAGGTTTTGTAGAAACTTATTGTTGCATGTATCATACTCCAAATCATTGTAACATTCATCACACTCCAAAGACAATGATGAGTAAAAAGGAAATATTTCACTTAGTGTATTTATATATATAAATTTAAATTTAAATTTATTTGAAAAAAACATGTCCATAAAATCTTCGGGGGTTACACATTAGGTTGGGTTATCTTATACTTATCAACCAAATCCCCCAAAGTGATATTAAATATATACTTCATAGTGATTTAAAAAGTATATATTATTAATTAAATAATACACCAAATGTGTGAAGTCTTAAGCTGACTCAACATTAATTATGTGGATGATCATGTTAATTCTCAAGAAACCCTTTTTAGAGTGATTACACCTACATGCAACTGTGAATGGGCACATCCAATTTTCAGTATCCAGGAAGAGACTGACTATAAAAAAACATATTTCACCCGATATTATCAATATTATATGGTATAATAATATAAGTAGACTCATATCAATGGTTTTTACTCAGGTTCCCTAACCCTAATTAGAATTTTAAATAACCATTATCTAATAATATATAATAAATTTCCAAAAAATTACACATAGTTATAATAAAAACTAATTTTCACCAAAAATGAACTCATAGATCTAGGGATGAAAACAATATTAATACACTATGTTTGATACGAAATGATATGAACTGACATTAATTTTATGACATTACCATATGATATGAATTAAAACTCTTAAATTATCCCGCTATATAATAAATTTAATTTTTAGAATCCTTATGCATCAACTACATATGAAAACTATTATAAGAAACTAGTAAATATTTTTCCTCATTCTAACAATAATTGATATACTTATAGACATTTAATATATTATACTCATATTTATAACATAATTAAATACAAAATAAAATTGGGGTGAGCTTGAATACTCTGTTAGGAAAGAGTTGTCACCATATTTTCTTGTGTTATGTCATTAGTATATGATAAATGCTTGGAATAAAATTTTAATTAAACATGAAACAATAAATGTTTTTTACATATCATGATAGGATAGAATGTAATATATATTAAAAACATATAAAATGGAAACAATTTACAAAATTAAGAGATACTACACATTATTCATGGAGAATAACAATTGAATTATGTCTTTGAAATATAAAATCCCCATGAATCCTATGAAAAAAAAACATTGGGACAGTCATTAGCATGATGAAATTATTACAATGTGAAAGAAAATTTCCATTAATTATGTTTTTAGCATTAAAAAATGTATTCTTGTTGCAAATAAAACAAATTTCCACACATAATGTTTTTACCAAATAAAATTTCCGTGATTCATTTTGATAACAAATGATTATCCATAATTCATGATTTTTAATGAGAAAAATAACCACACATTCTATTTTGAGGGAAAAATTAACATATATCTTATTGTGAAGAAAAAATTTACTACGATATATTTTTTGAAACAAAAATATACCCAAATTTTATTTTGAGAACAAAAAAATTTCCACGATTCATTTTGTGGAACAAAATGCTCACCCTACCTGTTGTAAAAAAATAAATACATATTTTGTTGTAAAAATCCAATATATCCATTTTTAATGAACTTTTTTAATTATATATAAATCCATAAAAAATTATTTTTAGGGTGATATAACACTCTACCCTTACCCATACATATATATATGTTACAAAAAATTCGTGTTATTTATCATATAATAAATAACCCATATAGGGAAAATGAGTTTCATATCTTTTCCAACTATTTTCATATAAAAAAATCTTGATAATTTTATAGAAAATCATAATCACCTAGATGGTGTATTTAATAAATGTACATCTGAGGTTAATTATTTAGAATTAGTCCCTTGGATAAGAATCAATTTAAAATGCAAGAGAATTCCAAAAATGAATTTTCTTAAAAAACTTTATTAATATTATCAATGAAAAATCATGAATTAAAATTCCCATTCTATAGCCGTATTATTTAAAAAAAATTATTGGTCAAATTTGAAAAAAATTCAATAAATATTTAAAAAATTTACTTTGAAAAGGTTAAAATAATATTTAAATCATTTAAATTAAAGTGTTATATATCTTAGAAAATAAACACTATTAAACTATTTGTAAATACTTATACTGAAAATTTGAATCATTAAAAGGATGTTGGATCCATTATATAATAATGAATAAATGAGATAAAATTATTATTGGATGTAAAGAAAAATTATGTTTTCTATAAGGACTATTGGACAATGTTGGGATGTAAAATCATGCATATAGAAGAGAATTCCATTTAATGAAATTATATTTTTAAATAAAAACTAATTTTTATGAAATTTTCGAATTATTAAGGAATAAAAATATTGTAAAATATTATAACATTTAATGAGATGTGATTATGACACAAGGAACATAATTGGGCCACAAAACCCACTTAACACAAGGGTAAAATCATAAAAACCCCCATTAATTTAATAGTATTTTAATACAAATTAAATAACATGATTAAAATATAATTCATTAAATGATATATAAAAGATATAGTATATATACCTTGGAAATTAAATTCGGTTTATCATATTAAACATGTCTTATTGGATGTAATTTTTTTTGAGAAAATCCCTTATAACGTGTCTCCTCGTACTCAACTGTTATAAAAACTCCAATATAATAATCATAATATCATAATTATTCTAATTATAATCTTAATATAAACGTACATCCCTTTTTATAATTAATTTATAACTATATTTTGAAAATATATTAACGAATTATTATTTTTTATCATTATTAGGTTATATAACCATCAATTGTTTGTTTTATAAAAATATCTAATTGATGATAAAAATTATAACTAGGTGGTCTCATAATAAACGTTTCTAGATTTTAAGCACATGATAATCAATTTTTTTAAATGTTACATAATATCCATTTCAATTCCATTAATTTCATGAGTACAACTTGTTAAAATAGAGAACATAGTAAACTAGTTTTTGATGTGATTAGTGATATAAAAACGATATATTAACAAACATTTTAAACATTAATAACACATATGTAGAAACATAATTTTTTAAAAAAAAAATCATTATTACATCATATTAAAATTTTATAATATCCCATAATACTTTATTCGAAAATCATTATAACATTAATTTCATAGGTGGTTAAGTCAAATGAATTAGAATCTTGTTGTAATGATTTCATGAGTATCAGGATTTATCATGTTGATGCATGTACAAAATAAAATAAAATTAATAGATATCTGATATCCCTATTAAATTTATTTTATGAACCCCTAATAATGGTTTGGGGTGAAAAATGAATATTATTACTTATGGAGTTTGTTGTTTGTATGTGTTAATGAATGCCTATTTCATTATACATATTTGATGAGATCGAGGAATAAATAATGGTAATAACTTTAATATGATGACATTAAATAATATATTTTATACTAATATAATTATTATTTTTTCAATAAATGCGAACAACGATAAATACAAAAACCATCGTTTCATTGAAAATACACATTTTCGAAAAATCAATTTTCCATGAAATTACCTATTGAAATGAATTCCATATGACAACTAATAATAATTAATAAGAGTATGATAGAGGGATACATATAAATGTGTAGAAATGTGTTATAATTTTTATAATACATTCAAAGAAGAGTTGAATTAGGATGTAATGGAAGTTATAAACACTATTAAGTGAAGATAAGTGTAGATATGTGTAGATTGGGAAGTACCAACAAATTATTTAATTAATTTAATATTACCATTCCAATATCAATAGATAAACAATTTATATAAAGGCATGTGGATTTGTGTGTGATTTGATATTCTCCCCATACAATAATTTAGGAGAAAACATATTGTATTTTAATAATTTTTTTAACAATATAATGTTTACCCTAATTTTTTTATGTTGGAGAATAATTTTTAACATTTCTAATTAATATTAATGATTAAAAAAATATTTGAAATAGTTCAAAATTATTAACTGGTAGTTTAATTATTATTTTTATTATATGAAATGATAATTTTAAGGGTTTAAAATTTTAACTTTCATATTAGCATATATAATAAATAAGAACATCCTTTTGAAAAAAATTAATTTTTATGTTAGAAATATTATGTATAATATAAGATCATCATTGAAAATGGTTTTTATGTAACAATATAAAATTAAAAAAAAGGAAACTTTTATTCAAAATTTCCTGACTCAAACAACATTGATTTTAAATAACCCATAAATATATTTCATTAAATCTAATGTCCTCAATATCATGTCGAACTCATAACCACGAGTCGAAATTAATCGTATTATGGTTAAAAGTTACAACATAGTTTTTAAATTAAATAGTCGAAATATTACTAAATAAAATATTAAAATTATGGTTATATATTTATTAGATAGAAAAAAAGAATCATTAAATTTAAAAAGAAATGTTTTATAAAAACAAATTCAAAAAAATAAATTTTCAGATGATCCCCAGCCTATTTGGTGAAGAATCATTAATTGCATCCCTGAGACCCGTGTTCTAATCATGGAGAAGGAATATTTTAATGTTACTATAGTATTTCTATAAAAGGTACTATAGTAGGGAATTTATCAGGACTATAGTAGTTGGAACTATTCACCTATGGTCCACCAGTGCCACCCATGAGTCGTTAAGGCCTTCAGGCCACTCAAAGAATTTAGACCAGTTATGGATTCCAAACCACCTCAAGGCCTTCAAGACGCATCAAGGAATTTTGGCCACCAAGTTCTGATCATGAGGATTAGATTCCACCACATTGACCAATACACTATGATCTATAGGAGGAGTTAGAGAAGTCGATTTAATCAGGACAAAGCTATCATGATTTGGAAGATTGAGAGGGTATAATAATTTCCATCAGGACTAGGCCAGTGAACCTCTTCATAGGTATTTCATGCTAAATAAGAAATCCATTGTTGGGAAGCCAAATTCATGTTCTAGATGCTAGGGAGGGTCATTTCTAAGGAGTTATGTCTGGGATAAATTCTTCTAAGACCATTGTTTCTTTTAATCCACTAATCCTACCTGATTTGTAATGGTTCTCCATCAACCTTAGAAACAATGATTATTAAAAATAATTAAAAAACAAGGTCTTCATGACTTTCAGGCTAAAAAATTCATTCATCGAGCTTTGTGATCATAATTTAAAATTATTTTTTACCAAATTTATATAATTTATTTCAATAAGTTAGTATAATTTTTAAAATCAGAAAATAAAAATTATCATAGTGTGAATTTTTATGATTTTTCAAAAATATTTCAATTTTTGATGAATAGTAAAAAATACTAAATTTTATTTCCAAACTGTCTTTTCATATTAATTATTTTTAATGATAAATGATATGTTTAATTTATTTTAATGTATAAATTTTTTTATAATATTTTAATGGATAAAATTTAAGGAAATGGAATAATTTTTATTTAGAATTTTTATATAAAAAGTTTCTATAATTTCGATCGTTTTGTTTTTGATAACATGCTATCTCATTAGGCTAGATGAATTATGTTTACAATTCATATTTTTACTTATGTGATTGAAATTTGGAAAAATTGATAGCAATTTATTATTTATAATAATTTACATTCTATAGTAATGGAATGCTAATTTTTTACTAAATCGAATATTGAAAGAAGTAAAAATTAATTACAGTGGTTATGGTAAAATTGATATACCGAGAGTTAAACCAAATAGATAAGTGTTAAAAACGACCTAAAAACACATTCAAATTCAATTTTACCAAAATATATCGATTTTATAACTTATTTTACCAATAATGACCCATTTTGGAGGCTTTTCTACTGATAAAAATGTTAGTACGATTGAATGTCTTAATAAAATTACGAGTGTGTTACTATCCTCACATATAAAATGCCACCACATATTCTCTTTTCTTCACTCATTATATACCTTTTAGATTTTCCAATAAATTCAAAAATAATTTCCCAACACCCCTTCACTCATACTAGAAGCCTTATTATTTTATGAAATCCCCCATAATAAACCTTTTGGTTTAATCCTAAGGAGGATTCCTAAAGATAATTTAACAATCACCAATTAGAGTATTTTTTACATTATCCACGAGATTAAATTATTAATTAATAATGATGATATAATATCGTAATTATATTACATAAATATATTTTATTTTATGCTAACCCCATTCCCAACAACAACCCACACTTCCATCAAATGTTTTATCAAATCCCCATTCGTGTGTACAAAAGACTTCTCCCCAAAAATTGATTTCATTTGTTATTCCACTAAAACCTCTCATGGTTTTGTATTATGATGGAAAAAAATTAAATATATAAAAATTATAAGATAATTATATATATGGTTTTTTATTTCTTATATAAATTTTTAAATTGCTTATCTGTATGGGATACAATGATGTTGTTAATGTATAAGACGAACTACCTCCCCAAAAATCTATGTGATTTATATTTCACTAACACATTAAAAAGAAGAGTAATAAAGAAGTATTTAATGAATATATTTGAAATAAAAAATAATATTATGATAATCATGAAAAATTTATCATTCTAAAAATATGATATACCAGTGTTTATAGGTAAGAATGAGAACTTTGTTCGGTTACGTGTGGAGAACCATAATTATGAAGTTTTATTACACTTTTTTCATAACCACACAGAATTTATTATATATATATTTATAAATAATTATATAATGCGGTATATATTATAGTATTATAACTATGTAAATATAAAATATTATGTACAAACCTTCCAAAATTACCATAGAAAAATAGAAATTTCACTAATGTTCAAATGTGACCTATTATCTCTCTGATCATCACATACATAATTCCTCAATACCGCCCTTCATGACTGGAATTAAAAAAAATTATTGTAAATATGTGACATCAATGTGATTATTATTATTCTTGTGAGTATATATCTGTATTATATGTATATTAACTATATCTTTCATGTCAAAACTCTCATGATAAAACAAGTAAATTAGTTTTTGATACAATACAAATATTGAAATATTAATAACCAATTGGTGATAAAATGTTGTAAATAAATCAAATATGATATTATAAAGTTTATAATGGATATACAATAAGATAATTTCATTTTTAAAACCACTATATAATAGGTTAAATAATGTTGATCTAAACTATGTGTGAGGTACGATATTTTTATTCTCATGTTCCACTTAATAGGATAAACTTCCACTTCCTTAATTATGGCACATTATGATTATGTGGGTAATGAACTCTTATTATTATTTTTGTTATTTTAAATTTTCAAATTTCAATTATAATTTGATACAAGTAACTTATTCATTTTTTAATACCAACTTCAATGATATTATTTTTATAGGATTCCATCTCAATTACCTTTATTTGAAGCATATTGAAATGTTACAGAGCTAATTTATTTTTATGGTGTACATACAATCCATTTGAAATGTTATATATTTACAAATATTAACTCATGGTATTTTATGTTTAAATTTCAATAATTTCTTACCATGAGATTAAACTCAAAAAATACCATTTTTTATTAAATTTCATAATGGAATTATTTTCATTAGGTTATATTACATCTTCATTGTTGTTGATATTCTATGATTATCTTAATAGTGAATTTTTATTATATTAAGTTATATTAACACTATTTTTATATAGATTTAATATTTAAATAAATAATTTATTTACTGATTAGTTCTCACATATAATTAATTGTCACTATAAGCATTTATTTCCAAACCTCATTTTAATCAATATTGATTATTCATTAATTTAGTTTGAAAGAGATTATTTGATCATTATCTATTAAACCAATTTAATTTTCTAATATTTTGGTTATTTATGAATTCATTTATATAAATGTTTAATATTTTATCACATTCTAAATTAAAATAATTTTGAAAAGTATTTCAATAAAACCATTCATTATATCTTAATTTGGTTAGAAATCCATTTCCATCTATGGATATATTTCCTCCAAAAAATTTCCACAAAGTTTTTTAAAATTTGGAAATTATTTATTCAACATATTTTTGTTTTTAATTAAATTCACATTTGACATTTTATAAAATTCCAAAAAGAATTATCTAATTCATTTCTAAATAAGGAACCTTAAAACTTTTTTACATTATTATATGAATGATTATTTATATTTTATGGAATGTATGGAAGTAAAAATTATCATGAATTTAATTTTTTTGAATATTAATTTTCATGTCTGCAAGGATATTTTTAATGAAATTATTTTTCCTAATATTTTTAAAATTCAATTTTTTAAATATTATTATCAAGGAATCAAAATTTCAAAAAAGTTTTTTGTTATAAAAAGTGATTTTTGAAATGTGAATTATATAATCCACAATAATGTTTTTAAAGATATTTTTATTCTATTTCTATTGATCAATGATAATATCAATTAATTTTACATATACTACTCTGGGGATATGTTTTATTGATACCAACATTATTATCCCTTCATATGTTTTAGGATTACTTTTTACAATTTTGGGATATAAATTCACTTGATTTATTTTGATAGTCAATAAATTTCCAATAAAATCATCAAATTCCTATGAACATTGAAAATTAAATTTCACCAAAATATGAATATTAATTTTCATGTTTTTTTATTTTTTAAGCAGTATATCATTTTTAAATATGGTGATCTACATCGAAAGAAAATTTTTTATCTAGGAAATAACATTAAATTTGTATTCTTTACACAATACCATTAACTGATGAAAAGAAATTTTTTTCTAATGTATATCTATTATTCTTTTTTATGATTGATTTGGAAGATCAAGAAAAATGTGGTATCTGATAATATATTTCCCCTTGATGTATTAGTAGTTTGATGGGATGGATAATTAAATTTGCATTATTGAAATAGATTTTTACCCATAATTTTTAATTTTTTTAGTATAGATCTTAACGTTAGAGGTATCATATGACTAGAAAACAAGATATATAATAATTAATAATATCATTTATTATAATTTAATTAACATTATCCATTTTAATTTTTCAATGATATTATCTGTTGATGGATTTCATTGTATGTTTATTGATTAAGTGGCATGTTATTTCAAACTTTTACATTGTAATAATTATTAATCAATTTCATGTTTTGATAATAATGTTATTTATTAAATAGAAGATGTTTTCAGTTATTTTGACTTCAATTTTTATTTCTGTAGTAATTTTTTTATGTTCCTTATATGTTCTTTCATATACCATACCATGTTGATTATTCTCATTGATTAATGAAAACATCCAATTTACTTTACTGTCACTAAGCCATTCAGTTCACCCATATTTTTTTCCCTTTGCCATGAATCCTTGCAGTCTACAGTGAATGATATGCAAGATTATTCTAGAGGTAATGATGATTTTATAATATTTTTTTAAATTTGGGTATCCAAATGAAATATGGGAATCATGTACGTATCATGTTTATAATTAAAACTAAACTATTAGGTTCATCATGAAATGATTTTTTATAAATTATGAAAAATTTTAAACTAGGAACAAGATTTTAAATAATGGTCTCTTTGTAGTACCCCCGGTTTGAGGTATGTTGCCTTTTTTTATGCATTTTTATGTGTTTAAAGTGCATGGGATGAGTTGGGATGAGGTTGGGAGAGTTTTGGAATGGTTTTGAATAAGTTTGAAGGCATTTCTTAGGGATCACATTTTGAGCACGTTTAGTGGAAACCATGCGGATTCTCTAAGAAACTGTGCAGGAGGAGACAATAGGCTTCACAAGGCCTGCGCATGGTTTTCCAAAATGTGCAAGGCAACCGTGCAGACCCTTGCTCTCAATGCAGTAGCATTCTCACAGTTAGCGCACGGTTTGTCAAACCGTTCGGCCACTTAATAATAGGGTTTTAAAATCCGGGCTCACTCGGGATTTCTTCATTCCTCTCCAAGCTTACTCCCACTCGAGCCTCACTCTGGATTTTTGGTTTTCAAGGATTGGAGGGGCTCTCCCACTCGGTTTGGAAGAATTTTGAAGAGGTTTCTTGGCATATTGAAGGTGGTTTCTCCTTGGTAAGTCTCTCCACTAGCGTTCTTTGGGATTTCCTTTAGATCAACTCTTCCATATTTCTTGGTTTTCTAGATCTACATTTTTTGTGTGTATATTTAGTTTTGTGGTTGCCTTGGATGTTGATTTTAAGGCTTATGATGGTTAGGGAAGGGGATCTAGAGAGGTTTCGGTGGTGTGTTCTCCGTATTTTAGGTGCGGTTACTTGTGGGTTGATTTCTTGGGAACCCTAAAGCTGGGTGGAATCTCTCTCGACTCCAAATGGTTAGATCTAGTGTTTTTTGGTTACAAATAACTTGGTTGGATTGAAATTAATTGTGTTTTTGATGTGTAATGTTGGTTGGCAAACCATTTGGAGATATTTGGGAAAAAGGGGGTTTTATGGTGAAATAGTTTTGTTGTGGATTTTAAAATGGAGATTTTAAAATGGGATGCTATGGTTGATTTGTGAAAGTGATTGATGGAATAGGGTTTTCCAAAAAAAGGTTGTTTTATTGAAATGTGGTTTGGCATGGAAAATGATTTTCAATAAATGGGTGATTTTTTGAAGTGGATTGATATGCAATGGAATGGGTTGATTGAATGATGATGTGACCTTGGTGGGTTATATGCTTGGTTTGGCTTGATTGGAATGTTGTGTGGAAGTGGTGATAAGTACCACTATAAAAAGGGGATGGATAGTGGACGGAAGGGCCACTATTAAAGGACAATTGGACAGGAAGTTCCACTAGGTGTGTATGAGTGAACGAGTTTGACGGAAGCTCAACCATTTGGTTGTTTGGTTGTGTTGGTTGTTTGTTGTGCATTTCATTACAAGATATAATTGTTTTGATAATGTGTAAATGATGAGATGGCTTGTGACATGTTTTTTTGGATTTCCCTTGGTTTCTTGATTTGGATGTGATGGCTTGTCAATAGCATGTTTGGCTTATGAAAATGGTTGCACTTGTGTGTTATTTTATATAAAATGTTTTATATAAATGTGGTAGTGGTTTTATCCGAGTGGCATGTGTTGGGAAGTCATTTGGGGAAAACCTACTGAGTTTTAGTACTCACCCCCTACTTTGGCACATTGGTGTCTTTGCAGATGTTGTGTACCATGACGTAGGCAATGGTAAGGAATCTCCCTCCTTTAGTGGTGCATTCTGATGCCTTGGTGGAGCATGGAGCATGGAGCTTGGTGTGGCGTTGTGGTGGTTTCATGGATCATAGTGGTTGTTGTTTAGTTTTCCACTTGTACTGTGATATGGTTGGTTGTATTGGTTTTGGGTTGTATTGTGGAACAACATAGTTATCTTTTGGGAATACATGTCTGGGATGAAAGTGCATGCATCATTATTTGTTAGTTTGGCTGGTTTTGTCTTAAAGGGAAAATTGTTCCCCAAATTGATCTTGAAGCCCTCGAAATTTATTGCCAGCCATTGGCATCTTGGTAACGTTTCTTAATGCCAATTAGCCCTCAATGCCTATCTAAGCCGATGAGGTAGGGGTGGGGTGTTACAAGTGGTATCAGCTTGTTCGGTCCTTTTGATATGATTCTCCGATTTGGTGTTGACATTCGTTGTGGTATATTCCTTGAGTCGGGATGTTATCAAGGCATAGGATTGTCGGAACATAGAATGTATAGTATAAAAAAATGTATCAAACCATTTTATACTAAAATTCAAGTTACCAGTGAGTTGGGTACATAAGTGTTTTGGAGACACTTATAGGCATTGGAAATCACATTGTTGTGGGTGTAGCGAATGAGATGTGCATAGAATATAAATGAGAAATGAATTCCCTCTAGGATGCATATTTCATTGGTGTATAATGATTTATGATGTGATATGAATGTGTGAAATTGTTATGTGAATAGATTGGTATTTTGAAAATGGTTTGGTTTTCAAAATGGTGAAACATGAAACATGTGGAAAAGATGGAAATCCTTGTTGTGATAGTGTTGGGTAATGTGATTTTAAATGGGATTTTGTGATGTCTATGGAAGTGAGACTCATGGTTGTTTGTTTTCTGTTTATAGAAATGACACTGGGTAGGCGTCGTAGAGCCCAACCGGAGGAGGCTGCTGAGAATGTGGTAGCACCTGAGCCTCAGGTGGACCCGCAGTTAGTGTAGAGCGTAGTGCAAGCTTTCCAAGCTGTGGAAAGTGGAAATAAAGAGGATGAACCCAGGTATGTGGATCATGCAGTTCAGTTTCAAAAGAAGAATCCACCAATCTTTAGGGGTGATTCAGAGCCGGAGAGTGTAGAAGCATGGTTGAAAAGAATTGACAAGATCATCGAGTTCTTGGGAACCCCGGTAGAGTTAAAAGTGAAGTTGTCCATGTACATGTTGGGAGATCGTTCCCTTAAGTGGTGGGAGTTTGTAGTCCAAGTGGGGATGGACCAGGGTATGATGTGGGAAGTATTTGAATAATTTTTTAATAAACAATTCTACCCACATATGTTTCAAATTCAGCGTACAGCTGATTTCTTCAGTTTGAAGAAAGAGATTATGTCTAGGACGTACTATGTAGCTATGTTTATGAACATAGTGAGGTTTGCACCTGAGGTGGAGGGTAGCACGTCATTGAAGGCAAAGATATTTGTTGTGGGGTTAATGCAAGAAATCCGTTCAAAGATAGTAATACTATGTACTTACGATTTCATAGAGATGGTGAATAGAGCCTCGGTGGTTGAGCGAGATTTGTTGGGAGCTCCAGGTGGAGGAAGCATAGTGGTACCGATGGGGAATAGTGGGAACTCTAACACTGGGTTCATGAAAATGAGGGACACTTATTCCTAGGGTGTGAATATGGCATATAATCCAACCGTATGATCAGTAAATCTTCCTCCAAAACCCCAGAGAAAACTGGGATGTTTGCAATGTGGTTCTACAAGCCACATCAAGCGGGATTGTATGGGACAACCACATGCATGTCATAATTGTAAGAAGATGGGGCATCTAAAACACTATTGTCAGAATTCTCCAAGGTCGGGTGCATGTGACACTCCTCAGGGATCGTAGAGGTCATATGCTTTGACATGACGGGGACAACAGCACACCCCTCAGCTGCAGAGTAAAGTGGGTCATGGTGATTCTCAGAATACCACAATGCCACAATAGAGCAATAAAGAGTAGAGTGTGGCAAGAAAACATGTGTTCGGAGCTGATCAGGTTGTGGTGGATGATCATTCAGGACCATCCACAGTGCGAGGTACTATTCTTTTAAATTCTACCTTGATTCAAGTGATGTTTGATACAAGTGATTCTTATTATTTTATTGTTTCACGTTTGGTTGATTAGCTGGGTTTAAGGGCATAAATGATGCCTTTGGATTTGAAAAATCAAACTCCTTTGGGTCGAAGAGAGTGTCGAGCCTTCCCATGTAGATCATGTGGTATTGTTGTGGGTGAGGTCGAGATAACATAGAATTTTTCTATGCTTGAGAGGGATGGGTATGATGTCATCCTTGGAATGGATTGGCTGGTGGCGTTTAAGGCCCACATTGATTCTGATGCGTGAACAATGGATTTTACGACACATGATGGTGTTAGACATATCTTTAGAGGAGAGAGGCATGAAAGGCAGGGTGAAATGGGTTTTTTAGCACCAGTAGTGGGTACGTTATCATATCAGTTGGTAGTATTGTCCTTGGAATCGGTAGAGGGTGTTGATAAGAGTGTTCCTTAGATAGTGGTGGATCGTTTCATGGATGCTTTTCCTGAAAAATTCTTTGGGTTACCTCCTGAAAGAGAAATGGAGTTTACAATTGATCTCCTTATAGGGACCGGTCCTATCTCACTTTCGTCTTATCGGATGGAACCAACTGAATTGTGGGAATTGAAAGTCCAGTTGGAAGAGTTAGAAAACAAACGGTTTATCCGGCCTAGCACATCTCTGTGGGCAGCGCCGATGTTGTTTCTGAAAAATGTGGATGTAACTTTGAGGCTCTGTGTTGATTATCATGGACTTAACCAATTTACGATTAAGAATAGATATCCACTTCCACGAATTGATGATTTGTTCGACCAGTTGAGGGGATCCCGGTGGTTCTCCAAGATATACATGAGGTCAGGATATAATCAAATGCAGGTGAGGAAGAAGGATATTCCTAAAACAACTTTCATATGTAGAAATGGCCATTAAAAATATGTGGTTATTCCCTTTGGCCTAACGAATGTTCCAGCGGTGTTCATGGAATTAATTAATCAGATATTTCAGAGATATCTGGATTCATCTGTGGTGGTGTTTGTAGACAATATTCATGTGTATTCAAAGACAAGGGTGGAGCATGAGAAACACATTATGACAGTGATGTAGATCTTGAGGGATCATCGGTTCTATGCCAAATTGTCAAAGTATGACTTTTGGATATGAGAAGTTCGTTTTTGTGGACATGTGATTTTTGAAAGGGGTGTTTCATTGGATCTAGAAAAGATAGAGGTTGTTATCTCATGGCAGCCTCCAAAGAATGTGTTTGAGATACGATGTTTTCTCGGTCTAGCTGGGTATTATCGGCGTTTTGTTCATGATTTTTCAGGTTTGGCTTCGCTGATGACAACTTTGACAAGAATGAATGTTCCATTCCAGTGGAATGAATAGTGTCAGTAGTGTTTTGAAGAGCTAAATGTTCATCTTACATTATCACCAATCATGGTTTTTCAAGAACCAGGAAGAGGGTACATGGTGTATTGTGATGCATTGGGGTCATGGTTAGGGTATGTTCTCATGAAATTGAATCATGTGGTTGCATATGGCTCACAGAAGATGAGGGTGCATGAGAAGATCTACCCAAATCATTATTTGGAGTTGGCAGCAATGGTCCATGCATTGAAAGTGTGGCGTCATTATCTTTTCAATGAGAAATTCATGGTATATGATGATCATAAGAGCTTAAAGCACATTTTATAACAAAGGGATTTTAATGTGAGGCAAAGGATATGGATGGAATATCTCTAGATGTTTGATTTTGACTTAATGTACACACCACGTAAGGTAAATTCAGTGGAGGATGCATTAAGTAGAAACGAATATTCTCAGGTTGTAAAACAGGCTTTAGACATGTGGCAGTTGATGTCGGTTATAGTTGATATGCAGTTAGAATATGAGGAACAGGGTGATAGAGCAGTCTTCTTTCTGGTGTTGTTGATTCTTGACATGGTTGGCCTAGTTAGAGTGGCACAAATATCTGATTCTGAGTGTGTGACCATGGGGTCAAGACTCAATGGTGGGGAGACCATTGAGGGATTCCAGCTCAATGGAGATTCAGTTTTCTATTTTCGGAATCAGATGGTTGTTCCAGTTGCTTTTCTAGAGGATCTTCTCAGGGCGTATCATCATTCTAGGTGGGTTGTTCATCGTGGAATTCATAAAATGTATAAACTGTTGAAAGCGCATTTCTGGTGGGTTGGTATAGAAAGATGAGTGGCTGAGTTTGTTTCGAGATGCTTGACTTTCCAGCAGGTCAAGGCAGAGCATCAGATGCCAGTGGGAATTTCGAAATCTTTACCAATCCCTGTTAGGAAGTGGGAGCAGATATCGATGGATTCTGTTACAGGTCTCCCAAAAACGGTCAGAAATCACGATGTTGTTTGGGTGATAGTGGATCAGCTAACAATGTTGGCCCATTTCATTCCAATTCGTGATTCTCATACGGTGGAGGATTTGTCTAAAATCAATATCTGGGAGGTGGTAAAGAGGCATGGTGTTCCAGTTTCCATTGAATCATATAAATATCTGATTTTTACATATCGTTTCTGGAAATCCATGAATCAATCCCTTGGGACGTAGTTGACTATGAGCACAGCATATCACCCTCATACTTATGGTCAATCCGAGAGGATGATACAAACTCTGGAGGATATGTTGCAGGATTCTGTCATGGATTTTTGCAGCTGATGGGAGGATCACTTTTCATTGGTTGAGTTCTTTTACAACAACAGTTATCAGGCATCCATATAGATGGCTCTGTTTGAAGCATTGTATGGGCAGCCATGTCATTCTCCACTATGTTGGGTGGAAACGGGTGAGTCTTCAATGGTTTGACTGAGCCTTGTCCAGGATACTATGGAGAAGATCACGTTGATCAGGAAGAGAATGGAAATGTCACAGAGTCATCAAGAATCGGATGTGGATCATCATCGATAGTTCTTGTGGTTTGAGGTGACTGATCTTGTTTTCTTGAGGATCTCTCTTAGGTAGGGACATCGTTGGTTTGGGAAGTAGGGAAAGTTATCTACAAGTTATATTGGACCTTTTGAGATTTTGAATGGGTTTTGGAGGTGGCTAATCGTTTGGATTTTCCACCTAGGTTCATTATGGTACACAATGTGTTTCATTTGTCACAGTTGAAAAAGTATCAGCCGGATCATGACCATTTGATGCGATGGGATCATGTTGAGCTAGAACTAGATGCTTCGTTGGTGGATGTGCCAGTGCGGGTTGTGGAAAGGCAAGAGAAAGTATTGCCTTGTAAAAGCATTGATTTATTTTGGGTTTTCTGGCAACATGGTCGGATTTAAGAGGAGACTTGGTAGAGGGAGAAAGAAATGGTCGAGCAGTGGCCCGAGCTCTTTCAGCTAAGGGAGGGTTCAATACATTCCGAGGACGGAAAGTCCAATGGTGGGGAGAATGTAGTACCCCCAGTTTGAGTTATGTGGCCTTTTTATGCATTTTTATGTGTTTAAAGTGTATGGGATGAGTTGGGAAGAGGTTGGGATAGTTTGGAATGGTTTTAAATGAATTTGAAGGCTTTTCTTAGAGAGCATGGTTTGAGCATGGTTAGTGGAAACCGTGCGGATTCTCCAGGAAACCATGCAGGGGGTGATATTAGGCTTTGCACGGCCTTCGCAGAGTTTTCCAAACCGTGCGAAGCAACTGTGAAGACCCATTCTCTCGAGGCAGTAGAGTGTGCACGGTTTGTCAAACCGTGCGAGCTAACCGTGCGGCCACATAAAAATAGAGTTTTAAAATATTTCCTTACTCAGGGTTGCCTCATTCCTCTCCAAACATGGTTGGATAGAAATTAATTTTGTTTTTGATGTGTAAAGTTGGTTGGAAATCCATTTGGGGATTTTTTTGGGAAAAAGGGGGGTTTATGGTGAAATGCTTTTGCTGTGGATTTTAAAATAGAGATTTTAAAATTGGATTCTATGGTTGATTTGTGAAAATGATTAATGGAAAAGGGTTTTTAATAAAAAGGTTGTTTTTTTGAAATGTGGGTTGGCATGGAAAATGATTTTCAATAAATGGGTGATTTATTGATGTGGATTGATATGCAATGAAATGGGATGATTACATGACGTTGTGACCTTGGTGGGTTATATGATTGGTTTGTATTTAGTGGAATGTTTTGTGGAAGTGGCGAGAATTACAACTATAAAAAGGGGATGGATAGTGGATGGAAGGGACACCATCAATGGATAAGTGGACGGGAAGTGCCACTAAGTGTGAATTGGTGAATGGGCTGGATGGAAGCTCCAACCTTTGGTTTTTTGGTTGTTTTGGTTGGTTGTTGTGCATTTATTTTCAAGATGGAATTGTTATGCTAATGTGTAAATGATGAGATGGCTTGTGGCATGATTGTTTAGATTTCCCTTGGTTGCTTGGATTGGATGTGATGGCTTGGCAAGGGCATGGTTGGCTTATGAAAATGGTTGCACTTGTGACTTATTTTATATAAACTGTTTTATTTAAATGTGTTAACGATTTCATCCTTGTGGTGTGTGCAGGGAAGTCATTTGGGGAAAACCTACTGAGTTTTAGTACTCACACCCTACTTTGGCACATTGGTGTCTTTACAGAAGTTGTGTACCGTGACGTGGGAAAAGGTAATAAATCTTCCTCCTTTAGTGGTGCAATGTGATGTCTTGATAGAGCGTGGAGCTTGGAGCTTGGTGTGGAGTTGTGCTTCTGTCATGTCTCATAGTGGTTATTGTTTTGTTTTCTGTTTGTACACAGATATGGTTGGTTGTATTGGTTTTGGGGTGTATTGTGGGACAAATTATTGTTCTTTTGGGAATACATGTTTGGATTGAAAGTGCATGCATCATTAGTTGTTGGTTTTGTTTTTTTTCTTATGGGAAAATTGTTCCCCAACTTGATCTAGAATCCCTCAGCATTTATTTCCAGCCTTTGGTGTCTTGGGAACGTCGCTTAAGGCCAAGTAGACCTCACTGCCTCCCCAAGCCAATGAGGTATGGGTGCGGTGTTACAGTTTGGTTTACTACATTAGGTATTAAATAAATTTTAGTAGAAACATTGGGAACTAATTTTTTGAAAATATAGATTAGGGATCCTAAACATATGATTGAATTTTAGGTTAACTATAGAAGGACATCCAGAAATTTTGATAAAGTATCGATTATATTATTTTTCCTAGAAATAAAATCCATTTCTAAAAATTAAAAGAGGATGTGGTTTTATCATAATTTTATCTATGGTAATTCTATAAAAAATGGTGCATTGGGATTCAACCAACCATAACTGGTTTCCTGATAATAAGCCTTACAATGAAACTAGTTTGACACTCTTGAGTGATATACCTCAAATAATTCGTATCTTCCTTAAAACACATTACAAAGGATTTGAATAAAAAATGATAATGAATGACCTAGGTTATTAATAAGGTGTATTTTATTTAAATTTTTTTATATAATGTATAAATCATATAAATATATATATGGTTTACCTATGTTGTTATTATTTTTGTAACGTCCCGGTTCCGGAAGCCACCCAAAGGTGCCCCTTACCTGGTTGGTCACATGGCCTCAAGAGCATTTCCCTAAAAGCCAGAGGCTACCGACTAGTAGCGAGGGCCTTGGGTGTGATATTGGGGAAACTATGACCTCATTGGTAGAGTACATGGTGGAGATAAATAAACATGAAATATCGAAATCAGTAAATAACAAACAATAATAAACCGAAGAAGACTAAATCTACAAACTGGAGCACATAGGTATATATGGAATGATGCAAGATACAACTCTAGGAAAGTAGCCAAACAAGTCACAATGCTGAAAACACCACAATACCAAAACAAGTACAAAATAAAAGTAAACATCTCCTCAGCATCGCAAACCAAAGCTTGTTCCCTTGCTCTCATGCTCCAAGAAATCAATTTCCAGAAGTTTAAGGGAACTTACCCTTGTCTATACCTGTAACAACATAGTCTTCTTGGGCCCAAAATTATGGCCCAAACAGGGTGTGGGATAAAATCTCAGTAGGCGGCCACCTGAAGATCTGTGTCTAACAATCAGTGAGTATATAACAGGTAAAAGTACAATAAGCAGTAAACAACAACATCAAGCAGTAGGCAGTAAACAGTATGTAGTGAAGCAGGATGATACACAATAGTAATCAATACACAACTAACAACATCAGCGAGAAAAACAGCTAGCACAAATAGATAACCCTATGGGAAGTACCCACAGTCGTCCCCTCTTGTCCTAACCACGAAGTACCAAAACCCTCTGGGCTGTGCACTTAGCCTAACCCCTCTAGCTTGGTCATATGAATTTATGAGACTCTCTGGGGAAGCTCACTCAGTCAATTCCCCTTATAGTCTAGGGTAGTCAGGGACTCTCTGAGTAAGATCACGTGGTCTAACCCTCTTATCCCCAAGGTCTAGAGACTCTCTGAGGAAGCTATCTCAGTCAATTCCTCCTATAGCCTCATTTATAACACATATTCCTTGAGGAATCTCACTCGGTCAATTCGTCCTCTAGCCTTGGAAGGTTCTTAATGAGAAATCAAACATGGTAAGACTCTCTGAGGAAGCACACTCAGTCTCCCCTTTTGTAGTCTATAAAATCTGAAGTCACTATGGGAAGCTCGGTCGGTCGATCCCCTATGGCCTATAATGACTAAGGCTTCCTGAGGAAGCTCACTCTGTCTACCCTCCTGTAGTCTATAATGTCAAGGACTCTCTGGGAAGCTCACTCAGTATATCCCTTATAGTCTATAGAACCAGGTTTTCTCAGCCCCATGCCAGTCAGTGCATGACAATTCTATAAGGCCAAAGTACACCTTTAGAGCTACTTGTCTATTATTCTACAAGACAAAAAAAATTTATACAAAACACTCCATCCTATAGACACAAGGCATGGAAATAGTCATAACGACCAAAATCTAACAAGTACCAAAGCACGTAAATAGAGAAAAGCATGGGAAAAACATCCAAGCAAAACAAATTATCATCTAAGATGAATAAATTACCTCTAAACAATCATATAATCAAGGCAATAAAACAAAAATGGAAAAAATGTAAACAAGCAATACTGCTTTCCCAGGTGTTGGTGGAATTTTCACATAAAACTCAAAGGCTTTGAACGGTAAGGCACAAACCACCTACCTCGATCCTAGGAGATCGATATACTTGAACCACAACGACTGATTCTCCCTTGAACGTCATAGATTTGAGAAAAGTCCAAAATGCTCAAACCACGATAACTTCAGAAAGAGGAAGAATCATGGAATGAAACTCAAGAAGAATGAAGAACTCACCCTTGTGGTTCCAACACAATTGACAGCGATCAAATCATCAAACATATGTAGGCTCGGGAATCCAGAGATGTTTCGTGGCCGTACGACATCTCTTGGTTGAACAAGACTTAGAAGAAGATGTTTATGGTGATCGAGGACGAACCCAGTCCGACTAATAGAAAAAATGAATGTACACGGAATGTACTTTTAGAGTACAGGGCGTGTACTACATCTTTCCATACTCTACCAAAATCGGCATCCATGTCACCCCTACACACCGTGTGTGTGGCCTGGACACAGCTAGCACACAACTTCGAGCGGGATAAATAGTATATAGGGCGTACTCAGAAACTACATGGTGTGGGCTTCAAAAATTTCCAGAAACATAATTTTTCTTGAAAAATATAAAGAAAATAAATACATACCTTAAACGAATATCCAGGTTCTTACAAACATCCCTCCTTATTGAAATTCATTCCCGAATTTCCTTAGCGAGGCGTAGAAGAAGAAACCCCAAACAGCTCCGGCCACTACTATCGTACATCAGCCTCCCTCTCCCAGGTCTCGTCCTGTACTCACCCAAGTTTCCAATGCACCCATACTAAAGGAAAAAACTGCCCACAGAGAACCTTCATACTAGGATTAACAATCTGGAGAGGATGCTCCTCATACGACGCATCCACTTCGAGCATAACCTCCTTTGGATGAAAGACATGATACGAGTCTAAAAAGTAACGTCAGAGATAAGAGACGTGGAAGACATCGTGCATGGCCCAATACCTCTGAGGTAGCTTCAACTGATAGGAAAACATCCCAAATCTCTCCAAAACCTCAAAAGGCTCGACGTACCGCGGTTAAAACATACCATGTCTCTGAATCCTCTCGTTTCCCAACCTCGGTGAGACACGTAGGAAAAACTGATCCCCAACCTCAAACTCCAAAGGTCGTCTCTATTAATCAGTATAAGACTTTTGTCGAGACTATGTTGTAGCCATCCTCTTCCGAATCAACTCTATCTTCTCTGAGGTCTCCTGAACAAGACGAGGTCCCATTAGAGCTGCCTCTCCTACCTCCAGCTAGTATAAGGGTGATTGGCATGGCCTACCATACAAATCCTAATAAGGTTCCATCTGTATGGTCGCCTGAAAACTGTTCTTTTAGGTGATCTCCACTAGAGGGATATGCTTCTCCCAAGAACCGCCAAAGTCTAGACTTCAAGCTCGGAGCATATCCTCAAGCACCTGGATCATGCGCTCAGACTGGACATCTGTCTGGGGATGGTATGTTGTACTCAAAAGTACCAATGTTCCCAAAGCCTTTTGAAGTCCCTTCCTGGACCGAGAAGTAAAGCAAACATCCCTGTCTGAAACAACGGAGTGTGGAACTCCATGTAGACATACAATCTCCTAGATGTACAACCATCCCAGATTATCAACACTGAAGGTCTTCTTGATCGGCAAGAAGTGAGCTCCTTCATAAGCCTATTGATGACAACCCAAAGAGCTTCGTTTCCCCAACGTGACATTGGCATCCCGGTCACGAAGTCCATCGCGACATCGTTCCACTTCCACTCGGGAATGGGTAACTGCTCTAAAAGCCCTGCTGGTCGCTGATGCTCTGCTTTCACCTGCTTACAAGGATAACAACTCATGACAAAACCAGTAACATCTTTCTTCATACATGGCCACCAGTACTGACGGTGTGGATCACGATACATCTTGGTGACGCCAAGATGAACTGCCCAAATTGTGGAATGAAAATCACAAATCAGCTCCTCACGTATGTCTGCTGGCACCCATACACGTCCCTGGAAACACATCATCTCATCCTCACCCACTGTCCATCCAAGAAGAGGGTCCCCTCCAGAAACACTCTCCCACATGATTAAGCCTTCTGATTCTGATAGCTGCCTCATCTGTAGCCGATCAAGTAGTGTAGAGATAATAGCTATAGAAGAAAGGTAAGTCTATCCCTGTCTGTCGTGCACCTCCAGATGCATCTCATAGAATAGAGCCATCATATTCCACTCACTGTTGGCCTCCTGAACTACCTGAATATGGGTTCTCCTTCTCAACGCATCTACCACTTCATTCCCCTTTCCCGGTGTATGGGCGAACTCGGAGTAGAATGACTGAAGATACTCGACCCACCTGCGCTGTCTCAGATTCAGATCACGCTGAGTGAAGATATACTTTAGACTCTTGTGGTCGGTGAAACCCACAAAATGCTCTCCCATAAGGTATTGTCTCCAACAGCGTAAGGCATGAAAAATAGCTGCCAACTCCAAATCGCACGTAGGGTAATTCCTATCGTGTGGCCTCAACTGCCGAGACACATACGCAACGACTACATCTCCCTACATAAGCACAGCTCCTAGCCCGATACATGAAGCATCACAACAAAAAAGTGTATCTTTGGCCTGGCTGAGGTAAGACTAGTATCAGTGCTGACGTCAACATTCCCTTCATCTCCTGAAAGGATGACTCGCAAGAATATGACCATAATAACTTCACCCCCTTCTTGGTCAGACCTGTAAAAGGTGATTCTAGGTGTGAAAAGTCTTTAATAAATCGTTTGTAGTATCCAGCCAGCCCTAGGAAACTTTGTACCACAAAAAAGTTCTTCGGATGCTCCCAGGAAACTACAACTCTCACATTCTCTGGTTCCGCAGATACTCCTACCTCTGAGATGACGTGACCCAAGAAGTGAATCTGATCCATCCAAAAGTGGCACTTTGTGATTTTAGAATATAGCTGATGCTCTTTTAGTGTACTCTGAACAATCTTAAGATGTGTGGCATGGTCGTGTTGACCGTCAGAGTACACTAAGATATCATCTATGAAGACCACGACGAAGGAGTCCAAGTACAGATGGAACACTCAGTTAATCAATGCCATGAAAACTGCAGGCACATTTGTGAGACCGAACAACATAAATGTATAATCGTATAGACCATACCTGCTCTTGAAGGCTGTCAGAGGTATATCTGATGGTCAAACACACAACTGATGATAACAGGACCTCAAGTCGATCTTTGAGAATACTCGGTCTCCTCGAAGCTGATCAAAGAGGTCATCTATCCTCAGTAATGGATATCGGTTCTTGACCATCAACTGGTTCAACTTCTAATAATCAACACAAAGCTGAAGGGTTTCGTCTACCTTTTTCACAAATAGGACAGCCGAACCCCAAGGAGTAGTACTAGGTCGGATGAATACCTTTTCCTGCAACTCCTCCAACTGCTTTTTGAGCTCCTACAATTCAGGTGTAGACATCTTGTAAGGAGGAATGAAAACCGGTGCCGTTCCTGGCATGAGCTCAATCAAGAATTCTACCTCCTGCTCCAGAGGCAAACCTGAAAAGTCCTTTGGAAAGACATCCCTGAAACGATCCACCACCAGAGGAAAGTCCAACTGTGAAGTCCCCTGGTCATCCAGATAAAGACTATCAATCTAGGCTATAACTTCCCCTCTCCCATGATGCTCGGGTCTAGCTCTACCCACCTGGACATCCCACTCGCCTCTATGAAGAAAAGATCCACCCTCTTGTGATACGAATCTCACCCTGCGGCGATGGAAATCGATGACTTCCTTGAAGGGAACCAACCATTCCATACCGAGAATGAAGTCATAGCCAGTCATCTCTAGGACATAGAGGTCCCATAAGAAATGACACCCCGCAACCTCAAGCAGGAAATCTCTGCCCTGACATACACTAGATGTCCTTATTACCAACGGCATGTCAAGAGTGAACAAGTCGGCAGACGAAAAGATACAGAGCCCAAGGCTCTCCACTACCACAACAATGATAAAGCTATGCAAAGCACCAGTATCAAAAAGTTCTTAAGATAACACTTAGGCTACTAAGATCATACCTCAAACTGTAGAAGGGACGAGATCTTTCTCCTGATAGGTCTGCTACATGGCGAAGGACTGGCCTACGCCGTGGCCCTGTTCCCCTGGCTGACCACTCTGAGATGATCCGCTCTACTGTCGATGCTGACCTGGTGACTGACCACCACAACCATGACCTCCACCTCAGCCTGAATGGCCATAAGAACACAAGTTCCCAAACTGGTGGGAAACTGGTGATGCATCTCCAGAACGCGGGGTCATAGAGAAACCCCTACCACCTACTGAAGGTGAGAAGATATGACAGAAGCGATGAAGATGGCCCATCTTGCCGGAAGATCGGCACTCCATTAGGACTCTCTAGAACTAATGCCTAGTATGCCCACTCCTACCACACTGGTAGCATATAACCTAGCTTCTAGAAGATGCATCATGCGAACCTCGATCTCCTCCAGAAGACTCTCTACGACGTTTCCTACTGTCCGTAGGAGGAACACTAGCTCTGGATGTCGAACCTCCCTGGATCACTGCTCTAGAATCCCTCAGATTGCACTCAGTAATCAGTGACTCATTGACGATGGAGGATATATAATTCAACTGGAAGATATTCACATGGGAGCGGATCTCCCGCATGAGACTGTCCTCGAACATCCTAGCAAGGAACAACTCATCACCTGCTGGGATCAGTGTGAAATGTTGCAGCTCAGTAAAACGGGACAAGTACTCCATGATAGAAAGATTACCCTGTGGCAGACTCATAAACTCCCAGGCTCAATTGTCCCTTAGGGTCACCGAATAGAAGTAGTCATAGAAGGTTAGTCAAAACGCATCCCATGACATACTCTGTTGGCGTCCTGACTGCGAGATCACCTCCCACCACCTCTTGGAGGTGTCCCAGAGTACATAGGTGGAAAGCTTTAACCTCTTCTCTGGGGGTATCTCAAGATGCTCGAAGATAGTCAGGGTGGCCTCAAACCATGACTCTACAGCCTAGGTTCCTCCATCCCCTGAAAAAGTACGAGGATGCTCCTACTGGAAAAACCTCATCAACTCAGCCATCGATGGGGCAGGAGTTGGCGCTCCCTGAAATGTCTGCATCATCCTCAGGAAATCCCCCCTGAACTGCGCATCGGTGCCTATGACAGTGATAACTACTGGTGCCAAGGCTTCCACTGCTGGAGGATCAACAAGAGGTCCCTGATCGGCCATATACAGTGTTTGGTCACCATCAGGCAACTGATTTACGACCAGAGAATGTCTCAGAGACATAGCTCTAAAAGATCAAAAGCACACCTTAGTTCCAGATAATAAAGACTGGAAACATAGGAGTATATAATGGTTACATCGGGAAGAAACTATCAAGTTTTTACAAAACATGACTACATGGCGTGTATAAAAACTACACTGTGTGTCTTCTTTATCCATTAACATGGTTGTGTACTACAACCACTACTGGTCGTGGAACACCCCAAACTACACGGCATGTTGTTCCCACACATGACATTTACTTGAACTCTAAACCCCTACCCGAGTCTCCTTACACAGCTAACCCACACTATCCAAACTAACCCCAGACTACACGGCGTGTTCCCTAGGGACACAACGTGTACTAGACATGGTCTCGGTGGCTCGTGTTGTCAGTTACATGTCCATCTACACGGCTGCCATTACAAAGCGTGTTTCGAACAAACACGCGTGTATAGGAGAAGGTAACACCGACCCGTGTTGTTCGTGACACGGTCGGGTACCTAGGACAAAACTACACGGCATGTTCTTTACCAACATGGCGTGTTCTACTCGATCTTCCCCAGCCCGTGTTGTTAGTGACACGGCCGGGTCCACAGCTCTAAACTATACGGCGTGCACCTACCGTACACAGCGTGTTCCACTCGAGCTTCCCCGGCCCATGTTGTTAGTGACACTGACAGTTACACGGATCTAAACTACACAACGTGTTCTTTACCAACACGACGTGTTCTTGAATTTATTTTCACGCCACCATGTTTCTGCTCCCACGGTCAGTGACACAGCCTGAAACTACATTGTCTGTATCCAGAAAGTACACACCGTGTATTCTGGTTTTTTCTTGGCAGTCACTCAAAAACTACATAGAAGCCCAGAAACACTGAAAACAAGGAAAAGTTGTGCCAAATTCGAATTCGTGAGGGCCCATACTCCCCGCGAATCAAAGCTTGGAATCTCCTACAGTCATGTACAAGAGAAAACAAGATCATGATCCACAAACATCCGATTCAAGAGGTCCCATAACACCTCAAGAATCAAAATTTGGAATTAATTTAAGCATAGTGAAACACATTCAATTTCTCTATCACACCAGCATGGATTCTATCAAGCATCTATCACAACAGCATACATAATCTACACAGAATCTATCATAACAAATGCAATCGCTAATGCACCCTATATGGCATGGAAAGAATGCCTAGCATGTGATTTTTAACAAGTGCATTTGTGATGTAAGAGACGGAATACCCTCATCTCATTGGGTTGCGACAGAAATAGAACCATAATATCAAAACAATAATATCATAAGGAATTTGAATCACTCTAGGAGAAATCATATCAACCGAATAATCTCAAAACTAAAAAACTCCAATAAACGAGGTAGTATGGATATTTCATGTACATGGGTTAGCTACAACTGGGGACATCTTATTACCTTGTACCGAATCTATCTTATCCCTAGCTTATGTCTCCAAACAGTAAAGCAAGAGAAAAGAACTCCTCTGATACCACTTTGTAACATCCCAGTTCTAGAAGCCACCCAAATTCTCCCCGTACCCGGTTGGTCACATGGCCTTAAGCACATTTCCCCAAATGCCAGAGGCTGCCGACTAGCAGTGAGGGCCTTGGGTGTGATAGTGAAGAAACTATGCCTTCATTGGCAGAGTACACAATAAAAATAAATAAACATGCAATAGCGAAAGTAGTGAATAACCAACAATAATAAACATCAAAAGACTAAATCAACAAACTGGAGCACATATGTATTTATGGAATGATGCAAGATACAACTCTAGGAAAGCAGCCAAAAAAGTCACAATACTGAAAACAACACATTACCAAAACAAGTACAAAAGAAATGTAAACAGCTCCTCAGCATCGCAAGCCATAGTTTGGTCCCTTGCTCTCCTGCTCCAAGAAATCAATTTCCAGAAGTTGAAGGGCACTTACCCTTATCTATACCTGCAACAACATAGTCTACTTGGGCCTAAAATCATGGCCCAAACAGGTTGTGAGATAAAATTCCAGTAGGGAACCACCCAAAGTTATGTGCCTAATAGTTAGTGAGTATATGGTATGTAAAAGTACAATAAGCAGTAAACACCAACAGCAAGCAGTAGGCAGTAAGCTGTAAGTGGTGAAGCAGGATGATACACAACAGTAATCAATCCACAACCAAAAACAACAGTGAGAAAAATAGATAACACAAACAAGAAACCCTCTGGGAAGTACCCGCAGCTATCCCCTCTGGTCCTAACCACGAAGTACCACAACCCTCTGGGCAGTGCACTCAGGCGAACCCCTCTGGCTTGGTCATACGAATTTTTGACTCTCTGGGGAAGCTCACTTAGTCAATTCCCCTTATATTCTACGGTATTTAGGGACTCTCTGAGGATGATCATACGGTATAACCCTCTTATCCCCAAGGTCTAGAGACTCTCTCTGGAAGCTATCTTGGTCAATTCCTCCTATAGCCTCAGGTATACCACAGACTCTTTGAGCAAGCTCACTCGGTCAATTCCTCCTCTAGCCTGGGAAGGTTCTTAAAGAGAAATCAAACAAGGTAAGACTCTCTAAGGAAGATCACTCAGTCTACCCTCCTGTAGTCTATAAAATTTGAAGGCGCTCTACGAAGCTCGCTCGGTCTATCCCCTGTGTCCTATAATATCTAAGACTCACTGAGGAATCTCATTTGTTCTACCCTCCTGTAGTCTATAATGTCATGGACTCTCTGGGAAGATCACTCGGTCTATCCCTTATAGTCTATAGCACCAGGTTCTCTCAGCCACGTGCGAGTCTGTGCATGATAATGATATAAGGAAAAAGTACACATATAGAGATACTTAGATAACATTCTATAGGACAACAATAATGTTATACAAAACACTCCATCCTATAGACACAAGACATGGAAACAATCATAACGGCCAAAATCTAACAAGGCCCAAAGGCCATAAACAGAGAAAAGCATGTGTAAAACATCCAAGCACAACAAATTATAATCTAACATGACTAAATTACCTCTACACAAGCATATAAGAAAGGCAGGAAAACAAAAAGGGAAAAAAGGTAAACACACAATACCCCATTCATGGGTATTGGTGGAATTTGCACACAAAACTCAAAGACGTTTAATGGTAAGGCACAAAACACCTACCTCGATCCTAGGGGATCGATATACTTGGACCACGACGACTGATTTTCCATTAAGTTTTAGATCTAAGAAACGTCCAAAACTATCAAACCCCGATAACTTGCGAAAGATGAAGAATCAAGGAATGAAACTCACGAACAAAGAATAACTCACCGCTATGGTTCCAACTCAATTGACAGCGATCAAATCAGCCAAAATATGGAGGCTCTGGAATCTGGAGAAGGTTTGCGGTCGTACGATGTCTCTCGGTCAAACCAGACCGAGAAGAAGACGTTTATGGCAATCGGGTGTGCCCCCAGTCTGATTAATGAAAAAAAAGAAAGTACACGTCGTGTACTTTTAGAGTACACGGTGTGTACAATGTCTTTCTATACTCCGCCAAAATCGGCCTCCACGTCACCCTACACACCGTGTGTGTGGCTCAGACACGACCATCACACGGCTTCGAGCAGGAAAAATATTACACGGTGTGTACTCCAAAAATTCTTAGAAACTTCATGTTTCTCGAAAACTCCCGAAAAAAGAACAACAAACCTTCAACGAAGATCCGGGTTCTTACAATTGTTCACAATATGTTTTTTTTTATTTTTATGAAATGTATGGAACACAAAAAAATCATGTTTACATTGAACATGAATGAAAATGTGTTGACCATGAGAATCCAAAAGGGATTATGATCTAAAAGAATGATATAGTGATCATTTCCAATCATTGTTACTTAAATCCAATTATTAATACATAACAATCATAACTCTTTTACTAACCAAAGAACATAAAGATGAATTTCACCCAGTACTCACATAATATAGTTCATGGAGGAAATGACGCTTGATATACATGATGTTGGAAATGAGGAATGGGACTCGAAAGAAATTTTTTCAATGGAACATGAATTGTTTTTATAATTAATGAAATAAATAAAATAATTACTTAGGAATAATCAAGAGCATGAAGAAATGAAATAAATATCATCTTAGAGATTCATTTATAGTTTTTTTTCTTAAATACAAATATCCAATGAATTATCTGTGTCAATGTTATCATATAAAGGATGATATTTACACTATGTAAGAAAATATGAGAATTAAAATGGATAAAATATTTATATGTTTGGGTTAAAAAATAAATTATAGATGTATTTTTTTATGAATGGAATGTTGGGATTTTATAATAGTTTAAATGAGAATGTGTCTACATTAGAATAAGATCTATGGATAACATCATTAGATTATGTGAATAAAATTGGTTATAATTTCCAACCATTAAACATATATTTTTGGTTTCATGTGATGAGATTCTACAAATATTATGCATATTATTTGAAAAATTTATTGAAATACAACCCATTAGCTTAGTACATGTTTTACAAAATTTTATTTAATGAATAATTAAATTATTTTTTATTAAAATATTATTTGAGGTATAGATGATCTTTAGGGTTATTATGATCATTAATTAATATTTAATAATACTAAATTAAGGTCTTCATACATTATAAAAAAGTCATTTTTTTAAAACCATAGAAAAAATATTACATATTGATGAAAATAATTTAAATGATTTTGATTAATTTTTTGAATCATTATTCAAATAATATTAATATATTTTAGAAAAAGGAAAACCCACATTCTGGGTGAAAAATTGTCGCATCCGTCAGGACTGTAGGTATTGAACCCATGTCTAAAGAACGATAAGTGTTTACCACCAACCATTGGAATACATGATGTCCTTGTTAATATGTATTTTATTTTTATAAAATATTTCAAAAATCAATATTAACATTGAACTAGTGGTGTTAATTTTTAGCTATAGTGATTAATTTCTAATATGGGATTATTTTTTCTAACCATATTTGTTTGGGAAAATAGTTATTGAAATATGGAAAGACTTTTCACTATTTTATGGATCTTATTATCAATTAAAATTTAATTTTAGTTCTTCAAGAATAGTAAAATATTGTTTAGATATACATTTCATAGATTAAGTGATAAATTATAAATTGATCAACGATCAAATAAGGGATGAAATATTTCATATAAAATAGAATCATATCAAGTATTTATATTTCATTGTATTATTATACAATAAATGAACTCATCATCTTCCAGAAAATGATCTTGCAGAAAGAAGTTTTTCTTGTTATATTAATATTTGATAAATAATATGGCCTTTTAAATCGTTATATATTTATGGTTTTGTGGGAATAGGCATTTAATTTATTATTCTGTTAGTTATGATCCATGGAAAAAGTACTTCTCTATAATTAGTTACACATTTCATTAATTACCATATTTTAAAATTCCGCAATTGTTCTCAAACATAGAACTCTAGTTATTGAAGGTACCAGAAACACAGTGGAATCTCCAAAATTTGGATTATAAAAATTTTCACTGACGAATGATGTGAACATATCATCATCAGTGAATCATAGCCCTATTTAAGATGAGGATATCACATTAATATTTTTAAGCACAAAATTAAAACTGTAAATACATTTTTTTGATCTGGATCCACATGTGACGTCTTCTCATCATTGGAAATCACTGCTCATAGAAGCTGAAAAATAATGACTCTATATCATCTACAAGAAATTTTGGAATCCGTGGAAGTGTCGATCAGCGAAATACAGATGCTATTGAGGAGTTATAATGATGTCTTGGATGCTCTAATCATCATTGTATCATATTTGTTGTGATAAAAGAGATAGATTGAGATTGTATTAAACTCTATTTGAGGTATATATCCTTTTGATATGATTTTTTTGTGTTTAATGTGCATGGGGTGAGTTGAGAAGTGGTTGGGAGAGTTTGGAATGGTTTTGAATAAGTTTGGAGGCTTTTCTTAGGGAGAAAGATTTGAGAACGGTTAAGTGAAACCATGCGGGTTCTCCAGAAAACCATAAAGGGGGAGGTAGTAGGCTTCGCAAGGCCTGCACACGGTTTGTTAAACCATGCGAGGCAACCATGCGGACCCCTCCTCTCACGAAAGTATCGTACACACAGTTAGCGCATAGTTTGTCAAACCGTTCGGGATAAATGTGCAGCCACTTAAAATAGGGTTTTGAAACCTGGGTTCACTTGGGCTTGCCTCATTGTCCTCCAAATTCTCTCCCAGTTGAGCCTCATATGGTATTTTTGGTTCTTAGTGGTTGAAAGTGATCTCCCACTGATTTTGGAAGACAATCGAATGGTTTTCATGGAAGTTTGAAGGTGGTTTCTCCCAGGAAAGTATCTCCCCTTGGCTCCTTTTGGTATCTCTCTAGATCTACTCCTCCCCCTTCCGTAGTTTTCTAGATCTACATTCATTGAATGTATATATAGGGTTTTGGTTGCCTTGGATGTGGATTTTAAGGCTAGTGGATGATAGAGAAGAATATCTAGAGTGGTTTCTGTGGTGTGTTCGCCGTTTTTGTGGTGCGGTAGCTTGTGGGTCGATTCCGTTGGAACCCTAATGGTAGGTGGCTTCTTTCTCGACTCCACTTGGTTAGAACTAGTGGTTTGGTTACAATTAATTTGTGTTTCTTAAAACTAATTTTGTTATTGAGGTGAGAAATCTGATGGAAATCCCTTTTGTAATGGTTTTGGAATTTTTGGGAAATAGGGATTACGGTGAAATTCTCTTGATGTGATTTTAAAATGGGATTTTAAAATGAGTTGTTTTGTTGGTTGATTAAGATGAACTGAGAAAATGGTTTTCAATAAAAGGGTTGTTTTATTGAAATGGGGTTTAGCATGGAAAATGGTTAAAGGGTGTTTTCAATAAATGTTTGATTTATTGAAGTGGATTGGCATGTAATGGAAATGGCTGATTGCATGTTATTGTGGCCTTGATGGGTTATATGTTCATTTATGTTGGCTTGTTTGAATGTTTTAAAAGTGGGTGGGATGTAACACTATTAAAAGGGGATGGATAGTGGATGGAAGGGCCACCATCAATGGTAAGTGGATGAGAAGTGCCACTACAAAAAGGGGATGGATAGTGGATGAGAAGTGCCACCATCAATAGAAAGTGGATAGGATGTGCCACCATGGTTTTTTGTGTGAATGGGTTGGATGAAAAGCGCCACCATGATATGTTGTGTGATTGGTTGGTGATGTTTGTAGATGGGTATTGTGAGTGAAATATTAAAAAGGTAATCATCTTGTGGCATGGTTGTTTCAGATTCCTTTTGTGGCATGTGTGGCCTACGACATGATTGCTTGGATTTCCCTGGGTTTACATGGTTTGGGTGAAATGGCTTGGTAAGGTTGTGTTTGTCTTATTGAAATGGATTCACTTGTGATTATATTAGATAAACTATTTTATATAAATGTGCAAACAGTTTTATCCTAGTGGCGTGTGTAGGGAAGTCATTTGGGGAAATCAAACTGAGTAGTTGTAATCACCCCCTGCATTGGCACATTGGTGTATTTTCAGATGTTGTGTGTCGTGATGTGGGTGAAGGTAAGGCATCACCCTCCTTTAATGGTCCATCGAGATGTATGGTTGGAGCCTGGAGCATAGAGCTTGGTGTGGATCCATGGAGTGTGTCTCGGCTTATTTTGGGTCATTTATTGAGTCTTCCGCGTAGTACTCTGTTATATTATTGGTTGTATTGGTTTTGTGTTTAATTGTGGAACAAATTGGTTGTCATTTGGAAATAATTGTTTCAATGGTTTATGGACATACATCATAAAGTGGTTGTTAGTGATGGTTTGGTTGGTTTTTTCTTAAGGGAAAATCATTCCCTAATTTGTTCATGAAGCCCTCAGCATTTATTTCCAGCCATTGTCTACTTGGGAACGTATCTTAAGGCCAAGTAACCCTCACCGCCTCCTCAAGACAATGAGGTAGGGGTGGTGTGTTACAAGTGGTATCAGTTTGTTCAGTCCTTTGGGGTAGATTCATAGATTTGGAGTTGACATTCATTGTGGAATATTCCTTGAATCGGGATGGTAGGAAGGCATATGAATGTCGGAACATGGAATGTATAACATAAAAGGACGTAGCTAACCCTATTATGCTAAACTTCAAGTTACCAGGGAGTTTAGTACATAAGTGTTTTGGAGACACTTATAGGCATTGGATATCTCATTGTCATGGGTGTAGCCAATGAGATGAGAATGTCATTCATGGTAGAAATGAATTCCCTCTTGGATGCATATTTCATTGGGTGTAATGATTTATGGGATGAATTGAGAAATGGTTTTTCAAATGTGTGAAATTGTAATGGGAGTAAATTTAGCATTTGGAAAATGGTTTGATTATCAAAAATGGTGAAACATAGAAAATATGGAAAGGTGGAAAGCCTCGTTGTGATAGTGTTGTGTAATGAGATGTGAAATGGGAATTATTGATGTCTACGGAAGTGATACTCGTGGTTGTTTGTTTTCTGTTTATAGAAATGTCACTGGGTAGGCGTCGTAGAGACCAACCAGAAGTGGCTGATGAAAATGTGGTTGCATCTGAGCCCTAGGTGAACCATCAGTTAGTCCAGAGCATAGTACAAGATTTCCATGCTGTGGGAAGTGTGAATAAAGTGAATTAACCAAGGCATTTGGATAATAAGGTTCAGTTGCAGAAGTAGAATCTATCTGTCATTAGGGGTGATTCTGACCCAGATAGGGCAAAGGCGTGGCTATACAGAATGAACAGAATTTTCAAATTCATGGGGATGCCTGTAGAGCTAGAAGTAAATCTAGTGATGTATATGCTCGAGGATCTTTCTCTTCAGTGGTGGAATATTATATTCCATGTGGGGAGGGATTAGGTTATGAAATGGGAAGGATTTGAGGGATTGTTTAATAAAAAATTATACCAACATACGTTCAGAATTCAGTGCAAAACTGGTTTAATCAGTCTGAAGAAGGAGCATATGTCTGTGATGAAGTATACATCTATGTTTAGGAGCTTAGTGTGGTATTCACCCAAGGTGGCGGGTAGCATGTCGTTGATGGCAAGGATATTCAAAGATGGTTAAGGCAAGAGATATATTCAAAGATTGCAGTGAAGTGTATTGGTGATTACACAGAGATGGTGAATCGAGCATCGGTGGATGAGAAGGATCTGATGGGAGCTCCGGGCAGAGGAAGCAGGGTGGTACCCATGGGGAATAGTGGGAACTCTAACACTGGGTTCATGGGGAGGAGGGACACTTATTTCGAGGGCAGAAGTGTGGAAAATAATCTGATTAAAGCATCGTTAAATCTTCCTCCAAATCCCCATAGAAATCTATGATGTTTTCAATGCGGTTATATAGCACACATCAAGGGGGACTGCACGACACAACCTTGAGCATGTCACAATTGTAAGAAGCTGGGGTATCTGCAACATTATTGTCAGAATTCTCCATGTTCGGGTGCGGGTGACACTCCTCATGGATCATAGACATTGTATGCATCGACGGGACATGGACAATAGCATACCCCTCATCAGCAGAGCAAAGTCAGTTATGGTGATTCTCATAACACCACAACTCCTTTTCAGGGCAATAAAGAGCAGAGTGTGGAAACCAAGGAGTTGTTCGGAGCTGAGAAAGTTGTGGTGGATGGTAATTCAGGAACATCCATGGTGAAAAGTACTATTCATTTAAATTTTACCTTAATGGAAGTGATGTTTGATATGGGTGACTCACACTCATTTATTGTCGCATGTGTGGTTGATTTGTTGGGTTTAAGGGTAGAAATGATGCCTTCAGTTTTGAAACATCAAACTCCTCTATGTTGTAGAGAGTGTTGAGCCTTCTTCTGTTGAGGATTTTGTATCGTTGTGGGCGAGGTTGAGCTAATGTGGAATTTCCTAGTACTTGAGATGGATGTGTATGATGTAATCCTAGGAATGGATTGGCTGGTGGGGTTTAAGGCCCACATCGACTATAATGAACGGACAATTGCTTTTTGACACAATATGGTGTTATACATCTCATTAGAGGAGAGTGGCATGAAAGGGATGGTGCAACGGGTTTATTGGCACCAGCAGTGGGCACATTATCATATTAGTTGGTGGTGTTGTCATTGGAATCAGTTGAGGGTATTGAGAAGAGTGTTCATCAGTCTGTGGTGGATCGGTTCATTGATGTTTTTCTCGAATAATTCTCTGGGTTACCTCTCGTAAGAGAAGTGGAGTTTATGATTTATCTCCTTCCAGGGACCAATCCTATCTCACTTCCTTCTTACCTGATGGAACCTACTAAATTGAGGGAATTAAAAGTCCAGTTGGAGGAGTTATAAAACAAAGGGTTTATCTAGCCTAGCATGTCTCTATGGGCATCTCCAGTGTTGTTTGTCAAATAGGCGGATGGAAGTTTGTGGCTCTGTGTTGATATCGTTGACTTAACCATTTTACAATAAAGAACAGAAATCCACTTCCCTGAATTTATGATTTGTTCAAATAGTTGAGGGGAGCCCAGTGGTTCTCCAAGATCGACCTGAGGCTAGTATATCATCAATTGCAGGTGAGGAAGGAATATATTCATAAAGATGTTTTCAGAAGTAGAAATGGCCATTATGAATGTGAGGTTATGCCCTTTAGTCTAACGAATGCGCCAACATTATTCATGGCATTGATGAATTAGATATTTCAGAGATATCTAGATTCATTTGTGGTGGTGTTTGTAGATGATATCCTAGTGTATTCAAAGACATGGGGGGATCATGAGCAACACTTGGCAACAATGTTAGGGATCTTGAGGGATCATCAGTTGAATGCCAAATTGTCCAAGTGTGACTTTTGGATACAGGAAGTCCATTTTTTAGCCATGTGATATATGAATGAGGTGTCTTAGTGGATCCGAAAATGATAGAGGTTGTTACCTTATGGAAACCACTAGTGAATGTGTTTGAGGTACAGAGTTTCCTTGGTCTAGCTGGGTATTATCAACATTTTGTTAATGATTTTTCAGGTTTGGATTCACTGATGATATCTTTGACAAGAAAGAATGTTCCATTCCAGGGGAATGAACAGTGTCAGTAGTTTTTCGAAGTGCTAAAGGGTCGCCTTAAATTATCACCAATATTGGTTTTTCTAGAACCAGGAAGAGGGTAAATGGTGTATTGTGATGCATCATGATCTGGGTTGGAATGTGTTCTAATGAAAGGGAATCATGTGGCTGTGTATGGATCACATCATTTGAGGGTGCATGAGAAGAACTACCCAAATCATGATTTGGAATTTTAAGTAGTGGTCCATGCATTGAAAGTGTGGCGTGATTATCACATCAGTGAGAAATTCACGGTTTATACAGATCATAAGATCTTGGAGAAAATTTTCTCACAAAGGTATTTGAACTTGATGAAAATGAGACGGATGGAATATCTAAAGATTTTTTATTTTGACTTGATGTATAGATAGGGTAATGGAAATGTGGTGACAGATGAATTAATTAGAAAATTATATGATCAGGTTGGGAAACATGCATCAGACTAGTGGAAGTTGATGTCGTTTATAGCCAACATGCAGTTGGAATGTGAGGTCCAGGGCGGTAAAGCGGTATTCTTTATAGTTTTGTTGATTTATGACTTGGTTGACCTGGTTAAAGAGGCACAAAAATTGGATTGTGAGTGTGTGACCATGAGGTCAAAACTCAATTGTGGGGAGACCTTTGAGGGTTGGCAACTGAATTGAGATTCAGTTTGGTGTTTTCGAAATCGGATGGTAGTACCAGTTTCTTGTCAGAAGGATCCTCTCAGGGAGTATCGTCATTCTTTTTGGGTTTTTAATCATGGAATTAAAAAAATGTATAATGTAATGAAAGTGCAGTTTTGGTGGGTTGGTATGAAACGAAGTGTGGCTGAGTTTGTTTTGAGATTCTTTTCTTGTCAGCAGGTCAAGGTAGAGCATCAGAGGCCAGTGGGAATGTTGGAGTCTTTACCAATCCTTATTTAGAAGTTGGAGGAAATAGCGATGGATTTTTTCACTGTTCTGCCAAGAATGTTCAGGATGAACGATTCCATTTGGGTTATAGTGGATCAGATAATGTAGTCGGACCATTTCATCCCGATTCGTGAATCTCATACGGTGAAGTATATGTCCAAAATCTATATCTGGGAGGTGTTAAAGAGACATGGTGTTCTAGTTTAGATTGTATCATATAGAGATCTGAGGTTTACATATCATTTTTTTAAATCCTTACGGCAAGCCCTTGGAACACAGTTGACTATGAGCATAGTGTATCACTATCAGACAGATGGTCAATTTGAGAGGACGATACAAACATTGGAGGATATGTTGCGGGATTGTGTCATCGATTTTGGTGGCTCGTGGGAGGAGCACTTGTCGTTGGTTGAGTTCTCGTACAATAAGAGTTATAAGGCATCCATACATATGGCTCTGTTTGAAGCGTTGTATGAGTGGTTGTGGCATTCTCCACTATGCTGGGTAGAAACATGTGAGTCCTCGATGGTTTGACTGAGCCTTTTCTAGTAGACTATAGAGAAGATCATGTTAATGAAGAAGATAACGGAGATGGATTAGAGTCGTCAGAAATCGTATACGGATCATCGTCGATGGTCATTATCATCGAGACGAGTGATATTGTATTCTTGAAGATCTCTACTTGGTTGGGACATCATCGGTTTGGGAAGCATAGAAAGTTATCTCCTAGGTATATTTGACCTTTTGAGATTCTTGAGCGAGTTAGTGAGGTGGCTTATCATTTGTCTATGCCACCTAGATTCAAGGTGGTGCACAATGAGTTTCATGTGTCGCAGCTGAAAAAGTATCAGCCAAATCGTGACCATGTTATTCGATGGGATTATATTGAGCTAGATCTGGATGCTTCGATGGTGCAAGGGCCAGTGCGGGTTGTGGATAGGCAAGAGAAAGTCTTTCAGGTTAAAAGCATCAATCTGGTTTAGCTTTTGTGGCAGCATGTCTAGATCCAAGAGGAGAATTGGGAGTGGGAGAAAGAGATGGTCGAGCAATGGACCGAGCTATTTTGGCTTAGGGTGGGTTCACTACTTTCTGAGGACGGAAAGTCCAATGGTGAGGAGAATGTAGTACCCCATGTTTGAGGTGTGTAGCCTTTTTTTATTATTCTTTTTGTGTTTAAATTGCAAGGTATGAGTTGAGAAGAGGTTGAGAGAGTTTGGAATGGTTTTGAATAAGTTTAGAGTATTTTATTATGGATTACGGTTTGAGCACGGTTAGGAGAAACCATGCGGGTTATCCAGGAATCCATGCAGGTGGAGGCAATAGGCTCTGCATGGCCTACGTATGGTTTGTTAAACCATGGGTGGAAACTATGCAGACCCCTCCTCTCGAAGCAGTAGCATGCGCACATTAAGCACACAGTTTGTCAAACCATGCAGGCTAACCATGCGACGACATAAAAATAGGGTTTTAAAACCCAAGTTCCCCTGGGCATGCCTCATCCTTCTCAAAATCCTCTCCCACTCATGCCTCACTTGGGATTTTGGGTTCTCAGGGGTTAAAGGTGATCTCCCACTAATTTTGGAAGCAAATCGAAGGGTTTTCGTGGTTTTTTGAAGGTGTTTTCCCCTGGGTATGTCTCTCCACAAAGCTCCTTTTGGTTACTCTCTTTATCTACTATTCTATCTTCCTTAGTTTTCTAGATCTACATTCGTTGCTTGTAGATCTAGGGTTGTGGTTGACTTGGATGTTGATTTTAAGGATATTTGATGCTAGGGAATGATATCTAGAGTGGTTTTGGTGGTTTGTTCGCCGGTTTTGTGGTGTGGTAGCTTGTGTGTGGATTTTTCCGGTACCCTAAAGGTAGGTGTCTTCTCTCTTTACTCCACATGGATAAAACTAGTGGTTTGGTTATAGTTAATTTGTGATGCTTAAAATTATTTTTGTTGTGGATGCGTAATTGGATGGAAATACCTTTTGTAATGGTTTGGGAATTTTTGGGAAAAAGGGCTCGCGTTGAAATGCTCTTGATGTGATTTTAAAAAGGGATATTAAAATGAGTTTCTTTGTTGGTTGATAAAGATGAACTGTGAAAATGGTTTTCAATAAAAAAGGGTTGTTTAATTGAAATGGGGTTTTTCTTGGAAAATGGTTAAAGTGTGTTTTTAATAAATTTTTTATTTATTGATTTGGGTTGGCATGTATTGGAAATGGTTGATTACATGTTGTTGTGGCATTGATTGGTTATATTCTTGGTTATGTTTTCTTGTTTGAATTTTGTGAATGTGGGAGGAAAGTACCACTATAAAAAGGGGATGGATAGTGGATGGAAGGGCCACCATCAATGGTAAGTGGATGAGAAGGTAAACTATAAAAATGGGATGGATATTGGACGAGAAGTGAAACCATCAATAGAAAGTGGACAGGAAGTTCCACCATGGTTTGTTGGGTGCATGGATTGGTCGGTAAGAGCCACCAAGATATATTGTGTGCTTGGTTGGTGATGTTTGTATATGGGGATTGTGAGTGAAATATGAAAAAAGTAATCTGCTTGTGGCATGGTTGATTTGGCTTCCGTATGTTCCATGTGTGGCTTACGACATGATTTCTTTTCTTTCCCTGGGTCTACATAGTTTGGGTGAAATTTCTTAGTAAGGGTGTGTTTGGATTACGGTAATGGATTCACTTGTGGTTATGTTATATAAACTATTTTATATAAATATGATAATGGATTTATCCTAGTGGCGTGTGTAGGGGAGTCATTTGGGGAAATTCAACTGAGTAGTTGTACTCACCCCCCTGCTTTGGCATGTTGGTGTCTTTGCAGATGTTGTGTGTCGTGACATGGGTGAAAGTAAGGCATCACCCTCCTTTAGTGGTGCATCTTGATTTCTAGGTGGATCATGGAGCATGGAGCTTGGTGTGGAGCCATGGAGTGTGTCTTGGCTTATTTTGGGCCTTTTGTTGAGTGTTCTGCATAGCACTCTATTAAGGTATTGGTTGTATTGGTTTCGGTTTATACTGTGGAAAAACGTGGTTGTCTTTTAGAAATACATGTTTAAATTGTATATTGACATGCATCATATAGTGGTTGTTAGTGATGGTTTGGTTGGTTTTGTCTTTTGGGAAAATCATTCCCCAATTTTTTCTTGAATCCCTCAACATTTATTGCCCACCTTTGGTGCCTTCCGAACATCACTTAAGGCTAGGTAACCCTCACTGCCTCCTCATTCCAATGAGGTAGGAGTGGGGTGTTATAGAGATCTCGATCCAATAACGCAGATCTAGATCCTTTCTATCCAAAACATTGGAAAAAGGGGAGGAGATAGAAATCCCATGAATTGAGTAACATCCAAGGTAAATAAAGAATATGCAATTTTGATATTTATTAATATTTGTAAATTAATTATAAATTTTACTTTAAAGGGGATGCAATGTTCGATGGCGACTCGATAAACAATAACGAGTTTCTTTGAAATCTTACGCTACACAATTATAATATAATAATATTATTTCAAATGATAGTTAACGCCTTGCAGTTGTATTTGTGGGAATAAATATAAATAACTACAATATGATTATACATGTTTCTTATATGTTTTTACATTTATCCAATAAAATTTAGAGGCTTAAAATTTTGAATGATTCTAATTTTAAACAAAATTCACCTTAAATGGTTGATTTACCGCCTTTTAATGGAATAAACTCTTTAAATATAGTTATAGCCAATTTTATAAGTTCTATTTGACAAAATAAAATTATTCTTTTAAATTGAGACATCAAAATATATATTGGGTAAATTTTTGGTATTTTTCTGAATAAATTTATTTTTTATGAATAGTGAAAAATACCGTTTTTTAATTCAAAAGTTCCATTAAATCTAATTTATTTATATGTATAGATTATATTTTTAATTGGTTTATAAGTGTAACAATATTATGTTTTTATCATTTATTCAAATTTTGGTCATTGGAATTAATTTCATTTTGAAATTGAACATAAACAAGTATCAATCCTTTAATTGTTATTGTATGTTAAAAACACAGTTTTTGTTTTAATAATGGGAATTAATTTTATATTAATTAATCCAACTTCTATGGTTTAAATTTTGTAAAATAGGAATTATTTATTAATGTTTAGTATCAAATATTACTTAGGCTGATTTTTTAATATTTTTCTGAAAAAGTTCAATTTTTCGTGAATAATGAGACCACTAAGTCGTAGTTAAAAACTAACTTTTTCGTTTAAATGAAAATTTACTACTTTTGTGGATTGTATTTTAAAAATCTGACATACATAGTTGTAATTAGTAATGAAATTTTGGTTCAATAAGATGAAAATAATTTTTGGTGAATAGTAACTTTTGACATTTATTTACCGCAGTTAAAGGTAAATATGGTAAATCAAGGTAAAAAGAATATTATAATAATACAAAATTACCCTAACCCATGTCCTAACCTTATTGGACAATCCATGTCCAAAAATTTCCAAACATGGGTCGATATTGGGACCCCATGGAGCCTCTTGGGAGTGATAATGACATAGTGGATTAATTAACTTAAAGTAACGGCAAAAATGACATAAAGAAATATCATTTAGTAAATTAATTTTTTAAAAGGGTTATATAAATTATCATTTATACTATAAATATTCACTAGAAAGTTAAAAATATTTCCTACATCATGGTTTATTTGTATTTTTTAGACATCAATTAATGTAAATTATTAATGACACAATAAAGATACAGTATTTACCACATTAATAAATGATTTAAATTAATAAGATTATAAATATTTAAAAAATATCCAAAACCTGTCAAATTCTTATTGGATAATTTTATTTCCACCATTAGTCATCTTATCTATTACTTTAATTATTTTTGGACGTTTAGAAACCGAATAAAATTAAATAATAAAATAATATTTTCACACTTTCCTAAAGAGCCCCTACTCCCCCTTATAAAAGCCCTCAATTTTAACTCATTCCTCACACCTCTCAAGCACCTTGGATCGTCCAAACCCTGCCCAAATAATCTCTCAAGTTCCTTATCATACTCTTATAAGACTTACCTTAGGCATAAGTCATTTCAAAAGTCCGTTTGGTTCAAACCGAAGGGAGTTACCCAAATTAAAGGTAATGATTTTCATAAATTATTTTCTTTTATTTTCCTTATCCTACCCCTAAATCTTTTTAACCCATTTTTTTAAAGCAACACCCGTATCTTCAATATATAAGGTTGTTTTTATGAGAAGGATTCAATCTACACTTACACACACATCCATCTATTGGTGGGAGAACATATTATTTCTGTGGATCGAAAACTAACACCTCAAGAAACGATGAATGTTCGATTTTCTCCTACCACTTCTCACAGTGGACATTAAGATGGAACTATATTTATATATGATATATATTAATTTTATATTTTCTTTATGCTTCTGTGTTTTACATTTATATCCTACCTTTATTGTAATAATTGATATAAATGGAATAAGTGATATAAATGGAATAATAAACTTGAAGAAGGTTCTTAAGAAAGTAGAAATTAAATTATGTCTATTATTCAGCAAGAACAAGGACCAAACTAGTCTATCCAGACACGAGGTAAGGGGTTTCTTATCTCACTTTTAATTCTGTGAGATCTCCATTGTCCGCCACTAATTTCTGGCATGTGGTGTATTGATTACATCGATTTGATATATATTATCATGATCCTATTTATATTCATGTAATTCAATGAATAATTTGGTGTTTTTTATCTTTTGGTCATATGACTCGATTGATTACAACGTGGAAAGGGATCTTCATCTCACTTTTTATTCCTGTGAGATTCATGCTATATTTGCCACTATTTATTTTTATGTGGTGTATTTACTACCTAAGATTGTATTCATTGTGTAATATAAAACAATTTATGAGTATTTACATATTCATTTTATGAAGATTATTTCATGGGTTGTATGATTCGTAAGTCACCAAATGGTTAAGGAAACCTTTTAACCCAATTTCTATTCCTTGGGTTAATCTTCAAATTCTTAATTATGTCATGCTATGATTATATGCGGAATAACTATTTTTATATTTATGGTTTAATTTACACTCCCATTTGTGTGGATACACGTTTTATACACATAATCAGTCTATTGATAAATTCTCAAGTCATTGATATGAACTTGATAAGAGTAATTTTAACTCAATGTCCATTCATTGTGTTAAATATCCAAGCCATTGGTTTTGTATTAAAACGAACATGTGTGAATTTCTTATGATTTATTTACACCGAATATCTAATAATATTGAGTGTATTTATATTTGTCACGAATTATTATGTAATTGATTAATCTGTAATCTAAGGATGTAGTTTTTATAAAGGATTTCATCTCAATTTACATTCTATTGAGACTTCATTGACGTTATGAACCAATTCACTTTTATATGGTGTATATAATGTAATTTGGAATATTATATCATGAATTACTTTATTCACGTGATATTATATATTTTTGATTAAATTTTATCCCTCAATTATTTGTATTCAAGCATATCACATTTGGTTAAGAACTCTTTAACTAAAGTATTGTTTTAAAGATTTATTCTTCTCAATCTTTCTCAATAATGTCCATGTTTTCAAAATGTTTTTTAGATTTTATGTATATGGACATTAATGTTTTAAAATTTTAATTCCTTTGAAAGCTTCATAGTGGTATATGACACTTTTATTCAAAAGAACTCTTTGTGAAATGTTTTAAATGGTTTTGAAAATGGTTTGATAGAGAATTGTTTATTTAAATATCTTGATTTGATATATTGGAATGTGGAAATGCTATATTTCCATTATAATTATGTTATGAGTCATTATTATGTTATGGTTATTGGGAATTGTTTAGGTATATGGGTGGTTCTATGATAAACCTAGGGCGGGTGAGGCCGAGATAGCTCACCAATGCATTGGGTAACGCGACTGAGGTAAAGGTTAATGATTCTCCAAATAGATTTAGGAAATATAATGTGATATGGATTCAAAATTTGACTCCCTGTGTAACTGTGATAGCTACAATGTAAGTATGTTATGAATTCTATAAGATACCTTTATTATTTATGATTTGGGTGTGTTACTCATAAATATTATTATTTCGTAAGATATGTTATGATTGAAAATTATGGTTTCATTGTTTTTTATTTAATGATGGGATAATTCTTTCTTTCCTTATTTAATAAACCTTACTGATCTTTTTATGCTCATCAAATGTTTTGAAATGTATATTACATGGCCTAAAGATGAATATGGTCAAGAATGGGATCAAAGAAAAAGACATGCTTTCTAAAAAATGGGACTAGACATGACTCTTTTTTTTAAGAGTTTTTATTTATTTTATGAAAAATAGATACTGAGTAGAATTTTATACATGTAAAATTCATGTTTTTATGTGAATGTGATGGAGTAATTCTATAAAACTCTAAACTAGAAAATATCTTCAAGGGAAAATATTCATTTAATTCAAGATTATGAATTGTATAAGTTCGGGTCCTTATAGTAGGAATTGGATGATAGTTTAGATAACTTTAGAGGTTTGGGTGTTATTTAATCATAAGTAACATAACAATAATGGTTAGCATATTGGAAAGAGTCAATGTTTTTAGATAAATTGAAGGATTATAAGACAAGATGAATAAATCTATCTTAGTATTTACCCTCCTCATAAGATATTATATGATTATTTTACTGATATACTCTCACTGACCTTTTTGTTTTTAGTAAATGGCTGGATGTAGCAGACACCAGAGTAAAAGTAAATGTGATGAAAATTTTGATGGTTTTCTGAATGAGCAACTGAATGAAATTGGAGCTGCAATGTGAACTATTTTGGTTATTCTCATCCAACTATCTAGAGTCATTATTGAATACCTGAACCATGGTGATTTTTATAAGGCAAAATATATGTGAGAATCAAATCCCCATAGAAGATCAGGAAATAATTGTAAAGGTAAGTATATTCAAAAACCTATGTGTCAAGGATGTGGAAAGAAACACATAAGAAAATGATTCAAGGGGATGGTAAGATTCTATAGATATGGGAAGGAGGTCAAAAAGCAAGAACATTCCATGGAAAAATGAATCATATAGATGACTCTAGGAAAGAGAAAGAATTTATTTCTATGGGAAAAATTGAAGGATTTAATTGTGGTTTGCATGGTCATTATACAAACAGATGTCCTATGAAGAAGTTTCGGGAATGGGATCTCCATGATCATAAAATGTTTAGTTTATCAATATCTAACTCCATTCTGATTGAGTATTATGAAACTGACAATGATCAATGAAAGCGAAAGATTATTTCTTAACATATGTTTTGATATTATTGAGTCTTAAGATATGAGTCATGATTTTGTTTGTATAAAAGAAGTATTTCCGAATAAGATGATAATTAATGGGTAATGGATCATGAATAATGTTTAATGAGTAAGAAGTCAACATGTAAGAGATTCCAGAGTTATGGTAGAGTTTAAGATGATGAAATTCATAAAAGTATTAAGGCTCTTTTGACGATGAGATTACATTAGATGATTCTTTATATTATGTGTAACCCTCATGCTTGATATATAAAAATTTTATTCAAGGATTAATAAATATTATTCAAAGGTGTTTTGGTGGAATTTTATTTTGGAAAATTACATGTTTTTATTATAAACATATGGTGATTTTGGATATTTATGGAAATGATTAACTTATCTTGGAGAATATGTGAATATGTTAATTACACTTCAGAATGAGACTTTAAGACTATTCGATGTTATTTGAGATAAATGTTAAGATTTACTATGGAAGACTATGTGATATAATCCTTCTATGTTTTGGGTTTCAGTATTAGTTTTGATTACTTTTAAAAATTATATGGACAATTGTTTATTGAACTATCTTTGTTGAGCTTTGGGTATTGTTTGAAATTTTTTGAAGATTAAGAGAAGTTTTTCTTTTTGTAAAAGATTATCCTTTTTGGGGATTATATGATTACCTAGTAACCAATTTTGGTTTTGGTTAATGTATAAAGATATGAGAAATATATGGTTCATATTTTTTAGACCATGTTATTCTCTAGAAGTTGATTATAGCACTTTCAATGAGAACAAATCATTATGAATACTTACCATTTGGAAAAAAGATGAGTTTGTGGTATAATTTTATTAAAGGATGACACTCTACATGAAATGTAAGTATATTTATTTATGATCTTAATCAAGTTATTAATAAAATTATTCATCCCTATGAAAAGGATCTTGATGAAAAATTGTTATAAGCCCTCTTTTATCATCATAATTTTACCCAACCACAAATTTATTGTATTGTGGTGGTTAACGTTCCGTGATCAAGTTCTCTATCACTCTCTATTAATACATGAGAGTTAGTTTCTATTCCATATCCATGTTTTCATGAAATCCTAGTATTTATTGTCTCATTAAACCATAGTAATTCTATTTATTCATTTTAAAGTGATAGTTTTATTGACTCTTTTTCCGATTTGGGACTTTTAATTAAGTTTCTGAGCCCAATTTTAAAATTGCGAGGACACAATTCCCAAAATGGGGGAAGGATGTAACAACCCAGGTAAATAAATAATATAAAATTTTCATATTTATTAATATTTGAAAATTAATTATTAATTTTACTTTAAAGTGGATGCTATGTTCGATGGCGTACCTGATACATAACAACGAGTTTCATGGAAATCTTACATTGCACACTAATAATATAATATTATTATTTCAAATTTTAGTTATCACCTAGAAGTTGTATTGGAGGGAATGAATATAAATAACTACAATATTATTATACATATTTGTTAAATGTTTTTAGATTTATCAAATAAAATTTAGAGGCTTAAAATGTGAATGAATTTAATTTTAAGCATAATTTTCCTTAAATGGTTGATTTACCGCCTTTTGATGGTGAAACAACATTAAATATAATTAAAGTCACTTTTATAAGTTATATTTTAACATGTAGAATTATTATTTAGAATCGGGACATCAAAATTTTTCTTGGGTAATTTTTTGGTATTTTTCTGATAAAATTCATTTTTTATGAATATTGAAAAAACTGTATTTTAATTCAAAATATCCTTATAATATCATTTATTTATATGGTTATATTATCTTTTTAATTGGTTTTAAAGTGTAATTATAGTATTTTCTTACCATTTAATCCAATTTTGGTCATTGGAAATAATTTTACTTTGAAATTGGGCCGAAACAAGTATCAATCTTTTGATAGTTATTATTTCTTAAAAACCCAGTATTTTTTTGATAATGGGTATTAATTTTTAATTAAATAATCCATCTTCTATGTTTTTAATTCGGTAAATTAGACATCATTTTTGAATTTGAAATATCAATTATATCTTATTCTGAATTTTCTGTATTTTTCTAGAAAACTTCAATTTTTGATGAATAGTGAAACCATTATGTAGTAGTTACAAAACTAACTTTTCATTTAAATGCAATTTTACTACTTTAGAGAATTGAATTTTGAAAATATGACATACATGGTTGTTATTAGTAAGTAAAATGTGGTTCAATAAGATGAAAATAATATTTGGTGAATAGTGACTGGGGACTTTTATTTACCACAGTTAAATGTAGGGTAATTCAAGGTAAAATGAATATTATAATAATACAAAATTAGCGTAAAAATTTACCTAACCTTATTGGATGAGTAATCGCCAACCATGGGAATCCTTGGGTCTATATTCAGACCCCATGGAACCACTTGGGAATGATAATGATACTTTAGATTAATTAACATAAAGTAATGGCAAAAATGACACAAACAAATATCTTTTAGTAAAATAATTTTTATAAAGGTTTATATAAATTATAATTTTGACTATAAATATTTATTGGAAATATATAGATATTTCTAACATTATGGTATATTTTTTATAATTTTTAGACATCAAATAAATTAAATTATTTATGAAATTATAATGATGCAGTATTTACATCATTAATAAATGATTTAAATAAATAAGATTATAAATGATAAAAAAATATCCAAAACATGACAAATTATTATCAGATTATTTTATTTAGACCATCAGTCATCTTATCTTAGACATTAATTAGTTTTTGACCTTTAAAAATTGAATATAATTAAATAATAAAATAATATATTCACATTTTCCTAAAGAGCCCCTCCTCCCCCTTATAAAAATCCCTCAATTATAACTCATTCCCCACAACTCTCTAGACCCTTGGATAATCCAATCCCTATCTAAATAATATTTCAATACCCCTATCTTTTTTATTAAATCCTTACCTTAGTCATAAGGCATGTCACGAAGTCATTTTTGTTCAAACCAAAGGGAGTTACCTAAATTAAAGGTAACCGTTTCTCTTAAATTCTTTTTTTTATTTTACTTATCCAACCCATAATATCTTTTAATCCCAATTTTTATAACAAAAACATTATACATAATATAGTAGGATGTTGTTATGAGAATTATTCAAACTACACTTACACACACCTCCGTCTAATGGGTGAATAACATACTGTATCTATTGATGGAAAACTAACTCCTCACGAAACAATGATTGTTCGATTATCTCATACAGCCTCTCATGGTGGCCATTAAGATGGAAATATATTTATATAGGATATAAATTATGTTTATGTTTTCTTTATGGTTATTTTTTTTACTTTTCAAAATGGGAAAACGTGATAATTTCATCTGATTAAGTGTGGACTACCGCCCCATCAAAGTAATTTGACTCATTAATTCCATATGTGGGATTTATAAAGGATAGAGTTAATGGTATTATATTTTATATTATACTGTAATTAAAATATAACTATTTATAATTATTTTTTAATTCCATTAAAGTATGAAATAGAAATGACAGTGGCGTTCAAGCGTATGTGCGGCTTACCGTCTCCATAAACGGTGCATTTAATTTCTTATCTCCAAATGTTATATACTATTATATATATATATATATATACTTGATATATAATATATATATATATATATATATTCTATATAAATAATTAATATCATTCTAGAGATATTGGAATTTTGAAAAAATGGACAACTTGTAATTATAAGGTGTTCATTTTTTTTGACTCAAGTTCCAAATATCGAAGAAACAACCTTGGTTAAAATAAATGATTACATAATGTTTATAAAATATTAATAAGTTATATAAATGGAATAATAAACTATAAAATGTGTTTTAATAATGTATAAATTAATTTATGTTTATTATTCAGAAAAAACAAGGACCAAACGAGTGAAGTCGGACATGAGGTAAGGGGTTTCTTATCCCACAAATAATTCCGTGAGATTTCCATTATCCACCACTAATTTAGGGAATGTGGTGTATTTTGTACTTTATTTTGATATATATTATCATGATACTCTTTGTATTCATGTTATTCTGTGAATAATTTGGTATTTATTAGCTTTTGGACATATGAATCGATTGATTACAACATGGTAAGGGATTTTCATCTAACATTCTTTTCCCATGAGATTCATGCTATATTTGCCACTATTTCGTTTTTTATGGTGTATATAACACCCAATATTGTATTCATTTTGTAATATAACACAATTTATGGGTATTTACATCTTCATTTTCTGATCCTTCTTTCATAGGTTTTATGTTTCGTAAGTCACCAAATTGGTAAGGGAACCTTTTAACCAAATTTCCATTCCTTGGGTTAATCTTATGATTCTTAATTATGACATGCTATGATTATGTATGGAAGAACTATTTATTTATTTATGTTTTAATTTACAATCCTCTTTGTGTGGATATACTTTTGAAACACAAATTCACTCTATTTATAAATTCTCAAGTCATTGATATAAACTTTATAAGAGTTATTTTAACTAAATTTCCATTCATTGAGTAAATCATCCATGACATTGGTTTTGTCTTAAAAAGAAAATGTGTAAATTTATTATTATTGTTTTAAATTTAATATCCAATCATATTGAGTATATTTATATTTTTCACACATTATTATGTAATTGATTTATCCTTAATCTAAGGATAGAGTTTTTATAAGGGATTTTGTCTCAATTAACATTCCATTGAGACTTCATTGTCGTTATGCACCAATTTACTTTTTTATAGATCATATATTGTCCTTTGGAATATTATATCATGAATATCTTTATTATTATGATATTATAATGTTTTCATTGAATTTTATTCCTCATTTATTTGTATTGAAGCATATCTCATTTGGTCCAGAACACTTTAAATAAAATATTGTTTCAAATATTTATTCCTCTAAATATTTCTCATTAATGTCCATGTTTTCATAATGGTTTTATGTATTTATTTATATGGACATTAATGTTTTAAAATTTTAATTCCTTTAAAATCTTCAATGTCGTATGGGACACTTTGATTCAAAAAAAAACCCTTTATTAAATGTTTTTAAATGCTTTTTGAAAATTGTTTGATAAAGAAATTTTTATTTCAATATCTTGATTTGATATATTGGAATGTGTAAATGTTATCTTTACATTATACTTGTGTTATGAGTTATGATTATGTTATGGTTATTGGGAATTTTTAATGTATATGGGTGGTTCCCTGATAAACCTATGGTGGGTGAGCCCGAGATAGCTCGCTAATACATTGGGTAACATGATGGAGGTAAACGTTAAGGTTCCTCCTAAGATATTTAGGGAATATACAGTTATGGGTATTTCAAATGTGAATCCCTATGTAGTTGTGATATCAACAATGTAAGTATGTTATCAATTGCATAATTGATCTATATGATTTAATATTTTTTTGGGTTATTCATAAATCTTTTGATTTGTATGGTATGTTATGATTGAAAAGTATGGTTTCATTGATTTGTATTTAATGATGGGAAAATGTTTTCCTTCCTTACTATATAACCCCTTCTGAGTTTTTTATGCTCATCCCTTGTTTTGAAATGTTTTTGACAGTACGTACTAATGAATATGGTCAACGATGGGATCATGGAAAAGTCATTCTATCTAAAACATGGGACTTGAATTGACTCTTTTCTTCAAGTGTTTTTATTTATTATATGAAAAAATGGATACTGAGTAAAATTTTCTACATGTAATATTCATGTTGTTATGTGAATGTTATGACCTAATTCTCTAAAACTCTAAACCTGAAAATATTCTCAATGAGAATTATTTATTTAATTCCAGATTATGAAATGTTTAAGGTCGGGTCCTTAGAGTTAGTATCAAAGGTCGGTTTTATAAACTTATAGGCTAGGGTGTTATTTAATCATCAGTGACATAACCGTAATAGGTAGCATATTGAAAAGAGTAATAGTTATTTTATATAAAGTGAATGAACTTAAGATATAATGAATAAGTCTATATTATTATTTACCCTCCTCATAAGATTTTATATGATGATTTTACGGATATAATCTCACTTGCATTTTTGGTTTTAGTAAATGGTTGGATCTAGTAGGTACCAAAGTAACAGTAGATGTGAATAAAACTGTGACAGTTTTTTCAATGAGAAACTGAATGAAATGGGAGATTCAATGAGAGCTCTTGTGTTTATTCTCAACTAACTATCTAGATTCATGATTGACCACTTGAAACATAGTGATTTTTATAAGGAATCATATATGTGAGAAACAATTTCCCACAGATGATCAGGTAATAATAGTAAATTTATGTATATTAAAAAACTTATGTGTCAAGGATGTGGAACGAAACACCTAAGAAAATGTGTCAAGGGGACGCGAATATGCTATAGATGTGGGAATGATGGTCATAAATCAAGAACCTTCCATGGAAAAAGGAAGCATCTAGTTGACTTTAGGAAAGGGAAAAATTTTATTTCTGAGGGTTCAATTGAATATTTTAAATGTGGTGTGCATCGTCATTATAGAAACAGATGTTCTATAAAGAAGTTTTGGGAATGGGATCACCAGGATCATAAAAATTTTTGTTTATCTTTACCTAATTTAATTTCAATTGAGGATGATGAAACATAAAATGACCAATAAAAGGTATGGATTATTTCATAACATATGTTTTGATATTATGGAGTCTTAGTATATGATTCATAAGTTTTCTTGTAGAAAAGTGGTATTTTAGAAAATGATGATAATGAATGGTTAATGGATCATAAATAACATTTGATGAGTAAGAAGTCAACATGTAAGGGATTCAAGAGTTATGGTATATTTAATGATGATGATATTCTTAAAAGTATTAAGGCTCTTTTGATGATGGGATTACAATGGATGACTTTTTATATTATGTGTAACCCTAATGGTTGATATATAAAAATGTTATTCAAGGAATAATTATATTTTCTTATAAGTAGTAATGGTTGAATATTATTTTTTAAAAAATCTATGTTTTTATTATGGAAATATGGTGACTTGGGTTATTTATGGAAATGATTAACCTATCATAGAGAATATGTTATTAGGTTAATTACACATCAGAATGATACTTTAAGACTATTCGATGATTTTGGAGATAAATGTTAAGACTTACTATAGAAGACTTTGTGATAAAATATTTTTATGTTTTGGGTTTCAATATAAGTTTTGATTAAATTTATGAATTTTATGGACAATTTTTTTATTGAATTGTCTTTTTTGAGCAATGGGTATTGTTTGAAAAATTACGGAGATTAAGAGTAGTTTTTCTTTTTGTAAAAGATTATCGTTTTTGGGGATTATCTGATCATGTACTAACCAATTTTGTTTTTGGATAATGTATAAAAATATGGGAAATATATGGCTCATGTTTATGAATCATGTTATTTTCTAGCAGTTGATTATAGGACTTTCAATGTGAACAAGTCATCTTGAATGCTTACCGTTTGGAGAAAACATGAGTTTGTGGTATAATTTTATTAAAGGATGACACACTACATGAAAAATAAGTATATATTCATATGATATAATTCTGGTTAATAAAACCATTCTTCAAATATATGAAAAGGATCTTGAAGAAAAAATGTTATAAGCCCCCTTTTATCATTGGACTTTTACCCAACCAGAAATTTATGGTATTGTGGTTGTTAACTTTCTGTGATCACATTATATATCACTCTCTATTAATATATGAGAGTTAGTGTCTCTTCCATATCCATGTTTTAATTGAATCATACTATTTTTTCTCTCCGGTAACTTTTGTACTTCTCTTTCTTTATTTTAATGTGATAGTTTTATTGACTCTTTTTCTGATGTGGTACTTTCAATGAAGTTTCCAAGCCCGATTTTAAAATTTTGAGGAAAACATTACCATTAAGGGTAAGGATATAACATCCTAGGTAAATATAGAATTTGAAATATTTATATTTTTTAATATTTTTTCATCAAATATTAATTTTACATTAAAGTGGATGCTGTTTTTTGATAGTAGACTCGATACACAACAACAGGTTTATTTGAAATCTTAAGTTGCACACTAATAATATAATATTATTAGCATAAATGGTAGTTAATACAAAGAATTTTTATTTGTGGGAATGAATAGAACTAACTAAAATATGATCACACGTGTTTTTAAAATGCTTTTACATTTATCCAATAATAGTCAGTGGCTTAAAATGTTAATGAATCTAATTTTAAGCATAATTTACCTTTATTTGTGGCTTTACTGCCTTTTGATGGTGAACCCTCTTTAAATATAGTTATAATAACTTTTATATTTTATATTTGACCAAATAATATTACTCATTATAATTGTGAAATCAAAATTTACTTAGGGTAAATTTTTGGTATTTCTCGGAAAAAAAGAATTTTTTATGAATAGTAAAAATACTGTATTTAAATTCAAAAGTTCCTTTTAATATAATTTATTTATATAGTTACATGATATTTTTAATTGGTTGTAAAGTTTAATTAAAATATTTTTTTACAATTTAATCCAATATTGGACATTGGAATTAATTTCACATTGAAATTTGACAAAAACGAGTATAAATCTTTTGATAGTTATTATTTCATAAAAACACGGTATTTGTATTGATAATGGGAATTAGTTTTAAATTAATTAATCCAACTTATATTTTTAAAATTTTCTAAAATAGAAATCATTTTTATATTCAGAATATTAAATATATCTTAGGCTGAATTTTTGGTATTTTTCTAAAAAACATCAATTTTTGATTAATGGTAAATCCACTAAGTAGTAGTTAAAGAACTAACATTATCATTTAAGTAAAATTTTACTACTTCTGTGAATTCGATTTTGAAAATCCAATATACATGGTTTTTAATAGTAAGTAAAATGTCGTTCAATATGATGCAAACAATTTTTTTATGAATAGTATCTTTTGACTTTTATTTTTTGGGTTAAAGATAAATAGGGTAATTCAAGGTAAAGGGAAAATTATAATAACACAAAATTACATTAACAATTGTCCTAACCTTATTAGATTAGTCATTGTCGACCATGTGAATCGTTGGGACAATTTTGGGATCCTATGGAGCTACTTGGGAGTGATAATGAAACTTTAGATTAATTAACTTAATGTAAAGGCAAAAATTACATAAACAAATAGCTTTTAGTAATTTTATTTTTACAAAGATTTATATAGATTATATTTTCGACTATGAATATTCACTGGAAAGATAAAAATATTTCATAAAGTGTGGTATTTTTTTGTAATATTTATGAATCAAATAAATTAAATTATTATGACACAATAAGGATGCAGTATTGACTTTACTAATAAATGATTTAAATAAATAAGATTATAAATATTATAAAAATATCCAAAAACCTGTCCAATTCTTATTGGATGAATTTATTTCGACCATTAGTAATCTTATATTTGACTTTAATTAGTTTGGTACCTTCATAAACCGAATTTCATTATATAATAAAATTATATTTTCACACTTTCCAAAAGAGCCCCAACTCCCCCTTATAAAATTCTCTCACTTATAACTCATTCCTCACACCTCTCAAGCCCCTTGTCTCAACCAAACCATGAACAAATAATTTATCAATATCCCTATCCTCCTCCAAGAAGCCTTACCTTAGGCATAAGTCACTTCAAGAAGTCATTTTGGTTCAAACCAAAGGAAGTTGCCCAAATTAATTTTAATAGTTTCTCTAAAAAAATAATTTTATTTTAATACTCCTACAACTAAAATCTTTCTATCCCTTTCTTTTATAACAAAAACATTATCCTAAAAATACTAATAAATTGTTATGATAGGGATTTATACTACACTTACACAAACATCCATCGAATGGGTGAAGAATATACTGTTTCTGTGGATGGAAAACTAACACCTCATGAAACGATGAATGTTCGATTATCTCCTACCACCTCTCACAGTGGCCATTAAGATGGAACTATATTTATATATGATATATATTATATTAATGTTTTCTTTATTCTTCATTGTTTTATCTTTATATCCTACCATTATTGTTTCCATAAAGGGTAAACACGATAATTTCATTTGAGAAGTGCAGACTACCGCCCCCTCAAAGTGATATGACCCATTAATTCCATATGTATGACGTATAAAGAATACATTTAATGATATTATATATGTTATTATACGGGAATAATAATATACCTTTTTATAAATATGGTTTAATTCCGTTAATGTATGAAATAAAATGAAAGTAGTGTTCATGCGTACGTAGGACTTATCATCTTAATGAACGGTGCATTTCATTTCTTATCTCAAAATGTTATGTACTATTAAAAATATATATATATATATATATATATATTGGTTATATAATATATATATATATATATGATATATAATTAATGAATATTTTTCTGGATATAAGTGAATTTTTACCACATGGATAACTTGTAATTTTAAGGTGTTCCTTTTTTTGACTCAATTATAAAATATCGACAAATTGACCTTTATTAACATAAAAGATTACATAATGTTTACAAAACAGTAATAAGTTATATAAATGGAATAATAAACATGAAAAAGGTTCTTAATCAAGTTGTAATTAACTTATTTTTGTTATTCAAGATGAAGAAGGACCGAACGAGTCAATTCGGTCACGATGTAAGGGGTTTCATATCTCACTTTTAATTCCATGATATTTCCCTTGTACGCCACTAATTTATGGAAAGTGTAGTATTTTTTAATTCCATTTGATATATAGTATCATTATACTGTTTATATTAATGTTATTCTGTGAATAATTTGGTGTTTATTAACTTTTGGTCATACGACTCGGTTGATTATAATGTGGTAAGTGATTTTGATCTCACTTTTTATTCTCATGAGATTAATGCTATATTTTCCACTACTTCTTTTTGTGTGGTTTATGTACTGCCCAATATTGTATTCATTATATAATATAAAACAATTAATGGGTTTTTACATATTCATTTTATGATCCTTCATTCATGGGTTGTATGTTTCGTATGTCACCAAATCAGTATGCGAACCTTTTAACCCACTTTATATTCCTTGGGTTAATCATCTAATTCATAATTATTCCATACTATGATTATGTGTGGAATAACTATTAATTAATTTATTTTTTAATTTCTAATGCCAATTTTGTGAATATACTTTTTATAGACATAATTATTGTATTGATAAATTCTCAAGTCATTGATATGATCTTGATAAGAGTAATTTTAACTCAATTTACATTCATTGAGATAAACATCCAAGTCATTGGTTTTGTCTTAAAAAGAACTTTTGTGAATTTCCTATGATTGATTTAAACTGAACATCCAATCATATTGAGTGTATTTTTAATTTTCACAAATTATTATGTAATTGATTTATTCATAATCTATGGATACAATTTTTATAATAGATTTCGTCTCAATTTACATTCTATTGAGACTTCATTGATGTTATATAGAAATTCACTTTTATATAGTTTATATACTTCCCTTTGGAATATTATATCATAAATCATTTTATTCTCATGATATTATAATGTTTTTATTGAATTTTATTGTTCAATTATTTGTATTCAAGCATATCTCATTTGGTTAAGAACTCTTTAACTAAAATATTATTTTATTGATTTATTCTTCTAAATCATTCTCATTAATATCCATGTTTTCAAAATGGTTTGTAGTATTTATTTATTGGAAAATTAATGTTTCAAAATTTTAATTCCTTTAAAAGCTTCAAAGTGGTATGGGACACTTTGATTCAAAAAAACTCTTTATTAAATTTTTTAAATTGTATTGAAAATGGGTTTTTAAAAAATTGTTTATTTCGATATCATTATTTGATATATTGGAATGTGAAAATGTTATCCTTCATTTATACTTGTGATATGTTTTATGATTATGTTATGTTTGTTGGGAATTGATTACGTATACAGGTGGTTCCATGATAAACCTAGGGTGGTTGATCTCGAGATAGCTCTCCAATGCATTGGGTAATGTGATAAATGTAAATTTTAATGTTTCTACTAAGATATTTAAGGAATATACTATGTTTGGTATTCCAAATGTGACTCCCTATGAAACTGTGATAGCTACAATGTATGTATGTTATGAATTCAATAAGTTGCCTTTATGATTTATGATTTGTTTGTGTTATTCATAAATATTATGATTTTGTAAGGTATGTTATGATCAAAAAGTATGGTTTCATTGATTTTTATTTAATGATGGGATAATGTTTTCCATCCTTATTATATAACCCTTATTGAGATTTTTATGCTCATCCCATGTTTTGAAGTATTTTTCACAGGACCGAAAGATGAATATGGTTAAGTATGGGATCAAGGAAAAGTCATGTTGTCTAAAACATGGGACTAGACATGAATCTTTTTTTCAAGTGTTTTTGTTTATTTAATGAAAAAATGGATACTGAGAAGAATTGTCTAAATGTAATATTCATGTTGTTATGTGAGTGTTATGAACTAATTCTCCAAAAATATAAACATAAAAACATTCTCAATGTGAATTATTCATTTAATTCAGTATAATGAAAATTTTAAGACATGGTCCTTATAAATTTTCTTTGATGAATGCGCCTCCTCCTGTATTTATATTTTGTAATTAAATTACCCTGAATTGCATACACAACCCCTGAATAATTAATACACATTAAATGAAAATTAATGACTATTAAACTATGTCAGTAATATAATTATAATATTCTTGTAATATAATAAATATATTACATGATAGTATATTATTAATTTACATGATTTGACATTCCCAAAAATATTAATTGAACCTTGAATATTTTAATATTCATTCAACTAATATTTTTCAAGTACTTACATAAAAAATTTAAACACATTTAATATATAAATTCAATGCACATTATTTTGAATATGAATAATATGAATTTATTTATATCATTGTTCATTGCCTGCACTTGGAAAAATATCAACCATTGTGGTGGGGGCCACTATGTCCAAAACTCATATTCAACTGAATATGGAATATTTTTTAAATATGAAATTTTTTGTGAACCTCTAGACCCTTATCTCGATAGCAATGAAAACATTTCACATACCAAGAGACGAATCTGGTAACCCATCACAGCCCTTAAATAGATAAGGACTATCACAATAGTGAAAAAAACCTGTAAACACGTACTGTGAAATATAATCACTTTTTCTTTACAATACCACAAAATAAGATGCAAACTCATATCATTTCCTTTTTCATGCTTTATTATTTGTCAGTATTACTTGATGAATTTTCCTTGGACTGACTTGGTCAATTGTATATCAAGGTACTACCAATTTACACTTTTATTTCATTGGTTTCATTTAAGGGAAACTTTATAACTCTAATAAAAATTAATGTAAATTCCAAAAATAAAAATTCAAAAGATATCACATATCTATTAAAAATTGTATATTATTTTAATAATTTGCCCTATGTATTTATCATTCCATTTAGGTTATAATATTCATTGAATCACCCCTGATGGGATCATCAATGTGGAATTATATCTTGTACCTTGTATCGAGGCACTCATCTAGGCTTATAATTTCTTCGTTTAATATAGATATATATGTTACATAATCATTTTATAATCTAATAATTAAGGGCATTACTATGAATGAATTTATGAACATTCTCAAACATTTTGTTGTCATCCACTTGTGAAGTATTGTTAATGAATTAGTCATCTTGTATTTATTCTATGTAGTGATAAATTTATTCCATTAGGATTTCTCTCTCAAAATCATCCTTTCAAGTATCATTCAAATCACTAATGGTAATACTCAATTTGTGATTCACAAATTTGAGTTTCTAGATGGCTTAAAATTTTTTGAATCAGAACTAATGTTAGGAATTCCCTTAATAAATGATATTTCTTGTATATGAATTATGTATTACTTTTTCATACATTGATCTTCAAAATGAAAAAAATTATTACAAGAATTCATTCTTATAGTATTGGTATTTTAGGCTCTGGCACTGCACCAGTATCAGATACCAACATATCTAAATTTACATATTCCCTATTATTAGTCCCACTGAAATTATTATAATATAAGTTGACCATTGGTTTTTGTACGGTAGAATATCACTTGTTCTTCCTTGATCATTTTCCATTTTCAGCGGGAAAATCCTAGTTTGATAAATTAATTTCATCCCATTCCATATGGCACACCGAACAGATTCCACATCATGATAAATCCTATCACTATCTAAAGAATATTGGGAGTCTTCCTGTAAGACTCAATACATGGGTTTTAACTGATTTGTTATTGAATATTATTTCTTATTCTATCTTAGAATAGTTCACTTACAACCTTCAAGAAAATTATATCTTGAAATAAGTTCATTAAATTAATTGAATCTATTATGGATATAGATTGAGGTTGGTGGAGAAAAAAACTTTTAACTTAGTGGGGAACCTATGGAATCCTACAATGTAGCTCCCCTAATAGTAGAAATTCATGGAGGAGGAATCCTTTAAATGGTTTGAGATCATCCAAGGTTTAACGTTGTTGTATTGGACACACTGACATGTGATTTATTCATACTCATCTCACCAACCTATAATTTTAAATATAAGTTTGCATTTGATTGTATTAGATTACAACAACTAAAATCCATGCCAGTAATAGGGTTTGATCTGTTTCGAAAATCAATTCTTTTTATTTCATTGACCTGGATAGACATACCAACTGTGAAGGGATTATCAACATTTCACGCCTCTTTAAATTTCTAATGTTATGATAGATTCATTATGAATGAAAATTCAAGAAAAATATGTGGAAAATTGGTATAAATTATTCAATGATGTATTGATTCTTATGAAAATATTATCCCTCATTTTTAATCCATTGAAACTCAATAGGGTGAATAAAAAATTTTACCTCAAAAAAAATAATTGACACAACCGGTTCATAATGTTTTGAATTATCTGATCCAATTATAGAAATCCACCAACCCACTTATTGATTAGAATTTGAAATGAAGGGTTTTGGAATTGAAGTTGTAGTATGGGGAGATTGATCTAATGTATTGATGTAAGGGAGAGATATTGAATTTGAAAAAAAATGATTATCTCAATAAATAAACACACACTAAATTTAAGTAACAAGGTGTGTTAGACCAGACATTGATCATATATTTTTATCATTGAACTGAATGAGGAGGTTCTGAGAATTAATCACGCCCACCTCAACATGTTTTCTACGATAACAATATTCAATAAAAAATATATCAGAAGAACTGATAGAAATATGTTTCCACAATAAAGGATATAATAATGAGGGTAAAATAATGGAAAAATTTTAATGGTCTAGAATTATTTCAAGTGGACTATAATTGATAATAATTACGGGTCTCCTTGTGCACATACAACTCCTAAGTGGGAGATAAACCATCACCAATGGAATTCATTTCCACATGATGCCATTTGGTAGAGATTAATGGTTTCTCCAATTCGTAAATATGATTGTTCATTAGAATTATATTCCTCTTGTAAACTATGATACCAAATCTGGAGAAATATGATTTGAATACATAGATGTTATATCTTTTGAGTTGGATATTATTTTAAACAAAACACTCATGATAATCATTATGGTTTAGTGAACTTGGACACTAGTTACATAATATTTCCATTAGGGGAAATAACATCTAAACCCCCATCAATGATCTTACCATTTATTTCAGTTCAATATCATAACCTACATTAAACCATTCTTCATAAAATGGGGAATGGAAACATAAAAATTTTTGATCGTGAATTTCCAGTAAGGGTATGAATGTAATATATCAAGGATCATATTCATATTACATGAGCATAAGGTCATCATAACATGATGTTATAATTGTAAAACCATAAAATATATATCAAATATCATGAACATTAGTTTTGGAATAAATGAATCTTAGTATATAGGGCATGAATCTTATATAAATAAAGTAACATGAGCCGTGACATCATAACATTGGAATAAATCATTGATTTTTTCTATAAACATAATTATAAAAAATATTTTTATAGTATTGAAGGTTCAGTACCACAAAAATCAAATTATAATGTTCTCACTCCCCAAACTAGCATTTTAATAATGAATCACTCGCAAAACAATCAGGATGGGAAAAGTCCAATACTAAACCGTCTTCATACCCCATTGAAATCCCGAATATCTTAGGAGATAAAAATCATTACTTAATTAATTGGGGGGATATATAGGTCCCACCCCTCACATAATAAAAATCATACATATGTGTTCACATGATCATAAAAAATCATCATATCAAAACCAATGAAATTAAATGTAAATCATAAAAATTTCGTCATATCATAAAATGTGGAAAAGTGATTGGATTCATAATAACATAAATATTCCATTATTTCATAACTGATGAAAATAAGAGGTTTTCATAATCATTTCTATATGGTATAACATGTTGTGGAGAAATAGGTTTCATTAAAATCATGCCATTATAATAATAGACCATTTATAGAGAGAATAAAAATGGTATCCTTGTATCATATCCCAATTAATAAATATATAACATCAATATATGTAATAGTAGATGGATATTTATTTTGAAATATCATTTAAACCATTTCTAAATGACAAAATATTGATTTGAAATCACTTTTTTTTAAAAACAAATTAAAATATATTGGATATCCTTTTCATTGAAAATAACCTAGAAAACCTAAAAAATGATACTTAAACTTAATAAAAATAATTTCTTGAGAGAAATACACTTTCCACTTTGGAATAAATGTTTTAGAGAATATACAATTTTGAAGATTGTTTTCTTTAAAAATATATTTGAAATCTTATTATAGTAGCCTTAAAATCATTTAAAACATTTCATGAAGAAAATATCCATTATTCTTTATTAAAATAAATTTTAAAACCCCAAAAAAAATTAGTTATCATTTTCTTTTAACATATCATTGAAAACATATAAATGATTCATTAAAAAATTTTATAACAATATTTGATTAATGTTTCCTTTTAAATTAAAAAAATAGTTTTCAAAAATTACATAATATTGAAAATAATTTTCATTGTAAATAGACATGAAAATTATTGAAGTAATCATCAATTTAAATAAGGTTAATGAGGAAGGAAAATCATTTTAGGTTGTATAATTCAATACAATAATTCATTTCGCATTTTTTATTAATGGAAAAATGAGATTTTTTTGGCAATAACATGAACATTCCCTTCAAAAGATTTTATAAAAAGTAAAACATTAGTGTTTTTTATTAAATAAATTAGATAATGATATGGAAATTTTTTTATATACTACAATAAATCAGGGTTTTATAAGAATAATGTATTTATAATGAAGAGATATATAAATATTATTTTTCCTAAAAACCTTACTTGAAATCATTAGTGAATAAATAGAAGAGGTAATTGATAGAAATGTATTCTATAGAAATTACCATATCAGATTAAAATATGGGTTTTTTATAGATCGATCATAATATTTCATCATTTTATTAATAATCATTTGAAATGATGATATGTAATTATATTTTAACTTTAAACCCTTACTCACTGGGAAACATTGTATTATAAGACCCATTGAATAATTCATAGACCCTATTGACTGAATGTGTTTTTTAGAAGCTCAAATAATTTTTTGATGATTGATATTTCTTTTTTTTATCATGAAAATAAATCAAATTTCTTTTTGTGAATGGAATTTTTTTACATCTCCCCTTATTATTGAAAGTAATGTTTTTATTGGTATATGAAAGTGTAGTACTATATAAAGGTGTCTCTACTAAATCTAATGAATCATTCCTGGTCATTGAGTTCTCAAAAATCATATGTTTTCTGATAAAAATGTGGGGAAATATTGGAGATGGAATAGGGGATACAATGATTATAGAACTGAATGTAAGAGAACTATTCCAATATATGTTAGATGATTCATTTATAATTCTAAAATTTTCAAATTCCATTAGGTATTCATGATTATAATAATAATATTTTTGAGGAATGAAACCTTGGAAATTTGGATGTTGATGAAGTTGAATTTTGTTCAGCAACTAACACTGGCTCTATCGGGCTCAGTGTTCCAAAGAAACAATAGAAGTAGAATTTTTCTAGGTGGATGTTGTTAGGAATTCTAACATGATAAATTATATTTGTTAGGGGAAATCAATCAGATGATGATCAACATATTTTTTATCTATTTCAATAATATTGAAATGTTTTTTAGTTGGGTGAGGTTTTTTAAGACTAGATATGGTGGTGATTTATCAAACTTACATTGACATAGATACATCAAATTATTTGAGAGACTAATCCATCAGACACATACTAACTCTAATAAGTCATCAGAAACAAGCCTTTATTGGATAAAGGATAATTGGTAATAAGATTTTAAGAAATATACAATTACCTTTTAGACCATTTATATTCCCTTTCCAATGGTTTTTTGGGAACCAATGTATTATTTGTGGGGGATTTTTATTACTTAAGATGGAGTAACTATGTTTATGGAATAATGTTTTAAAAGATGAATTTTTTTTTCAATTTAAATAGAGGATCAGAATAAGGATTCATTTTTTTTAAAATGTTATGGATTATCAAAATGAGTTTGTATTTTATGTTTTACAAAGTAATGTAATGAGAATTTTTAATTCCTACATATGTTTCTGTCATAATTAAGAAAGTTATAATTATATGTATATCAGATGGAAGAATGGTTAGAAATTTTTAAGAATGATAATGTTTTGAGAAGACCTGAGAGATTTTGAGAAGATTAGAGTTGTTTTATAAATAATCATGAAGAGGTTACAAAGTCACATATATAGCTGAAATTGATGAGAAAATAATTTATTGGGAAAATTTAATAAGAATGCAATTTTTTCCAATTCTCGCATAGAACACTTTTATAGAGCCTATAAACTGAAGGAAGTATATTTCACAATTAAATGATCCGAAAACTATTCACATGTGGGTGAAGAGAGAGTATTTATGATTTTCAATAAAGAAGAAGTTTCTATACATATTTTACCAAATGAATTTTTCTATATATAAGAATGTAAGAGGTTAGAGTTTTAGTTATTGAATATGGTCATCAGATAGATCTACCAGACAAAATTTATTATTTACTAAGGAGGTATCAGTTCAAAAAAATAAATTGTGTTATGGAATTATAATATTTCAGAATGGTGTAATTAGACTAATGAATCAGGTTATGAAATTAGACATAATTTTTTTATGAAGGGTGTTTCGACCTACTATTGGGTAAGACAATAAAAAAAATGTTTTTTTGGTTTTATTATGTAGAAGTTCATATAAACCATAATGACTTGTCATGAACCTACTTTTTAAGGTATCATTAATTATTACACAAACATGAATTAAATCACTCATACTAGAAGAACAACATGAACTTTTTTATTTATCATAGTGGCATAAAAGTGTAATGGTATATCGTACATTCTTGGAAACACAAAAAAATCATAGTGGGCTTTGTGGTATTGGATTATATCTAAACTATTCAAAAAACATAGCTAATATTCTTTATTAATTAACCATGTAAATAATTGTGTCCCTTTGTATGTGTGACTGTTTTCTTTAAAAAGTGTGATATATAATTAATAGGACGTGAATGTTGTTTCATGTGATAAGAAACGTAAATGAAAAATATTCCCTTGACTTGACCGTCCCCTCAAAGTTATAAATTGATCTTTCTTGTGAAATATCAATTTTTAAAAAAACCAATGGTTCTATTCATTTACAATTTCCTGATAATTTTGAAGTGAATTTGTTATGGAGAATCTGAATTTTATGAATAGTATGGGGATTTTATTATTATATGAATGGAACTTTCATATCTAGAAAGATACAATTATTCCAAATCTTATGTCTCGGGAATGATTTTTTGGAACATTCTACAGATGGTTTTTCTCTAATTAATGAAATCATTTTTCATTCATCTATGGATAAGAGGAATATTAAAAATGATAAAATGGATCATAATGCAATACTATAATAACTTTCCGAATTTGAGTATCCCATAGTGAAGGGGTTCACTACAACCAACAAGGTCTATGAGAATATTAAGAACATTTATAAAGTAAATATGATGTCAAAGTAGGAAAATATTCATATTTAAAGTAAAAATATGAAGATATGAAAATGGGTGGGTATGAATATTTTGGAGACTTATTTACATGGGTAAATTATATTTCTAGAACTATAATATGTCATAGTGAAATGTTATAAGGATCGACTATTACTGAAAAGTGCTTTTATAATTCTTCTTAATATGTTTGGATCTAATGAATTGTCCTTAGTAGGATGAGATATTGAAAATCTATATTTTCATGACCTTAATTTAACCCTTATTACATAATAAATTAGAAGGTAATGAGATACAAATGGTAAAACAATGTTGACCAAGAAGATTCCTTCAAGAAAATCAAGAATGAAAATGATAAAATATTATTGATTATGCCAATAATGGTGACTCTGAATCAAAAAATAAGGTATATACCAATCATTATAAATTTTTATCCTTGTTTCTTACAAATGTGATAGGAGGTATGTGAACATATAAAGGTAAAAATCACTTGAAGTATTTAGAATATAGAGCTATTAGGCACTATGATTCTATTTATCCTCGATGTAATAATAATTAAGATAGTGATGAAGATGAAAGAAAATTTATAATATATTTGAAGAAACATAGTGATAAGTCTAAATCATTTTTAAAGTGTACAGATAAAAAGGTCTCCAAATCCAAAAGTAAAATATATTTTTTATATATATGGTTGAGAAGATGATTATGAATCTAAGGCCAAAAAGGTTACTGGAGTTGTTATATAATGTATATATATTTCAAAATATTTTGATGATGATTTTGGAAGTAGTACTTTTAAAAATGAAGAGACTAAGTAAAAATTTAATTTTAAAATAAAAATAAAAGAATGTCTGAGAAATATTATTATATTGAAAGAGATTTAAATAATTTGAAGACTGATATTCCTATAAAAATTAATAAATAATTTAATCTTAGAGAGAAATATAAATTAATTGTTGAAATTTATTACCTGATGAAATATCTTGATAAATAGAATAATTGGAATGAAAACCCTTATGTAATGATGAATTATAAAGAGGAATATTTGGAACATGGTAAATATTTTTTTCTAATGTTTAGCAGGAAGTTATAAGTTTTATTAACTATGTATCTAATGATAGTAAACATTATAAGAAATCTTTAATAAAGAAGGATCAAAAGTTAACATTAATTTATGAGAATAATGTTGATTTTTTCCAATGGAGAATAATGTTGAGAAAATAATTTACCATGGAAAACCCAAAAATGATGGAAATTTATAAATCTATAAAGGATTTGAGACCTAAGACAATATTTTCTACCACATATGATTCATGATAATGATGGAAAAAATATGAATTGACGAAGAAGGTTTTTGATGATGACAGAATGTTAGGGACACAACTATGTTGTAATGTGAACGATAAAATTTTGATGAGGGACATGTTCACAATTCCAGATATTTTAGAATTTATAAATGGAATTATTGTTTATCTGGTTACATATATTATTCTAGATGATTTGGATATATAGAAAATATTTTCTGGTTAAATAAATAGTGATTCAATTATCATATGAATTGCATACTGAAATTTCTGATGGTATGTCAATCCTCTCATAGTAACAAATATAAGAATTTTTTTAGAGTTATATGGGTATGATGTTAATAAAATTGAAAATATATTACAACATTTGGAAACTATTTTAATGATATGGGAAAAAAATATAAATCTTGAAAACGTTTTGTTTTTTTGTTACCACTACATCAATGAGTTTTCAAAAATTCTAAACATACCTAAGAGAAGAATGAAAAGGGGTAAAAAATCTCTTGTTGTAGAATGAAATTTCCAAACTAAAATATTATAACTACCCTATATCTTTGATTGAAGGTGTTCATCTCACATGAAATTAGATTTTAAATTGTAGAAGAATTTTAATGTTTAAAACAATGGAATATTGAATATTTGAAATGATAAATACCTCAAAATCAATGGTGTTTGATATTCTATTATTGGTTAAGATATGTTGGAGTCTATCAAATCTATTTTTGTTTGTGGGTTAAACCACAGTCTGTTGTTTTCTTGAAAATTTTGTGATGAAGGAAAAAAGGTTTTTAGAAAAGTCCAGTTTTAATGATAAGAGAGTAATATGTAAATGTTTTCATATGAGTATAACACTATAATGCGATCTTATTTCATGTTTTTTACATTCAGAATTGATGTTATTTTAACATGATGGAATAATATATGTTATTTCATAAAATATATGTAATATGTCTAAAAGAAATATTTTCAATTTTTAAAAGTGATAAATTGTATGAGATATTCATAATATTTTTGTAAGAATAAATTGATGTTGTTTTTTTCATACGGGTAAGATAAAAAACTCTATGATATATAATGTTAAAACATGATAAACTTAACTTCTGGAACATATATATTCTGATATTATTAGAATTATTAGAAGACTATCAACATTCAGAGATTATTTCTTAATTTCTTTCATTGATGATTTTACATGAATTTTGTGATCTGTATTTGAAACATAATTCTGGATCACTAAATATGATTATGTTTTTGAAGAGTAGAGATAAAAATAAATTTGGGTATTCTATGAGTAAGTTGAGAACCAAAAATTATTGTCAGTATAAGAATATATAGTTCATAAGTTATGTTGATAACATTGGAATTCAGTATGTATGTAATATGTAGGATCGAAATAGTGATGTAGATGCTCAATATACAAGAGGGGGGTGAATTGTATACTTTAAAAAAAATCATTTGGAACCTTTAAAGTTAGTTACAAATAACTATGTTTACCTCGAGTAAAGGAAATGGCTAAGATTAACAAAGTAAACAAAGAAAATTCGCAACACCTATAACACCAAATGCAAACTTGGAAAGAGATTCCGAAAGTAGGTACCGGAAATATGGTTCCGGAAATTGAAACTTAACAAAAGTTACAATATGAGATTCTACCTTAAAGCGTATTGAATCTAAATGAAACAGAGTATAAGTAAGGAAGTATAAGAAAGTTATACTTTCCTTATAATACAAAATGAATCGGAATATAAACAAGTGGTAGAACTAAAAGTAACAAGATAATAGTCTTTTAACCCAAATAGAAGGGTATCCAACAACCTTGGATAAAGGTCCCTTGATTTATACTTTCAAGCAAGTCTGTCTTACCCACACCAGGGTAAGACCTTGATACGAAGATCGAAGTTTCTCTGTCGTGTTATCCCCGCAAGCCCTCAACTTCAAGGTAGTTGGCAACCTCTATCTTCCTCAGCAAGGAAGCCCTCAAACTTCAAGGTAGTCGGCACCTTAGTCTTCCTCAGCATGGATGCCCTCGAACATCAAGGTAGTCGGCACCTCTGTCTTCCTATCCCCAGAAGTCCTTGAATGTAATCACCAACATTCTGAGTCGCACGAAGATTTGAGATTTTAATAAGAGCCTCTCTCTCTAGAAATCACTTCAAGCATGTAATCACATGAGTCGAAGATCAGTATCTTTTCAGCACTTCAGCACTGACCTCTTTCAAATGAGCTCCTATTTATAGGAAAATTTACAACAGTCGACTCCTTCTTCCAACGGTCATATTTTCCATGAAATTCGGACGGACTTGTACACGTGTAACTCAACCAACAGATAATAATAAACAGAATAGACGACATCGTTTAATAAAAAACTTTGTATAACTGAATGTACGACATCGTTTTGGAATGAAGAAAATGTAAGTAAAGACTAATTAATAGTTCGGAGTGTTAAGCAAGTCAAAGGTTTGGAGTCTAACCAAAATGAAGTTTGGAGTCTACGTTAAGAAATGTTCGGATTCTATTTTATTGAAAATCAGAGTCTTGTTTCATCAGTTATTGGATTCTAAATCTGTAGAGTTCGGAGTCAAACTGCTCAAAAGTTCAGAGTCAAACTTCTAAAGAGTTCGGAGTCGAACTTCTTAAGAGTTCGGAGTCAAACTTTTTAAGAGTTCAGAGTTGAACTTCTAAAGAGTTCGGAGTCGAAATTCTAAAGAGTTCGTAGTCGAACTTCTAAAGAGTTCGGAGTCGAACTTCTTAAGAGTTCGGAGTCGAACTTGTTAAGAGTTCGGAGTCGAACTTCTTAAGAGTTAGAATTAGAACTGCTTCAGAGTTTGGAATCTAGAATTCGGATAAAAACTATATTACAGATCACATCCAAGATTTGGATCCTAAAAATAGAATACTCCAACTTTTCATTATAAGGCTCCCGACAATTTGTTTGTGATTCCGGTTTTTGATTTTAAGGGAAAAATGGCTATGTATAAGAAAATCTAGGTTAAGGTAAATTTCCTTAAGGAAGAAAATTTTCCTTATTTGAGAAATAATAATATTTACTTAAGTATAAGGTGTTTGTGATTTTCAAAACAAGAAGAAATGGAAAAGTCATAAGTAAAACCTTATTGACTCAACATAATACACAATCAATACCTCAGCAAAATTGTTTTTCGGGGAGAAATAACAAAGTATTTTCTGAAATGGGGTGTACAATGTTATTTGAACATGGTATTTCCTATTATATTTAAAGGAAATCTATGTGATTTTTCCCCAAAAGTGATGTTTCAATTAGTTGAAATAATTATGTGACACCAAATGAAATGTATTACAATAAATATAGATTTTTGAAATGTAGAATATTTTTTGGGATACCCTATATCATAAAGAGAAAAGGTGGAATCCTAGGGAAGTTTGATCATATAAAAAATATGAATTTTTTTCTATGCTCTAGTTGGAAGAAGATATATATGATATATGTTAATATATGAGAATATTAGTTGACTCTATTGATAAAACATTTCTTGATAAAATTGAAGTAGAAGTTTCAAAATTACATCAATATGAGGAAGAAAAATATGATCAAATAATTGTTATTATGAAAAATCGTAATGATGAAAAAAATTATAATACTAGAAAAGTGTAAAAATCAAAATCCACTATTTATATTAATGAGAAATAATCTCAAACACCTCTTCCTAGGATAATTTAGATTGTTTACCATGAAAACATAATTGGTTTTTAGCATTATAAGGTTCAAAACTATAAAACATCAAATTCATTACCCATATTTATTTGTAATCAAATATTGAGATGAAAAATTTTAATGATGATTTTTAGATTCTATAATTTCTATATGCTATGAACAGAGAGTTGGAATTGATTAAACATAATGATAAATGGGAACTATTACAAAATCTAGATGAAAAACATGTTATTGATACGAAGTGGGTTTTCTCTAATTACATGAATAATGACGGAGAAGTGATATAAAACAAATAATGATTGGTGTTCAATGGTTACTCATAGATTGAAGGCATATATTTTGACAGGGAATATTATCTAGTTCTGAGTTTAGATTAAATTAGAATCTTTCATCCTATTGTTGCACACCATAGATACTAAATATTTTAAATATATGTGAAGTCCTCCTTTATTAATTGATAAATTAATGAAGTAGTGTATGTTGAAAAAGAATGTTGGTTTGTTCTCAGGAGGGATTAATGTTATGTTTTTATGTTGAATAAAGCTCTATATAGAATGATGCAAGCTCTAATATGTATTATAAAGTGGAAAAATTCTAAAGGAAGTTGATGATCATGAAAACAAGTGTTGAACTTAATTTATAAATCAATGAGTTTAAGAATATTGATCTAATTTTAGTTATATATGGTGATTTAATTATCATTTCTAATAATGGTGAATGAATATCTGAAATATTTTCTAAATAAATGTAAATGTTTTTTGATATGACGATATTTGGATAAATGAAATTTGATCTGGATATAAAAACGTCAGCATATAATAAATGCCTATTTCTTTCTCAATAAATGTAATCAAAGGAACTTAGTAGGGAGATTGTAATGAATAATTTAAAACATATTTTAACATAAAATTTAGTTTCAACCATGTCAAGTAATGAAAATGATGGAAAATAAGTTTACACTAAAATGTTATAGAATTTTTTTGGAAGTAGGTTATATCTCTCAACCACTAAACAATACATTTTTTTCTATTACATTTTTTTTAATAATTCAAATTCATCATAATTAGTCAAACCTATTGATTGGGTAAAAAATATTAGATATATCATAAGAAAAAATATATTTCAAAATTAGGCATAAAAAATAACTGACTTGATTGGGTATTCAGATGCTTAGTAGGAAAGAATTAATGATGATTGATGATCCAAATTTACTTGAGTTTTCTTTCTGGGGAAAAGTTTAATAATTTGTAATTATATGAAAAATTTTCATTAATACCCAGAATGACTTAATATGAGTATGTTTCTTCTCCTAAAGATGCAACCCGACTTATGTGTTTGAAGAATCAGTTGAATAGTTATTAAATTAAAGGTACCCATTATCATGGGTTGTGATAATTAGGGTTCCATTAATCATTGAAGAAACCCAAATACATCTTTATCATTAACAAAATATTTATTTAGAATATTATTTCTTAAAATATATTTGAATAGAGAATGTTATGAAGAATGATTATGTTCCCACATCAGAAAAATTCGTGGATATATTAACATCACAGATACTGAAAGAATAATTTGGGAAGACAAGGTTTTACATTGGAATACAACATATTTCTCTCTAAGGTTGAGGTAAGTGTGTTTTCCCCTAACTCATCAATTATTTTTTTAGTTTTTTCATGGGGGAGAAAAGAATTATTCTAAAATCTATCCATTGATATTTTATAAACCATATAAAGTAGCATGTATGTAGGGGGGATATGGGTAATATGTGATCATATAATGTATGCATTTTACCAATTCTAATAGTTTATTAGAGTGGTTATTTAAAACATGGTTTTATATGTTAACAAAATATGTGAACTAAGAAGTGGAGAAATATGCAAACGAAACATGGAAATCTAAAAATGGTTTTTGAGTCAAATTTTTTTGACAACATGGTTTTTCTATGAATAGTATTGCTTCCTACAATGATTTAGCTCACATTGCTTTATAATTATTGAAAATTAATAGTTTTTTAAGGTTAAAATGAACAATGATTAATGAACCATTGTTCAAAAAAATTAAAAAGGGTGATCAGCATGACCATGTTGAAAAAATCTATTTTTTGGATGATAAATGAATTTGGAGATGTTTTTCATGTAATTTTTTATCAAGATAATATATATGAATATTTTATATCTTTCTTTAATCAAATGATATGAATGAAAGGAATCATTATGGCCCTAAAATGAGATTCATTATTCCAAAGAGTGTACAAAATTTTATCTTTTCCATTCTCAAAAATTATTTTGAATGATTTTGTTTTCAGAACAACCTTTTATTTGGAAAAAATGTTATAATCAGTATATGAATATGTATCATAGATTTAATTTTTCTTTACTAAATATTAAAATAACTTTCTCATCTTGGAGTTCTCATAACTCATAGGTTGTCCATTGAATGTTTGTCAAGATTTATGAATGAACATGGGAAAATATATTGAATTAATTGATAGTAAAAGAAATATTCCAATGTAATTATGATGAGGATTTTACAAACCTAAAAGTTTCCAAAATCATTATTACGTCATGATTACAAGAATGAGTCTATACAATAAGAAAATACGTGGATGATGAAAGCTGTCAAAGTTGAAGATTATTCAACTTTTAAAACTGGTCCATCTGACAAAGTGTTCCACCGATCTATTAGAGGAAGAATTTTTTATGTTGAGATTTTTGGTAATTGAGAAATGATAACTTATAGTTATTGGGACTGATCAATTGGGTGATTGTAAATAATTTAGTCATCAATTTTCATAATGTTGAATTGAATTTTAGTTTGATTCAGAGTTATCAGAGAAGAACTCATAGATATTCATAATACTAGGGTTAACACTAATTCCTCAGAGTACGGTAGAGACTGATCCCACTGATGCATGATAACATTTATAAGAAATCATTTGTTGAAATTCATCAGACATAGGATCATCAGTTTGAATATTTAATTAAAAAGTGAAATACCATGAATAAATTTTATATGTTTTTTCAATGGAATATTTTCTTCAAAAGTATTTTCAATGGGGTCTTCAGATGTATTTTAAGATTCAACTATAATTATTGAAGAATGTTTTCAATGTTTTACTCATTTATGTATGTATTGTACATCATAATGAGAATTCGTTCATTTTTTAATGATGGTATGGAGAATTAGAATTAGTCTTTATTAAATGTGATATGGTTAAACATAATTATAATCCTTCTATATTCTATAATATTCTAACATATTGAAGACAACTTCAATGACATTTATAAGGACTCGACCTTATTAAATTACATAATCTTGAAATTTAGTGAAGAACATAATTCCTTTCACATTGAGGATCCTATAATGTTGATATTTTTTGATAATTTTGGATATAACACATACATAACATCACACATTTATACAATACCATTACCCAAAAAATAGAATCCACTTTTTTCCAAAATATAAAACCTTTCAAATAAAATATGTTTTCTTTGAAAGCCTTCATAACATTTAATGTGACTTCCTTATTCATCTATCACATCCATAAAAACTGTGTAAATCATTTAAAAACATGGGATGGGATCAAAAAGCTCGGTATGGGATATACAAATAAGGAAAGAAATCAACATCCCATGAATACATGTAATTTTTGAAATCATTTTCAAAAAGACATACTTGTCACCCATAAAAACATACTTTTTGAATCATAAGATTTCCATGAAAATATAGATCATAAATATAACCATAATGGTTTATTGGGGCCCTAGTTATATAGTTTTTTAACAATAATGTACACATTATTATTTGAAACCCTCACGGCTATATTACAATGTAACCCTCACGACTACCTTATTGTGTAACCATCATAGTTACACTTGGAGAAACCATACAGCTGTCCTCTAACTCAAACATACCCAATGAATATGATGAAGATATTTGTCTGACCCCTGATCATGAAAAATTTCGATGAACCCAAAAATAATCATTAAAAAATAATAATTTCACAAAAACATCGCATTCGAATTTGGTAAAACATTAATTTAGAAGAGGATTTTAAATAAATAACATTACAAATTTTATATAACTGATATGATAATCAATAAAACGATAGGAATTTGTGTATAAACTATAAATATGAATAATACAAAAAAATAAAAATGTATATAAATCAAATAAATTATCTTGAAACCATACAATAAATGAAGTATAAGGTGAACCATAAGAATGGTTGTTGGGTTAAAAATTCTTTTACCTCGAGTTTCTCGTACATCAAATTTTGTTAATCCTCCAGTATAATTGTTAAAATATTGTTATTAATATCATATAGAAACATTTTCATGTTTTAACACCTTTTATGATCATGCTAAAACATCAATTCACCCATTAATTTTTAGTATTTTGTTCCATCCATTGTTTTGGGTGTATTCATTACATGATTTTCATGGCCTGTTTGTATACGATTTTTCTTATCTTATGGAAATGATTTAATAAAATTGGAAGGAAATCGTATTAATATTTTCTAGAATATTAAATTATTCAATAACTCATTTTTATATTGTATGAGTATAAATCATTAAATAAATCTTTAGTGATCCTTTTAGATCATTTTTTCAGTTATTTGATAATCAATAACTGGTATCATTATATATCATAATATTATGAACATATGTTAATTCTAAAACATTAAAGATTATATATCATACAATTTAAATTCTTTTCCAAAAATTAAAATGGTTTTATAACATGTTTTGGAGGATGAAATGGAAATTCCAAACACATCGTCCATGCTTTTGGTAAAAGACACATCACAAATGTTATCTTTATAATAGGGGAAGGAGATGAAGTATGTTGATAAATTTTTCCATAAAAATGATAAAATACAGAATATATAAGATTATAGATCTTTAATTATTCTTAGATAAGGGGATTATAAGAGAGTATAATAAGTGAGATGGAATTGTAAAGAAAACACAAGAATAAGAAAAAATATTTTAAACTCTTAACATCTTCTCCATGAGATCCTTCATAAGGCCCTGGGTTTTGTTATTTTATTGAGAATAGTAGAGCTTGGATGTGGGGAAGTCTTTTGGGGATAAGATTTGTATAAAAATAGATAGTGATCATGTCTTGAGAGGTGTGAGAGGAAGAGGGTAATGAGGGTGGTATTTATGGGGGCATAGATGAGAGATTTTACATTATTTTAATCATTATTTTAAAATTTCTTTTCAAGACAATTAATAGTATTGATTAGTGGGATCAAAATAGTAAATAAGGAATGTGAGTTCTAAAATTGTGGGATTACATCAGCCATAATGTAAAAAAATGATGTATTTAACTGATAATTTTAATATATAGTATTTTATTGTATTTCACTATTCATAACCAAATATTGAATATACGAAAAATCCCCAATGTTTACCCAAACCATTTGTCAATGTGTATAATTAAAAAATGAACTCAATTTTTTTAAAAATAATTTTCTATATATTATTAAATAAATTTTCAAATAAAATCATAATTTATTGAAGAATAACAACTTTAAATCTATAACTCCTTTTTAAAATCATGAAAAATTAATCAACATATCACTAACATATAACAATAAGAAAATAAAATAATAATATAATTTACTATTTATTAAGGCCGTATTACTATTGATATTACTATTTATAAGGTTATGTTTCTATTCACAAAAAAAACTAGTTAGTCCTATCCGACTCCAAATAACTTACTGATCACACCCGTAGATGACTTTTGTTTAAATTCAATGCATAGAAGAAGAAAAATTATGTTTAAAGTCCATTTATAACTATAGAAATGTAAAAAATTTCCATGAATTGTAATTTATTATTCAAAACCATAGCGTGTAACATTTTCCTCATCTTTTAGAAATTGCATCCCCACAATTCTATTTTTCTTATTAAAAAATTGAGGTTATCTTTATATCATAACATTTTTAGACTCCCATGTTGCTTCTTCATCCATGTGGTTTCTCTGCAATACCTTTTCCTTGTAGCTTACCTTATTCCACAATACTTGTTCACTTTGATCCTGAATATGAACTTTTTTGTCTTCATAAAAAATAGTTATCTTCTAGTTGAATTTCTTCTTTACTCAAAACATGATATGAATTTGGCACATACATTATCAACATCATAACAGTAAAAAATCTATATACCTAAGATAAAATCAAGGGAAAAGATACTCAGTTAGTGATTGGGGCACCATTATCTAGAATTTAATAAGTTATAATGAATGGTGGTTTCAGATTTCCTTTCATACGAAAATTCATATTACGTTCCATGGTAGGGTTCTAAGAAAAACATGATCCCCTACCTCGAAAGAAAATTATGTGCTCATGTTATCTACCTGACTTTTCTACATACACTATGCTATCCTCATGTGTTGCTGGATCATCTTCACTATCTTTGTCAGTTTCTCTATAAATTGTGGTCCCATCAACTTTCTTTCCCCAACTTTATCCCAAAAATCTATAATTCGACAAAGGATCCCAGAAAATGCCTCCAAAGGTGTCATATGTTTACTGGAATGAAAACATTGATAATAAGAGAAATCAACTAATGAAAGTTATTGATCCCAATATCCCTGGTTGTCTATTCAACAAGCTCGAACAATACCCTCAAAATTCTGAAGCATTTATTTTGACTACCCATCTGATTAAGGATGAAAATCTTAAGTAAAATTTACACTACTGGAAAAACAGCCTATACCCACTGTTCAAAACCATGGGTATAGCCCCCAAAACCATGGGTATAGCTTATACCCACAGTTTTTTGGATCCATGGTCATAGTTGGCATTGGTATAGGTCCCCATCCTATACCCATGGTTTTCCAAAACCCTGGGTATAGCTATTCTACCACTGTGTCAAAGCATCATACACAATTTCTATGTTGTCAAAGTCTTTTACACATAGTTTCAAACCCATGGGTATAATCCTAAAAGAATGCAGGCGGCGGGTTTCGATCCCGCAACCTCTTTACTGCAAACACTGTATCTTACCACTTCCCTAACATCACCTATGTATATATATATATATATTTAGTTAAATATGTTTATATAAATTGTGGGTATAGAGTGAAGAACCGTGGGTATTGGACTCCTGCAAAAAAAAATTCCATCTCTCGGAGAAAAAAAAATTCTCGTGCACACATGGGAAACCTATACCCAATGGTTTTCATAATCATGGGTATACATATATTATCCTAGTTCTATCCCCATGGTTTTTGAAACCCATGGGAATAGGGGTACATATCACAACCATTTACCCCCAAAACGTGGGGATAAGTCGTTTTTCCAATAGTGTTAATCATCGTCCAAATTATATATCAAGCCCCTTACAAAAACAAATAGAAGTTATCCTAAGATCATGGAAAGATAATATGCATTGAAGAACTTAATATTACCTGAAAATATATTTCAGGTAATGTTCAGAAAACTAATCCAAATAAATTTTATCTCGAATAGAATGAAAATGTGATGATTTAGTAATGCTATCAATTACAATCCAAATTTAATTGTTACCTAGATAATTCTTAGGTTGTCCCACCAAGAAGTACATTTATATATTATCTTATTTCCACTATGGCACTAGTAGTGACTGAATAATCTCCTTCTGTAGCTACCAATCTACATTTTCATGTTGACATGCCCACATTTCACTATAAATTCTACAATATCTCTTTTCATTATATCCTAGCAGTAATACTTCATATGTTCTCTATACATCTTGGTACCACCGAGATGAACTGAAAATGGAGAACTATAATCATTCCCAAAATATTCATTCTTCCCTTGGGAATCACAAGGCATTGAAAACATTTTACCAATTCGTATACCACAATCCTTGTCATGGTTTAATTCTGAAAAACTTCCCATTTTAACCAATTCTACATTTTTCATTAGCTCATGGTCTTCCTTATGTACTTTCTTAATTATATTTGATAATTCTGAATGCATGGAATCCTGAACCAAAACATACATATTTCTACACCAAAAAATTCTAAAACAAAATTTATCAATTCATTAATCAAAGGATCATTTTCCAAATGTAACGTGGTTAATGATGCCTAATCTTTTCAACTCATGGAATTCACTTCATTGTTTTCTTTTCTGGATGTTAATTGATCATGAAATCATAATATTTTATCAATTCATGACATCTAATCATCCTCATATTTAATTACCTTTGAGTGAATATATAATTCATACATTTATGGTCAGTATATATCTGACATTTGGCTGTGTTTAAATGATGTCTCCAAATTTTCAAATACAAGACCACATCTTCCAATTCAGAATCAGAGGCGGGGTAATTAAACTCTATAGGATATAGTTTCCTTAAATAATAAGTAATTAAATGATCATTATTCATCAAAACACAACATTGTCCCTTCAATTAATAATCTCTATTGATAAAAAACTCACCATTTTAGGAAGGGTGTTCCAAAACTGTAGCATTCACCACTATCTTTATCTGTTCCTAAAAATAAACATAACATTCATCTATCCATAAATTTTTTTCCAATTTTCTTGTTTACTTAGTTAGAGGGCTATATAACCATGAAAATATTTTAACAAATATCTTTTAATAACCTACTAATTCAACATAACTACAAATTTCTATAACATTTTTAGTTCTTGAACAATAATCGGCATCATTTGTTTTGAAAGGATAAATTTTTATACCATTCTCTTTTACAGTGCACCCAATAAAAGAAAATTGTGTAAACCAAAAATTGAATTTTTTTATTTTTCTGTAATGTATCATTTCTTTATGGTTTAAAAAAAACCCTTAAATGTTTTCCATGGTCCTTTATGTAGGACCCGGGACACCCTGAGAGGGGAGGGGTGAATCAGGGTGTCAACTATTTCTTTTAAAAACATAGATCTTGTTCCCATGTTGGTAGAAACTAGTTAAACCTGTATGATGGATATGACCAGCAATGAAACATTCACATGTAAAGATATGACAAAACAATTTTTACATGGTTCACCTCTAAGGTCTAAGTCCAAGAAGCATATGCCGAGAAGTTGTCGGTCGTACCAAATTTCTCTATAGTTCACTAGTTGTGGATTACAAAGCTTTGGGCATAGTCACTCAGTCCCAGGCTCACTGCCTTTACAACGGTTCAGGGATAGCTCACAGCTTTCCTCTGGTCACTCCTGTTGACTCCCCCTGGCTCACTGTTTTTGGTGAAGTCCCACCCAGTTTATAGACGTGAAAGTCTCTTCAATAGATTTGCATTTAAGTCTTTGTCTCATGTTCAACATGAGAAAATACTTGTATCAGAGTACTGAGTTGATGATCTTCTGTATTCAATCTTATTCTTTAGTGAAATAACTGAATGCAGTAAATATTCTTCTTCTATTACATTGATTCCCAATACTAACACCTGAGTGTATTGATATATTCCCCTCTTTCTATGCAGATCTGAGTTTAGATGCACGAACCGTTCTTCTTCTCTTTGCAAATCACAATGAGGGTGTTAAAAACCAGTCATGTGTGTGTGGTACCACTTCTCTTTATAAAACCAAAATTTTCACTATTCTTCCATCTTCTCAAATGAATACATCCTCTATTGCACTGAAGGTATCGAGCAATCTTTCAGCTTTCGTGCAGCTCTAAAAAGATAGGCATACTCCAACAGCACCTAGCGCTCTTCTCCAAGCCCGGTGTGCAAGTCACAATATGGCGCACAAGTCTTCAGTGTACAAGTCCAAACTAGTGTGCAGGTTTCACAAAACCACCTACATGACTTCACCTCCTTCAACTTAAAACCTGCACGACTTACTTCCTTTCTTTCCCAAACCGCATTGGGTTCACAACCAGCAACCGGCGCGCAAACTCTACTTGCGTGACCAAACTACCACTTGTGCAGCTCAACCACCTACGCGATGAGATCTTGAACAATCTATAAGTCTTGAACATCTTACTGAATGAGGAGGGGTGCTCCTCTATTTATAGGCATTCGTATACCCTACGCGGCGGTGTGCAGGTTCCAGCGCGCAGCTAATCCGCCCTAGCCCTTGTCACGCTGCTCACTTGCGTGACCACAACAATACTTGCACGACCCTATTTCCTTTTCCATATATTGAAGTTCTAATATTGAAAAACAATAGGCACACATGTTTCCAATCCTCTTTGGCATCAGCATGCAAGTCTCTTCACGGCGTGTAGGTCACTTGCGCAACAAACCCAATACTTGTGTGACCCTCTTTCCTTTGCCATTTTTCCATGTTCTGATCATGAAAAACACTAGGTGCGTAGGTTCCCTTTTCTTCAAGTGCACAGCACACAAGTCCCTTTCCAAAACAACTTTTCTCTTTTTGTCGATTTTTAGGCCCAAAAATTTGTAAAACATTGGAAAACGGCGCCACCGTGTATCTGCTATTTTTGTACTGCCTCCAGATTATCCATTCCTTTGTCGACGTTCTAGAATCAAACATGGATCACTAACCACAACCCTTGAACTCGACATGCCACCATGGAATCTCCTTTGTCAACAAATTTGTATGCCGTTTGTTTGCTTTGTCAACAATTATGATCACCTAAAAACACTTCTCTTCAGTGATTTGTATCCTTTAGAAACTCTTCTTATTTCCACACAAACTCCACTATCATGATATATATCCTTCGATAGAACAGCTTTAGCATCATCATATTTTTATACAATGTGAAGTGCATCGCCATCTCAGAATTCTAATCCCTCACATATTTTCTTCTTCTTCAACCTTCATTCTCTAATTCATGCCAAACATATGATTCAATTCCTCAATAAGTCTCTTGCATGGTTATCATGCAATCATGAAGAATTTCATGGTCTTCATCAAAATCCCATTCCTCTTTAATCTTCCTCGGATGGATTATACCTCACATTCTTCACTATTTTAAACAATTTGTCACCTTTGATACATGTTCTATGAACTTATGATCATTAAAATAATCATCTGAATGATCATTCGTCCATTTCATTGGAGTACTTCTTGATCTCCTTCATTTTGATCTTCATTGACAACTATTGAAAACAAATATAACCATATACACAAAGTGGTCCAAACACTCTATAGACATTAAATATACCAAAATTTAATCAATAAACACAACTAAGAACATGTCCAAGAACTCATGAAATATTAAATTCATAATATCCATGAATATATGAAGGTCAATTATTTATCCCAAACAAAATATCAACAAATTCATAATTCCCATATCTGGTACGAAAAGATGATTTTGGGATTTTATCCTCCTTCATTTTCATATGATGGTATCCGAATCTCAAGTCAATAATGGAAATGTACTAAGATCCCTAGAGCTGACCAAAAAAGTCATTGATATGATGAAAAGGATAATTGTTTGTAATAGTGATGTTATTGAAGGTTATATAATCAATGTAATGCATCATGGCGCCATCATTATTTTTAATGATTAAAATAGGATCACCCTATAGTGATGTGCTAGGATTAATGAATCATTTAATAAGAAACTTCTTCAAGTGATTTTTAAATTCAATAAGTTTAATTTGAGACATTAGATATGATGGTTTTGAAATTTTATTAGCTTTCAAAATTAAGTCAATTGTGAATTTTACTTCTAAATTAGGTATGAAACCTAGTAACTCATTAGAAAAAACATCAAGGTATTCATTTACCATCAGTACATCATTAATCTGAACAGTTCCCATATTCGCAACAATATGGGCATGGTAAATTTAATTTCAATTTTTCAATAGTTTATTACCTTAATAATATGATAAAAGTTGTATGGGTCCGTTCTTATATAAAAATTAAATCTCTTTTTGAAAAAAAAATCATTATCTCTACATTCAATATTAGCATGATAAACAGAAATCCAATCCATCTCCAGAATGATATCAAACAATACAAAGGTAAAAAATGTTTTCAAGTAATTTATTTCCATGAATAACAATATGAAGATTCATAAAATTCCTTCTTTCTATAACATATTCCCATGGTTTCTTAACAATGAATTCTTATCTCAATTATTGAGGTGACATTTTAAATTTATAAAAAAATCCTTAGAAATAAATTAATGTGTAGACCTCATATCTAACAAAACATTACAAAAATATGAGTAAATAAACAAGGAACCTGATAAAACATCATTGGATGACCCCACATCTACTGACATAGTCACAAATGATCTCACTACACATTTATTCTTATAGTCTATATTTTTTACTCATTTTGATATTTCTTTTGGAACAAATTTTCATAATGAACAATGTCACAACATTTAAAATAGTTTTCTTATCACGATTACTCTTAGGATCAATTTCATTACAATCTCGGGACATATATCTAAACATACCACATAATAAATGCTTCCTAGTTTTGGTAATGCATTCCCTAGGGTTTTTTTTCATTACTTTTCACAAACCTTAAACTGGACTTTATTACCATCAAATTTATGTGCTTGATTATTACCCATCAATTGCTATATGTACCTTTTCTTCTCCTTATTCTCAAAGTACATGTGATCATAAAAAAAATTATTTCTACCCTCTCAAATCATCAAAAATGTTTCTCACAACTTTTGATTTCACAAGATGCCAATGCCCTTTAACACCTTGTGTTCGATCATTAGTAAAAACATTTTATTTCTTTATGAAGATACAAAATAAGATTTTGAGCATACCTCACTGGTTGGGTGATGTTCAATTTGTACATGACCACTGAATGTTCCTCACATTTCATAAATTCATGGGATTTATTATCCATATTGAGTCACAACACCTTTGGAATATATTTTTTAGGAAAATACTTTTAAATTCATCCCACTCTATGGCATCAGTCTCCTCAATATTTTTTAAATTCGTGACCACGAAACACCGTTGATCAGCTTCACCTATAAGAAGATAAATAGAATGACATAATTTTTTTTATCTAAACATCCCATAACATCAAATATAATTTCAATGGATTTTATCCATCATCAAGATGCTACTAGGTCAGAAAAGTGACCTAATGCATGAGGTTGTTGCCTCATAAAATGTTCTAATATCTCCATATTTCATTGGTGTACCTTTGGTTGTTCCCTTTCATGTGTTACACCACTTCTAATTATCTCTGTCAGATAAGACATCACGATCACAGACTATTCGATTTGAATCCCTACAATTCTAGGCTTCCGATTCGAAATGATGTCGTTTTTTCAGTGCCTTTCCACTTCAGCATCCCTATTTCTTCTATAGAAACCCATTTTGAAAAAACATATCTTATTTAAGGAAACTTGTTAGTCATTAAATTCTATAACATTTCAAATTGACAATTGAGTAAAAATAATATATTTTATTCTATTAACATTATCATATCCCCTAAAGGAATGTAAACATTCTTCTAATAACAACTATAAGGACCCAGCCTTATTGCATTACGTAATCTTGAAATTTAGTCAAGAATGTTACTTGTTTCACATTTAAGATATTTTCAATTTGATACTTTTAGATAATTGGTATATAACACATTCATATCATCCCACATTTATATAGTTCAGATACCCCAAAAAGCAGTATCCATTTATTCAAACCTATTAAACTTTTCAAATAAAACAAGTTTTCTTTGAAAAATATTCATTACATTTTACATGGATTCCTTAATTGTCTTTTAAATCTTTATAACATATGTAAATAATTTAAAAACATTAGATTAGAATAAAAACCTTATAATGGGATATAAAATGATGGAATTAAAACATTATCCCATGAATACTTGTAATTCATGAAATCATTTTCAAAAGAAAATATTGTCAACCATAAAAATATAAATTATGAAACATGAGATTTCCACAAAAAATATATAACATAAATTGAACCATAAACGTGTCTTGGGGAATTAATTACATTGTTTTGTAACAATAATGGATACCTTATGATTTGTTACCCTAATGATAACCTCACATTGTAACCCTCATGAATTATTTATTTTGTAACCATCGCAGTTACACTATTAGTAACCATATGAACAACCTGAAACGTAATCATAGTCAATTAATTAGAGAGAGATATAGGTCCCAAATGTAGAGACTCGAAGCTCGACGTACATGGAAATTACATTACTTTTGCGGAATACTTAATACATAACAAAAACAGACACACAAGGACCGTAATAGTTTAGTGTCTTTGGAAACTCGGAACGTAATATTCTTATCATGGTGGAAGATCTCCAACATCTCCCATAATTATCTTCCCCTTTTTTCTTACCTAAAACCTTTCTTTATATCCTGGGGAAAAGAAAACATATAAAGGGTGAGCTCAAATGCTCAGTAATGGTAATCATGGATAAAATAAAACAAAACATATACATTTGATCTTAAAAACATGAACATAATGTTTAAACATCAAAAGCTTGAGCAATGACATAAAACATGGAAGTACGTAAGGCATAGATCATAAAGAAACATTAATCATGATAAAATAGCATGGGAGTAAAAGATGTAATTGTGGTAACCATTCAGTACATGTCATGATTTCTATTGTAGCCAAGGCATTGCTGCCAAGACCATCTTAGTGGACAAAGTCCCTTTATGAATCGATTTCACTCCTCGTTTCAGTCTTGTAACACTGAACCAGATTAACTTACCGTTCCAGCCATGTCTATATCACGAGATATAAATCTTTACCCAATGAATTTTAGGAAGATATAGGTCCCACCCATCTCCTAATGAAATTATTATTACTTGTTCCACAAAATAAACTTAAAACATTCACCAATACCCAAAGAATAAAATGGGTTTCATAAACATCATCCCATCATCTCATTATTCATATAAAATATATGGAAATTTCATCATAAGAAAATTGAAACCATGTAAATCATAGAGACATTAAACTTGAAACATACACATATGAAATAATTTCATCTTATATGGAAAATGGTTTTGATAAAACATTTGAAATGAATTCCTGAGGAAAATATCCTTTCTTCTTCAAAATCAATTTCTTTTCACAAAACGTCATGAAATTTTAAAAGAATGAGATTTTGTTGAATATAGCCATGAAATATTTTGGAGGAAGCTTCATGAAAATAAGTCTTTATAAAACTTTAAAAATCTGTTCACACCGTATAAGTTAAAAATAACATTATTCTCGTACTTTTGTTTGAAAAGTCAAAAAGTTCCTCGTATGGTAAACAAAAGAAAGATTCCTTCCATACGATGTTGTAAAAGTCAAAAATTGTTAAAAATGAAACTATACATACATGAAACCATTTTTATAAAACATGGACCTGGATGCTAACAATAACCCCATTAAATACTTACGTATAAGCAATCTCGGATAGAAAACAATTTAGATTGCAACATTATCCCCTACCTTAGGTCCGATATGCTTCGTATGGGTCTGAACCTCATGTATAATGATTTAAATATTTTAATTGACTTATTACATAATGATATTAATTGTTATGATATAATATATGTTTCACTTATGACTTTATATTACCCGTTCTTTTGTAAATTCCATGTTAAAGCAGCGTTTTGGGTTAAATCATTTCATTTATCTTATGTGTTTCGACTTCTTGTTCTTGATATTATTACTTATATCCTGATTTATATAATTCCATAATGTAAAATATTATTTATATATAATATATATTCATCATATACATAAATATTATAGATCGATAAAAGGAATGAAATACACTGTTCATGGAGACGGTAGGTTGTACGTACGCATGAACGTTGTTTTCGTTTCATTATTGAATTGAATGAAAATAAATAGATGACATACATATATATATAGATAAATCAAGTATAATTATTATTTCATATATTTCGTTATTATTCATTATATAAACTTTATGATCATTCATGAATGGTTAACATGGAGAAAGAATCTCATCGCGTCGTGGAGACGGTAATCCGTACGTACGCACGAGCGATGATATTGTTCCTGTATTTATTGAATAGAATTAGAGTGAATGATCTAATATCATAGAATCAGTATGATTTTATAATAATCATATGTATTTATTCATTACACTATTATACCCATCCAAGTATGGTGGTGGTGGAAAAAATGATTACACCACGGCGTGGAGACGGTATTTCGTACGTACGCACACGTGGTGATTTCGGTTTCCATAGGATGGATAGAAGGTGAAATGGGGTTGCTTCATATTTATAATAACATATCAGTATATTATTGATAATTATGTTATTACAATATAATGAAACAACTAAATAAGAATAATTTGAAGAAGAATGAAAATTGAAAGAATCGGTAACAGATATTACCTCTTCTTTGACATGCCTCTTTGAAACCTCCTCGTAGGGTACTAAAATTGGTCTTTGAAGAAGACCAGGACCTCTAGTGTGTTTCTAGGGAAGTTGAGAAGTGAAATGGGCAGGGTTTGACTGAGCATAAAAGCTAAAAATTGTGTGACGAGAAGAGGGAGGAGGTGCCCTTTTATAAGGGAGGAGAGGGGTACCTTTGGAAATCTAAGAAATATTAGTTTATATTAAACCCCAGCCCCACATAAAAACATCCAAAATGACTCATATCCGAAGATTATATGATATAGGGTTGTAATATCATCAAAAAATATAATTTAGATATGTTTTGATCTTATTTTGAACCTTATCATTTTGATTTATCCTTATTTAATCTATTTATGTTTATTTGTGGTAATAAAATTCTAAATTTTAAATGGTTATAAATAATCACTTATGTGATGTTAATTTTCCATAATTGGATACTTTATGACATTTTTGACTATATAAGTTTCAATTCATAATTTTTAAATATTTTTGTGATTTTTAAACAATTTAATAATATGTTATTTTTATAAAATAACAATAGTGTCAATTTTCACACTATTCATTTATTTGAATTTATATAAAATCTACACAAGGGATATATTCGAACTAAAATATTTAATAGATTCATAAAATGTGACAGGTATCTATAAAATTATTGGATCGCATTAAATAGTTCATAAAATATTTATTTTAATATTTTTAATATCATTTATTTTATATTTCAATCAATAAAATAATTTCAACATCACTTTTGTGTCATCATTAATGATAATTATTTAATCCTTAAAATTTATAAATAAATTCATATAATGTATATAATTGTATTATCTTTCTGTAGACTATTCATTTTTGTTGTTTTATTAAGGTTATCACTAAATTAAAATTATTATACATATACAATTTAAGAAAGTGACATGTTGTCACTTTCTTTGGTTTTAATAATAATTAAATTATTTTCATGGAAAAAAGTCCATTAAATGAATATAATCCGACCCTTAGGTGATATGGGTTGACTTTTAGTCATCCGATAGAATTTTGGCAGGTGTTAGGATTATTTTATAATCTTATATTTACCCTTAATTACCCGATTTACCTTTAACTATGGTAAATAAAATTTACCGTAGTTACTATTCATAAAGCCCAAAAAATAAAAAGTATCTTATTAATATAATTTTAACCCACTGATTCAAATATGGAATCTAGTTTTCCAAATTAAATACAAAAAAGTTTCAGAAATTAAATTAAAATTAATCTCATTGTCGAAAAAAATGTGTTTTTGTTTAAAACATTGCAAAAGATTGAATTGATTTAACCTACAAAATCAAGGTAAAATCAATGCTAATGAAATAAATTATATTAAATGGTAAAAATATATTCTATTTATACTATTAAACCATTCAATATTATAATTTAACCATATAAATTATCTCAATTAAAACAGTTTTTTTTAATAAAAAATTAGTGTATTTTTACTATTCATCAAAATATGAAAGTTATCAGAAAAATATCAAAAATTTATCCAAAGTAAATTTTTATATCCTGATTCTAATGAAGAAGTTTATTTTGTAAAATTGAACTTATAAACATTTCAAAAACTAGATTTAATGTGGGTGCGCCATTAAAAGGTGGCAAAACTGCATTTTTTGAAAACTACATATTTTACCCGAAAAATTTATAATGTTCACATACCATGTTCTAGAAAATTTTTAAGATGAAATAATAATGTTATAACATTAAAAATTTAGTTAATACTATTCATAAAGGCTAGTTCATAATAATATTATAACCATATATCATTGTTTAGTGAAACCTGATATTGCGTACAACATACGCTATCGAGGAAAGTCGTGATTGCGTTTAATGCAAGCCAAGTCAGGGTTGCGTGTTGTGCCAGAATCCTTCGTTGTTTCGTATAACAAAATCCAACCATATTTCATTTATATATTTAATATAAATATATATATATACACTCAATGTTGTGTAGAATGACTATTATAAAACGAACTTGAAATTGTGTGTAACACAATCTAAGAATAGTGTTGTGTATACTTCAAGCTAATGCAGCGTGGCATATAGAACAAGATAATATTGTTGTAGCATAAAACACATTACATAAAATAAATTAAAAATAACTCTTATCATAAAATACCAGGTTGTTACATTCTACCCCCCTTAAAATTAATTTCTCCCTCGAAATTCGTCGGGGTTATACATGGTTTTCTACTTGAAGGTTTCTTTAATGGAAACACACATCATAAAATGAAATACCAAAAAATAACTTTAAAAACTAAAGTATGAAACGTTACGGTTACCCAAATTAACTAATCACTGGGTTTCTATATAGGATAACATAGGTGAAAATATATATATGGAAGAAAAATCTAACCATCAAGTTATAATGGAGAGTGGTAGAGGACATGGCTATGAAAAATCCAACAATCACAAAGCCATAAATTTTTGATGATCTAAGGTACCATCTGATTCATCAGATATAAGAGCACTAGGACAACATTTTTGGTTTTCAATATCATTTCCCTAAAGTTGAAATTTCTTAATTAAAAGAAATACTTGCTTGATTTTGGTACAATATCACTATTGTTCATGCTTTGAACAATTTCCACTTCATCTCTTAAAGAAATGAAGTTGAATTTGTTATTCGTGAAGTGTTAACAGGTCATGTGATAGAATGATGGGTCATTCCACTTGTTTCAAACATAAGGTTAGCAAATGTAATCAAATAAACATAAGTCCATCTATGGTGAGGTTAATCATATACGATTCCAAAAATGAACGTATACTTCATATATCATACCACATAATAAAATAAAACTAGTTTCTACTAACATGGGACTTCATGTAGGCCAGTGTTAGGTGATAAAATCCAGTCGCACTTCGATTGGGGGTTCGATTTCCATAGCCTTGTCCGACGCGATGGGTCGTTGCCCGTCTGGCAGGTTGTCATTTTTCTAAAAATACATTACTATATCGTCCCATCAATAATATCGAAAAAAGTTCTATCCTTAAACAATACTAACTTATGTCCAACATAATCCATTCCAATCTTTAGTATTATCTAAAAAACTTCGGTCCTAGATCATAGTATAAAGAAAACAATTACTAGAAAGGTTATCTACCCAGAATGTGAATACAAGAATTTATCTCGCATATATAATAAGATATATCTTGTTGGTTGCATTCCAAACACATGAATACCTTAGTCATATATTCTCTTGAAACATAAATTACCATAGAACCTTAGTGAAAACATGAATACTGTCAAATGGTAACTCTTTCCACATACCAAAATCCCAAAAAATCTATATAATCAAACCATAATATCACTTAGTACTTAATTCAGTCATGAGCTCATGAATACAATAAAACATCTCATTATCTTCTTATCCCTTCATTATGCGCATATAATCTACTTTCCAAAAATATCTGAATAACCTTCCATGGTTATCGGTACCAGTCAACATATACTTCCAAATAATTTAGAAATAACAATAGTGTAACAATCCTTAGATGATTCTTTATTGCATAGTACCATACATTATTCTTTATAAACAAACAATCATTCCACTAACTTCTTAAACCACTGATTGAGCTTAATCATTTATTTCATCTCATATTTCATTTGTACTCTCTTCATCATCATCCACATAAATAGTACTCATATGACCATGTTGATTCTCTTCATGAGATTTCCCCTTAGGGCATTGGTTTGCATAATGCCCATACATTAAACACATAAAACATCTAATCATTATTGATTTCGTAGCAATTTCATTATCCTTGTCCATGGTGTTAACTGAACCTTTTCCTTTGCACTCGCTGGATTTGTGTCCTTATATTCCACACCCAAAGCATCTTCCAGTTCCTTTGAAACAATCTCCCCGATGCCTCTTCCCACATGATTTACATGAGGGAAATTGAACTTTCTTTCCTCTATGATCATCATGAAACTCCATCTTTCTATTATTATCTGAGTCGGGAAACTTACCAAAGTTGAGATTATCGTTCATATTATGAGATTTCTGACTAGGCATAATAACGATTTTTGGGCTTCCAAATCCCGTTTCATTTGTTTTCTCATTATGAATATCATTCCATTGTCCTTCATATCCTCCATTATCATGAATCTTCCTATTTCCAGCCATTTTCTAAAACCCAAAAAGAATAGTTTGAGAGGAAAAAATCATGATTGGGAAAAGAACATAGTAAAGGGGGAGTACCCTCAATATCTAAAATCTTAGGTTAAATTCTAAGATCGTTACCATAGTTCTAGGACTATATCCTATATGTATACTTATCCTTAGGGACATCCCTAGACATACCTTAGAAATATCTCTAGGGATCTCCCTAATGTTTTTGCATCCTAGTTTCCAAAGGTTGACTAATCCTATCCTCTGATACCAACTGTAGAGACACGAATCTTGACTTACGTGGACATTACATTACTTTTACGGAATATTTAATACATAACAAAAATAGACACACAAGGACCGTAATAGTTTAGTGTCTTTGGAAACTCGGAACGTAATATTCTAATTGTGGTGGAAGATCATCAACATCTCCCATAAAGATCATCCCCTTCTGTTTTCTTACCTAAAACCTTTATTTATATCCTGGGGAAAATAAAACATATAAAGTTTGAGCTCAAATTCTCAGTAAGGGTATGCATGGATAAAATTAAACAAATCGTATACATTTGAACTTAAAAACATGAACATAATGTTTAAACATCAAAATTTTGAGCAATGACATAAAACATGGAAGTACGTAAGGAATAGATCATAAAGAAACATTAAGCATGATAAAATAGAATGGGATTAAAACATGTAATTGTGGAAACAATTCAGCACATGTCATGATTTCCGTAGTATCCAAGGCATTACTGCCAAGACCATCTTAGTGGACAAAGTCCCTTTCTGAATCGAGTTCACTCCTCATTTCAGTCCTGTAACACTAAACCGGATTAGCTTACCATTCCAGCCATGTCTATCTCATGAGATATAAATCATTACCCAATGCATTTGAGGGAGATATAGGTCCCATCCATCTCATAATGAAATCATTCTTACTTGTGCCACAAAATAAACTTAAAACATTCACCATAACCCAAAGAATAAAATGGGTTTCATAAACATCATCCCATCATCTCATAATCCATATAAAACAAATGGAAATTTCATAATAAGAAAATTGAAACCATGTAAATCATTTAGACATTAAACTTGAAACATACACATATGAAATATTGTCATCTTAGATCGAAAATGGTTTGGATAAAACATTTGAAATGAATTCTTGAGGAATATATCCTTTCTTCTTCAAAATCAATTTCTTTTCACACAAAGTCATGCAATTTTAAAAGAAGGAGATTTTGTTGAAAATAGTAATGAAATATTTTGGAGGAAGATTCATGAAAATAAGGCTTTATAATACCATAAAAATCTGTTCACACCGTATAAGTTAAAAATAACATTCTTCTCGTACTTTTGTCGGAAAAGTCAAAAAGTACCATGTATGGTAAACAAAAGAAAGATTCCTTCCCTACGATGTAGTAAAATTCAAAAAATGGTTAAAAAGGATATTAAACATACATGAAACCATTTTTAGAAAACATGGACATGGATGATAACAATAACCCTAGTAAATACTTAAGTATAAGCAATCTCGGATAGAAAACAATTGAGATTGCAACATTATCCCTTACCTTAGGTCTGATATGCTTTGTATGGATCCGAACCTCCTGTATAATTATTTAAATAATGTCATTGACTTATTACATAATCATATTCATTATTATTATATCATATATGTTTCACTTATGAAATATATTACCCTTTCTTTTGTAAATTCCATGTTAAAGCAGCGTTTTGGGTAAAATCATTTCATTTATCGAATGTGTTTCGACTTGTCGTTCTTGATATTATTACTTATATCCTGATTTACATAATTACAGAATTTAAAAAATGATTTATATATAATATATATTCATCATATAAATACAAATTATATATCGATAAAAGGAATGAAATAAGTCATTCATGCAGACGGTAGGTTGTACGTACGCATGAACGCTGTTTTCGTTTCCTTATTGAATTGAATGCAACTAAATAGATGACATACATATATATATATACATAAATCTAGTAGAATTATTATTTCATATATTTCATTATTATTCATTATATAAACATTATGATCATTCCTGTATGGTTAACATGGAGAATGAATCACATCGCGTTGTGGAGACGGTAATCCGTACGTACGCACAAGCGATTATATCATTCCCATATTTATTGAATAGAATTTGAGTGAATGATATAATATCTTAGAATCATTATGATGCTATAATAATAATATATATTTATTCTTTACACCATTATATCCATCCAAGTAAGGTGGTGGTGGAAAAACAGGTTACACCACGGCGTGGAGACGGTATTCTGTACGTACGCACGCGTGGTGATTTCATTTTTCGTAGGAAGGATAGAAGGTGAAATGGGGTTGTGTCATATTTATAATAACATATCAGTATATTATTGATACTAATGTTATTACAATATAATTAAATAACTATAGAATAAGAATTTTAAGAAGAAAGAAAATTGAAAGAATCAGTAATAGATATTACCTCTTCTTTGACATGCCTCTTTGAAACCTCCTCTTAGGGTACTAAAAATGGTCTTTGAAGAAAACCGGGACCTCTAGTTTGTTTCTAGGGAATTTGAAAAAGAAAATGGGCAGGTTCTGGCCAAGATTAAAGACTCCAAATTGTGTGAGGAGAAGAGGGAGGAGGTGCCCTTTTATAAGGGAGGAGAGGGGCACCTTTGGAAATATAAGAAATATTAGTTTATATTAAATCTCAAACCCACATAAAAACTTCAAAAATGACTCATATCCGAAGATTATATGATATAGAGTTTTAATCTCATCAAAAAATAAAATTTATACTTGTTTTGATCTTATTTTAAACCTTATCATTTTGATTTATCCTTAATTAATCTATTTAAGTTTATTTGTGGTAATAAAATTCTAAATTTTAAAAGGTTATAAATAATCACTTATGTGTTGTTAATTTTCAATAATTAGATACTTTATGACATTTTTGACTATTTAAATTTCAATTTTTAATTTTTATTTATTTTTTTTGTTTTTAAATAATTTAATAATATGTTATTTTTATAAAATAACAATAGTGTCAATTTTGACACTATTCACAAATTTGAATTTAAATAAAATCTGCACAGAGGATATATTCGAAATAAAATATTTAATAGATTCATAAAATGACATATGTATCCAGAAAATTAGTGGAGCACATTAAATAGTTCATATAATATTTATTTTAATTTTTTTAAGATCATTTATTTGATATTTCAATCAATAAAATAATTTCAACATCACTATTGTGTCATAATTAATGATAATTATTTAATCCCTAAAAATTATAAATAAATTCATATGATGTATATAATTGTATTATATTTCTGTACACTATTCATTTTCGAAGTTTCATTAATTTTATCACTAAATTAAAATTATTATACTTATAAGATTTAAGAAAGTGACATGTTGTCACATTCTTTGGTTTTAATAATAATTAAATAATTTTCATGGAAAAAAGACCATTAAATGAATCCAATCTGACCCTTAGGAGATATGGGTAAAATATTAGTCATCCAATTGGATTTTTGAAGGTGTTAAGGTAATTTTATAATCTTATTATACCCTTAATTACTCGATTTACCTTTAACTATGCTAAATAAAATTTACCGTAGTTACTATTCATTATGCCCAAAAAATAAAAAATAGCTTATTAACATAATTTGAACCCACTGATTCCAAATAGGGAATCCATTTTTCAAAATTAAATACACAAAAGTTACAGAAATTAAATTAAAATTAATCCCATTGTCGAAAGAAAGCGGGTTTTTTTTAAAACATTGTAAAAGATTGAAATGATTTAACCTACCAATTCAAGGTAAAATCCATGATAATGACATAAATTATATTAAATCATAAAAATCTATTCTATTTATAATTTAAAACCATTGAATATTATAATTTAACCATATAAATTATCTCAATGAAAAAGGTTGTTTTTAATTAAAAATTAGCGTATTTTTACTATTTATCAAAATATGAAAGTTATCAGAAAAATATCAAAAATTTATCTAAAGTAAATTTTTATATCTTGATTCAAAAGAAGAAGTTTATTTTGTAAAATTGAACTTATAAACATGTAAAAAACTATATTTATTTTGGGTGCTCCATTAAAATGCGGCAAAACTGCATTTTTTGAAAAATAATTATTTTACCTGAAAAATTTATTTTGTTCACATACCATTTCTAGAAAATGTGTAAGATGAAATAATAATGTTATAAAATTCAAAATTTAGTTATTACTATTCATAACGGCTAGTTCATAATAATATTATAACCATATATCATTGTTTAGTGAAACTGGATATTGCGTACAACACACGCTATCGAGGAAAGTCGTGATTGCGTGTAATGCAAGCCAAGTCAGGGTTGTGTGTTGTGCGAGAATCCTTCGTTGTTTCGTATAACATAGTCCAACCATATTTCATTTATAAATTTAATATACATATATATATACTCAATTTTGCGTAGAATGACTATTATAAAACAAACTTGAAATTGTGTGTAACACAATATAATAATAGTGTTGCGTATACTTAAAGCTAATACAGTGTGGCGTATAGCACAAGATAATCTTCTTGTAGCAAAAAAAAATGACATTAAATAAATTAAAAAAATACTTATCATAAAATATCGGGTTGTTACACCAAACTTGATCAAAATCAATTACCATGAACTGTAACCTAATAATACATTATGAATAATTTCATAAAATAAATTTTTTGGAATTTTTTAATAAACAATTTTGAAGGTGATTTTAGAAGAAAAGTCCCTTATAAATATCATATAATTGATATTATAATCAATATAATGATAGTAATATGTATATAAGCTATAAATACACATAATGAAACATAATATAAACAAACATTCATTACATAAATGATCTTAAAACCATATATTAAATAAAGTAGAAGGTAAACCCAATGAATTGAAATTGGGTTAAGAATTCCTTTACCTTAGGGTTGTCTTACATAAATTTTTTTAAAATACTTATATAATTGTAAAAATAGTATATTAATATCTTAAATAAACATTTTTATGTTTATACACCTTATATGATCATTTTTAACGTCATTTTATCCTTTAATTATTGGTATTTCGTTCCTTTAATTATTTTGGGAGCATTCTTAACATGATTCCTATGGCCGGTTGGTATTTTATTTTTTTCATATGGAAATAAAATTAAAGAAGTATAATAAAAGGGTATTCATATGTTTCCATAATATTAAATTATTCCATAACTCATTTTGTAAACAATGTATGAGGATGGATCATTTGATAAATCATTAGTGATATCTGTTTAGATCATTTTTATTGTTCTTTGATAATAACAAAATAGTTTCATTATATATCATAATATTATTTATATTTTTTTACTCCCTAAATTAAAGTGGATATATCTTACAATTTAAATTCAGTTTGAACCATTAAAATTGTTCGATAACAAGTTTTGAAGGATGTAATGTAAATTTCAAACATGCCTTCATTGATTTTGTTGAGTTACACATCAAGAATGGTGTCTTTATAAAAGTGGGAGGATATGGAGTAAGATCAGTATTTATTCAATAAACATGATAAAATACAGAATATATAAGATTTTGGAGATTTAATTTCTCTTGGATATGGGTAATAGAAGAGAGAATCAGAAAAGAAAAGGAATTGAAAATAAAACATAACAATAAGAAAAGAGGATTTTTATCTCTTGATATATTCTCCTTGAGATCCCTCTTAAGGGCTTTGGTTTTAGCATTTGGTGAGAACATAAGGTAATGTATTTGAGGAAGATATTTGCGAAGGTGATTTAGATGAACAAAGATAATTCTCATGGCTTGAGAGGTTTGGGAGGAAGAGGGGAATGAGGGTGTTATTTATAGTGGAGGAGAGAAGATATTTTACAATATTTTCATCATTATTTTACTATTTTTTTCCAATTATATGAATATTTATCATTCTCATGATAAAAAAACTAAATAGAGGCTGTGAGTTCAAAAAAAGGGGGCTTGAATTAGCCATGATGTCAAAAATAGTACATTTTACTGATAATTTGAATATAGAGTATTTTACTATATTTAATTATTCATCAAAAATTCAAGAACTTCTGAAAAATATGAAAAAAATCACCCTTCTATTTTTTCAATGTGTATATTTCAAAAAATAACACTATTTTTTGAAAATAATTTTCTAAATATTATTAATTTATTTTATAAATAAAATCATAATTTAATCAAAAATAACAATTTTAAATCCATAACTCGTTTTTTAACACCATGAAAAATTAATCAACATCTCATTATCTTATAATGTTATGAAAATAAATTAATAATACAATTTACTATTTCTTAGGGTCATATTACTATTTATAAGGGTATCTTACTATTCACCAAAATACTATTAGGATCTATCATATTCCAAATAACATACTGATCATAACCAAATATGACTATTTATTGAAATTCAAATAACAAAATCAACAAAATTATTATTAAAGGAGAATTATAAATATCTACAACAATGTTTTATCTATTTTTATTTATTTTCAACAACCTTGGGGTGGTTCAACATTTGTGTCGAACTAACATATTTTTATAATGTAATAAGTATGATGATTTGTTTAAATGATTTGAGAAGTTTATATAATCATTGAGAAGGGATTAAGAATTCAAAGATAGAACTAAAAATAATAGAAAAATTTATGCTTTGAGAAATTTGGTTATGCGGGAAAATGTTTCAGATTCATTCCTAAACTAATTTTGGAGAAGTTATAAATAAAAGAAATTAAATTGTAATTTCAACTGATTAGAACAACCTTTACATTTAGCTAAAGAGGGAGAAGTTTAAATTCCATAATAAGAAATATAATACAGATAGAATTTACTTACATAATGTTTTTAGACAAAATAATATAACTGGTAATAGTTTCTTAGATTTCATTAGTTCATCAGAGATAGCCATCATGCTGATACTTTTCTAGAGTGATAAGGATACATTTTAAAATTGTTTTAGTACTATTCTGGAAGAGTTATATTTCATGACCGAGAAATCTAACTGAATAATCAGAATGATCCATCAGAATGATCAATCAGAACGAGTGTTTTTATAATGGTTTTTTATACTTGATACTATGTAGTAATGTGACTAATTTTATTTTCATGGTTTTTTTATGTAGATGTCGATAAAGAAAAATAGAAACTTGTTCTGATCAAAATGGAGATTATTTAATATCCTATTTAATAAAATTGCATTACATAATCCATTCAAGAGGAATAACAAGGCCAGTTCTAATGATTATAGTTCTAAACAACTCAATGGTGTATCCAATATTTTTTCATTCACACAAAGTGATTTTTCTCTAATGGTTTGGTTGGAATTGGATTATTTCCAAACAATTACCAAGTCGTAGCTACTCTTGTTGAGTTGAAAAACATGTATATACGTTTGTTCATGTGTTTTTTTGTTTTGTTTTAGTAATATTAAAAACATTTTATTGGAAGAAATGTTTTTTTAAAATAAAGTAATCATAAAATAAAATGGTATCACTGTATCACACCATCCCCCTATACGTGATACATTGATCCTTCATGAGAATTATAAAAAATAATGATATGTGAAACTCAAAATAGCATGAAAATAAATATATATACAATATTAAATGTCTAAGGAGATTTATATAAGCATCATAAAATTATATAGGTTCATAAAAAACATGTCTCAGAGATGAAAAAATGAGACAAAAATATCTTACAAATTTGGTAATATTTGAACAGTAAACCCCATGAAAGGCATATCTAGAATTGGATATGTAAATGCCATTTATTTTTAAGTATAACAATCATAAAATAAATTAATGGGAGGTATATAAAAAATGTAAAATAAATAAGTAGTGAATCTAGAACATGTCTCACTAAATTAAAAAAATTGGACAAAAATCCATTACCTTAAGTCTCATATTCCTTCATACACATTAGAAAACAAAGTATAATAAAAATAATTATATCTTAAATTTATTTCAAAATGATACATATATATCATAATATATATGATTTTCTAATTTCATTTTATGGAAAATGTATTATCAATTCCATGTTAATGTCACATTTCAAGCAATAATTATTTTGTTTTTCATGTATTTTTTATGCTCAATATTTGGTCATAATAATTGTAAAATAGTTATGTCATATTAGTAATGTTATCTAATATATATATATATATCTCTTATATTTTCATAATATATTATTTTATGGGAATTCATATGAGGTAGATATATAAAATGAAATACATTTTTTACAGAGACAACATGTTATATTTATAGATGAAAAATGTATCAATTTTGTCATAATAATGAATAAAATATTGTTAAGTAATATATAAAAATTATATAATATTTTTTCTTTAATATATATGACATATTATTATAAAAAAATCCAATTACCATCCATGTGAAGTGTTAAGGAATCACATCACTCCACGAGGCAGTAGTCCACCGTATAGAAGAGAAATGTAATCATATTCCCAAAGAATGTAATGTATAAAGGTACAAGTGGTAAAAAAATAAAAAGTATAAAAATATCCTTAATATATTTCATATAATCATTAAATCAATAATTATTTCCACCTAGGATAGATGGTTATGTAAAATTATTAGCATTGGTTGACAAGGTGGTAGTCACCCATACTCATGAATGATGATTTCTTGAACTATTTGATTAAATAAGATTGGGATTTATGTTATTACATTATCATGATGACATTTCAGTATACTTAATATACTATGAGTGTCATGTAATCATATATTAATAAGTATTTATAGATGGGCAGGAGGAAAATAAATAATACACTTGATTAGGGATGTCACCTCTTCATAGGACAATATATTTTGGTTACCATAACAATGATTCATATGTTGTGTTTTACACAAAATAAAGATTATAGGATTATATTACTGATATAGATATGTTATTTAGAATGGTTTTGTATGAAACAATGGTATTTTAAAATGTGAAGTGGGGAGGAGAATGGATTACCTTTTATGACTGAGGTTAATGTATCACTAGTAATTTTTGAAAATAAAAATGTGTATCAAATATCTAATTAATAAAAAATTCTCTATTTTTGCTCATTCTAGAAAATATATTATTTATGGTTGAAATATGTCCCTCCAATTGGTGTTAGATAAGTTTTTTTTTAATTTTATCACTTTTTCTTATTATTTTTATCCTCGTGGTAAACCCATTTTACGTTCAACACATTAAATAATTGTTGCACCTTATACTATTCATAATGGTCAAAAAATAAATTAAACACATTATAAATATAATTTATTATGAAACCAATTATTTAATCTATTTTTAAAAATTAAATTCACTAAGCCAACAAATTTTAATTTAAAATTAATCTTGAAAATGGGATGTAAAATAGTGTTTTCCAATGAAAAATGTTACAAAAAACATAAATTAAACTATAAAAAAAATTATAATTAATTTTATTTAAATGATTTAAATTTGAATAATTTATATAAAAATGGACTAATACTTAATTATAATTTTTTTAAAAAAATATTCTTATAAATTTATTAAAAAATTGATGTTTTCAACAAAGACATGTATTTTTCACAATTCTTTGGAAAATTAATACTTTAAAAAAATCTGAACAATTTCCCAATATATTATTTTGTAATAATGATTTTAAAAATAAAGACTATTTTTTGAAAAATATTATCTACATTTTTCAAATATTTATTTTATTATAACATACCAAAAGGCAAAAAAACATATTTTTGTAAAAATATAGTTTATAAACATAAAATTGGTTTATTTTATATATTTTTTATAGAAAATAATGAAGTTGAATTTTTAAATTTTTTTAATATATCATATTAAAATTTAAATAAATAAATTCTACAAAATCTACTTCTTAAATTAATTTAGGTTATCCATTTTTATATGCATAAAATTGCTTTTCAAAAAAAATATTTTATTTTTTTAAAAGTTATTTTTATACTCATTTTTATTTAATTTTCCACCAATGAATTAAATTTATAAAAATTTATAGGCCATATATTTTTATAATTTGTTCAATTATATTCATGTATGAAATTATAATGGATAATTGATAAATATCATATTAAAGAAAAATATTTTAATAGTATGCCACATGCCATTTTAACTCAGTGTTATGTAAAAATCCAGATAAATTCAGTGTTTCATGTATTATAATATAAAATTGGTGTTGAGTGTAATGAAAACTACAAAATGGATTAATTTTTTTGATAATATAATTTAAAATATCCCATGTCGTTATATACTATCCCCCTTAAAATTAATTTCATCCTCAATATTCATCAAATTCCTACAATAAACTGAGGATAAATTTTAAATAATTACATCATTACGTTTCTATGAAACGTAATATAATCTTTTTTTTTATCCAAAAAATTATTTAAATTGTTTTAGTCCTTTTCGAATCGAACATTCACTATATGATTGATAATCTGAACAGATTATTCCTTTCAAGATTGTTCATGATCCACTAGTATGACATCTTTGTTAATTTTATTTGATATATCAATTATGTACATACTCATGAAAGATAGATAAAAAACATAATTATTGTTAAATAGTTTATTCTGAAGTTAAAATCAAAAGGATATAGTCCCTGTATGATAATAAATTTCAAGGGGATCTATATTCCTTGGGCTTACCTTTTTTTTCAAAATGATAATTTCATCATTTGGTTATGATTTGATCAATTTATACATAATATCGTACTCCAAGAAAAAAATTGTTTTTTATTCTTGAATAACTAATCAATAAAAATATCCATAGTTGAATGATAATTCACTCCCTTAATCATCAGTTATAACAAGATGGTGGGAACAATATTTTCAATATTTATAAATATTCCTAAAGTGAAGCAATAAATAAGTCTATAAAATTTCATCAAATGTATAACATAAACTATTTAATAATTAGTTAAACATACGATCCTCCATAATAAATAAAATCTGATAATTTTTAAATACGTTAACTAATGTTCCAAAATTGAACTTATAAATAATACCCCAAAGTCTTGTAGTAGATCTCAATTTTTATATACAACTCATATAAATACCTTCATCAAGTATTCTCTTATAACATGGTATTAATGTGAATTACCACAAAAGAATATTGAAGACATACTTGCATCCTTATTAATAATATATGACACAAATTAATGGATATATAACTTAAATAAAAAATAATCTAAACAATATTAAATAAATCATAAACAACTTTGTTTTTAAATCATTAATTTCTTCCATAGTAATCATTACTGTCAAATTATTATTATCCATATCAATTATTTATTTATCTAAAAATAATTATATGAAAATCATGATCCTATTAATGGTCAAATTTTCCATAATTGTGGGATTTACATGAAATTGCACTTTCCCATTAAATTAGTTGTCTAGGTCATCAGAAACATCCAACATACACTTTAAAATCCTTAACGAAAACAATAAATAAATAATACACATATATTTCTTAATTATTGTACTACAATGCATAAAAACTACCACAATTCTTCAGCATTTTTATATCATTAACATGGATTCATTATCTTTTTCTTTAATACCTGTATCTTATAATTTTAATTATTAATTGTGCCTTATTATTCATCATTATAATATTAATCATGATTATTATGTTTATCATATAATATCATTTTACACCTATGTGGACCTATTATATGTCATTTGTAGTTTCCTCATCACCAACAGTATAACCATTAACCGTACACCATTTCTATGTTTATTTAAGATATCCCCCCTAGGAATGTTTTTTTATAATACACACACTTTACCCATTTATAATATTGTACTATTGATGATTCCTTAGGGAAACCATTATTTATATGAATTCCTTCAACTGAAATATTCACATTTCTTCAGAAATTGCATTCATTGTGTACTTTTTTTCTACACTTAAAACTTATTCTCGTTCATTTGACACATTCCTTAGTGTTTGTCTTCTAAAATTCATGATATATAAGAAAATGCATCATCATGATTCAATTGTATTGTCACGACCAGTCCTCGGGGCCCGTGCCGTGACTACCCCAAGCCCGCCTTCCATAGGCCAAGGGCTGGCGACTAGCATCAAAGGCATAAATCCTGATAATTGGGAAGGCATTGCATTTATAAAAGTAAACAAAACACCATAGAGTACAAGAGAAAGTAAAACACTAAGTAAAACTGAAACAAGCTGTGCTGAAAGTAAGGGGCCGGAAATATAATCCCAACTTTAAAGTACAAGGAAAAAATATAAAACAGCCGAAAGGTGACAAGAAGCTCCTGGATCGTCCACCAAGGATCCTACCTGAAGGGTAGGTACAGATAGTGCAGCTCCTGGATCGTCCACCACGGATCCTACCTGAAGGGTGGGTACAGATAGCGCAGCTCCTGGATCGTCCACCACGGATACTACCTGAAGGGTAGGTACAGATAGCCTCCACAATGCTCTCGCCCGTCAACCTCCTCCGAGTGTCGTCTCGTCGTGAATTCCACTACCAGATACTGTCGTTTCATGAGGTCCACCTCCGGGTATTGTCCAGTCCGCGAACACTCAGCCTCTGTCTGCGCTGCCCGTCATCTGCAACCAACACAACGAGGTGCGAGCATAGCCCGTGCAGGGGTGAGTATAACGATACTCAGTAGGGACCCCGAGACCCTCAAGGTCTCACCAAATCCAACAAGGATAACCACAAATAAGATCTCAATTGATAACCTCTACCTAGGTATATGCCCATACATATACCCAAGTTATCAAGTGACTCATCTCAATCATGAGGTAAGCACAACGGTCATAGACTCAACTCAAACCAAGATTTTCATTATCGAAACGGTAACTGCTGAAGAGTGTCGTCTCTGGGAGTACAGTGATCATGTCACGTCTCCGAGGTACTGATCACCAACATATGACTGCTGAGGTACTCCTCCTGTCGATTACCGCGGGTCTGCCACCTCACACAGTAGTGATCTTCCGCCATGGGTCTGCCACCTCACACAGTAGTGCTCCCCCTCATAGCTTACAGAGGTACTCCTCCTGTCGAGTACCGCGGGTCGGCCACCTCACACAGTAGTGATCCTCTTCCATTGGTCTTCCACCTCACAAAGTAGTGCTCCCCATTGGGCTGTGCTAGTCACTCCGAATCGAATCGGACAAGCAGTCACCAGGTCCTAGCCAGCTACACGGTCTCTGTACTCCATACGCTCGTCTCCGGGAGGGTCCGCTCCACAAGCTACTAGTAGATTCTGCAAGTATCTCAATGTCCCATTAAGATGTATCTCAATGTACCACCTTGTCATAGGGGTCTCAACGCAACAGACGGCGCGTCAATAAGACGCTCGGTCTGTGAGTTACTAGCCTTTTCGTCCCTGGGGCCCAGTTGGTTTCGTGTGTGAACCTTCAAGGCCGTATCTCAACTGTACCCCGAACTCTCATAGGGTATACTCATAGGTACCATTTCTCAACGTGATCACCAATGCTGCTCACGGTTCGTCAAACGGACGTCCAGTCTGAAAGTTATTAGCTTTTCCGTTCTAGGGGCCCGGTTGGATTTCGGGTACAATCCAACCCGGACACTATTAAACTACAACCAAAACACAGGAGAAGTATGCCAAAAGTTCCATCTCATCAAGAGGAATCCAACAAAGTCAACGGTACGTCAATCGGACGTCCTGAGCTCAAGATATAAGCGTTTCTGCTCCAAGGGCCCGGTTGGTTTTGGGTTCGAACCAACCCAGCAGTACTTCAAATGACACTGGTGAATTAAATCAGTCACACCATTGCAATCCATACGAAAAAACACACGAGATGGACTACCCATTGGTCCACAATGGATAGCCGGTGAAAAAGTTGCATTTCACTGCAACACGCGCGAACCGGTCCTCATGGGGCCCACCCCTTGACCTCGACATAAATATCCAAAATTGGTCCTAAAAAATCCGTCTTAATTCTAGGGTCGCAACCTCGCAGACGGTTCGACATTCTGACACCGTATGAGAGAGATATGTCGGAAACAAGACCCCATAATAATAATATTATTATTATCATTGGGTGTTTCCTGGACCCGAGCCATGCACCAGAATTTATTATCGTAAATTAGACTTGAATCGACCGTCTTAATGACAGGGTCACGTCGCTGTTGATGGCCAGTTAATCGGACGTCGCATATATGAGTTATAGTAGGTCGAATATTTAATAGTAATATTAAATCTATTATTTTCCGACCGCTTCGGGTACCCAATCCAAAAACCCAAAAAAAGATATCTAATATTGGACTCTGAATGTTCGTCTTGGAATCTGGGTCGCACTGCCACAGATGGTTCATGAAACCGAGGTCGCATGAATATGTTTGGGTCGAAAATGTGTTTTATCAACAAAATTAATAATAACAATATTTTATTATTATTAATAATTGTTTATTTAATTTAAAATATTCATAACTCCAATCTCAATCCACGCATGGACATTGATGCACAACCCACATCTCACTCCTCCTTTGATATTTATTTGTTTCTTCTAATTTTTATTTCTCAAATCTCCTTCTCTCTCCAATCTTCATTCTCCTTTCCCAAACTCTCACACTTTCTTCTCCTCCAAAACCGCGGGCTGCTTCCTCCGCTAGAAATATGTCACCTTCGGACATCCGTCGTCCCGACATGGCACACCGGCAGCACTTTCTGCGGACCACTAAACACGCATCGGTGGTCCGATTCGCCTACCATCTGCGCCCGCATGTCTCCCGGGACCTGCTCTTTACTGCGATGGCTTCAAATTGCTATTGCGGCCCATTTCTTCATTTCCCGTCATCCCGCGCACAAAAGAACAACCAGCGGAGGGTCCGGGCTTGTTCGTAAGCCCGTGCCCTCCACATTATAAGCTCAATCCATAACTCATCAACTAAAAGGGTTTAATTTATTCAAGATAAATTATAAAAAACACCATGCAATTAAAATACGCATGCACGAGGGTATAATTCACATATACACTTTATACAAAAAAAACCCTACCTCACAAACACGTCGCACGTCGTCGAGCTGCGGAAAGAGGCAAGCGTTGCGATGATCGGACGTCGTGGAAGATCGGTGCTGATTCCGTTGACGTTGGAGGAAGAGTCTTCATCATTGCAGATTCCCCACGGCGGTGTCTTCTCCTTTGATGGAGAACCGGGAAGCGTTCTTCATCATGAAGGAATGATCATTCTTCATCGGTGAGTTCGTACTCTTCAAAAAAACTCAAGAGCTCTCCAATCCTCCACACAATAATTGCCAACCCCATATTTCATTAAGTGCCCTTATTTTAAAAGATTCCAAGCATTTCAAAAGAAGTCAAAGAGGTGTGACAAATATAATTAATAAGGTTATTAATTATCTTAGTAGGCTTAAACTTGGGAGGTGGAGAGGCTCCACTTCAATAATAGATAATGTGGAGTTGCCAAGCATTTAACAAGGGGTGAGTTATGGGGAGGTGAGAAGTTAGGGTCTCGTGTGGGCCCCACCACACTAAACTCTCCCATGGGAGGTTAGGTGGGTGTGGGACCCACCTCTAACTTCCCCTTTGATGAAAATAACCACCTACTTTGAATAAAATTTGTACACATCAAATTTTATTTGATTTAATCTCATTACCAAATATTTAACCTCAACACGCTCAAAACGCAACTACGGTAAAGGTTCCCTTAAGCAATTACCGGTGCTGCGAGTTCATCGGTGCCCTCAGATTTCAATTCCGAGCACCGGTTCAAATGATAGAAAAACCCGCACGTACGTTTACTGAACGTACCCGAAAAAAAGTTCAGAAAATTATTATCAGTCACCCTTGACATGTGCCGGTCGAGGTTAGGCTCTGCCTAAGTAAAACACGCCCCAATGAACACATCAATACTCTTGGATTTTCAATCCTTGTTACCGTTTAGAAGTTATGAATTTTACAATAAAATAATTGTCACTTAATTATTTTATTTGCGACCAAAAACTGACATTTTCTGGTGGCGCGCGCCGACCAAAGTTAGTATCTTCTTAAATAATTCATAATCTCACGAGTCAAGCGGTGGTCTCTGATTTTTAATCCAAGCTACCGTTTGTGAGTTATAAGCATTCAAAAAATAAAATAATTTATTTAATTATTTTATTTACGGTTATGCCATTTTTGGAATTTCTCACAGGAGGCCCGCGCCGACTAAACTTAAGTCGCGCCTAGGGTAATCCCGCCATCATGCGTGGAACGGTGCACTCAGATTTCTGATCCGCACAACCTTTCAAGAGTTATTCCACTTTTTTAGGAAAACTGTTCACGCACGTTAATTTTAATTTTAACAAAACTTCGACGGATCATTCCGGGCACTCCGGGCCTCATAATCATGTGCCGTCTGAAAATGCGCACTCGCAAAATTCCAAAGAAATTAAGAATGAAATTTCCTAGAAATTTCTGGGTCTTTACATTACTCCCACCTCATGGATTTACGTCCCCGTAAAGCATCAACACACACTAGGGGAAACAAAAAGTGGTACTGAGCAAGCATCTAAGCCTTCCGCTCCCATGTGATATCATGGAGGTTCCTGTGCTGCCTGGGGTTTCCTTTTCACCGACCAAGTAAAACCCATCCCATTGTTTGCCTAATACCTTCAATTTGATTATGAGTAGTGATTTCCCAATCCATACTCAAACTAACGTCGTAAGGCCTCGACACTGCCACCAAGAGGTCCCAACCAGGACTCTTGCCTCAAGGGTCAGATCACACCATCGACATAAGTGTGACTATCGAGTCTTCTCCAAAAGGTATCTCCAGACGTGAGGGTGAAGTCAACGGCTTAACCGGAAACTCTAGGTCTGGGACTAGATTCATGGAAGGAAGGGATGATTCGTATTGATGTCTGTGGCTATGGCAGCTAGTAGAAGACAAAGTCCGCACTTCGAATCATCCTTAGAGACATTTTGATCGCACTCCTTGACCGCATGCAGCTACACTTTTCCCCTGCCCTCCATCTCTCTGAGGCTAGAGGGGAAAACAAAGGCGGGTGGTTGTAATATGTTGAAATATACACCACCTCATGTTGTTCTCCTAACTCTACCTCCACATCTGATGCTCTACATATTTATCTATCCTTAACATTTCCTATTCTTGAAACATTCGCACGCCCAAGTATCTGAGACTAGCACCAGGTCACTGCGTTACAACTTCTAACATTCTCTTGCTGTATTCATTCATCCAAAGAACATTCATCCTGAAGCATCCCTCTATCACCCTAACGTGAGTAGGAATGCATAGAGGAAAAAGTGATGGCTTGAATCGTATTCATCGAGTACCCGGAATATTCGGTATGCCTCGATGAATTCTTAGCTACCGACACGTCATCCTGCCAAAGTTGTATAACCTCTAGAAAACTCTTAGCCACCTCCTCATGCCAGTCCTCAGCCGCCTGGGAATCAGGTTCTCCTCGGAACTTTAGGATATATGATGTTAGAACACGTGTAAGGTAGTAAGCTTACATGTGTCACCTACTGGTACCGTCGGTTGTAACTGCTGACCAACATGTAGTGATGTATAGCTGACACGCTACCTGAAGGAACTATCTCAGGAATCGGTCCACGTACTGAAGCCTCATCACTATGCAGACCATCCTCATGGTCATTCCCTGTAAAACACTAGTAGCCAACAAGACCACCATCCACTCTACTGATGTCTCAGCTAGGCGGAAAACTCTAGCAATTGCCTCCAACCAGTGCTCTACTGTCAGGGAATCTACCTCACCTCGTAACCTCGGAGGTCGCTGCTACTGGAACTCGTGCAATGCGCTCTGCCAGCGTGCACAGTTTTCTAGTAAGGCTGGTGGCATTTGCTGCCCAACAGGGGGTGGTGTTGCTGGTACACCACCCGAGGGTGCCAACATAGTAAAAAGGGCCCCGCACCGGAGCCTCGCAGCTCGGTGGGCCATCATCGAGTACTCTATCGGAACTCCAACTGACTGTTTGCGTGGATACATCCTAAACAGATGCGACACGGTCAACGATTTATACCTGGTGAGCTGACCTGGTTTGAGATAACTTTAAATCTTTTGGAAACACACACACAATCAGTGATTTCGTGCACTAAGTCGGAAATCAGTAGTCAGGGTCCTGGTGTATGGATACGTCGGCCGCCGCACCAACACTGGACTCCCTGAACTGAATACCACACTCGTTACCCTTAACACTATTGCTTCATAGAAAGGAATAATCAGAGTTCTGTGTTCTACGGTAGAATCGACTCCTCTGATACCAATTTGTCACGACCCGTCCTAGTGGCCCATTCCGTGACTACCCCAAGCCCGCCTTCCACAGGCCAGGGGCTGGCGACAAGCACCAAAGGTGTAAATCCCGATAACTGGGAAGGTATTGCCTTTATAAAAGTAAACAAAAAACCACAGAGTACAAGCAGAAGTAAAACACTAAGTAAAACTGAAACAAGTTGTGCTGAAAGTAAGGGGTCAGAAATACAAGCCCAACTATAAAGTACAAGAAAAAAGATAAAATAGTTGAAAGGTGACAAGCAGCTCCTGGATCGTCCACCAAGGATCCTACCTGAAGGGTAGGTACAGACAGCGCAGCTCCTGGATCATCCACCACGGATCCTACCTGAAGGGTAGGTACAGATAGCGCAACTCCTGGATTGTGCACCACGGATCCTACCTGAAGGGTAGGTACAGATAGCCTCCACAATGCTCTCGCCCGTTAACCTCCTCAGAGTATCGTCTTGTCGTGAAGTCCACCACCAGATACTGTCTCGTCGTGAGGTCCACCTCTGGGTACCGTCCAATCCTCGAACACTCTGCCTCTGTCTGCGCTGCCCGTCATCTGCAACCAACACAACGAGGTGCGGGCATAACCTGTGCAGGGGTGAGTATAACGATACTCAGTAGGGACCCCGAGACCCTCAAGGTCTCACCAAATCCAAAAAGGATAACCACAAAGAAGATCTCAACATATAACTTCTACCTAGGTATATGTCCATACATATACCCAAGTTATCAAGTGACCCATCTCAATCATTAGGTAAACACAAAGGTCATAGGCTCAGCTCAAACTAGGATTTTCATTATCGAAACCTTAACTACTGAATAGCTCCATCTGTGGGAGTACAGTGATCTTGTCACGTCTCCGAGGTACTGCTCACCAACCTATGACTGCTGAGGTACTCCTCCTATCGAGTATTGCGGGTCTTCCACCTCACACAGTAGTGCTCCTCCACCATGGGTCTGCCACCTCACACAGTAGTTCTCCCCCTCATAGCCTACAGAGGTACTCCACCTGTCGAGTACCGCGGGTCTTCCACCTCACACAGTAGTGCTCCTCCACCATGGTTCTGCCACCTCACAAAGTAGTGCTCCCCACTAGGCTATGCTAGTCACTCCGAATCGAATCAGACAAGCAGTCATGAGGTCACAGCCAGCTACTCGGTCTCTGTACTCCATATGCTCGTCTCCGGGAGGGTCCTCTCTACAAGCTACTAGTAGATACTCCAAGTATCTCAAAGTCCCACGAAGAAGTATTTCATAGTACCGCCTCATAATTGGGGTCTCAACGCAATAGACGGCGCGTCAATCGGACACCTGGTCTGTGAGTTACTAGCCTTTTCGTCCCCGGGGCCCGGTCGGTTTCGTGTGTGAACCAAAAATTCCGTATCTCAACTGTACCCCGAAATCACATAGGGTATAATCATAGGGAACATTTCTCAATGTGATCACCAACGCCGCTGACGGTTCGTCAAACGGACGTCCAACCTGAAAGATATCAGCTTTTCCGTTCCAGGGGCCCGGTTAGATTTTGGGTACAATCCAACCCGGCCACTATGAAAATGCAACCAAAACACAGGGTAAGTATGCCAAAAGTTCTGTCTCATCAATAGGAATCCAACAAAGTCGACGGTACGTCAATCGGACGTTCGGAGCTCAAGATATAAGCGTTTCCGCTCCGTGGCCCCAGTTGGTTACGGGTTCGAACCAACCCGGCAGTACTTCAAATGACACTGGTTAATTAAATTGGTTACACCATTGCGATCCATATAGAAAAACACACGAGATGGACTACCCATTGGTCCAAAATTAATAGCCGATGAAAAAGTTGCATTTCACATCAAAACGCGCGAACCGGGACTCCTGGGGCCCGCACCTCAACCCCGACATAAATATCCAAAATTGGTCCTGAAAAATCCGTATTAATTACAGGGTCACAACCTCGCAGACGGTTCGCTATTCCGACACCGTATGAGAGAGATATGTCCGAAACAAGATCCCATAATAATAATAATATTATTATCATTGGGTGTTTCGTGGACCCAAGCCACGAACCTGAATTTAGTATCGTAAATTAGACTTGAATCGACCGTCTTAATGACATGGTCACCTCGCCGCTAACGGCCAGTTAATCAGACGTCGCATGTAGGAGTTATAGCAGGACGAATATTTATTAATAATACTAAATCTATTATTTTCCGACCGCTTTGGGTACCCGATCCAAAAACCCGAAAAAAGATATCCAATATTGGACTCGGAATGTCCGTCTTGGAATCTGGGTTGCACTGCCACAGATGGTTCATGAAACCGAGGTCGCATGAATAAGTTACGGTCGAAAAAGTGTTTTATCAACAAAATTTATAATAACAATATTTTATTATTATTATTAATTGTTTATTTAATTTAAAAGTTTCATAACTCCAATCTCATTCCACGCATGAACATTGATTCGCAACCCACATCTCACTCCTCCTTTGATATTTATTTGTTTCTTTTAATTTTTATTTCTCAAATCTCCTTCTCTCTCCAATATTCATTCTCCTTTCCCAAACTCTCACGCTTTCTTCTCCTCCAAACCCGCAGGCTTCTTCCTCCGCTAGAAATATGTCACCTTCAGAATTCGGTCGTCCCGGCATGGCACGCCGGAAGCACTTTCCGCGGACCACCGAACGCTCTTTGGTGGTCCGATTCGCCTACCGTCTGCGCCGACGTCTCTCCTGGGACATGCTCTTTACTGCGACGGCTTCAAATTGCCGTTGCGTCCTGTTTCTTCGTCGCACATCATCCCGCGCACAAAAGAACAACCAGTAGAGGGTCCGGGCTTGTTCGTAAGCCTGTGCCCTCCACATTAGAAGCTCAATCCATAACTCATCAATGACAAGGGTTTAATTTATTCAAGATAAATTATAAAAACACCCTGCAATTAAAATACGCATGCACAAGGGTATAATTCACATATACACTTCATACAAAAATTCCCTACCTCGCAAAGACATCTCACGTCGTCGAGCTGCAGAAAGAGGCAAGAGTTGTGATGATCAGACGTCGTGGAAGATCGGTTCCGATTCCGTTGACGTTGGAGGAAGAGCCGTCGTCGTTGAGGATTCCCCATGGCGGTGTCTCATCCTTTGATGGAAAACTAGGAAGCGTTATTCGTCATGAAGGAATGATCGTTCTTCGTCGGTGAGTTGGTACTCTTCAAAATAAAAACTCAAGAGCTCTCAAATCCTCCACACAACAATTGCCAACCCCATTTTTCATTATGTTCCCTTCTTTTAAAAGATTCCAAGCATTTCAAAAGAAGTCAAAGAGGTGTGACAAATATAATTAATAAGGTTATTAATTGTCTTATTTGGATTAAGCATGGGAGGTGGAGAGGCTCCACTTCAATAATATATAAAGTGGAGTTACCAAGCATTTAACAAGGGGTGAGTTATGGGGAGGTGAGGAGTTAGGGTCTCATGTGGGCCCCACCACACTAAACTCTCCCATGGGAGGTTGGGTGGGTGTGGGCCCCACCTCTAACTTCCCCTTTGATGAAAATATCCACCTACATTGAATAAAATTTGTACACATCAAATTTTATTTGATTTAATCTCATTCCTAAATATTTAACCGCAACCCGCTCAAAACGCAACTACGGTAAAGGTTCCCTTAAGCAATTACCAGCGCTGCGAGTTCATAGGTGCCCTTGGATTTCAATTCCGAGCACCGGTTCAAAATATAGAAAAACCCGCACATACCTTTACTGAACGTACCCGAAAAAAAGTTCGGAAAATTATTATCAGTCACCCTCGACCCGCGCCGGTCGAGGTTAGGCTCTGCCTAAGTAAAACACGCCCCAACAAACCCATCGATACTCTCGGATTTTCAATCCTTGTTACCGTTTAGAAGTTATGAATTTTACAATAAAATAATTGTCACTTAATTATTTTATTTGCGGCCAAAAACTGTCTTTTTCCGGTGGCCCGTGCCGACCAAAGTTAGTATCTGCTTAAATAATGCATAACCTCACGAGTCCATCGGTGGTCTCAGATTTTTAATCCGAGCTACTGTTTGTGAGTTATAAGAATTCAAAAAATAAAATAATTTATTTAATTATTTTATTTACGGTTATGGAATTTTTAGAATTTCTCACAGGAGGCCCACGCCGACTAAACATAAGTCGCGCCTAGATTAATCCTGCCATCGTGAGTGCAACAGTGCACTTGGATTTCTGATCCGAGAAACCGTTCAAGGGTTATTCCACTTTTTCAGGAAAACTGTTTACACGCGTTAATTTTAAGTTTAACAAAACTTCGACGGATCATTCCGGGCACTCCGGGCCTCTGAATCAGGTTCTGTTTGAAACCGCGCACTTGCAAAATTCCAAAGAAATTAAAAAAAATTCCTAGAAATTTTTGGGTCTTTACATGTATCTACTATAAGAAATTTCAATTACCTTTATCCTTACCTTTTTTGGTGAGTCCAAGAATTTGTTAAGGTTCATGTTGTAAATCAGATGTCAATAATACTAATAATGTGTATTCAAATTATTCTTCACACCATTCATCATACGAATTTTTTAATGAAGACGTTCTTTATTACAACTAATGTTAATCCAGTTGTATATTGTCCCCTTTATATACTAAAAAATAATTGGATGATAAATAATAATTATATTGGGAACTATATAATTAGGAAAAAATACATAAACAATTTTGTATCATAACACCATCATTTTAAAATATGACACGTATTCTTATCCTTAGTCTTTAGTTGTCATTATTGAAATCCCTCATGATGGTTCATTATGATTTAGGAGTGTTAAAAACATATCCACCAGGAGTATCAATCCAGGGTGAGAATATGAACCATTTTTTGCACCAGGTGATGATCAAGCCCCTATAAATGCACCATTTTCAAATGTATTACCCATAGGTACCTATGTGGATGAGCCACATCAAGTTGTTATATCAAAAAGAGGATTTAATTTCATGGAAAACACTCATTAAATACTTAAACAATTTCCATGATATTTTCCACTACCATGACACATATGTTTATTTATCTATTCAATTATCCCTAGAAATATCCATAGAAATATTTTTAGGGATGTCGCCAATATTTTTTCAACTGAGTTACTAAATATTAATTAAACCATTCCAATGATAAAAAATTTAATTGTCTATAATTACTTTTAGAACAAAGTAATTGATACATGTCATGGAACTTCATAGTTGGATAAACATCTTATGTGGGCACATCACCCCAACTAGAATCCATTTCCTCGTGAATCCCATCTTTAAAGACCCATTCTATATCCAATACTCACATTTGAGGGTTCCGAATGAACATATTTATACTATTTCCTTTAATATCAACTATATTTGACACATTATTTGCATAAAAATATATTACATATTTTTAAATGATTATTCTTTAAATTACACAATCTGATGCTTGAGGATTGTAATGGTTTAGTTACACTGGGGATTAAGAATTTTTTTTTATATTTTTAATGATCTTAAACATCTCCAATAAACATATTCCCCTATATTACAAGTCATAAATATAGAAAACATAAAACATTTCCTCAAAACATGGGGAAAAGAATCATAAGAAATGGTGAACTAAAAAGCTCATTAATGAAAATAATGTGATGATTAAAATTCACATATGAATAAAATAATAGTAATGGTATGATTAAATTAAGATAAAATTTTAGAACCATATCATATATATGAAAGAAAAAATTCACGATTCATGGAATGAGTATTAGAAATTTATAAGAGGCGAGTCATATGGAAATAAAATAACTGATCCATGAGAGAATAACATTTAAATAATTCATATAAAAGTTGTTTATATATAATAATATGAAATCATTTTTAATGTATCCAATGATAATTCCCAATTTTATCATTATGGAATGAGTTTACTGTCAGAACCATCATAATAGTAAATGTTCCCTCCCTTGGCCATAATAGTAGAAACATTCCCTTACAAAACGTGGTTCATTCTCTATTTCTATCCTATACCTCTCATGATATATAAATCATAATAAAATTAATTGTATGGAGATATAGGTCATACTAATTAAATAATAAATTTCATAAGGGTGATACAAGATTATAAGCTATTCATAATATCATAACCAATGAAATGAAATGTGATTCAAGAACATTCTATACTATCATATCCTTTAGAAATAAGACATGATTTATAATCCATTCATCATTATATCATGTCATATATGATTAAAATATATGGATTTCATAAGATTTTTCTTTAGGTATAACCCGTGGAAGAAAAATGGGTTTCATAAAAACTATTCTATAAAAAATAGAAATCATTCAGAGAACGAAGATGAATGTTATCCATTGATCACATGCCTATTAAGTTATAGGTAACATTAATGAATGTCAATAAATATTCCAAATTATTTTTAAAGGTCATATAACACTAGTCCAAGGGAAAAAATTTTATTTTAAAAATACTTTTTTAATATCAAAATTAATAAAATATTTTGGAATATTTAAAAATCATATCAATCATTTCTAAATGAAAATAACATTTTCTCTTTGAGAAACACATTATAAAACATAATTTTAATTTTTGAAAAAGGAAGTAGAAAATTATTAAGGAATCATTAACAATAAATTAATCCATTATTTAAGGAAAATACCATTCCACATTGATAATATTAATTTTTAAAATATAAATAATTTATATAATTCTCTTCTAAGAATACAACCATTAAAATGTATAAACGAATCTTCAAAAATATTTTAATTCATTTATTGTAAAAATAATCTTTTCTAGATTTTTATTATTTAAATCATAAAATAGGTTTATTTTTTTAATTATAAAAACAATGGGTATTTATAAAAAAATATTCAATTAAAATAATGTTAATGAGGGAAGGAAATTCCAATCAAGATGTACACATTAAAATAAATATTTTTTATAATTTTCAATAAATTCCATGGCTACATGGTTTGAAAAAAAACATTAAGATTACATTCAAGAAAATTTAAAAAATAAAAGAATGGGTAAAAACAACATTAATTGATAACATTAAGAATGATAAAAAGATATATATATATATATATATATATATTGAAAAATGGTTGTTGAAGAAAAAGTGTTTTCTACAAAAGAGAGATATAATGAAATTTTTTCTGTAAAATCATTATTTTGATCTATTGAGTACATAAATGAGAAATAAATGATTTGAAAATATTAATTATCTAGAGATAACTATAAGAGAATAAAATTAATTTTTTTCCTGAAATAAATATAATAATATTTAATCATTTGAATCATAATCAATAGAAATCTTGATAAACTATTAGATTATAACGTTGATCCCTTACCCACTTTGTAATAAATAAATGCAAGCCCCGTAAAAGAATAATTTTTAATGAAACTCATAATATAATGGGAATAAATAAATTCATTTTAATATATTTAAAAGGGTTTTATATTCACCTCATAAAATTATATAGGTATAGAACATAACATATGTCTGAAAGAAGGAAAATTGAGATAGAAATCTCTTACCTCACTGGTAATGATTGAATGGTAAAATCCAAGAAATAGATATAAAAAATTTATATGTAAATCCAAAAAAAAATTAGTATAATAATCAAAATATTCATTAATCAGAATTATTTACACCATAAAAAATAAATAAGTGGTGAATATGTCATGTGTCTTATCATAGTAAAAATTGTGAGGGAAATATATGACCTTTAGTCACGACATCCTTCATACATGTTAAACCACCCTGTATAATAAATATAAGAATATTATAAATAATTTAATGATCACTAGAAACATTTATATATATATATATATATGTTACCATATATTATTTTTTATACCATTTTAGTACATTTTTTATAAAATTCCCATTGAAGTCATGTGTCGAGCAATAATTTCATTGATTTTCATGATTTTTTTTACATTTTTAGCACTTTATTTAATCTTAGCCCTATCATATAATTTTTCTTAACATTATATATATATATCATAAAAATTATATATATATATTTATATTATAGTAATCCATTAGAGTTAAATATAAAAAATTAAATATACTATTTATAAAGATGGTAGGTTGTATGTATACATGAGAATTGTTACCATATTCATGAGAAATTGATAGATAGATGCTTAATTTTTATAGTAAATTTAAAAAAAAATATTTCAGATATATCACATATTTTTATTAAATTCTTTCTTTTTATCTCATATGTAAAACTATAACATATCATATCCCTTCATGCGGTCGTAGTCAGTGACACACTTGAGTGAAATTAATATATTAAAATATAATCAAATGAATAAGAGTATATATGTTATAATAATATAATATGTTTTATAATATCATAAATATAATATATATAAATATAATATATCATTATTTCTTGTAGTAATAAGTGGTGATAGAAAATTAATAAAATTGGCTGGGGAGGTGGTAGTTTTCCGTACACACGAATACTAATTTCAAGATCAATTTGATGGAAGTGGGGGAATATTATGGTTATTACAAAAAACAATTATCACTATGTTTTGTATTATAAGGTAATCCTATAATCATGGTTTAATTAAACATCAATGAGGTGGAGGGTGAACTAAAATAAAAAACTTTATTATGGAAGTTACCTCTTTTTTACTTAAAGATTATTTGTAGAGATTCAAAAGGATTCATTGGATGGGTTAATGAAAAAGATAATTCTTCTTAGAAGATAGATGGTAAAATAGTATGTGGCTTGGATAATTATTTTTTTAACCAATATGTTTTGAGTGTTTGAATAATAGAGGATAAGGAATGGCCATTTATAATTTAGGGGAGTGACGCAATATTAGTTTTTAAAAATAAAGAGGTGTACCCATATTATTATCATGAAAAAATTATCAAAAATTTTAAATTATATATAAGATAATATATAATGTAAAAAAATAATATAAAATATTTTTTTTCATGTTTTGGTTCATCTGTAACCCATATATTTTTAGTTTGACACCCTGTAATCCTAATTTAACCATAACCCAATTAAATATTTTTTTTCTTCTAATTTTACAATTCATAATGGTAAAAAATTATGTTACCTTATTTGAAAATATAGAATATTCTGATTAAAAATAATTATTCCATTTTTTTTATTCTAATAAGAGAAGATGCAAATGTTAATTGAAAATTGATCCTCCAAATGTGATGGAAAAACGGTTTTTAAAAGTAATAATTTTAATGTTTTTAATTTTTTTGTCAGAAAAAAATATAAAACATATAGAAATGAACTTAATTATATTAATTTATAAATAATTTAGTCTGCTTGCATATATTTGTTTTTTAAAATAATCTAATAAATTCATTGAAAAAAATGTATCTTTAAATGAAAAAAATTATTTTCCAAAATTCATTGAAAACATTATCAGTTCAAAAAGAACTACAAAAAATAAAAATATTTTACCATTGAAATTATGATTAAAAAATTATATTAAATTTATTAATAATAATTTTCTATATGTTTCAAACATTAATATTTTTAAAATAGTTAATAAATGAGAAAAATTATTTTTTATAAAAATGTATTTTTTACGTATAAAACTGTATTTATTCATCTCTCATGTCTAGAAATAAACAAAAATAATTATGAGCATTTTAATGAATATATAATATATATATATATATATATATATTCCATTATAATATTTCACTAAAAGTGATTTTTTTAATTTATTTAGGAAAAATGTGTGACGTGAATAGAAATTATTAATCCAAAAAAGTTTTATTTTATTTTGATATTTTTTTATATTCATATCTAAATATTGTGTTGTCAATGAATTAATTTTTTACACATGTGTATACCAAATGATTTAATAATTTAATTAATCTTATTCATAATTTCCATTATATTTTCTATTTGATAACAATCAAAATAAATGTTAATATTTTATTTATTTAACGGATTTTTTTAAAACTCATTGTTCTATGTAACATAAGGTAGAAATAATTTTTCCTATAACGAATGTTAATCTAGGTGGTCAATATAATTAAAGATATAAAAAACATTAAATTTATTTTAAGAATAAATTAACAATATCTGAGGATGTTACAAAAAGATTATGTGAACTCATGTCGGGTGACTTAGAATGATGAAAACCCCTCAAATAGCATTACGATCTTAGGGAACACATAGATTTATCGGAATGAGGGGAATGAGAGGGGATTAAAAAATGAGACAAATTGATTTTGGCATGGTGAGGTCTGAAGATGAGTCCCCCCTTTGGCGGATCAGGGCATGTGTTAGAGGGATTGGGAACCTAGTATGAAGTGGATTAGAGTTGAAGGGTTTCTCAAAAACTATGGACTAAAGTTTTTAATGATTCCCATGGGGATTTATATATATAGTTATTGTAAATGAATAACAAAAATCAATTTTAAATTATAATCTATGATATTATATATAAAAATGAAGTACTTAAACATTGTAAATGAAATTACGTGTATATTACAACACATGTTTCAAAGAAAGGAATTTCAAATGTATTACCATTACCATGTATTCCCACCTACAAGGACATTCTTGATCATCCTGTATAATGAAAATGAAAAACTTATTCCATTATATTTTATTGATAATATAAACATAATATCATTTTGTATAAATATTTTACCATATATTTAATATATATTCTCTTATTATTGTTTTTATAACTATTGTGTGAAAAAACAATTGGTTTCTTCCATAAAAACATCATGATGTGTAGAACAATTTAAACTAGGATTATTCAAAATCAAAATGCCCTAAAAACTCATGATATAAGTGTTGTTATTTACAATTTTTAGTTAAATACAATATTAATTTTTTTATGACATGTATAAAGCATGTGATAATTGAAATCACAATGACCTAGTTTGTATTATGTATAAAAATAAGGGGGTGATATATCAACAAGTATTTTTTATATTAGCAATACTATTCCATATGAATTAAAAAATTGAAAAATATATCATTAATATATAACAATACAATTATATGAAAACCTATAACAATTTATGACATAATCATTATAACATTTTTTACATAGGTGATTAAATCAACCCATATGGTTAGTGGTTATAATGATTTAGTGATTGGGGGTTTTTATTTAGATAATGATAATGTGACATAACAAGAAGCTTATAAATTTCGTAAAAATATTATATTATCATGAAATCCATTAATAGAACCATTAATGATGGGTGATGATGAAAAATGAACGTCATTGCTTGTGGATACATTATACCACATGTATGCATAAAAAATGATTTTATTTTACTCAGTTGATTCAAGAGATGAATATATTATTATAATACCTTTAATATAATTATAACTATAATATATTATTTATACTAAAATCTTTTTATTAGGGTGTATGAAATTTATTTTTCATGAGGATAATTAAAAGGTAATGCTCTGTAGTTGATAATACTGTTTTCAGTGCATTGAATTTTCCCTGGAAGTATTCTTGTAAATAATTTCCATAAGATAAATAATATAGAAAAAGAACATTGGAATGTAGGATAGGGATCTATGATGTATGATACTAGGTTTTCATACATTTTAGAGATCATTATTTGTATAAAAGTTTTTTATGGCCTTATGTGAGTACCCAATGTTATCATTCCTGTATCAATGGTGTCTTGTGCGTTTTCAGAGCCCAGATCCCTGAGGTTTGGGAAAAAAATAAGGCTTCACAATTATTATAAAACATGTTGGACAATCTGCGTGGTTATTTTAATGATTCGATTCGTATAAAAATGGTTTTATGTGGTCACACAATTTGAGAGAACTATGTGACCTTAGGCATACATTCACTTGAGGGGATCTGTAGTTTTTAGAAGAGTGTGTGTAACAATTTGTGCATGGATTTTCAAACCATGTGAATGAAACTATTGTAGGAATCCCTTAAAAATTCATGTGGACATGGTTGACATAGGGTTCGTCAAAAAATTAATCCAAAATGTACGAGCTAGATATTCATAGAGAAATTACCTTTTTCAATTAAAAACATTTAATACTCAATCATATTTCATTACTTCCTTTGTTGGACTAACTTGAAGGCTTGGGAGCCTATTTTAAGGGAAATACATATATTTTGATCCTGAATGTCTACTTAAACTATGATTTGAATAGAATTAGGGTCATTGTATTCACATTGGCATGTTCTTCAATCTACTGGTTTTGTAATTAAATTGAGTTGGTTTTAACGAATTTTTATTGGTGAATGCTTATTTGTCCTATTTTAAGATTCATCATCCATTATTTTTTTTGTCTAATATGGATCAAATCTGAAGTAGATACTGGATGAATGCTCTAACACATACCCATGGTAGGTGGTGTATACCTTTCACTTTAGTATTGGTGAATTATATTTACTTCTTCAGTTGTTCCACATTTCATACTTTCTAAAAGATCCCGTTAAAATAAGTTAATAATTTATTTGAATAAAATGGAACATTTTTAGGTTTTCCATAAGTAATTATGATATTTTATGGAGACCTTTTCCACAATATAAGCTACCCATGGAATATTCCTTTGAATCAACCTATTATTATACAACCATTGGGGTGTGAGTATTTTTTACTAGTAATAGGAAGAAATTTTATAAAATTAATTCCATTTAATTGAATAATAAGAGATAGTTATTTCCTTCTTCACCATGTGATAAAATGATGTGAATTAATTTGAATACTTAAATGGAAATTATTACCTGATTTGGATTTACTTTAAAAATCTCATGTTTTGAATTGATTATCGAAATGAGGTGAATAAATTAAATGGAAGTGATTTCATTTTTGGGAATAAATAGGATATTGAATCCATTAGATTCCATGGAATTTTATATCATTGATCTTTTTTTACAGTACTAATAAACTTTGACATGTTTCCTCCATGGTTATTAATTTCATATGATGCATTGGGACTTTCTACACCATTGGATCTGGATTGCTTTGACTCGTAATAGAAAAGGTCTATTGAAATTTTACATAGACCCCAGACTTTTCATTACTGAGATTCCATCAAGATTCTTCTGGGACATGATGTGTATGTCTTGGTATTCTAGACATTGGATCTGACCCTCCATGGTTTGAAACCATTATTAAAAAATGATCAATGTGTAATAGATGATTATATTACAAGACTTAATGAATGTTATACAATATTATATGGAATAGATGGGGTAGTAGTTTTACACTTGGTTGAATGGTGTGGCCATTGTGGATCTCTTGAAATGTTTAATAAACAATCCTTCAATGGGTATCAACTTATAGTTATTTGACTGGATAATTTTACATGCTTCATTATATTTACTATATCATTTTTATAAGGGAATGGATATTGATTTTATAGATCATTTTATGACTAATTATTATAACATTATTGATTTTACTTTTCTAATATAAATTTAACTAGTACTAGAGTTATATATTGAAGATTAATTTAGCTTGTATTACATAGCCTAAATATTTTGTAGTCACCATTGGTGGTCCCCTACTAAGAGTTATCTCACACCCTATTAATGTCACCAATTGTTACTGAGATTGACATCATGGATTCTAGTCGGGGGAGTGAAATCTCTTAATGTGTGAGGATTTACATGTTTTCTAATAGGATTAGTTGAAAACACGACCAAACAATGATAGTGATGCTTGTTTAAAAATTTTCATTTTTTGTATTTCTTGAATTTTGAAATATGTCTAATACTAGATATATGTATTCATTTTCCATCATTTTAGAGACATGGAAATTCATAACATTCATTATATGAGATTTCATTTGGAATTTCTTCTTAATTACAAAATATAAGATGTTCTATCTTCTATATGTAATATATGTACATATGAAATTTATATGTATAACTTCTACCACTATCTTATAGTATTACATGAGCTCATATTCTCACCAATGATACACTATTATCCATCACTACTATTTGTTATCATCTAGCATATGGTGATGAATGATTGAGTCGATGTGACCCACTAGCAGAGGGAACCATTTAGTGGCATTAGGGTTGAATCACTAGAAATTGATATCAGATTTTTTATTTCTAGTTACCTTAATATTTTTAGACAATAGACAGAGATTAGGAAGGATTTTAATTTGGTACTGTGTTTTTCCTGGGAGTAACTAACCCACATATATGAAAGATCAAAATTTACTTTAACCAAACATGTTTTTCATGATTTTGATTATTACTACTAATTCAATTCCACATTTGGATGAAACACTTGTTTTATGATGTTCCTTTTTATTTTCAATAAATATTATTCTTGATAAAATGAGGGTACGAATCACATGAGTCATTTTAGAAACATTACATTATTCAAATTCCATGTATTATGAAATTCCATATCGGATTCATTTCATGACTTCATGATTTTTTTATATGATTCATGTGTGATATATTTGTAACCATGTAGTTTTCCTGTAGTAAATTTGGAAAAAATGTTGGTAATTAAAGGTTCTATCATAACCTAAATACTAATTTACTTCCAAGGTTACATCAGACACCCTATGTGGACAACTATTACACATTTAGTGATAGAACATTGGTATCTTAGAATGAAACATGTTATGACATAGCATAAGTGGAATACAAATTTCTGTTTATGAGGTGTATGGAACCATATAGTTTAGAAGTGGTGACCCATTTCATCAAAACATTTAAGGATAAATATAAAATGGATATGAATTTAAAATGAAGTTGAAATTATGAATTTGAGTGCATGACTTAGACCTGCTAATTGAGTGGGAAATGGGTAGTGGATCTATTGATGATTGTGATTGGATCCTTTTAGATAGTCTTTGTAATAGAGGAATGATAAGGTGTGTCGTTTGTTGATGGTAATGAATAGAATGCCATACATTTTTATATATTATATTTTCATTATTTGTTTTTGAGTAATGAGTTAGATTTTTTAGAGACATACCACCATGAAAACCTCCAGGGAATGCTAGGACGATGACAATGACCGTGCATTAGATATAGTGGGACATGGGAAACCGATAGTTACTCCACTTGTTCCATCCAAGGAAACTATTTTATTACCAGAAACATGTGTTTATGCACATCTCCAAAATGGATTTCAAATATATTTGAAGTCTTTTTTGGGAAAACCAAAATGTACCTCATCTTTGGATAAGAAGATGTGTTTGATAATGTAGCAACATCCACACACATGTTTTGGGATAAAGGTCCACAAGATTCTGATTTGATGCATGAGATGAATTTTTAATCTATCAATCATAGGGAGACTCCACCATAGAGGAGAGTCAATATCATGAATTATATGCTCTATGGTGAAAGAATGTGTGGGCCTGGTTCTTTGTACCAGGATGATAGGATGTCAAATATGGTATGGGATAATTTCCTAGCCCAGTTTTATGTTTAATTTTTCTCTAAGTCTCTAAAAAAATTGATCTATTAGTTTTATGAAAATGGATTAGTATAAAATTGAAATTACAGATTATTCTTCCTGATTTATGGAGGTGGAACATTTTTCATAGATATATCTTTTTCCGGAGTAATTTAGGGTGATTCATTTCATGAAAGGTCACATACATGTTGCTTTTGACTGATGTAATTATATTTAGGTTGACATCAATTAGTTAAATAAGTAATAATTATATGGTTACATAAAGGAACAAGAGTGTATATAGGGGAACAAATATTGGAAACATATCCTCTTGACCTATTAAATCAATATATAGAGGAAGTAAGTGATGTATTTAGGTGATTAATTTCTAGGATATTTGTTCTTGTTGATATTTTTCATGTCATCTATGTACCAGACAAAGAAATATGAGAAATTCAGTAGATAGATACCTATTCATGTATATATATTGATGCAGGATGGGCCATATAATCCAATTTTATAAGAACTTCCCTATAGTGGTTAGTAATATTGGGTTAGTGTTGACTCATCATTCAAGACTAGGTTTCACATATCCATGTATGTCTAGGAGATGGAGTAGTACCATTTGGTTTGGATTAAGTGGTGGTGGTGGCTAGGGAAGGGAAGCCCCATTTGTACATAGACAGTGACGTTTTCTAAATAGGGGTAGTGATGTTTTTTCATTGGTCCACAGTTTAATCCAAATATGTTTTTATAGCCAACCTATAAAGTGTACTCTAACAAAACCTATATAGTGAGATGTATGATTTTATTAGTGTATGATTTTGTTTCTGATCATTTCTATATAGGTTCTTCACATATTTTAAAAATGTACAACTATTGGAGATCATTGGGATAACTATTCAGTTTTTCGAGGGTGTCATCACACTAGATACTACATTTGGAATCATATCAATGTGTGTACACTGGTATATGGATTTCTCCTGGAAATAGATGAGTGTCACTTTATATGAAATATTTTTTCTCCAAGATGACCAGTTTTGAGGTCATATTTGGAATGGAATCTGGTAGTTTCTTATCAATAGTATGTTGAATTTTATCTACAATGGATGACTTTCACATCACCATATGGTTTGGTTTTTATTCAAAATGATAAATGGGATGTCTAGTCATGATGAATCTGAAATTATTATCATGGCTTGTGTGGGATGTCATCCCACATTGCATGTTTATGTATGGATGATCATGTATCATGTTATATAGATGTCCAAACAATGGTTCATCATTTCATGGATGTTTTCACATAATAATTTTCCCATTTACCTCCTAAGAGAGGGGTGTATTTCTATATTCATCTAGTTCTAAGACCTATAATAATATCCATTCCTCCTTACAGGATAGCTTATATGGAGTTATAGTAGCTCTAGAGGCTTCTTGGGGAATTTGAGGAAAATGTGTTTACAAAAACTCATACTTCATTGAGGGTCGTCCTATCCTTTTTGAGTAATATATTGATGGTATCCTAAGTAAATATGTGAATTATTAAAAATTGTACTAGTTTATGGTAATGAAATGATTTCCCTATCCAAAAATATAATAACTTTTATATCATCTATAAGGTGATTCGGTGTTCTCAAAAAATGACTTTAAATTAGGGTATCATCAAGTATGTGTTTGACATTAAGAAATAACTCATTCAAATTTTTTAGATATTATGGTATATATGACTATTTGGTTATACCAATCGGTATCACAAATAGTGTTAATGGAACTTAGCAACTGAGTAATGTATCCTTATCTCTATTCATTTATTTGTGGTATTCATGGATGATATATTGGTGTATTCTAATAGTCAACATGACCATGCCAAACATGTTCAGATAATTTTGGATTCATATAGACACTATAATTAATATTTTAGGCTATCAATGTTCCACTTTGTGATGAATTATTTTCACTTACAAGGTCATATTATCTCTACCATAGGAGTATCAGTTGACCTAGTGGTGAGAACAACTTATTCCTCATATCAACCCAAGAATGTATTTGATATGCATACATTCATAGGTCTGTGTGGATATTATATGAATTTTATACATGACTTATCACCCTTATAATAACATCATTGAAGATTGTCTATAAAGGTTATGATGTTTGAAAGAGAAGATACCCATGAGAATGACATTGATATGTATAAATGGAGATTGGATTAAACAGTAATGATGATTCTTTTAGAGCCAATAGAATCTAAATTACGAATTCTGAAGCATTTTTATTGGTATAGGTGAAATTTTGATTCTCAAGGATAGATTCATGATGTTTGGGTCTCTGTAGTAGAGGCTCAATGAGTGGAATTACCTGATTCACGATCACGATTTGGCAGCAATTGTTCATGCATTGTGCTAATGGAAAAATTACATACTGGGAGAGAATTTTTTTGTTTACATGGACCAAAATATTAGGGATTACATATTTTTAGATCATTATCCAAATTTTAGGAAGCTATTGTTATTTGAGTTCCTACAATCATTTATTATTGAGATTTCTTACAACCATGGGAAGGGAAATGTAGTGTCTAATTAACTAATATGGGGGACTCGGTTACATGCAGTGTAGGTTTCCAGTAAATATTGGTAACCTATGGTTTTTAGAAATTTACCAAGAGGTGTATGATAGTTGTGGGAAGAATTATTTGTAATCCCTAGCTATGATTTCTCCTCTTTTAGATAGATTAATTATTACGAAGCTATCATATTTTGAGGACCTAATACTATCACATAATGTGGTATGTTGAGACCCACCTCCTGATAAGACTATGGTCATGAATGAGATCATGATCATCAATTTTAATATTTGGGTTCTAGTGGTCATACCTAAGGATATGAATATGGAGTTTCATTCTTTAGTTTGGGGCAGGAATCCCAGTTTTACCAAGATGTATCATGCCTTTCATCGCTAGTATTGGTGTACATGGATTAAATGTGAGGTGTATGTTTTTGTTACAAGGTGTTCCACTAATCTAAAGGTGGTGGTGTAACATTAGTGATAGTCCATACTTTTACAATAGTTTCACATTAATGTGTATTAATTGGGATATATCCTGATATATTTTGTGATTGTTTTTTTATACTTCTTCTAGGTGGTGGTGCTTTTTGGGTTATTGGCGATAGGCTCATGAAGGTTGATCATTTCCTACAAATCAAGTATAACATATCATTTGTTGAGAATGAGTAGTCGTATAACCATGATATAGTACATTATAATGGGGATACTTATAATATGGAATATGATATGGATTCCTAATTTATATCTCATTTCTAATAGCATTTTTAAAAGGTATTTAGACATAGTGGTGCTTCTCAGCCCATCATACCTTATTCAGACTCATGTCTAGTCAGAGTGAATTATCGAGATTCTTGATGACATTATCCAAGCATGAATCCAAGATTTTATGTTTTTATGGGATAAGATAATACCCCTTATTGATTTTTCATTAGAAAATATTTATCAGGATACTATAGAAATGGAATCTTATGAGGATTTTTATAGTAACTGATTCTAATAACCCCTATGCTAGTTAGAGGAAGATGATGAAACATTTCCAGGACTACAAATCATGAATGTGTAAAGGCCCGGAAATTTCAAGGAATTTTTTTTTCATAAATACATTGGAATTTTACGAGTTTGTGGTTTCTGACTGCACATGATTCAGGGGCCCGGTGTGCCAGGAATCAATTTGTAATGTTTTTTCAGGTACTTTCAGTAAACGTACATGCAGGTTTTTCGATATTTTGAACCGGTGCTCAGAATTGAAATATGAGGACACCGATTAACTCGCAACGCCAGTATTCACTTTAGGGGACCATTACCGCAATTGCGTTTTATGTGGGTTGAGAGTTAATATTTGGGAATTTAGAATTAAATAAATAAAATTTGTGGAAGACAATTTTATTTATAGAAGTTGGTTAATTCCTCTCAAGGGGAGTTAGAGGTGGGGCCCACACCCACATATCCTCCCATGAGAGGATATCTGTGAGGTGGGGCCCACACGAGCCTAACCTTGTCATCTCCCCATAACTCCCCCTAAACTCCCTTAAACTCCCTTTTTTAATTCTGGGCATCTCCCCTCTTTAATTGTTAAACTCTCCACCTTCCACTTGGTCGTTAATATGACAATACCTTGAATAAATTATTTTGAACTCCACAAATTAATTAATTAATTTGGTTGCATTTGAATCATTTTTAAAATACATGGAATATCTATTAAAATAGGGGAAGCCTCAACATATTATTTTCTTGAAAAATATTTTTGGGCAGAATCACTAGAGGATTAGAATGAAGTGTTCCACTCTATGAAGAACACTCCATGACTCGAAGAATGGGGAGTGTTTCCTCTCCTCTTTTCTTTCCAACCAGAAAAAGATTGTGAGGGAGGCCTTAACCTCATCTTCTTCCTCCTCATCAAGGGAGAAGACACCGCTAGCGAGGAGTGTCGTCTACGACAACAGCTATTCCTCTAACCTTTATGGGACAACACCGTTCACTGTGATTCCATCTACCATGACGACTGTCTTTCACGGCTTGACAACGTGCGACGTCAATTATCAAGGTAGGGGTTTGTACAAACTTATGTGATTAATTTGTACCTAGTTCTTTGTTTAATTTTTTGAATTGATGTTTTCCATATGTTTTAGTATAACGTAGAGGGTGCGGGCCGAACGAACACGTCACGATGACCCTCCATTGTTCTTGTTTATTTTTAATTCAAAATGGGAAGCGGCGATGATAGAAGGCTCCAACCACGCGCTGGCTGCGTGCGGAAGAACCGCGGCTTGAAACCACGGGCCGCTCGGCCGAAGGAGAACTGTCTGACTAGAGCTGGCTGGGCCGAAGGAAGACTACGACGCTATAAGGGTCACCTCGCTGCGGTGGACCGTGGCCCGCATTCTGCAGGCTACTTCGGCGGAAATCTGGCCGGCTCGTCGGCCGGCTAGGTAAAGGAGCTGCGACACCTAAAGGTTCCGTGTAGCAAGACCATGGCCCGCTTGAGCAGGCTACTTGTGCCAGGATGTCCAGCCGGATTCGGCCGACCTGTTGGGAGGGAGGTGCCGCTCGGCACCACCGGTTTGGGAAAGAGGGGGGCCATGCCCCCCCCTTCGGACCGCTCGGCCTACCAACCGATACGCGCCCCACCGGGCCGGGCCGTACCCCCTTGATCTAGGTCGGACCTACCAAAACTGGGTTGACCCAACCCGTTGGCCAACTGGGCATAACGGGCCGGTCCCATTTTCACTTAAAAGTGAATAACTATAAGACTGCACGTCCGATCGACGCATCGTCTGTGGCCCTGGGACCCTCGTGACGAATCGGTCCTTTTGAGATACTCTTTGTGAGTTTTGGACAACATTGGGAAATATCAGGGTTTGGAACGAGTGTATTTCCATCCAGGCCCCCAGAGCAAAAATGATAAAAAACTCTCAGGTCGGGCGTCCGATTGACACGACGTCTGTCGCGTTGGGTTCTTTTTGACGAGACGGAACATTGGGATACATCAACTCTAGACTTAATGACAGTTTATGTATCTACCCCTTTGCTCGAGGAGCGGTCCCTCTCAAAATCGGGTATGTTAGATGCGGGAACCCTAGAGCTAGCTATGACTGCAATGACTACCGTACTGGAATCTTCCTAGGTTCGGTGATGAAGACTACCATACTAGAATCTTACTTGGCTTCAGTAATAACGACTACCGTACTAGAATCCTCTGTGGGTTCGGCAATGATGACTACCGTACTGGAATCCTCCGTGGGTTCGACGGCAATGATTACACTTCTTTTATACTATGTGGGTCTGACAATTTGACATATGTTCTAGTATCCTACGTGGGTCCGACAGAGTAGCTGGTCTAGTATCCTACGTGGCTCTGACATCTTAGCTGGTCTAGTATCCTACGTGGGTATGACATCTTAGATGAATCAGTGACATCATCTAATCATCTTTATCACTTTACGAAAAATTTATACATGTGTAAGTTAAGTATTGATTTTCAATCCTTATCATCAATGTGATTGACTTATTTCTTGTGTGGACTGGGTTGTGCATGGGCTCGAGAGTTGGAGCCGAACTGGGATTGATGACTTAGGTATATGTATGGACATATACCTAAGTATAGTTGGTTGATACTTCATGATTGTATCTTTCCTTTATGGTTTATCCTTCGTGGATTCTGGGAGACCGTTGGTGGTCTCGAGGTTCCTACTGAGTATCATTATACTCACCCCTGCATGGGAAATGCCTGCACTATGTTGTGTTAGATACAGATGAAGGACATCACTGATCGTGGTAGAGGCTTGTGGAGCAGGACAGTTCCTGGAGGCGAACCACTTGGTGAGACGTACACGGAGTGGACGGATGGACCCGAGGTGCTGAGGAGATCATCTGTACCCACCCTTCAGTTGGGATTCATGGAGGAAGACTTTGTGGTTGCTGTTTTACTTTTCTGTTGTTGGACTAGACTTTCAGTTGCACTTAACTTTTCAGGTGGTTTTTATTCTAGCCCATTTACCTTCCAGCACTTACTTTGTATTCAGTATTACTTGGTGCTTACTTCAGCTTGCGTACTCTTTTGTGTTTGTTTACTATCATAATGGAAATTATTTCCCTTTTTATCAGGATTTAAACCTTTGGTGTTAGTCGCCAGCCTCTGGCTTATAGAAGGCGGTCTTTGGGTAGTCACGACATAGGCCCCAAGGATGGGTCATGACAAATTTGTATTAGAGGAGTCGGTTCTACTGAAGAACTCATGAACATATCATTCTTTTCTGTGAAGAAATAGTGTTAAGAGTATTGAGTGTGGTTTTCAGTCCAGGGAGTCCAGTGTTGGTGTGGTGGCTGACGTATCCATACACCAGGACCCTGACCTCGGATTTCTGACTCAGTGCACAAAAACATTAATTGCATGAGTGTTTCAAAAGTTTTCTTTTTGATTACATTATATCATCTCACTAGGTATACTGTTTGAATGTGGAACACCTGTTTCTTTTCAGGATGGCCCCACAAAGGCAGCCTGCTAGGGTTCTGAGTTATGTGCGAGAGGCAGCCCACCGAGCGACGAGGCCTTGGCGCAGGGCCCCATCACAGCGGAGGCAATAGGGGTACCACTACCCGCTGATCCACTAATAATACCAGCCCCAGCAGCTGAGAGGGCACGCCGCCTGAGTATGTTGCATGAGTTTCAGTGACAGAGGATACCCAGGTTTTGTGGAAATATAGACCATCAGGCAGTCGAGGATTGGCTGAAGGCTATTGTCGGAGTCTTTAGATTGGTAGGGACACCATCCGACCTTATGGTGATCATTACTGCGAGTCTCCTACATGCAGTAGTAGGTATATGTTGGATCTTGATGCTCTATATGCACGATGCGGCATCTTTACTTTGGACAGACATCGAGAGACTCTTCCACTCGTAGTTTGTTCTAGCCACCCTTTGTGCAGTGAAGATTCAGGAGTTACTTCATCTACAGCAGGGCAGCATGGAAGTAGCTCAGCAGTCGGTGAGGTTTACTGACCTCTCACGCTACTCCACGGACATGGTACGAGGCCCATTATTCAAGGCCCAGACATTTGAGTTGGGAATAAGGCATGAGATCAGGGCTTCGATGATCTCCCTCAGCATTCTGATGTAGGCAGGAGTGCTGGAGCAAACCCTTCTTGTGGAGAGCTTTCTTGCTAAGCCGACAACAGTAGTGAGACCCACCATAGGTCGACACGTAGCAGAGTGTTCTATAGACGGCAGTAGACAGATGTCGTAGTGGTCCAAGCAGACCAGACCATCAGGAGAGCGACCTCATGATATAGGTTCGGTTGTGGTGGAACCTGAAACAGAGCCAGCTATACGGGGAGCAGGCAGTGCTAGGCATGTGGCAGGAAGGGTCACATGGCTCAATACTGCCCGACCCACCATGCAGATAAGCAGCAGATAGTGGATGGACCTCCCAGACAGAGGAAGAGGTTCGATCGTGGTGGTCCGCAAGGAGCATGCAGACAAGGTAGAGGAGCTGGCCGAGTAGCGGGTGGTGGATGATGTTTTGAGGCTCTACCACCACCACCAACGCCAGGAGGTGCACCCCAACCACAGGGAGCTAGCAGACAGAGGCAGGATCAGCTCCAGGTATTGGTGGCATATGAACACGGTGCAACTGAGATGATTCTAGGTACTATCTATGTCTACTCCACCTTTTCTACAGTACTTAGAGACATAGGTGCGAGTCATTCTTTTATTACCTCTTCCCTTGTTCGGAGCTCATATATTCTGATAGAGCCGTAGGCTTGATCCTTACAGCTAGAGACTCCTACGGGCGCAGACTCAACGATCGCACACTGGTGCCGACAATGTGAGCGTACTCTAGGAGGCGAGAGCTTCGGCTGGGATTTTCTTGTAGCGGCGTCGAGGCCTTTCGATGTCATCTTGGGTATGGAATGGTTGTCTAGAGTCCATGCTCAGATCGACTGCATTAGGCGCAAAGTGCTGTGTATCCACACGGATGGGAGAAGGTTAACCTTCACCGGTGAGAAGGGAGCCTTAGCAGTGCAGAATGGACTTACGCATAAGAGAGGGCTGCCGATCACAAATCAGTAGGCTAGTCTCATCCTTGAAGAAGTTAATGTGTAGAGTCCTGGTTTTCCTGTTGTGGTGGATTATTATGCAGACGTTATTCCCGATGACGTTCCAAGACTACCTCATTGCAGAGAGGTAGACTTCTATATTGACATGTACCCCAGGACATCACCGATATTCACTCCAGCATATCGAATGGCTCCTGCCGAGCTTCATGAGTTGCGGGTATAGTTAGAGGACTTTCAGGGGAAAGGATTTATCTGACATAGTGTTTCACCATGGGCCTCTCTAATTTTGTTTTCCAAGAAGGCGGATGGGAGCTTGCGACTATGTGTCGAATACCCTCACCTGAATCAGGTGACCGTAAAGAACAAGTACCCCCCTCTCGAGGATTGAAAATCTTATTGATTAGCTCAAGAGAGCATGATGGTTCTCGAAGATAGACCTCAGGTCAGGCTATCATCAGCTCAGAGTCTGAGATGAGGATGTGAAGAAGATGGACATCAGGTGTCGGTATAGCCACTACGGGTTCTTGTTTATTTCCTTCGGCGTAACCAACGCACCAGCAGTGTTTATGAGTCTCATTAACAAGATCTTCCAGCCTTACCTCAATCATTGTTTCATAGTCTTCATCGAAGAAATACTGATTTACTCGACAAATGAGGAGAAGCACTCCTACCACTTGCGGTTTGTACTAGATACACTATGAGAGTAATAGATTTATAGTAATCTCTCTAAGTGTCAGTTCTGGATACGAGAGGTGAACTTCTTGGGACACGTCATCGCGGAGGTGGAAGTTGTAGTGGATCCAGTGAAGATTGAGGTAGTGCTTGCCTGGGAGCCACCCAGGAGCATGACGGAGGTGCGGAGTTTCCTAGGTCCGGTTGGGTACTATCAGAGATTTGTGACAGACATCTCCAGAGTTGCAGCACCACTTTCATCATTGACGAAGAAGGGGAAACCCTTTGTGGGGTCAGATAGATGTCAGAAGATCATTCAAGAGCTAAGGCAGAGGTTGAAAAGCGCACTCATTTTGAGGTTTTTGGAGGAGGGCGTTGGGTATGTACTTTAATACGAATCATTAGGGACCGGACATGGGTGTGTTCCGATGAAGGAGCGAGCAGTGATCACATATGGTTCACAGCAATTGAGACATCACGAGCAGAACTACACTACCCATGACCCTGATATAGTACCAGTGGTCTTCGCCTTGAAGATGTGGTGACACTATCTGATGGGCGAGCGCTTTACAGTCTACTCTAACCACCAGAGTCTCAGGTACATCTTCTCGCAGAAGGACATGAACTTGAGAGAGTGGTGATGGCTCGAGTTCCACCAGGACTATGACTTTGATATAGTATATACTCCTGGGAAGGGGAACATTGTAGCTGATGCTCTCAGCAGGAGATCAGGCATTCAACTACTAGGAGAGGCGACATAGAAGCTAGCCGAGTTGCAGATATCCTTTGTGGATAGAGATGGAGGAGCCTTTCTTCAGTCATTCCTCCACTCCTTCAACGAGTCAAAGAGTCACATCGAGGGGATACTGACTGTGAGACACGACATGCTCAGATATCCTCAGGGCTAGCACCTGATGGATTTTCTGAAGGAGAGGAGCATGTAATCCTATTTAGAGAATGTACCATGGTATCAGTCGAATTACCAGAGGAGTTACTGAGGGAGTTCCACACTTCCCCTCAAGAGGTACATCCAGGAGTGGAAAAGATGTATCAGGACCTCAGATGACAGCACTGGTGGCTGGGTATGAAGGCAGTTGTAGCAGAGTTATTTTCATGATGGCTCACTTTTCAGCAAGTGAAGGCGGTGCACCAGGTACCAGCAGCCTTGGTAAAGCCCTTAGAGGTCTCAGTGTGGAAGTGGGACTGGATATCCATGGATTTTGTGACAGGGCTTCCATGTACATCTAGAGGGAACGACTCTATCTTGGTGATCATTGAACAACTCACCAAGTCGGCCAACTTCCTTCCGATCAAAGAGTATGCCTCAGTAGAGAGCTTGGGGTGCCTCTACATTCAGGAGATCGTACAGCTTCACGATGTGCCATCGAATATCATTTCTGATCGTGATTCTCAATTCACTTCCTGGCTTTGGAATGGGTTACATGAGGCGTTTGGGATGCAGTTTTGTCTGACCACCACCTTCCATCCTCAGAAGGTTGGTCAGACTGAGAGGGCCATTCAGACTCTCGAGCACATGCTCTGTGCATGTGTCCTTGACTTTGTTCACGCCTGGGAGAATCACTTACCCTTTGTGGAGTTTGCATACAATAATAGTTACCACTCCACCATCGGGATGGCCCCTTACGAGGCACTGTACGACCGACCATGCAAATCACCTCTGTACTGGACTGACCCTGGGGAGTCAGCACTTGTAGGACTAGAGATGGTTCAGGCTATGATGGAGAAGGTGAAGATCATCTCGGAGCAGATGAAGAATGCACATAGCAGACATAATTCCTATGTTGATAGAAGACGAAGACCATTGGAGTTCGAGGATGGTGACCACGTCCTCCAATAGGTCTCACCTCGATGAGGTCTACAGAGATTTGGCTGGGCGGAAAGTTATCTATGTGTTTCATCGTACCTTTACAAGTCCTTAGTAGAGTAGCTGAGGTGGGTTACCGCTAGGCCCTTCCACCTCAGTTGCACCGGGTGCATGACGTCTTTCACGTATCTCAGCTGCGGAGATAGGTTCATGACCCGATCCACATCATCGATCACGGGGAGCTGGATGTCGATGATGGGGCAACGTTTGTGGAGGTCCTGGTGGAGATCGAGGATCGACAGGAGCAGGTCCTACGTGGATGGTAGATTCCTCTGGTGCACATTCTATGGCAGCATGGGAACCTCCAGGAGAGCACTTAGGAGCAGGATGCTCAGATGCGAGCTTAGTACCCCCATTTGTTTCCCTAGTGTGTGTTGTAGATTTATGGGGACGTAAAGACCTGAGGTGGGAGTAATGTAAAGACCTTCAAATTTCAAGGGAATTTTTTTCTAAATACTTTGGAATTTTACAAGTTTGTGGTTTCTGAAAGAACCTAATTATGCGGCCCATTGTGTCCAAAATCAATTTCTGATGTTTTTTTCGTGTACATTCAGTAAACGTACATGCGGTTTTTTCTATCTTTTGAACCGGTGTTCGAAATTGAAATCTGAGGACACCGATGAACTCACAGCACCGATATTCTCTTAAGGGGACCTTTACCGTAGTTTCGTTTTATGTGGGTTGAGAGTTAATATTTGCGAATTTAGAATAAAATAAATAAAATTTGTGGAAGAAAATTTTATTTATAGAATTTTGTTAATTCTTTTCAAGGGGAGTTACAAGTGGGGCCCACACCCACATAACCTCCCATGAGAGGATATTTGTGAGGTGGGGCCCACACGATCCTATCCTTTTCATCTCCCCATAACTCCCCCTAAACTCCCTCAAACTCGCTTGTTTAATTCTTGGTAACTCCCCTCTTTAATTGTTAAACACTCCACCTTCAACTTGGTCATTAATATGACAACACCATGAATTAATTATTTTAAACTCCACAAATTAATTAATTACTTTGGGGGGATTTGAATCATTTTGAAAATACATGGAACATATTTTAAAATTGGGGAAGCCTTAACATGATATTATCTTGACAAATATTTTGGTGCGGAATCTTTGGTGGATTAGAAAGAAGCGTTCCTCTCCGCGAAGAATGCTCCACAACTCGAAGAACGGGGAGTGTTTCCTCTCCACTTATCTTTTCACCCGAAACAAGATCGTGAGGGATGCCTTCACCTCATATTCTTCCTCCGGGTCAAGGGAGACGACATCACTAGTGAGGAGCGTCGCCTATGAAAACGACTCTTCCTCCAACCTTGACAGGACGACACTGTTCTCTACGACCCCATCTACCGCGACACTCATCTTTCGCGACTTGACGACGTGCGACGTCAATTATCAAGGTAGGGGTTTTTATAAATTTTATGTTATTAATTTGTACCACGTTCTTTTTTGAATGTTCTGAATTGATGTTGGCCATATGTTTCCACCTAACGTGGAGGGTGCATGCCGAATGAACATGACCCGACGACCCTCCGTTGTTCTTTTTTTTTTTAAATTCGCAATGGGAAGTGTGGATGATCGAAGGCACCGACTGTGTGCGGAGTAATCACGGCCCGCAACTGCAGCCCACTCAGCTGAAGGAGAACTGGCCAGCTAAAGCCAGCCGGGACGAAGGAAGACCGCGGTGCCACAAGGGGCGCCGCGTTGTGGTGGACCGCGGCTCGCATTCTGCAGGCCGCATCGGCGGTGAACTGGCCGGCTCGTAGGCCGGCCAGGTGAAGTTGTCGTGCAATAAGACCATGGAATGCCCGATCCGGCCACTTGTGCATGGAAGGTCAAATGGATTCAGCCAGACGGTTGGGAGGGTAGCGCTGTCGGTTCGAGAAAGAGGGCCCCCCTCAGACCGCTCAGCCCTCCGGGCTGAGTCGTGGCCAGCCGGGCCGCGCCCCCTGAGGCCGGGCCACACGATTCACTGGGCCGGACTGCGTGATTCATCGGGCCGGTCCAACCCCTTGACGATTCGGACCCTCCTTAACTAGGTTGACCCGACCCGTTGGCCCACTGGGCTTAATGGGCCGGGCCCATTTTCACTTAAATGTTTATAACTATAAGACTGCGGGTCCAATTGACGTGTTGTCTGCAGCACTGGGACCCTCGTGATAAAGTCGTCCTTTTTCGATACTCTGCGTGATTTTTGTTCAACATTAGAAAATGGACGGGTTTGGAATGAGCGTATTTCCAACTGGGCCCCCAGAGCAAAAATGTTTATAACTCTCAGGCCATGTGTCTGATTGACGCGATGTCTATGGCGTTGGGATCCTTTTGACAAGACGGATATTTGGGATACATCAACTCTAGACTTTGTGAAAATTGGTGTATCTCCCCCTTTGCTCGATGAGCAGACCCTCCCGGAATCGATCATGTTGTGTGAAGGAACCCTAGAGATGGTTGTGACTACAACGACTACCGTACTGGAATCCTATGTGGGTTCGGCGATGACAACTACCATATTGGAATCCTCTGTGGGTTTTGCGATGACAACTACAGTATTGGAATCTTTCGTTGGTTCCGCGACGATAACTACCATACCGGAATCCTCCATGGGTTCAACGAAGATGATTACTATTCTTGTATTTTATGTGGGTCCCACAGTTTGAATTTTGTTCTTGTATCCTACGTGGGTCCGACCGAGTAACTGGTCTAGTATCCTACATGGGTCCAACATATTAGTTGTTCTAGTATCCTACGTGGGTCCAACCGCGTAGATGAATTAGTGACATCATCTGATAATCTTTATCACTTTATGAAAGCTTTATACTTGTGTGAGCTGAGTCTTGATTTTCAATCCTTATCATCAATGTGATTGACTTCTTTCCTGGGTGGACTGGGATGTTCTAGGGCTTGAGAGTTGGAGCCGAACTGGGATTGATCAAATAGGTATATGTATGGGCGTATACCTAAGTAGAGTTGGTTGATACTTCATGATTGTATATTTCCATTTTGGTTTTTCCTTTGTGGATTCTGGGAGATCTTGGGGGGTCTCTGGGTTCCTACTGAGTATCGTTATACTCACCCCTGCACGAGCAATTCCCGCACTACGTTGTGTTGGATGCAGACGACGGACAGCGCTGATCATGGTAGAGGCTTGTGGAGTTGGACGGTTCCCAGAGGTGGAACACTTTCTGAGACGTACACGGAGTGGACGGACAGATCTGAGGGGCTGATGAGATCATCTCTACCCACCCTTTAGGTGGGATTCCCAGAGGACGACTTAGTGGTTTCTGTTTTTCTTTTCTGCTGTTGTACAAGACTTTCAACTGTACTGTAATTTTCAGTTGGGTTTGTATTCTAGACTAATTACCTTTCAACATTTACTTTGTATGCAGTATTACATTGTGCTTACTTCATATTGCATACTCTGTTGTGTTTGTTTAATATCATAAAGGCAATTCCTTCCCTTTTTATCGGGATTTACGCCTTTGGTGCTAGTCTCTAGCCCATGTCCTATGGAAGGCGGGCATGGGGTAGTCACAACATGGGCCCTAAGGATGGGTCGTGATAGAAGGAGGATTCAGAGTAGTTTCATTTCTTCATGAAGTGGATGAATATTGCACAATATCGATGAAATATGACGCTGATCACCATTGATGAACTTGAGTGATCAATGTCAGGGGTCATGTTTTCTTTTGTATCTCATTGATGTTGGTACACAGATGAATTATGATACATGGTATTCTTTACCCATGATATGTCAAGGTGTTTGAGATTTTTGAGGGAGTCGAGATGGTAGCCTATCAAATATATTTACTTCATATTTTCATGCCATGTATGATATGTTCCTCATATATCAAATAGGCCATTGTCATTCGGATATGTCTCATGATTTTCATCCTAAGGAGGTTGAGTTAGAAGAAGACTCCTCCTTTCATTGTAGTCTTATTAGTATCATTGACATGAGCATTAAGGGTCCTTAAGTCTCATTAGTAGACGTGTTATTGAATCAGAAAAATTTATAAGATGCGACTTGGGGGAAGTAGGTTGACATACATTTTTTGTGGCTGAAGTTATTCACAGACTATTATTAACCACACTTGGAAGGGATAATTTGGGGATGAATTTCTTTAATAGTGGATTATTGTAAGATCTATAGTTTTCCTATGGGGTAATAATATTTTACTTTTGTTATAATATATTAATGGCCTAATGGCAGTACAAATTTTTCATGGGTGATTGAAGGGGGTATAGAACATGTTCCAAGCCCATATCCCCATTTCTCAAGATTAATAAGGATATTGCACAATTAGTAAAAACCATGTAGGATAGGCTAGCTAGATACTCTAACCACCTGAGTCCTAGAAAAGTGGTGCGAGAGGTTTCACAATTGGAGAAAACTATGCCACAATAGGCACATGTTCATGTAGGGGAATATATATAATTTAATTGATGGTGTTTCATAGTTTTCACATATATAGTAAAATTTTATGCATGAAATCATGTGAGGTACCACTGTATGAAGGGAAGGGTGCTTGATTAGAACATATCTTGGAAAAACATGTTGAAAAATAATATATACCAAGAAATTTTTGGGAAATTATATTTTTTCCATAAATAACTATTAAAATTAATTCATATTTCATTTCATTATATATTTTAGGTCCTTGAGTACTTTAAGTAATCTTTGATTAAATATCGATATGTTTTGAAGTAAATTATCCATAAAAAATAAGAATCAAATGTTCTTGGTCCCATTGAATTGATTCCGGTATGTAATTTAATACCCTTATGACATTCTATAATCATTTTGGCATTTATTGACTAGTTTAAGTGAAAGCTAATATGACATATTTCATTAATCTTCATCTTTTTCTTCATTTTTCATCAATTATAGATTGAATAAGAAGCTGATACAGGATGATTTCTCTACAACTTCCCAATACGAGGTGATATATACAATTCTCTTAGGTTTTGGAGTTATAGATTATTATTTGACGTTTTTTTCACGTACCATACATTCCAGTGGTCCACATGAATTAATTGAATAATTAAATTGAATGAAATGAAATCAATTTAGGTTTACCTTACACACCATTGTGATAGTTGGGTGGTTGTTTCCATATCCTAGGACACCCATGGGGTGTTCATTTTTATATTCATATTTTTACCACCAATGTGGTGTGTGTCGGCTTTCCTATTTAGATTAATCCATTTTTTAAATTGAATCGAATTGAATTGTATGAGATGGTTATTTTACCCTTTTCTATGTGATAACTTGATGTATATTTCATTGATTTTTTATGTACAAGTTATTGTATGAGTTGTATGAACTCATGGAAATGTAATCAATTGAATTGATTATCCAAATGAGCTGACGAAATAAAATATTAGTGGATTCCTTGATTGGTATATGATGGATATTGGCTCTATTAGATGCCATGGATGATTCTCTCATGGATCATGTTTATGAGATTAGATTCCTTGTTACTCTTTCCTACATGGATAATTATTCCTTTTTTTCATTGGGATTGCTACCACATGTATCTGGCTAGCACGTGCTCACAGTAGATATGGTATGTTGACGCGATCCATGGACACCACCCAAGCCTTTTCCAAGTTACCATCAAGGTTCTACTAGGGCTAAAGAATAATTCCATGGTCTTATATACATTAAAGAAGTCCCTTCATGATGTGATAATTTGATTACACTACATATAAATTATGGATGACTTGATTATATGGGAAGATCATGAGAAATTTTATATTGGATTATACAAAAAGGCCATGGTAGTGGGTGAACACAATATAGTGTGGAGTGTCAGTAGTGATTATTTTGGATTTTTTTATGGATATCCCTAGTATATGTATCATCATATAGTGGTATGACTGTATAAAAATACTTTTCCATTTCAATTTAAAGCTACATTGTTATTGGATATTAAATTTTTTTGGGAGTCTTATATGGATATACTGTATCACATTACCTCTATTACTTTTTAGGGGCATTACACTTATACAGTAGTTATAAATAACACATATTTTTAGATTCTATTGAATATCAGGAATTTTTATTATACACCATTGGTGGTGTCCTATTGAGTGTTATCTCAAACCCAATTTGGGAAGTCGTTGGGTACCTCAATAGACTTTATATATGCAGGTAGAGAGCGAGGAAAGTGCCGACTAAATAATGCTTGACATATTCGCTAGTTTGAGTAGGGTATCATGAGATAGAGCTAGGATCACAATGTTAGTTGTGGATAGATCCTTTTTTGTATTTTTTTGTATTTTGATACCTATATTATATTGTCTATCTATATACATTTTTCAATCTTTATAGAGTCATAAACTACCATATCATTCTATATATGAGATTCAATTTTTCATTATTTATTTATTATAGACTTTTAGATGATTGATCATCTTCTAGATATTTACCTTCATAATCTATTTATTTTTGTGATTCCTACCATTTTTTAATACTCAATCATGAGGTAATAGTCTCCCCACAAACACAACCTTTGCACTTCTTCTAAGTAGAATCATAAGTAATATGGGGAATCTTTCCTGATTCAATGTGACCGACTAGCTCGGGGAATAATTTAGTAGTTCTTGGTTTGGGATGTTTCATAAGAGAAGTAATGTTTTACATTATAAATAAAAAATTTCAAGTCTGGATTAATCTTAAAGTAGTAGAAGTGTTACCCTTATAAAAGTGATGTGAATGGACATTTTGGATGTAACCATTATATTTCTAATAATGTTGAGTTACTTTTAAAATGAAATGGATCCAAAATAATAGAGAGTGGAAGATACATATGTGTTCGTCAATATTATCCTTATACCCTCATTTTTTAGAAAACTTATAGTGTTCTAATCCTTTTTTATCTTTTTATATTTTTACAATATCATTTATTTAAAGTGTAAATTAAATTGTAATAATAGTTTATAATGTTACTGAAAATATTAACATTGTATCTTTTAACTAATTGGAATCTTTTTATTTTAAAATTTAAATTCATTTTCTAAAATAAAAACATTCAGGGTTTGAAAATATATTAATATTGCCAGACAAAATGTGTAAAATGAGTATAATGAAAATAATGAATTTGTATGTTTTAAAATGTATTTATATGAAAATATAATAATTGATACTGATTTTTATTAGATAAATTTTTTTATAATAAAAAAATAAATGTTCTGTGTCTTTCCTAGAAATACAAAGCCCAATTTCAGAAATAAAATAATTAGTTATATGGAATGACCATAACCCATTTTTATTAAATAAACAATTTATTTTAGTTAACAAATTTTTGATAATTGATTTATAAGTTAAAATATATTTTAGAATAAATATTTTATTTCCTTAAAAACATGTTTTATTTTTAAATTTATATTCCAATCTTCTTGTATAGGCTTTCATAATGATAAAAGCCTAAAAATTATTAATTTCACAGGAACCATGTTTTCCCATTACATGTAAACCATTCTAAAAAAAGAAAAAATTCTATATTATGTAAATTTTGATGTGATGAATTCAAAATTTAATTTTATATTATCAAATATAAATAATATAATTTTTATATTTTTTTAATACATAATATATTGAAAATGAATCTTATTAAAAAATAACCTTTGAAATATTAATGCATATAAATTATTCATTTTACAAAAATAAATTCTATTTATTTATTTGTTACATCAATTTGTATTGTTGATTTATTTATAATGTTACTATAATATGTCATGGTTTATTTAAATTGTGTGTAGGTTCTAACACATGTTATCAAATATAACATCATTTTTTTCATCTATAAAATCATAATTCATTTGGAATTTATTGATTAAATACTTTGAATCATTGATAAAATGGAAAAAGATTAAAAGATCATATACATAAATTCAAAAATATACATCACTGAGTCTAGATTTGAGAAGGATAAAGATATTAGGGGAGATATAATGAGAGAATGTTGAACCAAAAAATAATTAAAACAAAACCATTTATTCATAATAATTATGAAAAATATTCAAAAAATAATTGTAGTAGTACTGAATCCCAAATCAAACTCAAAATAATCCATATAATAATAAATTATTATATTACTGTGAATATATTTATTATGGGAGTCAAAACATGTTTTCAAATAAATAGTTAAAAATTATCCTTAAAATTCATGGTTAGATATAATTTTTTAGATCACCATACATATTAAAAATATTCACATAGTGGATTGAAAAATAATGATGACATAGAATTTTATTAATGAAAAAAAAATTATAAAAACAAAATCATGTTCTATATTAGAATATTGAAATGTTTAAAATAGTTCCAGTATAAACTAAAACCCCACAACACATTGTTTCAATAATTAGAAAATTTATATTTAATGAAAAAAATTATTTATAAAAAATTTAATACATTATAAAGGGTAAAATATCGTAAAATATTAAAAAAAAATTAAATAGTGAACTTTTGGTAATTTATGCCCTTTTGAATTATAACACTCAATGAAATCAATATAAAAATAATAAAGAATATTATTAATCCTTTAAAAATTTATGAAATATATAATAAAGAATCATTTGGGGAATTAATGTGAATGATGAATAAATAATTATGTGGTATTTATTGGAGGAAATAAGATTAGTGTAATAGCTATATGATCACTTGTAATATTAATCTGATTAAAAAGAACATTTTTATTAGTGTTAGGAATAGTAACATGATAGTTTGAAATATAAGCCTACTCATTTGAATAGTATGTTCTCCTAAAAATAATTAAATGGGTGATAAATAAAATTTTGTCTAAATAGTTTATGAAAATACATAAATTATGATTCTATTTAAAATATCTTGATTATAAACTAAATGAAGGTGTTAGTATAAATTTAACAATGTGTATTTCATCTTTTCTATAAATAAATAATTTTTTAATTAATAGAAAATTATATTTTATAAAATAATTTTCATTTTTATAGTTATAATTATACAAATATTAAAGGTTTTTTTAATTATTTTAACAAAATGATTTATTTGGGAATAGTATTAATAATTTACATATCTAGAATGTTATAATTACAAAACTCAATAAATAATATTGACCTAATAAATTATAAAATTCAATTGTATACCAATACCATGTTAAATTATTCAAATAACACATCAAATTAAAATTCCAAACCTAAAAAGTATTTTTTAATGCCTAAAATATAATGTCTTCCATTATTAATCATTTTCCCATTGACCAATTTAATTTTTTAATAATCAAATTAATTTAATATATAATTATTTTTAACATAAAAATATAATTATATTTTACCATATTTAATTAACACTACCAAAACTATCATTTTTTTTATAGATATCACTAAAATTAGTTTTTATTGAATATTTTATGTAAATAAATCCACTCTTCTAATGTATAAATAGTCCCTATCCATCTCTATGGAAAAAAATTTCAATTCAACATAGAAAATAAAATATTATTCATAATATACCTAAATAATAATCCTTAGAAACTATAGGATTATTTTGGAGTTGTATAACTCCTTTAACATAAATATCTAAGGGTCATAAACAAGAAATAACCTTGATAAGGTGCTAAGATTACATCTTATTTCCCTTTAATTTTATTCGCCTGGTCACCAATAATTTTATTCTTTTCTATCATAAACAAATTATAAATTATTTGTTAGTATGATATAAATATGTTTATGCTATTAAACTATATTAATTATTAGTTATTCAATATTTTAAAATTCTATACATCATTCTCTCTTGTTTTGGTAATACCTTATTAATGGATAGCTGACCACCAATTGGGAAATTTCAAACTCAATACATAAAACATCTGTTACTACATGTAATGTTAGTAAAAATTAAATATATAATAAAAATATGCAATAAAATGTATGTTTAATTTACCATAATTAGTATTATTAATTTTTAAATGTAATTGAATAAAAAAATCAATGATAATTAGACAGAAAATTTTAATTTTGTCATGAAATCAGAATATTTCACCTTTAAAAAAGATGATTAAAATTTGAAATTGGATTATTAAAATTGATAAATGGTGAAAAAATGAACGTTGTTCAATTATTATATCATGTTTTAATAAAAATTATTTTGTTATATATTTTTAAAAAAATATGATGAAATAAAACACGACCATAATTAAGTGGATTCTAAAACAAAAGACTTCCTTGTTTTGTTATCTTCTTTTTATATTTATCTTATGTATCAATTTTTCACAAATGTCTTCCTAGATATTCCTTTACTATTATTTACATTTTTATCCTTTATATATAAATGAATCTAAATTATATAAATTATTTATAATCCAACTATAAATATTTTTAAATGACTTTTTATAATTCATATATTTTCTTTGGCAATTATTTTTGTCATTTTCCATTACACAATAATGATTAATTTTTTACCATTAAAATAAGATTTCCATAAATAATTGGGAGCTCAATAATTTATTAATTGAGTTATTAATTCTAAAATATTTATGAAAAAAATTTCATTCCAAGGGTTTAAATATTGATTCAAATGGTTACATGATTACTTTTTATGAGTAATACATGATTATGGGTGTTTTATGATGTAAATGACAGTCCTAGAATTATATATCCCTCTAATGAATTGAATAAATTGATATATTTCATGATTTAAATCTTATTATTCATTAATGTGATGCTAGATTTATTCACAAATATGATTTTATGATTTGTACAAAAATGTTATGTGAGAAGATGGTGCTATACTTATTCATTGAATATTTATAGGATTTGGCCAGTACATTAAAATATTTTACTAATATTTAGAAGAAAAATTCAATGAATTTTTTATATTATTCCATTATTATTATAATGATAATCTTATGCTTATGATTTCATGATTATTTTTATCCCTACCCATGTACTACAAATTCATGTCCCCTATTCTACTAATGTTATTCCTCCCATTTCTATGATATTAGTTTTCCATATATTTGAACCATATCTATATGTGAATACATGTATATATGAGAACATGAGATATTTTCAGTGTAACATTATGAAGAATTTAAATAATATTGAAATTATATTATGTACTCATGACTTATAAACCAAATTATACAAAGGAGATAAAATAGTAAAATTTAGATTTTAAAATTATTATATTTAATATTTTTAAAATAAATAAATAACAATGTGTACAAGTGTTGGGTTATTATAGATGGTATTAGAGGAACACATATTTCATTTGGGAATTAGGATAAGAATTATTATCATGAAAACTAAGGGTGTATGTAAATATAGTAAAATTTAATAATTTTTTAGGTAATCATTTTGAATATTCATATAGATAATATCAATATTTTTATATACAAATGTTAATGAAGTACATGACATGGATAAAGATAGGGTGAACTACCATGAAAAATGATTTTATGGTATTAACTGGATCCTAATTAAATATAGGACAAGTGGAAAGAACTGAAAAAATAATGTCATAATAATGGGGGCATGCTTTAATCCATCACATTCCCTTTACAAATTATTAATAAACGATATACAAGAAAAATTAATTAATTCATTTTTAAAGTTAAATTCTTTTGGAAGTATATAATTTTAGAATATATGGTTGGTATGTAAGATAATCATAATAATACCATGGGAAATTATTTTATAAATAATTTTTACTTGAAAATAAATAATTTTTCCATTTATTATTAACATAAATTTTTATCCATAAAATATTTATTTTTGAAAATGGTGGGAACCGGAGAAACAATATCAACTATTTTTAGGGACAATGAAATAATTCCATGAATGATATTCTTAATTAAATATTATATGGATTTTTAAACACCATGGTGGTACTTAACCATCCATACAATGTTATGAAAAATAATTTGAACAATGTTGAACACATATGTTTACCCAAGAATGAGAAATTAAAAATTGATTCATTTGTACAAACATAAACAATATCATTTATTTGATTATATAATGTAATTATAGTGTAATAGTGGGTTAACTACATATAAAATATATTTTTATGATTTTTTTCCAAAACTGAAATAGGCACTCAAGATGTTTATCAAAGAGATACACAATCTAATGAATATTAAACATTGATCATGAAAATGAATATAAAAAATAATATGGATAAAAAAGAGTGGGAAGAGTTTAAGAAAATATTTCTTAATAAGTATATACCATGACAACCTTAACTAAATATAGACAATAAATTATTCAATCCTTTTATAAAGTATTGTTCATCAGTCATATCATATAAGGTTAATTTCATAGGTCATGCAAGGTATGACTTTTATTTTTTTAGAAACTATGATGAAAAATAGATATATTAATTAATTTTTAAAAAACACAATCCAAAAGTATCTAGAAATCAAAAACACTAGGATTTATAAAGTGGTAATTTTATTCTCACTAAAAGTAGAGTTGGATTTTTGAGTATGATCCTAAATACATGGGGAAAAGAAACAAAATATGGACTTTCATGGTGAATGATAAAATTATAAATGGTCAAAGAATATATGAACACCGAATTATTAATCTTCCGAAAATAAGAAAAATAGAAGTTATGTCAATGGAATGAGGTAATACTTTTACAATGGTAGATAATCACATCACTATTATAAATGTTGTTGATAAAAAATAAGCTGACCAAAATAATCATAACACACATTTTACAAACATGATGTCAAACATAATTAAGTCAACAAATAATACATAAATACAATCAAATGATATTTTTCGGCTTATTTTATTAGACACTACAACCATTATACATTATTTATATAAGTAAAAAACATAAAAATTATTTAATATTCTTGAATGAATCCTTTTTCCCCATCTATATTCACTATACTGCATAACTTTTCATAGGGTAATAAATCAAAGGAATAGTTCATCATAAATCTATTATAAGTATTAAAAAATTAGTAATGATGTCATTACGATGTAAAATTCAATTGTAATAATAACAGATACTTATGAAAAAAACATGTTTCATATCATAATTGAATGAAAATTTGTACTCAAGGAGTAACAGAAAAGTATGGCTATTAAAAATGAATCATAACATGGAAATATGGTTATAATATAAACATGATATCCTTATAACACCATGGTTTATAACCAAGAAATTTTGAATATTATTACCTTGTTTTTTCACAAAGGTATCATAAACCATTACCAAGGAATGCTGCCAAGGTATAATATTCTTGTTACTTATTTAATTTAATTCATCACTCAATGCATAAGAGCTCTATTAGGGTTCACCATTCATATGACTAACATTAAGTGTGTCACATAAATCACATATAATTAGACCGTATATAATCATTTTAACACCTAATTATGATACATTAGTTTCTTTAATGTATGTTCCCAACTAAATTATTACATTGTTGACTATTTGAATACCCCTGAATGTAACCAGGATTGGGTAATCACAATATAATGGTATTGAAAAAAATTCATTGAATAATTTAGTAGAAAATGATTTCTTAATAGTATATACAAATTTATTAGTTATAAGGGAAAAAAGTATTTAATTATTATGGAATAATTTGGATAGTAATGAAATTATTATTTACATATGAAGGAATTAATAACTTACCAATCAAATTTAAGAATGAAAAAAATACATTAAAAAATTATATATGATTATAATACCTTATATTTAAAAGTGCATTATTAAATATTGAGAGAGACCACTTATAAGTATATAAGAACCATGGAGAGTCACTTTTAATGGGTAATGTTTGTGGACTATTTTTAAAAGTATTTGGAGTGTATATGGAAAGGATAATTGGTGGGCATTTATATGTGGGTATGAAGGGTTCTTATGGTTAAAATAAAGATTTTTGTTGTTATTAAGGATATAAAATTATTTTTGTAACAAATATCAATGATAATTTTGATAATAATTGTTTAAATGTTTGATGATGGAAATGAAATATTTGAAATATCAATTATAGGTATTTTTAGTGATCTTGTTCCTTTCCCTATAAATTTTAACCATTTACATTGTTTTATTGTGGTAAATATTTTTTACCTTAATAATTTTTTATGAATAAAGATTTAATTACCATTATATGTTTTTTTAGACATTAAAATTAAAAATATTAAATCCTTATTACATTATATAATTCATAAAATTGAAAAAAATATTTTTTTTGATAAATTTTTAAGATATATAAATAGATTCTTAGAAAAGATAAAATAGTGGGTCCAAAATTATATGCATGTGTAGAGACATATCCCCAATAATCCTAGAGATGGTGTAAACTACCATGACATTTGAATTAATACATAGAATCAAACCATGAATGAATTTTGAGTTTATTAATATAAGTTAACTAGACACATATATGATCATTACCTGACAAAATAGTCCACTAATTAAAACATAATTTTTAACTTCTTGTATAATAGGATAAATTTTATACATATACAATATCCAGGAATATATTCATTACTACACAACATTTAATCTTGTCAATATCGACAAAATAAAGGTGATACCATATTTTCAATAAGGGTCAAGCATTACAGAAGTCATAATGAATCATTGAGAATTGTCAATATTGCATGGAAATAACTGAAGGCACTTTCCATGTAATTAATAAACTAATGAGGAAGTTTGTAAAAAAAATTGAATGGTATTTAACTGAAACTCAAGATATTTAATCAATTAAATAAAAATGAAATTCATCCAAAGACAATTTCAATGGAAAAATACCCTGGAAAATCATAACTGAATAATGACTGTGGATAATTATTAATTATTATACATAATCATTCCATGTAACATAAAAACATGACCAGAAATACCTTTCACAATATTGTTTACAATAATTCTATCATGTCCTTTTAAAATAATATTTAAATTTATGGGTATAAACTATTTTATTCTTCATGGAAATAAACTCGATGTTTTTATTTCCAACTAAATTTTTCTCATGATATTAACTATGAATCAAGGGGTTTACCATAAATGGTTCCTAACATGTTTCATTCATGTACAAACAATTCCTTATATATCGAATGATTGATTATAATAAAAATAATGTCCCTTATAAAATATGTATATTGATTAATGAATAAGGATTTAACCAAATTTCTCCATTAAATCAAAGAAAGTTAAACATAAATAGTGTATGTAAAAATGTTATATGGTTTATAAAATAGTCATATCTATGATAAATTATATAAATATTTAGGGGTAATTAAATGTTCAATGATAATAGAATCTTAGGGAATAATTAATGAACTATAGAATTGCGTTTTAATTCAACCCTTAGTAAAATAATTCAACAAAAATCTAGAGGATGAATAATGATTGAATCAGTAAAATATAACCTTGTTTGAAGAAAAATAAAATAATTTTTTAATTTTTAAAGAGATATATTAAAAAAAATTAAAAATTATTGAGGAAAATATTCAATTTTATTTGAAAAAACATGTGAAAATTAATTTTCATTGAAAATAATTTTAAAAAAAATTATTAAAAAACTAAAATTTTAATTATCTAAAGGAATATTAAATAAAATGATGATGGGTGTGTTCATAAATGTCTTAAAAGGAAAAACACCATTTCTTTTTCAAAGTAAACGGTTATAAAAGTTCGTTGTTTGGGACGTGATAAGAATATTCATTTTAACAAATTGGTAATATAAAAAAATGGTTAAAATTTCTCATATAGATCATTTTTATAAATGTTAAAAAAATAACACTATTTAATAAAAAATGATTATTTTTAAGAAAAAATGTTCTCCGACTAATGAGCGATATGAATATAGGTTTTATTAAAAAACGTTTATAAAACATTTGTGTAAAAATTAATGTAAAAATTGTAAAATTAGTTGAAAAAGGTTACAAGTTGATAAAATAGAATAAATTTAACATTTTTATTACACTATGATAAAATAATTTTCACTAATAAAAATTCATGTGCAATAAATTCTGAATAAAAGGAGATTGTAAAGTATACCCTTGAAAGGACCATAACATTGTAGTAATAATTAGTAAATGAATATAGTGTGTGTGTCAGATTTAAATCCAAATAAATAATTTTAAATCCAAAAAATATATAGTGAAAATTTATAATAAACTTAAACATGTAATATTAAAAAAAATGGGAATGTAATATAACCCAATGAAATTGAATCGTGTAATTAAACATTTATACAACTTGGTATCTTTTAAATAAAATCCCATAAGAATAATTAATTCAAATTAATACTCTAAATAAAATGATTATATAATTAATCATGATATAATATATCAAAATTGGTAGTATACACCCAACAAAAAATATGTAAGTGGTAAAAATGACAATTCTCTCACAGATGTAAAAAAGTCATATAAAAATCTTCTACTACACATTTTATTTCAGGTGAATATCATTTATCCTCTTATATAATGATTTTAATCATGAAAATAAATTTAAAAAATATATAATAACTTTTATAGTATAATATGTTGACTTCACTATAATATATTTTTAACTATTTATTAATAATATTTCAATATTTTCAATATTTTTCTTGTTAATTCCCTAGTTGTTCGAGTATGTTTTGACATGTTACTTGTTTTTATTCTTATATAGATCATTATTTCATCAACTCATGAATTTAAAGTATTTTTGAATTATAATATTTATCCATTATATATTTATTTAGTGTAACCTAAAATACTTTCAGAGATGAAATGAAATTTATCATTTACAGAGATAGTAGGGGGTACATATGCGTGAACGCTATTTCCATTTATTCATCGTATTTTATAATATTGAAAATTAAATGATATATATATATTATAATTAAATAATAATATATATTTCATAAAAGTCTCATTTTTTTATTAATGTCATCCTTAATACATTCCATGTATATTTTAAACGAATCACATCGCTTTTAGGAGGTGATAGACCACACATCCAAAAATGATGTTATTATATTATCAAAAATAGAGTTCATAATGGTATGTGTTATATAAAAATTAAATATGCACAATGAAATTTTAAATAATATTTATATCATATATAAAATATAAATCAATCACTATTTAAAACCATGTGTGGTGGTAAATGGAAGAATGGATGACATCAGTTCGTGATGCAATAGTATGTTGTACACATGCAAAGTGATTGTGTATCCAATTTTGATGTATTAGTGTGAAAGTTTTGGTAAAAATCTTTTGATAATAACATATATATATATTTAATACACTCATGTTATTATATAATAATTTAATAAAAATAATGGAATGGTCTGAGAATGAAATATAATGAAATTGATCACTATATAATGTTACCTTTTAACCAGGCAACTCTATTTGGTTTATAAAAAATGACTTCCATGGATAGTTTTCTACCAATGGTGATACCTATATGATAATTGGAATGATATTTTGTTCTTATTTGATATTCTATTTTGTGAAAAAAGGGAATGAGGGGTGTGAAAAAGTGGGAGGTATGCATTCATTTTTATAGTGGAGGAGGACTGGAATTCATATAAATTTTTTAATCGGGAAATCCACCGACGTATTTACCAAATAATGTGTCCCAATAATGAACCATAATATATATATATATATATATATATATTGGAGTATTGGTATGACATATTTCCATCAAATGTCTTTTATAATATATTCTATGTAATTTTGGACCTACTGTTTAAAGATTAGTACCTTATTAATCTAATTTTTCTCTAAATCATAGTAATTAATTTTAATCACATCTGGTAATAATTTTTTAATATAACTATGATAGAATTCATAGAACATATAATGTATTCTTAATAAAAATATGTAATTTAGTATTACATTTTGTGATCAATGATGTGGTATATATAAATTAAAAATTTATCTCATAGACTAGACAACAAATAGAGGTTATAATGTAAAATGTTCCAAACGTTTCTATGATATTTTATTCAATAGCAATGTGAAATATATTATATTGACTTAAACTAGATTAAATGATTTAAATTTTATGTAATTATATTTGAAAAAAAATTTATCAGTTATTTTATCTTTATAGATAAATTAAAAGAAAAATAAATTTGCAATTAAAAATCATTATTTTCACTATTATTCAAATAATGAAACAATAAAGAAAAATACAAAAATTCACAAAAAGAAGATAAATTTGGCATTCAAAATTCACAAATGATGTTTATTAGGACATATATTAATTTTTAGAGTTCAAAAAAGTGGATTTAAAATGGGGTTTCTATTAAAAGGTGGTAAATTTTAATTTCAAGAAAAATAAAAAATTTAAGCATAAAATAATATTTATTCATAATTTATGCTTATCAAATATTATGGATGAATATATAAAATAAATAATTTAATACATTACAAATATACTTCATTAATATTAGTATCTAATAGAAATTAATCTATTTATTAGGTTAAACACCATTGTAAGCATCAAAACATTTTATTTATATTTAATGGATGCATATTTTTATTTCTAATAAATTTATTACCAGTGAAATAATTTTATATTGGTATAACCCATATATTTTCAAATTATATTTAATCCTATTAAAAGTTTATGTTTAATTGAAATTATTTATCATATTATATTTAAAAATAATAACTTAATATTATATTTTTTTCAGTAAAACATTTTCTTACATACAGAAAAATAAATCTAAGAATGTATTAGTTGCGTCTGATGCAACAAAAATAAGTATTTCATGTATGAAATTCATTAGAAAATATTAAATTTACTTAAAATATTAAACATACCATAATGTGTCAATAGATAGTGTTCATTTCTTTGTTTTTTGTTGCATGTCATAAACGCTATCAAATAAAAGATACACTTTTAGTACCTTTGTGGTGTTACATTCTCTCCACTATAAATTAATTGAGAGATCACAATTCACACACTATCTCAAAAATATATGATTTGATATTTGAAAATCCCACGAACAAAGTCCAACATTGTTTTAAGTGTTAATAAAATATCAACTTAGTTAGATTGATTGATATGTATAAAACTCATGTGGAAAAACATGTAACTCGGTATTCAAGTAATATAGCATTTGTGGAAAGTGAAAAAATTTACATGGAATGAGAGTGTAAATATTTATGGGGTGTGATTATGTTCATCCATCAAAAACTAGTGAATTATCAATGGAATGTTGAGGGACTCAAATCCATAAATATATGATGTTTAAAAGACCATCGATTCAATCAAAATAAAGGTATTTGAAAGATTATTTTTATTTTAGGATAATTTTTATAATGATGATGAATTATTTTTCTACATATTTATATATGGAAATATACATACTGTTAATATTTGTATAAAAATTTCTTCTTTTTTAATTTTACGAATTTCAAATTAATCCATTACATCAACAATTGGATATCAAAATATTTTCTTTCATTAAATAGGTACTTAAGTGAACTTTTAATAGACCATAAATCCAATTAATGAGTTAAAATTATTTCTATTAGTCTCTCAATATTCTATAATGTAAACATGGATTATAAATTAATATCAAATAATAAAAATCAACACTACCAGTTCATAATTAATATTTATTAATCAAATTGTTTAACTAAAAAAATTAAACATTAACAATTACATTGTGTAGGCCATTGGTAGCAATAAAACTCTTCTCATCCTCTAGAAATTGGTTCAAACCCCACCTCCTTCTATATTTTATTAGTTTCCCCCCGAAATATAATTTGTTAATTTTTAAAACCATATTAACATTATTTAAAAAATATGATGGAAATCCATTAAAATTGCTCATTAAATAATCTTTTCCATTTGATATTAAATATAATAATTTTTTTTAGTGACCAAAAATCATAATTGACTATTGATACAATGTCATTAATGATCATAATAATACTAATGTTTATCACTACCACTAAATAGATGCCTATTAATTTAATGGAATTATTCTTCAAATAATTTTTACATAAAAATACATATTAAATTAAGGAGATATATTTTCTTGAATTTACTCCAATGTATCATTAATCAAATAAAACCTAAAGATATGTTTAAGAAATAGGACTTCTATTCAACTATAATCTCATAATCCCATGATATAATCCATCACTATTTAGTTAATGAATATATATGTGATTATAGAATGTTACACAATACTTATATTTATCATGATTCTTATATCTAATATAAATTTGTAAAATTACTTCAATGATTTAATTATAGATTCTTCATAAATGCTAAAATCAATTTTCCCTAACCAATGGTTTAACCTTGTTAATTAGTGTTCATTATCTATTCAAATACTTCATAAGCGTGTGTAATGAAAATGTGAATTATCTTAAGAATATCCCCTGGGAATGTCAAACATGGATCATAGTAATGCCTAATTTCATATAATGGGATATGATCAAATCATGCCCATAAAACCTTCTCATAGTTGTTAAATCTATGTACATCCATTCCAAAACCACGTCCATAAGTTGTATAAGAAATGGATGTATTTCTAGGAAAATTACAAAATCTCTACATTACCCAATATGAGGATGTTCTCGTATACTCATCCTCAAATTTTATCCTATGGTTATGTTATATAATCAATGTTTAACTGTATCTATTGACCATGGTTACTATTAAACATACGCTGATAACAATTATAGAGACCCGACCCTAGTAAGATAGAGTATTTTTCTACTACCATTACATTTTAATGAATAAAATAAATTTAATCCCTTAAAAATAAAGTATTTATTAGTATTGGTAAACTAGATACATACATGTGTCTTACATTAAAAATGAATCCACCAATTACAATATATTGTTTTTTCTTTCTATGATTTTATGAAAACATTATTCCACCAACGATATATTATCATATCATTCTTTGCACACTTCATTGAACCCTAGGAAATGAAACAAAAATGGGTGATCTCAAATGCTCGGTAACGGTCAAGAATAGAATATATAGTTAAAAATAAGTTATAATAGTTATTATGTCAATGTAACAACTAAATACAAATTCCTTGTAATCAATAAAATTAGAAGGATGTTCATAAAAAAATTTCAAGGGAAATATCTGATGGAGATTCAATTTAACTAATGAATTGAGAATGAAAGTCATCAATAGATAATGTCAACTAACAAATATCATGGATAATAATAATTTATTAAAAAAAATGTAAATTCATAATTATAAGATGTCATGTATCCTAGTCACGTGATATATTTATCGTGAAAACCTTTTAGAGGATGATTTAGAATACTACTTTCAAGGCCATTCACAATACTGTTTAATTCTACGAGTAGAAACTCATCGATTCCAATAGGAAAAAAACATAAAGGGTTTCTCACAAGCTAAATTTATCTTATAAGACTATTGATTAATCAATGGGATTAAATTAAATTGTCCCTAATCCATGGCTTTCATATTCAAAGCATTCCTTATATATTGAATGATCAATTTAATTAAAAATAATGGGCCTTATAGAATAACCATATTATTCAACAGATATGGATTTATCTACATTCCCTGAATAAATAAAATTTCATTTAATGTAAATATCATATTTTAAAAGGTTATTTGGTTTATGAAATGAATATATTCAAAGTACAAGATATAGATAATTTGGAGAAACAATATGATTAATGATTATTGAAAATTTATTATTTCATGTGTTTTAGATAAATTAATCAATTAAGTAAATGTAAAACATATCCTTGTTCAAATAAATCAAAAAACATCAACATTAAAAATATTTACAAAATCAATACAACATATCCCATGTAGAGTAAAAATATAATTCATTTGTTTTTGATGAATGGAAAAGTTATCAAAAGAACTTTTAAAAATATTCATAAGGAAAATATCCTCTTTAGTTAGAAGTGTTTTTGAATATACATTTCTTTTTTGATCACACTAAAAATATTTTATTTAATAAATATCTTTTAATACATACGATGTAAGATTTAAATAATGGATGGTGGAAAAATATGTACAAGTAATACTAGGTAAAAATATCTTTCCTTTTGAAATGTAAAAAGGTTACAAAAGTACCTTGTTTAGAAAGAGAGAAGAATATACGTTTAAAAACATTTTTAAAAGAAGTAATGGTAAAAAAATCAAAAATAATTATTTAAATGATAATTTTTTTTAAAACCATTTTCGAAATCAAGGAGTTCTGAATAAAATACTTTGTGTGAAAAAATATAGAAATGATGTTCAGTTTTTGTAATAACATTTGAGTAGCAAATGGTGGAAAATTTCAATGTTAATTGAAAAAAGTCATTAGTGAATAGAGAGGATGAAAATTAATGGTTTGATGAAATAATTATCTAATAATTTTTCCTAATAGATATTTATGAGAAAACAATCACAAATAAAATGAGGTCATAATGTATACCCTTTAAATGGCCATAATAATGGACTAAGAATTAAATAATGAATATGATTTTGTGTAAACTTTAAATCTACATAAAACAAGTTTAAATACATTTATATATAGTAAAATGGCATTACACACATAATCATGGAATATTAATGTAAACTATGTCATAATATCACATAATGAAAAGTAATCTGGTTATGAAATTCACTACCACTTGGTAACATTAAATACAAAATCACCATATGAAAATATAATTAAAATTGAAAATTAATATAGCATGAAGAAAAAATAATTCATTATATAATATATCATAATGTGTATTATATACACCACAAAAATGAAGTGAGTGGTGAACATTTTTATTAATCTTAAATATTAATAAAGTGAGATAAAAATATTTTACCTTGTGTTTATTTTCAGGTTAATGTATTTTATCCTATTGTTTAATGATTTTAACCAGGTAAGTAACATTAACCATAATCAAAATCATATTCATAATAAAATATATTATAATATTATAATATATTATTACCAATTAGTTAAAATTCTTTCATTATTTTCATTATTTTCGGTGTTACTTTTCCAATTTTTTTAGTATGATTTGACAAGTTAATTTTTATTATTATTTTCTTACTCAATGATTTAATAAACTATTAAATGTAAACATGAATTTAATTATCTTATATACCTACTATATATTTCTTTATATTAATTCATAATATTTTGAGACTAGAAATAAAACACACCATTTATGGTGACATTAGGTTGTACGTACATATGTACGCTACTTCAATTTCATTCTTATATTTTAAAATAATTAAATGTAAATTATATATATGTATATAATAATTATATTGTAAAATTTATTTCATACATTTTACATATTTGTTTAATAATATTGGATACATATCATGTATAGTGTGAATAAATCACATTGATTTTTGGAGTCAGTAGTCCACAAATTCACATACGATGTCCTCGTATTCTCACAAATGTGGTGCATAAAGGTTCATGTTAAATTAATATTATAGAAGAATAAATATAGAATAAATAATATATATATTAGATATAAATTAAAAATCCATAATTTCTTCCAAACCTTGATTTTAGAAAATGTAATAACGAATGACATCAGTTTCTGTGGTAAATAATATTAAAATATGTGGAATTAAATAACATAGTCTTACTAGGGGACCCTGTTATTAAAAATAATAAAATATATATTGATAAACTAGTGTTATATTACATATTGAAGGAAATGACATAGTCTTACTATGTGACACTATTATAAAAAATAATAAAATATATATTCATAATCTAGTGTTATATTTTTAATTGAATGAAATAATAAGACATTTCATTCCATCCCACATAATAAATCTTTTAAAAAAATAATTTGAATAAAAATTCAAAATATATGAGGTTTTTTAAAATTATCACTTTTTTAGGATCATAGGTTTCCCCATTAAACCTAAGATTTCTCTAAAAGTCTTTCACTAGTCAAGTGGTCCTAATTCTAATTTTTTCACTTTGATCAGAAATTTTGATATACTTTTATTCAAATTAATTTTTATATTCCAATTCGCTTAAAAATATTACAGTTATATACATTAGAAATATCATATACTACCCTAAACTAGATATATGGAAGTCCGTATTGAAATTGTAATGATTTTCAGGTAGATGTAATTGATAATAGGCAACGTGAAGACATTCTATAATCACCCATGGTCTAATGTAAATTAAAAATTGTCTCCCTTCATTTAAAACCAGCATTGACACTTTACATGGTTATATTTTGAGGAATCCATGATCCTCAACATGAAATTCTATATCATTCATTCTATAGTCAACATTACTCATTTATTAACTATATGAATCCTTGATATGTTAGTAGACCACATTAATATTACTTATAGTCTCTTTTAGAATGTGTAGAACTAAATAATTTCCTTCAAAATATTCATTACATCTTATTATTATCAGCAAAATATTTAAATATATGGGTTCATTCATTTAACACAATGTGTTTGATAAAATTCAACATATGAAAAATACCGCTCAAATTAACAATGTTATATATAGAAAAATTTAAAAAAATTAAATATTACAATTTAAACCAATCAATTAATTTATCATGAATGAATAAGAGTATCTACATTATGAAATATATGTATATTGAAAATAAAGGCTTCCTTTAATTTGAATGAAAATTGAATTGTTTATCCACAATAAATAATAATATCCTTTTTTATTTAGAAAATTATTTTATATACATTATTATTTTATGAAATATGAATTTACATTCCAATAAAATATAATCCAATGATGAAAAAATATATTTTATATGAATTACTATTTTATAACAATTTTATTCGGATGTGATTGGTAATATATATTGGAATGGTTAATATTTTCAAATGCATATTTTCAAATATATTTGTTTTACTATTGTATAAATTTTTATTTAAAATAAATATTCTCAAATTTTATAATATAGAATTTAAAAATAACCATATTTTTTTATTCATTATAAAAATATTTTCACAATATTATTTTTTAGAATATTTCTCAAAATGGTTTATTTTTATGTGAAAGTAATGATTTTAGAAATTGAATTCATTATTGAATTATTAGAATATAATATAGAAATGGATATTATCTAATGCATTCATAATATAATATATATATATATTAATTTATAATTTTAAAATAAAAGTATATAATTTACATACTGATATTTTAATTTTTAGAATATTTATAATATTTTCAAAAAATTATGTCATTAAAAACTATGCATATTTATTTAAAATTTTATTTTTCTAAATTTGGTAATTTTAATAAAAAAATTAATATTTGTAACAACTTGGTCAAATTATTATAATAAAGAATATTTTATTTATATGCATAATGATTCAATTACTTTAGGAAAAAACTAGTTACCCTAGTAAATGATAAAAGGATAAAAGTTATAATTCATGGGTAAAGGTCCAAAAACATGATAAAAAATCCATATTTTAATTTATAAGGTATTTGTTGAAATTATATATTACTCAATCCATTATACTCAATTTTTGATCTACGTGACTTGTTCAACATGTCTCCCATTTAAATTGTATTGAAATATTTTCAAAAATGAAATTCTCACCACATATTAAATGGTCATTTCTCAAACCAATTAATGAATTTATAGGAATTATGTTTTCCCCAAAAATACATATATTATTAATTCCACTATAATAATATTTTACTCTATTTATCTAATTTTCATAACGGTTTATCATATTCCAACCATTTTCAAGGTATCTCGCAAGGAAATAACAATGTGCTTAATGTGACAAATTATTATTATTTTACATCTATGTTTTCTATTTTTTATATTTAAAATATTATTTTTTATTACAAATTTAATTAAATTAATATTGTTTATATTCTATGTATATTTATTCTCTAGTAATAATTCTTAATCACCCTTTCCCTTTTCTATTAAGAATAACAAAACCATATATTGTGTGTTGTGCAAACTACGACCTCCATGACCAAATTGGGGGTTTCCTTCAAAAAATTCAAGTATTGTCTTAAATATTATATTAATAATTAATTTTTATATTTATATCTTTTTTATTATCAATAGATATTATTCCATGTCACTCATTTCTACTGTTCTATGGAAAATTAAATCGTCCACCATGCGTTCATGTGGACTACCACCATCATGAAGTGATTTTTTTTTCATTTAGGTTTTCATATATTCATTATATGGATTGAAATGATAATTATATTAATGGTTAAATATTATTTTCATTATATCATTATTTTTATCATATGGGAATGTGGAGAACCAATTTATTAAATGGTAAAAAATGATTATTGTCAATTCATTCATTAAAAATTAGTATACTATGAGGAAATTGAGAACCACCTTCTAATTATTCTCGTTATACAAATTATCACAACTTTATTATTTTTTAAAATTCTAATATATCACTTTAATTATTACTAAATAATATTATTATTTTTATGTTGTAGTTATATTGCAACTAAACCACCACATTATCACCTATTAATCATGGTAGGTTCATGTTTGATTCTATTTTACAACATATATGAACAATACTAATAAATTATGTCATGGATGAAAATGTTGGATTATTTATTTTTATAATATGATATAAATTTGTAAATAAGTTTTTCCCTGGTATGGTAATATAAACATTAAACTGAATAATCAATAAATCACCTATTTTTTAATTAGAATCATTCGAAAATGAATTTAGTTTAATTTATATTCATGGTTTATAACCAAAGCTACAATAGAATTAAATTATAAGATTATTTATACCAATTAACATCCATTATATTACCATAGACGGTTAAATAACTATGTAATTTACAAATATAATATGAAATGTCCCGATCTGGATGCCACTAAACTGGTGCTTCGATCTGGTGGGTTATGAGGCCTTAATGGAACCTCCCAATACATTATAGGCTGCCGACTAGTTGCGAGGGCCTATCTTGTGACCGTGGGGAGATTATTCCCTAATATCAGAGTAATCAAATAATAGGAAAAGATATCTATCATACAAAGTAGTAGACATATAGAGTCTATAAGAAGTAATCAACTAAAAAAGAACATGTAGTAATAATAAATAAAATGTTTTAAAATAATGAATAGATATGTCACACAATAAAACACTGATCATACAATAGGAAGTCCATACAAATACATATGTATAAGTGAAACTAAATGTCAAATAAAATGGCTCTACTACTAACCCTGAGCCATAATACATACTAGGTCTATAGAAACAATCAACTTGCACCAGCCAGATCAAAAGAACTCATGACCAGCTCCACCCAAACATGCAACCTTAGTACTTAGCCATGTGGGCAATGAAGAATGTGATCAACCTGAAAAAATGTTTCAAGGTCTACATGTACACCAATGTTCATATAAAGGGGTGATAACAAATCTTAGTAGGACAAATGATATGCAACCTAAAAATATGCTTCTATAAGTGTATGAAAAAGAAACTACTCAACCTTATTGTGACAAAACATAAAAGGAATGTAAAACCAAACATGAAACCCTATTTGAACCCTAGGTCCATAATCCTGGTCAACTGGGCAAGTTACACCACGTATATCCATATCTATATATTACTACAACTATAGTATGATACCTTTAACTATATACATAAATATTAAAATTCATGAGTATGTGAATCAAACAACATGAAACCACATTATCAGTCAGTCATTGGGTCTATGATCCAGATATTCTAGATTAAATGTGCAAGGTTATTGAGATAAACATCAGGACAGTCAATTCATTTACCGTAAAGTCAATTTCTAGGTCCGCAATCCCAATCTGCATAAGAATTTGTCTGAAAAAGTCAGAAATGTCTATGAGTAAATAACGTCACCACATGGGGATACTCATTTTACACCTAGGTTCACCCATAATCACCTATAATAATTGAAACAAGGTTACTATATTCCGATAGTAAATCTTGATAAATTTCACTAAAACCAACTACGACCTATGTTGAGAAATAAAATGTCAAACCCCAAGGGCCATATCCATGGAACTTATCCAAGGCATCCACATAAGTTTGTTCCACTTAATCAACAATAAATTCAATCAAGTCCACACTTTATAATCAATTTCCAAGCCATGACATGCCGAATCCAAGGATCTTTTCCATGGAATCCTCACTGATTCCTAGGATCCTCTCACTGGAATCTCAGTATAGGAACTAATCGGAGTCCTAGGATAATGTTAATAGAACATGTCTTGTGAATATCCAAGCTACCCAGATCCAAGTGGTTGTAAGGCCCAAGTAATCCCATGGAATTAAGACCCATGAAGCATAATCAATATAAGAATCCACTACGATATCATGATGCAATGAGAAAGACCCAAGAAATCTATAAAATCATATAATCTATGAGACCATAAATGGAATTACCATATCAGGGAATCCAAGTATCACTCAAGGCAGACAACACAATAGATCTCTTTGTCCGTCCAACACATTCTTAAATGGGACTCAAATAATCAATAAAGGAATAATAGAAACATCATGTATAGCTCAATAGCCAGATACTAGGAAACACCTTGAGAAATTACAAAAAATTATATATCAATATGTATATATATATATAGGCTCAGCATCCATGTACGAGGTAGCACCTATGGGTATACACTTAAATTTCCTATATAATATGTCTCAGATGCAAGATAGTAGGTAAAATTCTCAGGGCATCCCAATAAGAAATAAATAACCTAGGAAATATTTATGGTCATTCCAAAATAAATAAAGACACCTCACATTGCACTCAGTAGAAACCAACCAGGAATGTAAAGATCCATGCATGACATATGTGGACATTAAATTTAATTTGAAGAATACTTAATACATAAAAAATAGTTTCCCAAAAAACGTATTAGTTTAGTGTCTTTGGAAACTATGAACATAGTCTTCTAACATGGGGAAAGTTCTTCATCTTCTTTCATAAAGATTCTCCCCTTTTTTCCTACCTAAAACCATTATTTATGTCTTGGAAACAAGATAACATAAATACGATGAGTTAAAATGCGAAGTAAGGGTAAAAATGGACAATATAAAAAAACCATAAACATTTGAACATAAAAACATGAACATAAATTTTGATCATAAAAATTGTGTTTTGTGAAATAAATCAACGTTGTATATAAGGCATGGATCATAAAGGAAGGTTATCCATGATAGAATAGCATTTGAGTAAAACATGTAATTGTTAAAATCTAATAATAACATAATATTATTTCCATATTATCCAAGTAATTATATCTTATACCATCATAATTGACATAGTCCATTACTAAAATGGGTTTAATTGTCGTTCTAGCGATATATTACTGAACCAGATATACTTGCGTTCTAGCCCTGCATTACTAATCCAGAATTTCTCTCCATAATATTAATGTCAATCTAATTATATATAAATCATTACCCAATGCAATTTATAGATAAATAAGTCCCACACAAATTATAATTAAGTCATTCTAATATGTTCCACAAAACATAAATAATTCCTCATAGAATTACCCATGAAATAAAATGGTATTCTTAAAATTCATTTCATTATAATATAATCCATATAAGTTAAATAGAAAACATAATGAGAATTCCATCATAAATACTAAAAAATATAAGTAATTATATGGATAGATACATACCCTATGTCATCTTTTATGAAAATGTATTTTGATAAAACACATAAACTTACTTCCTGAGAAAAGTAACTTTTCTTCTTTAGAAACATTTTCTTAGCAAAAATTGTTGTGAAATTTTAAATGAAAAAAAATTAATTAAAAACGAAGCTGAAATACTGAAATGGATTATTATGGAAATAATTCATTATGAAAGCATAAAAAAATTTCATGTCGTATAAGTTAAAAAAACATTCTCCTCGTACTTTTGTCAGAAATGTTAAAAGGTACCTCCTGTGGTTAAAAATAGAAGGATTCATTCCATACCATGTTGTAAAAGTATAAAATGGATTAAAATCGCTCTAAACATTAATATATGAATAGTAACAAATTTAAAGAAACATTATTTGGAAACATGAACATGGATGATAAATTCAACCTTATTAAAAATATTTTTATAAACAATATTTGATAAAAACGAGATTGCAATATTATCCCATAGCTTAAGTCTGATTTCTTCAATATGTTTCTGAAATTCATATATAGTATGTTTAAAAATATAATTAACTTTTAACAAATCATTAATAATATTTATGAAATCATATATGATTCAAATATAACATTATATTAGCTATTCATTTGTCAATTACATGTTAAAACACCATTTTGGGTAAAAATCGTTTTATTATTCGTACTTGTTTTGAATTTTTATTCTTGATATTATTACTTATATAATTTTGTATGTACTTATATAATGTAAAAAATTATTTATATATTATGTATATTTATCATATAAATATATATATATATATAATTGATTGATAAACGAAATGGAGTACACTGTTCATGGAGACAGTAGGTCGGACGTACACATCAACGTTGTTTTCATCTCCTTATTAAATTGAATGGAAGATAGTAAAAGATATATATATTTATATATAAATAAATCTTGTAGAATTATTATGTAATATATTTTATTATTATTTATTATATATATGTTGAACTCACCTGTTTTGATAATCTCAATTATGGTTTAATATGCTTGGATAATCCTATCTATATGTTAAATTATGTTGACAAAAATATCAAAATAATAATTGAAATATGTTAATTAATGTTTATCTATGTTTATAAGTGTTTGGAAATATTACTAACTCAATCTGGATATGTTTTTCAAAGAACATATAAGTATTATGTTTTTGAGTCACCGATATAGACATAGTCTACCGATAAGCAAAGATCACTGATAGATAGAGTCTACTGTTATATCAAGAGCTACCGATACAGACACACCTACTAATACAAGTCTAATGATACAAACAAGTATCTACTGATATGAAGTCTACAGATACAGACAGAGCCACCAATATATAGAGAGAGCTACCAATACATGTAGCCACTGATATAGGTCAGTTACCAAGAGAGAGAGCCACCGATACAAGAATTCTACCCATATAGTCAAGATACCGATAAAAGGAGCTATCGATACAGAGTGGCTTTCACTAATACATAGTCTACAGATATAAAGAGTAATAGTTACCGATATAGACCTACTAACTCAAGTACACCGATACAAGCTCACTGATACAAAGAGATACTAATGGAAACCAGTCACTATTTCTCGAAACTCTAGTTTTATTGTTTATTTCGCAACAGTCATATTTGATGATTTTAATTTAACTGCTATTAATTATTTAATTTCTGTTGAATTTCAGGAAACCATACCTCATATCTGCAAAAGTAATCATACTTTTTTTTCAGACCACTTATTCTATAAAAGGGAAGACAAAACCAGCGATAAAGTGACGATGTGAAAAAGAAGTTTTGACACAGTGCTGTCAAAAAAGTGATATAAATAACAGCTAAATAACAAAAAAAAATTATATGAAGCTGAAGGGAATTGATGTGCTAAACGATTACTGTAATCTTGGGCAAAAAGCCTAATATGATGAAATCAAGGAAGTGAACTGTGATACTCTGTTTCTCAGACAAATTTTAGTGAAGGACTCAAACAATATCAACTAAGTCCAAAAAGAGTCTAGAGCTGCATTTCCATCACATAGATTCTTCTACTCACATCTCAATTTTAATATCTCTATTGTGAATTGATTATTTACATTTCGAGTAGTGTGTGTGCTTTTTTTATTCTTAGACACACACTAACAGCTGAGCATAACTGGAGGATATCTAATATACTCACTCAATCTTTATAAATCTTTTGATTCCATCTTTCAATTGTGTTAGTGGTCAAGTGTGACATGGATAGCCTATGTGTTATTTTTTTGGTTTTTCCCACGAAGAACTATGGTAGAGGTCATAGGACCTGGTCAGTCTGAGTACTGTTGTAAACCCTGATCCAGGGTTTGGATCATAGTTTATATAAAACTGTTTGAGAGGACTATGTCTTGGCTTGAGACTGAACCACTTCCTTAAACCTGTTGTGCATCCTATTTCATTTTTAACTATATATTATATTCTAATTCTAAGTAATTTAAATACAAATCTATTTTAAAGTTATTCTTATAGTTAAAATAGCATGTTTTTGTATTTATTGTAACCTTGTAGGTTAGTTTAAAAGGCTAGTCTAATCTTCAGATTAGATTAACTGAGAACTAATCAATCTCTTGAGAACCTAACTGAACTGTTACTGTATTACAAATTCACTACAGTTTAGCTTGTTAATTAAAATGGGGTATTTTTAATATAAATCATTTAAAAAAAAATTTAATTTGAACTAAATTCACCACCCTTCTTGAGTATCCATTCCGACTAACATTTTGTATCATAGGATTTTTATTAATAAAGGATTTCCAAACACTCTGTCTTTTAACTGGGATTTTAGTTGTATCTTAAAGATCTTAAATATCTGATAGTTCTAAATTTAATCTCTTTAAATATATTTTCTAAAATATAATTATGGATAATATATTAGAAGGTTTCTCTACCAACATGCCACATTTCATTAATGGTGTTAATTATACCCAATGGAAAATCAAAATGAAAATTCATTTAAAAAGTATAGGATTTGTTATTTGGTCTACTATTGAATCTGTGTATGAGACTCCAAAGACTCCTAGTGCTACGTGGGATGATGCTACAAAATCTTATTACAACAATAACTGTAAGGCCATGAATTCCCTTTACCGCTCTCTAGGATATGAATATTTTAAAAGAATTTATGCTTGTAAAAAAAGACATGAAATCTGGGATACTTTGGATATTTCACATGATAGAACAACCATTGTGAAAGAAAGGATATTAAACACTTACATGATTATATATGAAAATTTTAAAATGAGGCCTGATGAACCTATTTCTTACATGTATCTCAGGATCAACTAAATTGTGAATACAATGAACTCACTGGAAAAAGCTATTATTGAAAAGGATAATATCATGAGAATACTCAGATGTCTTCCAAAAAGATGGAGAGGCACTTTAGTTTCAATAAGATAGTCATGTGATATAAGTTCACTCCCTCTTAAAGAGTTAATTGGTATGCTGATGATGTATGAAGAAGAACTAATGGTAAAAAAAGGGGAAGATGATGAACCTAAGAAGAGATCAGTGAAATTTAAGTGTACTGCCTCAAAGAGCAAGGACAAGGAGAAAGTTCACATAGCTACTAAAAGCTAAACATGTGGAGGTTCACTTTCAGATAGTGATGAAGAGATGTCTCAAATAGCCAGGATATTCAATAAATTATATAGGAATAAGTAACTTTTCAGAAAACCATACTATAAGGGTATGTATGACCAATGAGGTGATTAGAAGAAACACTGGAAGAAAGCTGATAAAGATGATTAGATAATCTGTTATGAATGTAAAAGGAAAGGACATATAAAGGCTGACTGTCCAAAATTTAAGTTCAAGAAGAAATATGACTACAAGTATAGAAAATATAAGAAATCTATGAAGGAAATATAGAGTACTTCAGAGGAAATCACAAGTGAGTATGAGGCTTCTGATTCTGAAAAGAATCATGAAAACATGTGTTTTGTGACTAAAACATCTGAGGTACATGTCTCCCCTATGCTGAATGATTATTATTATGGGAATGAAAGTGATTCAAATAGTGATAACAATATGACCAAATCTGAATTAATTGAAAACTGTAATATGTTATAAGATACTTGTAATGAGCTGAAAGATAATTACAAGTCATTGAAGAAACATTATTCCTTGACTAGTTCAATTAAATCTGATCTTAGTATAGAAAAGAAAAAGAATACACAACTGTTAAAGGAGAATATTCAACTAAAATTTTTCAATGAGAAACTTAGAATATACGTAGAGAAGTTCACAAATTGAATGAATTCTCTAACTCTAATGCTTGGAAAACAAGTTGCAGCAAAGTACAGGACTGGTTTAGGATACCAACCTGGACAGAAACAGCTTGTTAAGAATAAATTTAGTTTAAAAACATGACAGTTTGGTGCTACTTCCCTTTCTGGAAATTTTGTGGCTTTATGTAGATTTTTATATTCTACTAGACAAAACAGAACACAATATTCAAAATCTTTTGAACCTGACAGTTATGAGAAATAGATTAGACAAATATGGATGCCTATGGTTTTTCTTGCTAACCTATCTAGACCCAAGAAAATATGGGTACCTAAATAATTTTCTGTTTAAACCTGTTTTGTAGGAGACTTTCTTAAAAAGATCCCATATGAATATATGGTACTTGTACAATGGATGTTAAAGGCGTATAACTAGATATTACTCATGTTTCAAAAGATTAATCAAATTTTATGGAGGACATGTCACCATTGGTGATAATTCAAAAGGAAAAATCATCGACTTAGGCCATATTGGTAACACTGATTCAATTTTAATTTCTATATTATTATTTTTTTATGGATTAAAATACAACATGTTATGAATTTCTCAGTTTTGGGATGATGGTTTCAATGTTATATTTGAAAATAATGCTTGCAATGTATTTGATTCAAAAAATTATTTGGTATTTACTGCCTTGAGAAATGAAAATTTATATGCTGTAGATTTAAACTCTTTATCCAAACAAAAGGTTACCTATATAAATGCTTTTCATAAAGAGTATTGGTTGTGGCACAAAGGATTAGGACACTAAAATGTTCATTCAATTAAGAAACTAACTATGAAAAATTTAGTTAGAGACCTACCTCAACTAAAATTCCCATTAGACAAAGATTGTTCTTCTTGTCAAAATGGAAAGAAACATAAAGATTCTTTCAAATTAAAGAAACAGGATTCAACTTCTCAGCCTCTCGAGGTGGTTCACCGGGATTTGTTTGGTCCTTCTATAATTTATAGTTTGAATGGGAAGCACTATGTTTATGTCTGAGTAGATGACTTTTCTAGATATACTTGGGTATACTTTCTTTCTCACAAAAGTTTATCTTTCTATTATTTTATTAAATACTCCATGTCTGTAGAGAACCTTAGTGGACTTAAGATTAAGATCCCAGGAAGTAATCATGGCCATGAGTTTGAAAATTATGATTTTGAAACCTATTCCTCACATAATGGCTATAATCATAATTTCTCTACCCCTAAGACACCTCAACATAATGGTGTAGTAGAAATAAGTAATAGAACACTTCATGAAATTGAAATAACTATTCTTAATGAGTATGACATTCCTGTTTACTTTTGGAAAGAAGCCGTAAATACATCTATTTATGTTATAAAGAGAGTCTTAACTAGTCATGTTCTTAAAAAGACCCCTTATGAACTGTGGAATAATAGGAAGCCTAAAGTTAGTTACTTCAGAGTTTTTGGTTGAAAAGTCTTTAATCTCAATAATAAGGATAATCTTGAAAATTTCACTTCTAAAAGTGATGAGGTAATCTTTATAGGTTACTCTATAACTATTAAATCTTATGGAGTATTTAACAAAAGAACCAAATGTGTGGAAGAATCAGTACATATTAAATTTGATAAAACTGATCTGCAAGAACCTAATCCATCTCTTCAAAATCATGAAGAAGATTTGTCTATTCTAGACCTTAATAATAAAAGCAGTGAATCTGCTGTAAAAACTAGTAATTCTAGAAATTTTCCAGATCCTGATTCTGTTAGAACCAAACCTATAGACGAACCTGAATTCTCTATTTCTACCATGACTAGACCAACTGGGATTCTAAAGAACCATCCTTTAGATGATGTTGTGTTAGATTTGGATAGATGGACACATACTAGAGCTTCTCTAAGAACCCAGGTTGATCATCAAGCCTTTCATTCACAGTTAGAACCTAAAAATATAAATGATGCAATCAATGATGAATTTTGGGTAATAGGTATGCAATAATAATTTAATCAATTTGAAGAAACAAATTCTGTGAATTAGTTGATAGACCTAAGGACACTTTGACCATATGCACTAAATGGGTTTTTAGAAATAATGTTGATGAATCAGGAAATATCATTATAAAAAAGGCAAGGTATGTTATACAAGGATATAGTCAAGAGGAAGGAATAGACTATGAGGACAACTTTGCACCTATAGCTAGATTAGAAGCTATTAGGATTCTACATGCCTATGATGCTCATATGAATTTCAAGTTATATAAAATGGATATTAAAAGTTCTTTTCTTAATGGTTTTATAATTGAAGATGTTTTTGTTGAACAAACACCTGGATTTATTCATCCTCATTTTCCAAATTGTGTTTTTACACTTTCTAATGCTTTATATGGTTTTAAAAAATCCCCATGAGCTTGGTATGATAGAATTGGTAGTTTCCTTATTTAAAAGGGTTTTTCTAAAGGGATTGCTGATCCAACATTCTTTATTAAAATAATTTCCAATGATATTTTGATAGTACTAATCTATGTTTATGATTTTATTTTTGGATCTTCTAAAAATTATTTGTGTGTTGATTTTTCCAAGAGTATGAAAAATGAATTTGAAATGAGTTTAATGGGAGAACTGAAATATTTTCTTGGAATTCATGTTTTTTAAAAATGAAAATTTAATTATCTTAAATAAAGGTAAATGTAGAAAGGATATTTTAAAACATTTTGGTCTGGATACTATTAATGAAACTAATACACCTATGAGTACTATTTGTATATTGGATGCTGGTGAAACTAGAAAACCAGTGGATCAAACCAACTACAGGGGTATGATTGGAAGCCTACTTTAACATACTGCTAGTCTGTAATGACCCGTCCTCGGGGCCCGTACCGTGACTACCCCAAGCCCGCCTTCCATAGGCCAGGGGCTGGCGACTAGCTCTAAAGGTGTAAATTCCGATAACTAGGAAGGCATTGCCTTTATAAAAGTAAACAAAACACCACAGAGTACAAGAAGAAGTAAAACACTAAGTAAAAAAGAAGTACTGAAAAGTAAAGGGCTAGAATACAAACCCAACTAAAAAGTACAGCTAAAAGTGAATGAAAGTACAACAGAAAAGACAAACAGCTAAAAGAATAGAATTAGCTCATGGGTCATTCTCCTTGGATCCTACATGAAGGGTAGGTACAGATAGTGCAGCTATTGGATTGTCCACCACGGATCATACCTGAAGGGTAGGTACAGATATCCTCCACAACGCTCTCGCCCGTCAACCTCCTCCGAGTATCGCCACGTCATGAAGTCCACCTCCGTATACCGACTCAACGTGAGATCCACATTCGGGTACCTTCCATTCCTCAAACACTCGGCCTCTATCAGCGATGCCCATCGTCTGCAACCAACACAACGAGGTGCGGGCATAGCCCATGCAGGGGTGAGTATAACGATACTCAGTAGGGACCCTGAGACCCTCAAGGTCTCACTAAATATAACAAGTATAACCACAAAGAAAGATCTCAATAGATAACCTCTACTTAGGTATATACCCATACATATACCTAAGTTATCAAGTAAACCATCTCCATCATGAGAAAACACAAAGATTATGAAATCAACGGATAACCACTACCCAGGTATATACCCATACATATACCTAAGTTATCAAGTGACCCATATCAATCATGAGGTAAAAACAAGATCATAGACTCAGCTCAAACCACGATTTTCATTATTGAAACTGTAACTGCTGATCAGCCTTGTCTCTAGAGTGTACAGTGATCCTGTCATGACTCCAAGGTAAAGCTCACAACCGTAACTGCTAAAGAACCCCATCTCTGGAGTGTACAATGATCCTTTCATGACTCCGAGCTACTGCTCACTAACCTAATACTACTGAGGTACTCCTCCTGTCGAGTAGCGCGGGTCAGCCACCCAATCACAGTAGTGCTTCCCGCCGGGGTATGCCACCCAAACACAGTATTGCACAACCCCTAATAGCCTACAGAGGTACTCTCTGGACGAGTACCGCGGTTCTTCACTGTCACACAGTAGTGCTCCGTCCTCCATGGGTCTTCACCCAAACAAAGTAGTGCTCCATCCACTGGGCTAATCGACTCACTCCAAGTCGAGTCGATCAAGCAGTTGTCAGGTCTCATCTGGCTACACGGTCTCCATACTCCGTGTGCTCGTCTCAGGGAGGGTCTGCTCCACGAGCTACTGGTCGATACTCTGAGTATCACATAGTCCCACGAAGAAGTATCTCAAAGGACCTCCTCGTCATAGTGGTCTCAACGCAACAGACGACACGTCAATCGGACCCCAAGTCTCTGAGTAATTAGCCTTTTCATCCTAGGGGCCTGGTTGGTTTCGTCTGTGAACCAAACCGGACATATCTCAACTGTACCACGAACTCTAATAGGGTATACTCATAGGGACCATTTCTCAATGTGATCACCAACGCCGCTGACGGTTCGTCAAACGGATGTCCGGTCTGAAAGTTTTCAGCTTTTCCGTTCTAGGGGCCCGGTTGGATTTCAGGTACAATCCAACCTCGCCGTATTCCAACTGCGCCCAACCCTTAGGTGAAGTAATCAAAAAGCTCTGTCTCATCAAGAGGAATCCATCAAAGTCGACGGCACATCTATCGGACGTCCGGAGCTCAAGATATAATTGTTTCCGCTCTGAGGGCCCGGTTGGTTTTGTATCCGAACCAACCCGTCCGTACTCAAATTTCTCCAAAACCTTGAGTGTAATATACTGAAACGACTGTCTTGATCCAAGGATTTCATAGAAACTGACGGTGCATCGATCGGAGGTCCAAGGCCCAACATATGGGCATTTGAACGGAAACTGCCTGAAAATAGGGGGTTTGGGCCCAGTCCGACCCGGCCCGAGACCCCCTGGGGCGGCTCGAACCGGGTCGACCCGACCCGGGTCTGGGTCCGGCCCCACAAGGCATGGCGCATCCCGTCCTGGGAATGGCCTGGCCCGGCCTGGGTAGCCCGTGCCGGCCTGGCGCTGGTGCGGCGCCCGCGTGGCCAGCGGGTGCGGGGGTTACAAACCCCCACGGTCGATGTAACCGGCGCAGCTTTGAGCCACGCCGCTTCACCTCTGGAATGGCTAAGCCATTCCGGTTCGGCGTGCCGCTGCCGCCTTCCGCGGACCACAAAAGTTGCTCCGGTGGTCCGTTTTCAATTCTGTCTTCGCTTGCCGTCCTCCCGAGACTTGCCCTTCGCTGCAAGGCCTTCAAATCGCCCCTGCAGACCGTTCATCCATGGTCTGAAGATCCGTACACAAAATAAATAAACCGCGTCTCTTCATGGTTTTCTGGCGTGGTGTGATGGCTCCGTGGCTTTGTTCGGCTTCAACGGCATGGCGCGACGGCGCTGCCTATTCCTTGTCGCATGATCCCGCGCGATGCGACGACACCGCGCCATCCCCATTCCAAACCACAACAAGGTCCATAAAAAAAAGGAGGAGGGTTGGTCGTGTTTGTGTGGTCCGGCCCCTGCCCATTAATCTATAGAAAGTGGTCAAATTTGAAATGAGGAACGATGATAGAAGAAATCACAAACAACAACAACAAAATCCCCCACCTTGAAAAGACGTCGCATGTCGTCAATCCATGGGAAAAGGCAAGCGTCACGATGATCGGTCGTCGTGGAGGATCGGTGTCGATTTCGTTGTTTTCAGAGGAAGAGCCATCATCGATGGAAACGTTCCTCACGGTGGTGTCTCCTCCCTTGTCGCGGAGGAAGAAGAAGAGAAGGCACGTCGTCAGTGTCTTCACGTTCTCCGTCGGTGGCGTTCTTCGTCGAAGAAGAACCGTTAATCGTTGAAGATGCGTCGTTCTTCGTCAGAGGGAAGTTCTCTTCTTCTTCACACCAAATTTCTCCAAAAAACTCTAGAACGTTGTTAAGGTTTTCTCACACACCAAAATCTACAAAATAATATCCCATGATATTATTTTTATTCAGACCTCGAAGATTTTAAAATTCAAACTAAACCACATAATTAATTAAAGTTAGTTGGCATGAATAAAGAGGAGAGAGGGAGAGGTGAGTGGTCCCACATTAAAGGGGTGTTTCAAGGGGTTATGGGGAATGTGAAAAGGTGGGGGATCGTGTGGGCCCCACCTCTCATTTATTCTCCCAAGGGTATTTAGCAACCCAACTTCCACACAAAGGATAAAACTATTAGAAGAAAAATAAAATTGGATTTCAAATTATATTTATTCTTCACTTACACCTCCAAAATTAAACAACTCCTCCCAAGAAAATGCACCTTCGGAAAAGGTCTTATTAAGAAATTACCAGCGCTGCAAGTTCATCGGTGCCCTCGTATTTCAATTCCTATCACCGGTTTAAAAGTTAGCAAAACCCGCTCATTCGTTCATTGAACGTACCTGAGCCTATGTTCGGAAATTAATTCTGGGCACACCGGGCCTCAGAATCTGGCGCCGTCAGAAACTACATTCTTGAAAATTCCCAAAGAAAATTAAGAAAAAATTTCCCTTGAATTTTACAGGTCATTACATTACTCCAACCTCAGGGATTTACATCCTCGTAAAGCTTTAACACAAACTAGGGATTCAAAAGTGGTACTGATCACGAATCTGAGCCTTTCGCTCCCATGTGCTCACCTGGAGGTTCTCGTACTGCCAGTGAAAGCACACCCAAGGAATTGACTGTCCTCATAGGATCTGCTCCTGTCGATCCTAAACCTCTACTAGAACCCCGAAAAAGTCACCCCATCACAAAAGTCTAGTTCCCCATGGTCGATGACATGTGTCGGTTCAAGCATGTATCTCCTCAGTTGAGATACGTGGAAGTCATCATGAACCCGGTGAAACTAAGGTGGATGGGTCAAGCGGTAAACCACCTCGCTTACCCAGCTGAGGACCTATAATGGTCCGCTGAACCTTGGAGATTACTAGCCGCCTTGGCCACATCTCCGTAAACCTCCTTGAGGTGAGAACCATATAAGGACGTGGTCGTCATCCTTGAACTCTAGAGGATTCCTGTCAGCTCTGTGCAGTCTCATCATCCGTGATCCATAGGCTATCACTGCCCACTGCTACATTAGGACACACCCGAGTCCGGTCCCTATTGCTTCGCAGTGAACTATGTATCCAACGCCCACAGGCTGGGCGCACTGATCAACCCAGCTCTTGAAACCTCTCCTGGAAGTGGTGCTGCAACTCTGGAGAATTTTGGCACAAAAGTATGTTTGACCATCTCCTGAGTGATCGAATTCACCCTCTTATACATGTTTTCATCATGTCCTGCATGGGTTTTCCTTTTCACCGACCAAGGAAAACCCAAACCCAACATTGTAGATAAACCACAACCTTTTTGCCTAATACAGTCAATCTGTGTACGAAATGTGGATCTAATCCATAGTTAGACCAACTTTGTAAGGCCTCGACACTGCCACCAAGAGATTCCAACCGAAACTCTCACCTCATGGGTCAGATCACACTGTCGGTGTAAGTGTGATTATCGAGTCTCATCCCAAGGTATCTCTAGAAGTGAGGGTCAAGTCTACGGCTTACCGGAAACTCTAGGTCTAGGACAAGATTTGTGGAAGGAAGGAATGATTTGTATCAACTTCTGTTACTATGGAAGCTAATAGTGGACACAAACTACCCCTCAAATCATTCTTAGAGCCATTGAGTCACTCTCCTTGACCGCATGCAGCTACTCTCTTCCCCTTCCCTTCAGCTCCCTGAGCCTGGAGGGAACAACAAAGGTGGGTGGTTGTAACATACTGGTATGTACACCACCTCATGCTGCTCTCCTAGCTCTACCTCCATGTCTGCTACTCTGCAGATTTATCTATCCTTAACATTTCCTCTTATTGAAACATTCACATGCCCAAGTCTCTGAGACTGGAAACAGTTCACTGTGTTCCATCTTCTAACATTCTCTAGCTGTATTCGTTCACCCAAAGAACATTCAACCACAAGGTTCTCTCAAGCACCCTAACATGAGTAGGAATTCATAGAGGAAAAATTTATGGATCGGATATCCTTAAACACACCACGTTCATAGGTCCGAGCTCTTTATCACTGATCGAATCGTATTCATTGAGTACCCGGAATGTTCGGTATGCCTCAATGAATACTCAGATATCGACTTGTCGTCCTGCTGAAGCTGTATAAGCTCTAGAAAACATTCTGCCACCTCCTCAAGATAGTCCTCAGCCACCTGTGAGTCGGGCTCACCTCGGAACTTGATGGTATCTAATGTTGGAACACGTATATGGAAGTAAGCCTACATGTGTCACCTACCGGTACAGCCGGTTGTAACTACAGACTAACTGGTAGTGATGTATAGCTGACACACTACCCGAAGGCACTATCTCAGGCATCAGTCCACGTACCGAAGCATCATCGCTATGCAGACCATCCTCATGGTCACTCATTGGAAAGCACAAGTAGCCAAGTCCACCATCCACTCTACTGATGTATCAGCTAGGCGGAAAACTCTAGCAATCGCCTCCAGCTAGTGCTCTGCTGTCTGGGAATCTGCCTCGCCTCGTAACCTCAGAGGCAGCTGCTGCTAGAACTCGTGCAACGTGGTCTGCTAGCGTGCACAATTTGCTAGTAAGGCTGGTGGCATCTGCTGCCCAACAGGTGGTGGTGATGCTGGTACACCACCCGAGGGTGCCAACATAGTAAAAAGGGCCCCACATCGGAGCCTCGCCACTCGGTGGTCCATCATCGAGTACTCTCTCGAAACTCCAAATAACTGTCTGCGTGGAGACATCCTGAACAGATGTGACACGGTCAATGATTTATACCTGGTGAGATGACCTGGTATGAGATGACTTTAAAACTCTTAGAAACACACAAACAATCCGTGTTTTTCATGCACATAGTCGGAAATCAGTAGTCATGGTCCTGGTGTACGGATACATCGGCCACCGTACCAACATTGGACTCCCTGAACTGAAGACCACACTCGGTACCCTTAACACTATTGCTTCAAAAAAAGGGAATATCATAGTTATAAGTTCTGCGGTAGAACCGACTCATCTGATACCAATTTGTCACGACCCGTCCTCTGGTCCCGTGTCGTGACTAACCCAAGCCCACCTTCCATAGGCCAGGGGCTGGAGACTATCACCAAAGGCGTTAATCTCGATAACTGGGAAGAAATTGCCTATATAAAAGTAAACAAAACACCACATAGTATAAGCGGAAGTAAAACACTAAGTATAAAAGAAGTGCTGAAATGTAAAGGGCTAGAATACAAACCCAACTGAAAAGTACAGCTACAACTGAACGAAAGTACAACAGAAAAGAAAGCCAGCTGGAAGAATAGAAATAGCTCATGGGTCGTCCACCTCGGATCCTACCTGAAGGGTAGGTATAGATAGTGCAGCTCCTAGATCGTCCACCATGATCCTACCTGAAGGGTAGGTACAGATAGTCTTCACAATGCTCTCGCCCGTCAACCTCCTCCGAGTATCGTCACATCGTGAAGTCCACCTCCGGATACTAACTCATCGTGAGATCCACCTCCGGGTACCGTCCAGTCCTCAAACACTCGGCCTCTGTCAGCGCCTCCCGTCGTTTGCAACCAACACAATGAGGTGCAGGAATAACCCGTGCAGGGGTGAGTATAACGATAATCAGTAGGGACCCCGAGACCCTCAAGGTCTCACTAAATCCAACAAGGATAACCACAAAGAATGATCTCAACAGATAACCTCTACTTAGGTATATACCCATACATATAACTAATTTATCAATTAACCCATCTCAATCATGAGGAAACACAAATATTATGAAATCAATGGCTAACCACAACCCAGGTATATTCCCATACATATACCTAAGTTATCAAGTGACCCATCTCAATCATGAGGTAAAAACAAGATCATAGACTCAACTCAAACCAAGACTTTCATTATCGAAACTGTAACTGCTGATGAGCCCCGTCTCTTGAGTGTACAGTGATCCTGTCACGACTCTGAGGTACTGCTCACAACCGTAACTGCTGAAGAGCCCCCTCTCTGTAGTGTACAGTGATCCTCTCACGACTCCAAGCTACTGCTCACTAACCTAAGACTGCTGAGGTACTCCTCCTATCGAGTACCGCGGGTCAGCCACCCAAACACAGTAGTGCTTCCTGCTAGGGTATGCCACCCAAACACAGTAGTGCACATCCCCCTAATAGCCTGCAGAGGTATGCTCCGGACATGTATTGCGGGTCTGCACTGTCACACAGTAGTGCTCCGTTCGCCATGGGTCTGCATCCAAACAATGTAGTGCTCCGTCCACTGGGCTAGTCGACTCACTCCAAGTCGAGTCGGTCAAGCAATCGTCCAGTCTCAGCCGGTTACACGGTCTCCGTACTCCGTACGCTCATCTCTGGGAGGGTCCACTACATGAGATACAGTTCGATACTCCAATAATCACAAATTCCCACGAAGAAGTATCTCAAAGGACTGCCTCGTCATAGGGGTCTCAACGCAACAGACGGCGCGTCAATCGGACGCCTGGTCTCTGAGTTATTAGTCTTTTCGTCCCAGGGGTCCGGCTGGTTTCAAGTGAGAACCAACCTGGCCGTATCTCAACTGTACCCCGAACTCATATAGGTTATACTCATAGGGATAGTTTCTCAACGTGATCACCAACGCCACTGAGGGTTCGTCAAACAGACGTCCGGTCTGAAAGTTATTAGCTTTTCCATTCTAGGGGCCCGGCTGGATTTCAGGTGCAATCCAACCCGGCCATATTACAACTACGTCCAAAACTCAGGAAACGTATTCCAAAAGATCTGTCTCATCAAGAGGAATCCAACAGAGTCGACGGCATGTCAATCGGACGTCCAGAGCTCAAGATATAAGTGTTTCCACTCCGAGGGTCCGGTTGGTTTCATATCTGGACCAACCCTACTGTAGTAAAAGTTCTAAAAATCCTTGAGTGCAATATACTGAAACAACCATCTCGATCCAAGGATCGCATCTCAAATGACGGTGCGCCGATTGGAGGTCTAAGGCCCAAGATATGGGCATTTAAATGGAAACTGCCTGAAAATAGGGGTTCGGGCCCGGTCCGACCCGGCCCGAGACCCCCTGGGTCGGCCCGAACCGGGTCAACCCGACTCGGGTCCGGGTCCGGGCCACAGGGCACGGCCTGGCCCGGTGGGCGCGGCCGGGCCCGGGCTGGGCAGCCCGGCCGGGCGCTGGCGCTGGCGCGACGCCTGCGTGGCCAGCGTGTGTGGGGGTTACAAACCCCCACGGTCGACTTAACCGACGCAGCTTTGAGCCGCGCCGCTCCACCTCCGGAACGGCTAAGCCATTCCAGTTCGGCCTGCTGCTGCAGCGGTTCCGTTCCATTGGCGCACCGCCGCCGCCTTCCACTGACCACCAGAGTTGCTCCGGTGGTCCGTTTTCAATTCCGTCTTTGCCTGCAGTCCTCCCGGGACCTGCCCTTCTCTTAAAGGACTTCAAATCGCCCATGCTGCCAGTTCTTCCATGGCCCGATGATCCGTCCACCAAATAAGAAAACCGCGTCTCTCCGTAGTTTTCCGGCGCGGCGCGACGGCGCCGCAGCTTTGTTCGGCTTCAACAGCGCGGCGCGACGACACCGCGCATTCCTTGCCACATGATCCCGCACAGTGCGACGGCACCACGATATCCCCATTCCAAACCACAACAAGGCCAACAACAAAAAAAGGGAGGATGGTCAATCGTGTTTGTGTGGTCTCGCCCCCTCCCATTAATTGAGAGCAAGCGGTCCAATTTGAAACGAGGAACGACGACAGAAGAAATCACGAACAACAACAAAAAAATCCCCTACCTCGAAAAGATGTCGCATGTCGTCGGGCCACGGGAAAAGGCAAGCGTCGCAATGATCGGTCATCTCAGAGGATTGGTGTCGATTCCGTTGTCGTCGGAGGAAGAGCCGTTGTCGATGACGACGTTCCCCGTGGTGGTGTCTCCTCCCTTGTCGCGGAGGAATAAGAAGAGACGGCACGTCGTTGGTGTCTTCGCGTTCTCCGTCAGAGGCGTTCTTTGTCGAAGAAGAACCGTTAATCATTGAAGATGTGTCGTTTTTTGTCATAGGTAAGTTCTCTCCTTCATCACACCAAATTTCTCCCAAAAACTCCAAAACATTGTTAAGGTTTTCTCACACACCAAAAGCTCCAAAATAATATCCCATGATATTATTTTTATTCACACCTCAAGGAGTTTAAAATTCAAACCAAACCACATAATTAATTAAAGTGAGTTGTCATGAATAAAGAGGAGAGAGGGGGAGGTGAGTGGTCTCACATTAATGGGGAGTTTCAAGGGGTTATGGGGAATGTGAAAAGGTGGGGGCTCGTGTGGGACCCAACTCTTATTTATTCTCCCAAGGGTAGTTACCAACCCAACTTCCACACAAAGGATAAAAGTATTAGAAGAAAAATAAAATTGGATTACAAATTTTATTTACTTTCAATTACACCTCAAAAATTAAACAACTCCTCCTGAGAAAACGCACCTACAGAAAAGGTCTTCTTAAGAAATTATTGGCGCTACGAGTTCATCAGTGCCCTCGTATTTCAATTCCAAGCACCGGTTTAAAAGTTAGGAAAACCCGCTCGTTTGTTCACTGAACGTACACGAGACTAAGTTCAGAAATTAATTTTGGGTACACCGGGCCTCGGAATCAGGCGCCGTCAGAAACTGAATTCTGGTAAAATACCAAAGAAAATTAAGAATAAATTTCCCATGAATTTTATGGGTCTTTACAAAGTCGACCTGATATTATGTTTAGTGTTTGTATGTGTGAAATATTTCAATCTATTCCACAAGAGTCAAACTTGATCGTTGTTAAAAGAATTTTCAAATATCTTAAACATAATATTAACTTTGGATTATTTTATCCAAAAATACAACCATTCAATTTAATATGTTATTCAAATGCTGCCTTTTCGGGTTTCAAGTTAGATAGAAAGAGTACTTCTGGAACATGTAATATTCTTGGCAAGTCTCTCATATCGTGATGTAGTAAAAAGCAGAACTCAGTTGCATTGTCTACTGCTGAAGCAGAATATATTACTACTGGTAGTTGTTGTGCACAAATTTTGTGGACGAAACATACATTACTGGACTATGGATATCATTTTATACATGTATCTATAAACTGTGATAACACTAGTGCGGTCAATATCTCTAAGAATCCTATATCTCACACTATGACCAAACACATTGATGCAAGGCACCACTTTTTGAGAGATCATTACCAAAAGGGTGATATTACTCTTGAATTCATAGTTACTGAACATCAATTAAGTGACATATTCACCAAGCCTTTAAGTTCTGATATGTTAAGTTACTTTAGACATGAGTTTGGAATGATAGACTTTGTAGAAGAAAAACCGCACTACTAGAAAACCTGATTGTTAGGAAAACCTCAACATTAGAAATCCTCACTGCTAGAAAACCTCACTCTTTGTAAAACCTTAACGTTAGAAAACCCCACTGTTAGAAAAAATCACCGTTTAAAAACCTCACTGTTAGAAAACCTCACAGTTACAAAAACTCACCATTGGAAAACCTCACCATTAAAAACCTCACCGTCAGAAAACCTCACCATTAGAAAACATCACATTTAAAAAACCTCAACGATAGAAAACCTCACCATTAGAAAACCTCACCGCTAGAGACACCTCAATACTAGAAACACCTCACTGATAGATAAACCCCACCGTATGGGTTCTCACTGGTAATTGTCATCGATATGTCATGCACTGTCTGATTTTCATTTTCTTCATCTGAAACTCTTATTTATTTCAGTATAATTATTTTTAGTACATTTCGATTCCTAAATGATAAAAACTAAACCTTAGTCACATTTCAATCCACCACAAATTATCCTATCTTCAATCCTCACTTCTTGAACCCCTGCATTACACGTAACCCTCTGTTCTTCGATTGGAGATGGAAAGAACAAAACTCCCGATAGTCAGGGATGATAGTGATGTTCCATGTGTGGCGAAGCAGAAAACCGGACCTGAAGGTAGTGGAAGTGAAAGTGAAACAAGGTCATGGAAGCGTGCAGTGAACCCGCATTTGCAGAATAGAGAAGTAGTAATTGAAAAGGAACTCAATGAGGAATGACTCTTGCCTAGCATGTAATAGGTTCTAATAGTCTTGGAGGAACAAGGATGGCTCTAATTTTTTGAAAACAACAATGGACCTCATTATACAAAGTTGGTTAAGGAGTTTTATGATTTTGTTCGTTTTGAGATGTCTCAAGAAGAAAAATAATGGTTTCATTGGTGAATGGAAAGGAAATTTTTTTTCTTCTGTTGAATGGGATGAATGTCTAAATGTCTCACATGAGGGTGTATTTGAGTAAAAATAAAAGACAATACCTCCTACCAGTGACATTTTTAACTGTGAGGTTGCTTTAGAAGAGCTCACCAGTAGTGGAAAACAAAGAAATGTAGTGGCTATTGAGATGGATGGTGAAAACCGGCTGTTATTCAAATTCATTCAACATGTACTAAGTCCAAGAAGAGGGGACTGTGAAAATCTGAGATACCAATATATTTATTTGTTGAATTTTCTAAGGCATGGTGTCAAGGTAAATATGTGTAGGATGTTGAGGATCCAAATTGAGGATATGACCAGGAAGAAGCCAAAATCCAATGATTTATTCTTTTCAAAGTTGATTTAGATAATGATCAAGGTGAAAGGAGTAGCTGAGTATCAGGATTGGAAAGTAGTTTTGAGGAACAATTTTTGCATCACAAGTAGAATCTCTAAGTATATGAAGATTGGATGGAACCCATGGAGAATGAAATGGGTTATTGATGATGAGATGGTGTATGATAAGTTCAACCCTTTTGACCATCCAAATAGGCCAAGAGACAGAAGAGATGATCCTATAAGAGATGATGAAGAGTAACCACAATATAGTGATGATACTGATGAGGAAGATACATCAGTAGCTGATAGAGGGGATCCAGACTTTCCTCCATGTCTAGTTTCTGAAGTTGTATCATCTGGAAAGGAAACTATGTTGGGATTAAGCAATTAAAAAGCCTCTATTGATGAGGAAGACCATCCTGCTCTAGAGAATGAGGAAAAGGTATATGAAAATAGAGAACATATTTCTAATCGTTTAGATGAGAGTATTTTGAGCTTATGTCCACTGATTAGGAATTCTGTTATTCCTGAAGAGGCTATTTTGGTTGATATGGCAGAACCTGCACTTATTACTAATGAAACTCTTGTTTTTTGGAATGGAGATGGTTGTGGAGGAATCTTCTAAGGCAGACCTGCCTGCTCAACCTTCTGTTGATATACATGTTCTGGTGAATGCACAGATTGAGGGGGATCCTCCTATTAGACATGTTACTGTTTCAGTAGCTCATGAGATTGAAGACTGGGCCGAAGACCAAGGTTTTGTAGTTTTTGGGTTGGACTATCCTGATTCAGAAGATGAGACACCCATCAGTAGACCACCTATCAATTATAATCTCCCTTCTGAAACATTACCTAAGGATATAGTAAGAAAATCTGATTTAAACAAGTTGAAGGCTGATCTCAAGACATGTTTTATGGAAGAGATGAGAAGAATGGAAGCCTCCTTAATATCATCTATTCAATCTATAATGATTGAATCAGTATCTGGAGATTTGGATGAAGTCAAGGCCTGCCAAGATCAAGTTTCAATCTTAGAAGAGGATGTTAAATCTCTAAATAAATAATTTGTCTCTCTAGAGTCTTATGTGAACTCTAAATCTCAAGTAGAAAAGGATTTGGAACTGGTAAAAAGTTTATCTAGCCAGATGGTATCAGTTTTTGAGGAATTTAAGAATTCCATGGGTCATCATGTCAGCACCCAGGAATCTGTTGTGAAAAATCTCATTTGTGGGATGACTAAATATTTTGTGGGAACAGTAGCCTTTACTGTTGCACCTCTGAGTACTACTAGGCCTTCTTTGGATATTAATCAGATTCTAGCTGTGATGAGAGAAGAGATTAGACAGTCTTCCACGAGTGGATCTGTAGACTCTGCTACCTTGACCCATGTGTTGACTACCACTAGGTATATAGGGAATTTTTTTAGAATTTAATGAGAGAGGACACTGCTTCTCAGAAAAAGGTAAAAGACAAAGTGGATTACTATTTACCAAGGGTCTACACTAAACATAAATTGAACAATCATTTCAAGATTCTGTTAGATAACTTGAAACTAACTCTAGTCACTCAAGCCTTTAGAGAACAAGTAAGAAAGATCATGTATTTGACTCCTTCTCCATACAACATTATGGAGAATAAGGAAGAATTTATCTATGCTATGGAAACAGGAAGAGGAATCATTATGGACTTTAGGAATATGTTGCTTCCATTTTTTCTTATAGATAGTACTCCTATCATTGTACCTCCAGCTTTGCCTGCCTCTGCTCAGTCAGCCTCCATTCCTCAGATGACACCAGCTCTAGCAATCAGAAGTATCTCTCCAGTGATCACCCAGAGGGCTCCACATTTTAGGCCAGACACTGTATAAGTAGCTCAGCCTCCTCTGATTATCACTGGTGTTCCCAATCCCCCATGCATCTACCTAGCCTAATTCCTCTTCTGAATCCAAGGGCCAATCCAAATCCCATGCTAAGAAGGTGGATTGAATAGTGGCTATGACATTTCATAGGAATCACTTGTACTATTTTTGCCTAAATTTTGTATTTCTCTATACTTTTTACCCCATCAAATATATATTATATTATTCTCTTTAAACTTGTTTTACTTATCTCATCCTTTGTTTACTACTTTTTGCTAATCACAAATGGGGAGAAATATGAGCATAATATATTCTACCTCTGGTACATTTTTTTATAACTCTACCTCTAATATAGTGGTTGCATACCTCTAATATATTTTCATATAATACTCTATTCTCTTCGCTGATACATTTTAAAATTTCATTCATCACTCTGATAAGGGAGACCAAATGTATTTTATACTAATATATTAATGATTATTTTGGATTATAATACCATAATTTGTGATTTTCAAAAAGGGGGAGATTGTTGAACTCACCTATTTTGATAATCTCAACTGTGTTTTAATATGTTTTGATAATCATATATATATATGTATAATTATGTTGAAAAAGTATCAAAATAATAATTGAAATATGTTAATCAATATTTATCTGTGTTTATACATGTTTTGAAATAATACTTACTCAATCTGGATATGTTTTTCCTAGAGCAGATAAGTATTATGTTTTTTAGTCACTGATACAGACATAGTCTACCGATATGCAAAGATCACTAATATACAGAGTCTACTGTTATATCAAGAGCTACCAATATAGAAAGACATACCTACCGATATAGGTCTATCGATACAAATAGATAGCTACTGATATGTTGTCTACTGATAGAGACAAATCCACCGATATACATAGAGATCCACCAATACAAGAAGATACTGATATTAGTGATTTAAAAATGGAGAGAGCCACCGATACAAGAATACTACCTATAAAGTAGAGCTACCGATAAGAGGAGCTACCGATACAGAGTTACTGTCACTGATACATAGTCTAATGATATAAAGAGTAACAACTACCGATACAGACCAACTGACTCATGTCCACCGATACAAGCTCTCTGATACAAATAGCTACTTATGGAAACCAATCACTGTTTTTCTAAACTCTAGTTCTATTGTTTATTTAGAAACGTTTATATTTGATGCTTTTAATTCAACTACTATTAATTAATTAATGTCTGTTGAATGTCGGGAAATCGTACCTCGTACCTAAAGAAGTAATCAATCTTTTTGTCGGACCAAGTAAGCTATAAAAGTGTAGAAAAAAGCAACAGATAAAGTGAGGATGTGCTAAATAAGTGGTGCCATAGTGCTAGCAGAAAGGTGATACACAAGAGAGCTAAAACATAGAAGAACTTTTGCTAAGAAGCCAAAGGACATTGTTGTGCTAAAAGATTAATGAAATCTTGAGCAAATACCCCAATACGATGAATTCAAGGAATAGAACTGTGATACTATGTTTCTCAGACAAATTTCAAAGAAGGACTCAAACAACATATAATCAATCCAAAAGGAGTCCAGAGCTGCATTTCCATTACAAAGAGCCTTCTAATCACATATCAGTTTTAATAGCTCTATAATGAATTGTTTATTTACATTTCGAGTATTGTGTGTGCTTCTGTTCTTATTAGACACACACTAACTCCTGAGCATAACTTAAGGATATATAATATCCTCACTCAATATTTCTAAATCTTTTTATTCCCAATGTCAATTGTGGTAGTGGTCAAGTGTGATCTGGATAGCCTGTGTGCTATTATTTTGGTTTTTCCCACGAAGAACTGTTGTAGAGGTCATAGGTCTTGGATAGTCTGAGTACTATTGTAAACCCCGATATAGGGTGTGGATCATAGTTTATATAATAATGTTAGAGAGGACTAAGTCTCAGCTTGAGACTGAACCTCTTGGTTAAACCTATTGTGCATCATATTTAATTTTAAACTATATCTTATATTCCTCTGCAGAGTACTATAAATACAAACCAATTTTATAGTTACTATGATAGTTAAACTAGAAATTGTTTTTATTTATTGTAACCCAATAGGTTATTTTCAAAAGATAGTCTACTCTTCAGATTAGATTAACTGAGAACTAATCAGTCTCTTGAGAACCTAACTGAACCTTTACTGTATTAATAATTCACTACTGTTTAGTTTGTAATTAAATTGGGGGATTTTTAATATAAATCTTTTAAAAAGAAAATTTTAATTCGAACTCAATTCACCCCCCCCCACCCTCTTGAGTATCCACTCCACCCAAAAATATACATTATAATCATTCTATAATGGTTAACATGGAGAAAGAATCTCATTGTGTCATGGAGACGGTAAGTCGTACATATGCACAAGTGACGATATCGTTCCCATAATTGTTGAATGGTATTGAAGTGGATGGAGTATAATATCATAAAATTAGTATGATGTTATAATAATCATATATAGTAATTATTTCCACCATTATACCCATACAAGTAAGGTGGTGGTGAATAATAGATTACACTACAACATGGTGACATTAAGCTGTCTGTACGCACGTGCAGTTATTTCATTTTTCGTTGGATTTATAGAATGTGAAACAAGGGTTTTTCATATCTATAATAAAATATCAGTATATTAATGATAATTATGTTATTAATTTTTAATTAAATAACTAAATAAGATGAAGTAAAAGAAGAAATAAATTTGAAAGAATCATTAGAAGAGATTACCTCTTCCTCGACATGCCTCCTTCAAATTTCTTCTTAAGGAACTAGAGTCGGTCTTTTGAGAAGACTGACACCACAATAATGTTACTAGGGAAGTTGAGAAGTGAAATTGGAAGGTTTTGGGAAATAATTAAAGAACAAAATGGAGTGAATAAGAGAGGGAGGAGGTTCCCTTTTATAATAGTGGAGAGGGGTACTTTAGGAATTTCATAATTATTAATTTATTATAAATATTATATCAATTTAAAATCGGCCCAAAATTATTTAATTCAAATATATAGGATTATGGTTTTAATACGTATCATTCACTAATTTTTAGACAAGTTTTGAGTATTTTTTTATCCTTATATTTTTGGATTAATCATTATTTTAACATTTTTAGTCTTGTAGTGATATCATATTATTTACACATTGTGGGTTAATGTAATTACCATATCATGTCAAATGACCCAAAAAATATTAAGACATATTTAGACTTATATTATCAATTTTGTAGAATCTTATATTTTAGGGAATTTAATATCATTTGATAATCTATTTTATGTTTTAATTTATGAATTATGTCTATTTTGGACACTATTCATATGTGAATTTTTTAAAAATTTATAAAAACCACATTCCTTCTAACTGAAGGCATTATCTATGCTATGATATGTAAAAATCATCAATAATGTTCGCGGATGCCATTAAAATTGACGCGACCTTGCCCGTGGGCCCTTGCCATGACTACCCCAAGCCCGCCTTCCATAGGCAAGGGGTTGGCGACTAGAACCAGAAAGGCATTTCCCTAAAACGGGAAGGCATTTCCTTTGAACCTATAAATAAAAAGACCCAGAACTCAACAAGATACAAACCAATTAGTAAATAATTTGTAGTAAAAGGATGTACAGAATGTAAATGGGTCGGAATACAAGCCCAACTGAAAGATATAACTACAAAAAAAGTAGCTCTTGAGATCGTCCACCAAGGATCCTACCTAAAGGGTTGGTACAACTCCTCTCCATAGATCACCATGTCAACCAGTCACCTTTGTGTACTGCCAACTCCAAGCTCCATAAATTCTCATCCAAGATAATATACATCTGGACAAGACACTACAAGGTGCATGTGAAGCCCGTGCATGGGTGGGTATAACAATACCCAGTAGGGACCCCGAGACCCCATTAAGGTTACTCAGAATTCCACAAAGGAAAACCCAAAAAATGATCTCAATTAAAACACAAAAAGTATGAAACTCATATCAAACTAGGTATACAAATCAGATATCACGAATACATGTGGTTAGTCTTAAGATATATCATTTTATTCCATTAGGAATTTCCACAACTAAACCACGAAGAAGTTTCTCCATAGTTAATCCATAAAGGGTTCTATGTCACTATTCTGCGATGGGTAGCTCTAAGGTTGGTCCTCATCAGTTCGTGCACTAATGATCCACATATGTTCGTTTGTCACTGATCTGGGACGTGTCGCCCTATGGATTCTCGTCATCAGGTCGCACAATACTGATCCACATAGGGACGCTTTAATGTTGATCCTCACAGGGTCTCAAGATTTATGATTCTCACAGCGTCGCTATGATGCTGATCATCACATGGCCACTATGATACTGATCTATATAGGGTTTCTATGATTATAATCCACACACTGTGTCTATGATTTTGATCCACAAAGGGTAGCTATGATGCTGATCTACACATGGTCTCTATGATGTTGATCCACACAGGGCCACTCATCAATTGAAAGCTAATAATAGGATTCCCCATACCCGGTGCTCTAGAGTTCCACAGTATTTTCTCCTCAAGATATCGGTCATTCCTCAACTACCATGACATTCCAAAAAGGTGGAACCCAATGTAACACCATGTCATAATGGTTCCAACGCAATATACGGAAAGTCAATCGGGCGCCCAATCATTGAGTTATAGGAATTTTAGTGTCGAGGGCCCTATTGGATTCGGGTTCGATCCAACCATGCCATACTAAAACATTATACAAAACATAGGTGAAGTATATCAAAAGTACCATCTCATTCCAAGGATGCCAATGCCATGGGATGTTCTTCAATTGAGCACCTAGTTTGTGAGATACGACTTTTTAAGCTTATACAGGATGAAAAGGATCTAGGTCTAGTCTGACTGCCCCATCCTAGGGCTGAAATGGACCAAACCAGCTAGGCTGAATAGAGTGGTCTAGGCCATGGGCTCGGCCTGTTGGGACACAGTGCGGCCCAGCCTGCCACGGTTGGGCACGGTGCACTGGGTGATCCAGCCTGATGGCAGGCGTGGTCTGCCTGCCTGGTGGCAGACCACCTTCCCTAACAGCAAATTCGTTCAGGTTATTTAATCAGCAGTGACACGTGGAGCCTCCCCCCATTCAGGGGGAACCATGGTGTGAGGGTCTCCTTCACCCCTACAATATCTTTGATGGAGCGAATCTTCTTTGCAGCGTGCAACGACACACTACCTTCCGCCAATGCGGCCTTCCGAGGGTTTGTCACCCCTATTGACAGATGTGGCTCGATTCCACACATTCCTTTTGTGGCTCGATGTTGCAGCTTCCCTCCAGAGCATGCGAGGATGTGCTTCCTGTTGTCACTGAATCTGGCCAACACCAACACCGCGCCAGCGGAACTTCCATAGGCCATCGGGTGAGTTTCGGTGGTCCATTTTCCCTTCAGATCGCACCTATGGGCCCATAGGATGTTGTCGTCACTGCGTGGATCTCGGATTCAAATTTCTATTCTGTTGAAACTTCACCCATTATGAACTCAACAAAAACTGAAGCGGTAGAGGGTCTATGCCTGGTTCATTTGGCCCGCTCCCTCCTTGTTAGCATCATACAAGTGGGTATCAATTAATTCTACATAAAAAACTATAATACTTCTATGATTCATCACACTTTTTCCAAATAAAGAATTTAAACAAGTTAAATTTAATTCAAAAAAAACCCTAGCTTGGAATCATAAGATATTTCATGGTTTTGGAAGAAAAATTCACGCTTGAGGAAGTTGTCGACATTCGTCGCTTCCTGTTTGATTCCTCCAATGACGTTGTATGAGCCATTTTTCTTCATTGGTGGATGATTATGTAGTACTTAACCATATTTTCCTCATTTCCATGTCAATAAACCAAGCCCGGTCCTTATTTAAATAGACAGGGAAGGGTGATAAACACAACGATAGATTAATGAGGTTAATTAATGAATGATCCTCTTAACTCTGAATGGTGTGGTTACAAAAAAGAGAGTCAAGCCCTTACATGGATTGAAAAAACAGTAATCCCACCACCTCTAACCAATCATTGGTAGAAAAATAAAATAAAAATTTTATGTTCTTTTGTTATTCTTTAAAAATGTCTATAAAACTATCTTTTTTTATAGACATACTATGGTCGATGTTAATCCTCTCTTAAACGAATCTTGGTGTTGCGGGTCTATCGGTCCCCTCATATTTTTAATCCTAGCATTGGTTCAAAAGATAAAAAATGTCACCCGTACATTTACTAAATGAACCTTAAAATATGTTTTTTTTGTTCTGAGCACACCATGCCTTGGAATCATGCACCATTAATTTTTGCAGATTTGTAAGAATACAAAATAATTTCAAAAAAGATTAAATGGAATATCTGGGTCTTTACATTCTCCCTACCTTAGGGATTTTTTCCCTAAAATCTACAACCAAACTATGGAAACAAATATGGGCAATCAGCAAGTATCAGTGCCACCCGCTCACCTATGAACTCCTAGAGATTCCCATGCAGCCAACAAACCTAAGCTAGAGGAATCGAACGCCCATGAATCTCCCTCTCCTGTCGATCCTCTATCTCCACCATGAACTCCACAAATGTCTCCCCATTATTGATGTCCACCTTGATATAGTTGATAACATGCGATGGATCATGCACATACCTACTCAGTTGCAACCCATGGAAAAGACTATGCACCCCATGAATTTGTGGGGGGAAGTGCAAGACAATGCACCACCTCGCCTTCTCTACTGAGAATCTTGAAATTTCCGATGAACCTCAGAGATAAATTACCGCCCAACCAAACCATTACAATCCTTGTCAGGGAGAGACATGTAAGAAGACATGATCTCACACTTCATACTCCAATGGTCTATTTCTCTTGTCCGGATAAAACGTATGCCGGCTCAGTGCAGTCTTCTACATCTCCTAGATAATCTGTACCTTCTCTGTGGTATCCTTTACCATCTCTAGTCCCATAAGTGATGACTCCCATGGGTTTGTCAGGCATAGTGCTGATCTTCATATTCACCCATACATGGCATCAAATGGAGCCATGCTGATGGTGGAGTGATTACTATGTATGAGAACTCCACCGGTGAAAGGTGGTCCTCCCAACTACAGCCAAAATCAATAACATAAGCATGAAGCTTGTCCTCGAGTGTTTGTATAGTCTGTTCCATCTAACCATCTGTCTAATGGTAGAATGCGGTGCTCAAACATAGCTGAGTCCCGAATGCCTCATATAATCACTTCGACATGCAGAATGTAAAACAAACATTTCTAACTGAGATGATTGTCGATGGTACCCCATGAAGTCATACAATCTACTGTATGTAGAGGCTTCCCATGATCTCTACAGATCCCTACTCTTTGATGGGTAGGAAGAGGGATGACTTGGTGAGTCAGTCAAAAATCCCCCAGATGGAATCATGCCCCATGGATATAAGTGGTATCCATGTCATGAATTCCATGGATATACCACCCCATCTCCACTCTAGTAACTCATGTAGTTTTGATAAGTGCATTGGAACCTTATGCTCGGACTTCACATGCTGACATGTAAGGCATCATGAGACCAACTCCACCACTGCCTTTATCATCCCTGACGACCAGTTTTGATGCCAGAGGTCCTGGTACATCTTCTTCACTCCAAGATGTACTGGAAAAGGGGATGTATGGAACTCCCTCAAAACCACCTCCCTTAGCATCACTATTTCCATAGTTCATCCTCTAAATAGGATGACATGCTCCCTACATTTATAAAATCTATTAGGAGCCTTTCTTGATTATATTTGAGCACGTCGGGCCTCACAGTCTCCATCACAAAAATGTGGCTCTCTGAATCGTGGAATGTGTGGGGAATAACTATCATAGACTGGAGGTAAGAAGATCCATCACTATCCATAAAGGATAACTACAATGAGGCTATCTGCTCAATCGCCTCACTCAGCAACTATATACTAGACCGTCTATAGAGTGAGTCTGCTACTACATTCCCCTTCCCATGAGTATAGACATTCTAAAATACATAGTCCTAGAGAAATTATGGCCAGCGTCGTTGTCTCATGTTTAGTTCATTCTATGAGAAAATATATTTGAGACTCTTGTCATTAATGTAGACTATAAAACATTCGCCAATCAAGTATTGTCACCACATCTTCAGTGTAAAGTCCACTACTGCTAACTCCAGTTCATGGGTAACAAAGTTCTACTCAAGTTGTCTCAAATTTTGTGAGTTGTAGGCAACCACTGCTCAATCCTAAATTAGGACACAACCTAGTTTGGTCCCTAATGAGTCACGGTATACTACATACCCAATGAACCCTTACTATAGCCACAAGATAAGGGCACTCGCCAGTCTTTGACTCAGCTCTTGAAAACTCTGCTGGCATATCTTCATCCATACAAAGGTTTTACCCTTCTTTGACAAAGATGAAAAGGGTTTCAAAACACTATAAATGTAGATTATGAATCTCTGGTAGAACCCATCCAATCCCATGAAACACCACAACTCAATCACACTCCAGGGTGGCTCTCGAGCAAGAACAACCTTTATCTTCAATGGATCCACATAAACTGTAGCCGATGAGATAATGTTCTTGAGGAAGTGGAAATACTGTAACCAACACTAGAACATAGAGGGATTTACATAAATCTCGTGCCCTCAGAGTGTATCCAGAAGTATTTGTTTGTTCTGGGAGTTCTCCTCCTCCAACACTGAGTAAATCATGATTTCATCAACGAAGAACACAACAAAGTGATCAAGGTAAGGCTGGAAGATCCTATTCCTTAGTCCCATGAACACTGTTTGAGAATTTATTTGTCTAAGGGAATCACCATGAAAACGAAATGGTCATAGAGTCATCTGAACGCTATCTTCGGTATGTACTCATCTCGTATCCTGAGCAGATGATAGCCTGATCTGAGGTCTATCATTTAAAATCACTGATATCTCTTCAGCTAGTCGAAGAGATCATCGATCCTTGGTAGAGGATACCTATCCTTCACGGTCTACTATTTCAGGTGCTTATAGTCCTTTCAAATCCTCAAACTATCATCTTCCTATTTAGCAAACAAAATCTGGCATGCCCATGGAGAAACACTAGGGCTTAAGAACCCCTTCTTCTACAAGTGCTCCAACTGTACCCACAACTCACGATGATCCATGGGAGCCATCCAATATGCTGGTATAGATATCAGGGTCATCCTAGGGTACATTTCGATGTATAAGACTACCTCTTAATGGGGAGGTAGTCATGGAACATCCTCAAAAAAGACATCAACATACTGGTGCACCACTATAGGATAACTCAGACTCCTCACATCAACTACTCTGAGGGTAAGGCTATCCATCTAATGAGTGATTGGATGTACCATCCTCTGAGGATGTCCATCATGTGATGCAAATGTTCACTTCTCGCCAATGATGGAAAACCTGGTCCCATCCTCACGGAAACACCACACATTGTTCCCATGACAATAAATCTAAGCATAGACCGTGGATAACTAGTCCACAACCTAGATGACATCATAAGGCCTTGACACTGCTACTAAGAGATCCCTACAAAATCTCGCTCCTCCTATAGTAAGCTCACATTTTTGGAACTAGTGTGTAATCATCTAATCCACTCCTGTAGGAGTCTCTAATATCATGGATCAAGCCAATGGCTCTATGAGAATGTCCAAGATCCGAACAAGATCCATGGTAATGAAAGCGTTTCTGGAATATGTGTCTATAAGTACTACAACAAGGGTGGAGTATACACAGATCGTACATAAAATCATTTATAGAGAACTGTGGTCATAGACCTCAGCTACATGAAGCCATGCTCATCCCTATCTGCCTACTACCTCAGATCAGGTTGGACCACCTAGAGGTGGTAGTGATATAACTTCAAATTGCTACCCACCGCATGATGCACAATCTGCTCTTCTTCCACATTTTCTTCCCTACTAACCTCCTCACTTGATTCTATACCTCTTCATATATGGTCCCTCAACTGTATTCTAATCTTCAACATGGAGGTTTGGGTAGTAGCGAGCCATGCGCCCCTACCTGACGCATGTGAAGCAAAATATACTCATTTTCTTTCCTGCTCTACCTTGTGAGCTTCGCACCTCCAACCCTACCTCTTGGGGTCATCCTCCGGAAGGTCTATCCTAAATGGACCTCTACGTCATCTTCATATTTCCTGTTGTATATGACTCGGCTACCTATCATCTGGGGGTGGCTCTCAATGTCGGTGCCCGCTCAGTTAAAAATCTCCACACCAATAATGATAACTCGACCACTACAGCACGCGTCCGAATATTGAGTGATATAATTAATGCCCTGATCCCCCGCCGGAGACCCTGATTAAAGATATGGGCCCTGAAAAATGTGTCCCTTACCATTTTGGTGGAGTAGTGAGAGAGTTCAGTGAATCTCATCGAGTAATGGGCTACTGTCAAGCTGCCCTACTGTTAGTGCAGGAGCACTTGAATAAGCATAGAGCATAGAGTCGCTGGAACGAGCTCCTCCCTGAAGAGGCTATCGAAGTCTATCTAGGTGAGGGTCACCTCATCATGAAACTAGATCATCAGGATCCACCATCTCCCCAGTGTTCCCTAGAAATGGATAGTATCTGGGATCACCATATTATCTATTGGTGTATCAACCATGTGAAAAACACAAGCCCCAACCTCCAGCCAGTCCTCCGCAGCATAGCGATCTGTCTCACCTCGAAAACTCATAGGCCTCTATCATTGGAACTCGTGCAACGTGATTAGTCTGCATTCACTATCTTCTAGTGGGGATAGTGGAAAAATCTGACCAATGAGTTGTGGTGCAACTAGTGCACCACCTGATGTTTCTATCGCTGTAAGTGGGACCTTCACCGAAGCCTCATAATTCGGTGGGCATTAATCATGAACACTCTCTGGAATCCTGTATGGATTTCTACATGGAGGCATCCTGAAAGGAAATGGTATGCCATGATTAATAATATATACCTAGTGAGAAGACACAAAAGAGATCAAAATTAAAGCATTTCTAAAACACATGCAATACGTGTTTTTGTGAAATGAGTCGGAAATCAGAATGCAGGGTCCAAGTGTATGGATACGTTAGCCACCAAACCAACATTGGACTCCCTGAATGGAAAACCAAACTCTAAACAATTAAAAATACTTCCTTATACAAAATATCAGAGTTCTAGTTCTTCGGTAGAACAAAATCCTCTAATACCACCTTTTCATGACCCATACCCCTAGGCTCGGGCCGTGAATATGCCATGTCTTCCTTCCATAGGCCAAGGGTTGGCAACTAGCACCAAAAAGGTATTTCCATAAATTAGGAAGGCATCGCCATTTAAACCTAAAAACACCCAGATCAAGAACATGACATGATGCAAACTATGTGGTCGATATGCATTAGTAGAAGAGTGTAGTGAATGTGAAGGGGCCAGAATACAAGACCAACTGGAAGATACAACTATAATAAAAAACATCTCTTGAGATCATCCACTGAAGATCCTACCTGAACGATAGGTACAACTCATCTCCAAAAATATCTATGTCAACCAGTCACCAATGTGTACTGCCTGGTCATGGCTTCATAATGTCGTAACCAAGATTCTCATCGTATGCATTGTACAAAACATGGTGTGGGTGAAGCCCATGTAGGGATGAGTATAAAAATACCCAGTAGGGATCCCAAGACCCCACGAAGGATTCCCAGAATTCCACAAAAGAAAACCACAATGCATGATCTCAATGATAAAACACAAATCAAGAGACTCATCTCAAAAAAGGTATATAAATATGAGATCAGAAATAAATATGAATTGTCTTATGCAATATCATTTTATTCCATTAGGATGGTCCACATCTAAACCTTGAAGAATTTCTTCCATTGTCGATCCACACAGGATCATATGTCACTGATCCACTACTGGCCGCTCATTGGATGGTCTTTTTCGAGTCACACACTCTTGATCCACAGATGTTCACAAGAATGCTAATACACATAGGGTCGCTAAAATGCTGATTCACACTGGGTCTCTATGATGCTGATCCACACATAGTCGCTATGAAACTGATCAACATAGGGTCTCTATGATGCTGATCTACACAGAGTCTCTATGATGCTGATCCACATAGGGTCTCTATGATGTTGATCCACCATTATGATGCTGATCTAATCAGGTTAATTATGATGTTGATCCCCACATGGTCACTCTTTAACTGAAATCCAGCCATAGGATTTCCTACACCCGGTGCTGCTGAATTTCCCACAACTGGTGCGCAAGAGTTCTGTAGTTACTGCTCCTCACGATATCAGTTATACCTCAACTACCACAACATTCTAAAAAAGAGTATCCCATATGAACTTAATGTCTTAAGGGTTCCAACATGACAGAAAAATCATCAATCAGGCGCCCGGTCTCTGAGCTATAGGGATTTTAGTTTCAATGGCCCAGTTGGATTCATGTTCTGTCCAACCAGTCCATACTAAAAATTTCCGTATATATCTGATGGAGTTACTCAAAAAGACAGTCTCTTTCCAAGGATTACAATTCCATATACGGTTCATCAAATGGACTTCAGGTTTGTGAGATTCAACCTTTTAAGCGTCTCTATGTCGAAAAGGGTCTGGGTCCGGACCGACCAGGTCGGACCGACCCGACCTGTCGTGGTTTTGGTTGACCTGACCCTATTCTGACCCAGCTCGTCCTGTACTATCTGGGCTAGATAAAGTGGGATGGGCCATAGGCTCGTACCACTGTGTCGCGGATCGGCCAATCCCTCCTCGTATGGGCATGACCCACTTGACGACATGGACCGGTTGCTGGTGCGGTCTTCCAGCCGTGCGGCGGACCATCTTCCCGAACAGAAAAACTATTCAGGTGATTTAATCAGAGGATTCAGATGGCACTTCCCCCTTGACAGTGAGACCAGTAAGGCCAGGGTCCCCTTCTCCTCTGCCGCTGCTTTGATATCATAGCTCTTCTCCTCATTATTCCGCCTTCCACCAATGTGGCTAACCACCCCTGCTGACCACCACGGCTCAAGGCCACAGATTCCCTGAATGGCATGCGACGTCATACCGCCTGTTTCACCCATGGCCCGCAGATGCTAGCCACCGTCGTCACCCACTGGAAGAATGTCAATGGACCCAATGAGTGAGTTTTGGTGGTTAGTTTTCCCTTTTGAATGCACCTACGAGCCTCCCAAGATGCTGTCTTCATTTTGTGGCTCATGGATTCAAATTTTCATCATGTTCAAATATCACCCATGATGAACACACAAAAAAATGCAGCGGTAGAGGGTTCGGGCCTTGTTTATTTAGCCTGCACCCTCTACTTTACCATCATACATGCGTGTAGAAATTAATTCAACCAAGATAAACTATAACACATTAAATATTCATCATTATTTTTTAGAATGAGGAAATGAAGCAATTTCACTTGAATTTAAACAAAACCCCTACCTTGGAATCAAAAGAGATGTCCCGATTGTGGAAGATGAATCCACACTAGAAGAAGCCATCATTTTTTGTCACTTCGAGTTTAATTCCCCCAACAACGTCATTAGAGCCTCCATTCATCAATGGTGGATGATGTTGTGGTACTTTTTTAGAGTTTCCCCACATCCTGATAAAAATCAAAAGCTAGAGCCTTATTTAAATAGAGGGGGATGTGTGATTAACACAATGAGATATTAATGATGTTTATTAATGTATGAACCTATTAACTCTTAATAGTGTGATTACCAAAACAAAGAGTCACGCCGTTAAATGTCTTGACAACACAGCAATCTGGCCACCGCCACTCAACAATTGATAGAAAAATTAATAAAATTATGTTATTTTATTATATTTTAAAAAAGTTCGAAAAACTATATTTTCACCCATCCTACGTTGGTTTATGTTAAGACTCCCATATGAAAATCAAGGCACTTTAGATTCAAAGGTGGCCTCATATTTTTAATCCGAGTACCAGTTCAAAAGATTAAAAATGCTTCCCGCACATTTAACGATAGTTTTTAAGAAAAGTTTAAAATTTTGTTCCTCGCAAACCAAGCCTTAGAATCAAGCGCCGTTAATTTATAAAGACTCATAATAATCACAAATAATTAAAAATAAATTATATGGAATTTTTGGGTCCTTACAGAAATAATAAAAAACCGTTTATTGTAAAATTTATAATATAATTTATTTGAATTCTTTATCAATGAAGCTATCACGACATCATCATTTTATCATTATTAAATTTGTTAATTTAATTTATAAATATTATAAATAAAAAACCATGACATAAGAAATATTTTTTAATTTCTAATTACTATTTATATATATATAAGTTATATAACCCTACATTAAAATATATTTAGAAAAAAGATATATGTTTAGGTTATAAAGATCTTTACATTAAATTAATTCTTATGAAAAGTCATTTTTTCAACTATGTGAATCGATGGGGTCCCAAAATAAACACAAGGATGGCCATGGTCAAAAATATCTTATCCAAAAAGATTAAGAAATGTTTTAAGGTATTTTAATATTATTATAATATTATTGTTTACACGTTTTACGATATTTACCCTTTAACCGTTTTAAATAAAATAAATACTGAAGATACTATTCATAATTTCCAAAAATTAAAGGTACATATTTACACAATATGAACGTTATGATTAGAAATTTGGAATCCATTTATCTAAATTCAAAAAAAAATGTTGCAGTAACTAATTTAAAATTAATACTCATTCTCAAAACCACAATGTATGTTTTTATGATGTAATAACTATCAATAGATAGACATGTGTTTTTGTCCAATTTAAATGTAAAATTACATCCAATGAAAAAAAATCGATCAAATGATAAAAAAATAATCAAATTATACTTTTAAAAAATAAAATGATAATATAAGTATATAAATAATTTAGATGAAAAGGCAGTTGTGTATTAAAATTTACTATTTTTCACTATTTCATAAAATCTGAATTATATCAAGAAAATACAAAAAATCCCAAAAAAGTAATTTTTTTTATTTCAATAGAGAAGCTTATTTTGTAAAAATTAAATTATAAAATTGTTAAAAACAATATTTAAAATGGGAGATCCCATAAAAGGCGGTAATGCAACATTTTTTGAAAAATAATTACTTTATCAGAAAAAATGATTTTGTTCTCCTATCATGTTCTAGATGATGTCAAATTTGAATGAAAATGTTATATAAAATTAAAAACGAGGTTAATAATATTCATAACATATAGTTTATTTCCCATTAGCTAATAATATTTTAATAATATATCATTGTTTAGGGAAACATTGTATTGCATACAATGCATGATTCCGAGGAAGGATGCTCCTGCATGAAACACAATCCAAGTCAGTGTTACATGTAGTGAATGATTCCTTTGGTGTTCCATATAAGGTAATCCAATCATAGTTCACTTTTACATTCAAAAAAATCAATACTCATTTTTCAATGCTATCAAAAGAACTAAAAATTTTGTGCAACAGTATCCAACAATAGTGTTTTGTATACTGTAAGCTAATACGGTGTTGTGTATAGAGCAAGCTAATCTTGGTTTAGCATACAACACAAGACATCAAGAAAATTAGAAAGAATCTATCTCATAAAATCATTGGACATTACATTCCACCACCCTTAAAATTAATTTCTCCTTCAAAATCTGTCAGGGTAATAAATCGTTTACTACATGAATGTTTTATTCATAAAAACCCCAATCATAAAAAGGAATAATAAAACATAATTTTAAGAAGAAATGATTGAAAAATAACAGTTACCCAAATGAACCTATCACTAGGTTTCCAAATAGGAGAACATATGAGGGATGTTTAAACATGGGTATAGATGAGAAATATAACCTTCCTGTTCGGATGGATACTGATAGAAAATAAGTTTTGGATAAATTTAACTACCAGAATTCCATAAATTATAATGATTTAAGGGACCAACTGATTTATCGGATAAGAAGGTACTTGGATAACATTTTTGGTTTTCCTGATCCTTTTCATAAATTTGAATAATTATTCCTTAGAATAAATACTTACCTGATTGTAGTACAATCTCACCTTTGTTCATTCTGTGACCAATTTACACTTCATCTCATAAAGAAATGAAGTTGAATTTTTCATTCTTGACATGTTAGAAGATCATGTGATTGAATGATAGGTCATTCCATATGCCTCAACAAAAAGGATAGAACAGGTTATCAAATAAGAATAAGTACATATATAGTAATATAATACATTAATCTAACAATAATTAAATGGAAAATCCATTATACTATTCATAAATGGTTAACATTACATTCCTTTCGAAAAATAAAAATATAATACTTGATAAAGAGGAGAACTAAATCACCGTAACTTTTATCTCCCATATCTCATTCGGTAGTTCATAGTTGTAACATTCCAAATATTTGAATACCTCAATCATGTAGTCTCTTTAAATAATGATAATAACATTAATTACTGTAGACCATTAAAAAGCATGAATGTTTTCCAAAGTTAACCCTTTTCATATACAAAAAACCCTGAAATTCTATTGTAGGGTCCTGAAAAATCCACAAATGTAGATAATTATCCCCTTTATATGAGAGGGGATATTTACCCAATTCCCTTCAACAAATTGGGCAAAAGAAGGAGGCTAATACCCAAAATTGGCAAAGGACCAACTGGTCTGTGAACTGGCCTGAGTGTTATGCGGTCGGTTCAGCAAACTGTTCCCCTCTGCGGACCATCCTCGTTTGCGAGATGGAGGTGGAGATCCTCCGTGGGCGTGAAGTAGAACAATCACCGAACTGGTCCACCATCACGAACTGCCCCAGCCGTGGATGGCATCGACTGGCACAAGCCGCATCCGTGGTCATTTGGGGAATGGAGGAGGAACCCTCCACGGCCGCGAATCACTCTCTGAGCTCATTTGGTTCATGGGGGAGATCGTTTGGTTAGCAGGGGAGATGCGTTCAATTCCCCCCCCCCCACGAGTTGCGAATTGACCGAGTCATCCGTGAATCCCGTTTTCGGTCATGGGCCTCCACAAAAGCTGCCGCATTACCATAGATACATTCTTTTCCCAAGACTATAAAAGGAGATCAAGGGGAAGAGAAGAGGGGAGGAGTTTCGAGAGCTCATAGGAGATCAATCAGATTCATGTGGAAGGATTTCGAAGGAAGGATTAAGATTTCGGAACTTTCAGTTCACGAACCATAGTAGGTATGAACCAGGGAATGAACTAACAAGGAACCAAAAACTCATAATAACATGGTTAAACTCGAACATTAAATAAAAAATAAGAGAAAACCACGATCCATGGTCCCCCCCACAGATGCACTCTCCGCAGACTAATGAATTTATGCCCCTTTTCCGATCTGCCACACCTCATAGCATCCTTCTACACGGCTGAGGCCCCGACCAACGAACACCAGATCGGTGCCGTCCTTGGACAATGCTACTCGCATGGACCCCCCCCCCCCATGAACAACCCTGGTTCGTGGATAAAATGCGAAGCCGTGAACCACCATGGTTCGTGGGATGCCCATCAGTCCGCGGACCTCCCTGGTTCGCGGATCAAACCCGAGGCCACGAACCACCCTGGTTCATGGGATTCTGACTGTTCCGCAAACCACCTTGTTTTTCGGGATGCCAATAAGTCCATGGACCACCCTGGTTCGTGGATGGCTTCTCCAACCACGTATCACCTTCCTACATGAAGGGCGCCACCACCCATACCCCGGTGTGGCCCACCGAATCCTTCGGAGTTCCCATTCCCCGAGCCACATAAAATTCATCCAATCCAGCCTGATCCTCCAGGATTCCCTCATTGGCCTAATCATCGGCCCTGAGCCGAGGCCTCCACCAGAGCCACCCGACCTGTGTGATGTAACCCTCAGGCGCATCAGTGCACCATTTTGATTTTACATACCCACGGTGAGCAGGGGTGAAGGGGTTTCTCTGACCCTTGAGAAAATTCCCGAAACATTCCTGGGTTCACATTCCCACGGTAATGTGGAGTCTGATCTCGGGAGCCCCCTTTCTGCCCCTCCACTTGTTGTGACTGGTGCACATCTCCCTTCTTCGGGGGTAGTAAAATACCCATCAGAAGGAAGCCCCCATGCACTTCGGTACTTCCCCCAGGAATAAGGGAGGTAACGGGAATAAGAGAACCTCTTTCCCTGTCCCGCTGCACTTTTTCACCATGGGCATCCATCTCGGAGTAAGCCCCGACCTTATAGGCCACCCTATGCGTAATCCCCACTTCAATTCTCACGGACGCACGTTTTGTGACGTGATCGTCTGCTCCCTACTGCCTCTTATTTCTCACACCGAGCATGGTTGGCATGGGTTTAGAGTAAGCATTGACCATGACATCCTCTTATGACCCTCCTTAGAGTGTAAGCCCCAATCCACCCTTTGGGCCTCCTCAGAGTGTAACCCCCCAGCCTCTGTGAACTATGAGGACTTTGATCCATGTTAAGGCATGGTACGTAGGAAGCCTCCCTGAGGTTCAAGCACGATCACCATTGGACCCCCAGGTCCACCTTCACGTCGGTTATCCGACACCTCAATTCAAAATACATGGAATTTGATCCCAATCTCCTAGGCAAGGTATGTAGGAAGCCTCCCTGAGGTTCAGGCCCAAAAATCGGTCGATTCGACTATATTCTCATTGTTTCATCGAGCCACTCCTAGAACCATCTCAATGAGTTCAAATTATTAAGAGTCATTAATCCAATGAGGGATGGTAAACCTCCGGACTAAATGATTTTGAACCCTGCGTCCAGCTGAACATTGCCAACCAAGAGTAATTTGTGGATACTATGCTTGGCTATAAACCAAATATTCACGAACATATGAATACATTATAAATCTATAAGAGAGTCCCGTAACATGCAATAGTTCCAGCCAAAAGGGTTCGATGAGACCGACTTCCCATCCACTCGACCAATGTGAGTTCTTAAGCGTCACTGGCCAAATCACCCAGCGAACGCCTAGATTTGAAAAGACGGTCCACGCATCGTCAGATATGGAACCGTTTGGCGTTTCGATACCGACCTGAAATAAAAATGTTGAACCAGACGTGAATATTTAACAAAGCATGATGGATTTAACCGAATTCCACTATTTTCCCCTTTATAGTCTCAAGGAGGTCACAATAGGGTCATTCAATATGCATGGGATCAAGATATACTACTTTGACGGGTTTGCAGTTTGTATTTGTTAAAATATTTTACAGGTACCACAATGAACTCCCTTCGATCCAATGGCATCCCAAAGGAACTCACAAGCGCGTGCTTCCTACAACGTAATGACCAGAATTCCTCACCAACGGAAGACCCGTCACCTACCTAGCATCTTCAACGCTGGGTCTTGGATGCATTGATCTAAGTGTGCCACGTGAACGGTACTCTCCTGATGGTGGAGGAAGCCATGCATGCCCTCCAATCCACCAGGACTCATCGGACGCCTTCCCAGCAGTGGTCGCAATGGCAGATACAGAAATCCCATGTCGTTGTCTCCAACTGCTTCGGGAATCTATCCCTGGAACAGGACATCGCGTACCTCCCTTATCATAGGAAGGTGGATGAGGTCGACGTTGATGACCTCATCCCCACTTAATGGGTGTTCGGCTTCAAGGCCCCTACCGGAAGACGAAGTCGTGGTCACGTCGTGACTCAACATCCTCACGCTCAGGAGGATGTAACCCTGAGTCTTCAGGCCCATGATCCCCGAGCTCCGGCCCCTCGGACCTCCTGGCGAGGGAAACATACATACAACAGGGGAACGGTCATCACCCTTGTTCCCGAGGAGGAGCTCCGCTGCCCAGTCATGGAGATGTATCACAAACATGCACATACACCTGTTCGCTCCTCCCATGCCTGCCATCCAGATATGGCGGCATCATGTGAGGAGGCGTGCATCCCCGTAAAGCTCCATCAAGCTTGTCGCTCACACAGGACGGCACTTACCGTGCTGGCACTCTCCCTGCCCATGGTCGTGAGGCCCACCGACCCGACTTGGTGGTGACCCAACGTCTGTAGGGCCAGCTCCTAGTAGATCCCCTTGAAACTTACCATCTCATCATGGTGGAAATCAACAAATCCCACCACCCAGAGGTGGTTCCAACTCATAGGCGGGCATGTCTCCCAACCAAAAAAGGCCACCGAATCAATAAAGTGGGAAACAAATATATACAAGGCCAGCTCTCTGCAGATGCAAGTAAAGTCCTCCATCCCGATGTGACGGCAAATGGAGAGATAAGCCGGCGTATCCCGGTATAGGGGAATATTCGTTCACCTACCCTGACATAGGGGAATTGTCAGTACCCACTAACCACCGAAGGACTGGAGTAGGATATTCCTACTCCGATACTAAAATGGGCCTTCATACCCATTCCAGCCAAATATGTCTCTCTACATATCCTGGAAATAATGGAGGAGAAGCTATCGATCCCAGATCGGATCTTGCAGACTTGCTAGAATGTAATTGAATCAGTGGAAATAGCAAGGACTCAGGCCCGTGAGCCTGTCTCCCCAATTTCGGCGACTCATCTAAGAGACGAGATAGCCGCCTCGGAGCAGATCTGCATCCCTACTCCCGCCCAGGAGGGTCACCGGCTATATTCCGTGACAAAAGGGTAGCTGGATCGAGTAGCTTCACTCATTCCAACTAGGGGACACCAGTCCATCATGGTGGATCCTTCAGAGCAGGCATATATCCCTATTAGAAGTCAATATGTTCATCAACATATCCCGGCAGCATCACGGGACCCAATTAGATAGGTACCCAAAGGTAAAGGTCGTTTTCAACAGTGGACGGTCCCCGCTACCTGCAAGAGAGCACCCCGAACATGCCGAAGGCAGCCTGAAAATAAAGAACGGGTCCTTGACTCCACTCTGCTGGAAGCTGGGTTTCCCAAGGATACTAATCACAAATCCCAGGCTTAGAACCCTGCCCACACAATACCATATTATGGGAGCGACAGTAGAAGTTGCGAAGGTCCTCCACGTAATGTCACTACCAGCAGCTCTGAAGGTCCTCCCCAGAGCACCCATGGGTGCCACCGCCACGGGCATATAAAGATCGATCACGAGAGCTCCTCTTTTGATGCGAGTCATGGAAACCATCCACGTGACCAGAAGATCGAGCAGTAAGAAGGACCTCCACTTACTGTGGCCCACATTGAAGGTCCTCCCCAGGGTATACTCTACAAACACTCTCCATGTAGTGGAACCACAGATTATGACAGTAGTTCTCGCTATCATAGTCGCAACTGCGGAGTCCCTCCCCGCAGTGACGTCTCATCACGACACGGAGGCCCTACCCTTGTCATAGCCTGCCCTGAAGGTCCTCCCCAAGGGTTATGCTGCAACGACACTCCGCGCAGCCAAGCATCAGATCACGGTGGTATTCCTCGCCACCCTGATAACAGAGGTCCTCCCCGTAGAGATCTCATGAAATTAGAAGGCCCTCCCATTATTGCGGTACAATTTGAAGGCCCTCCCCAGGGTGTACCCCACAGATATTCTCTCTGCGGCACTTGTAATGGTAGTCCTGACCATTGCAGCAGTAGTGATGGTAGTCCTCGCCACCACGACCGCCATTGCGAAGGTCCTCCCCGCAGAGGCCCCAAGCAACAACAAGGTACTCCCCTTGTTGTAGGGTGTCCTGATGGTCCTCCCTATGATGCACATCGAACGTCAAACTATGATGGTAGTTATTTCGAAGTCCCTCCCTGTAACAACTCTAAGAAGCCAGAAGGTCCTCCCCTTGCTGCGACACGCCTTGGAGGTCCTCCCTAGGGTATGCACTGCAAAAGTCCTCTATGTAGTGAGGCGTCAACTGTGATGGCAATCCTCGCCATTGTTGTCGTCATTGCGAAGGCCCTCCCCGCAATGACAAATCAAATCGACAGGAAGGCCCTCCCCCTGCCGAATCAAGCACAAAAAAGCCCTCGTATGATAAGGCACTCTGATGGACGGGATCGAGCTTGTTAGATTCCCATCTAGTCGCCAATGACACCCATCTTCAATCAGGAGATAGCCCGGGGCCACGTTCATCCTCTGAACCACCTCAGAATCGCCCACATGATGATTCAGTACTTACCAGTCCCATTGCCTTTGACCACACTGACATCAAGCATCTTAGTTGGGCCGACCAGGTAGAGGAATCACTGGCAGAGGAGTACGCCGACATGTTGCACCTGAGGAAACGACTTGCTAGGGATGATTTACCAGTTATGTTTTGGCCTACGACCACCTCTCAGTTCGACATACCCAGAGAGTTATCAGATGAATGCATGCACGACATCCTCCATAATATATAGACAACCCTCCAATGGCTGAAATCAATATTTCTGCCCTAAGATGGGTATGTAGACCACGTAAAGACAATAAGAGATCTTCTACATCACATCAAACTGGAAGCACTTCCTTTGGCATGACAAAAGAGACTCGTGAGGCGCAAAGGGAACATGGAGATAGCCTGCCTCCGTGCGCTGTAGCAGCTACGCCACCTCATCAGTGACGCTCCGATGGGAGTCCATATCAGAGGATGGGGGAAACAAGGATATTTTCATTTCACTCTACTCCCAGCCCAGAAGAACCCATTCGTCATGGTGTTATGAAACTTTATCACTTCAAGACAACAATCGATTGGTCACCCTATTCGCGAAAGGCAATACACCCAACAGAGCCGGGCCTTGAGTAAGTCCCAGAAGCGTTAGGCCCAACGGGGACAATCCATTCAAGAACACCTGAATCAGGCCACCGTGAGCATACAACAGGCTACTCACCTAAGATAGGCCAATCAACGATCTTTTCCTGCCTCCTCAGAATGGATTGATTCACAAAAGAAATTGGCCCCAAACCTAGTTCACCCCTGAATGGGGGAACACAAGATCATGTAGGATGAAATAGCAGCAGTCGCTGCTGAAATCCAGGGTCAACGCCAGCGTGCCTGGCTGGGGGCATTTTTAACAAAAAATTCCCCCGTAAGACCAATAATAACGGGAAGAGACCCATCATCCAGGGAATGGAGGCAACCCCATCCCTAAGGGATGGGGGAATTATTAACCCATCAACAACCACCCCCCCCCCCATGAGAGTTAGTATTCTCTCGTCTAGGGAGGATAGCCAGAAGTGGAGGTTTTCGTCCTATGTCGTCATTCGAATCATCATCACCTCCGAGAGGAAGGCACACCGTAAGGTCGCATCAAAGAACTCACTGCATTACCCTTCATCAATAAGTCAAAAGAAAATCCCAGGTCATGAAAGGGAAATCCAGTAAAAGGCGCGGGAGATCCTCTTCCTATTTGGAAGATGACATCTTCTTCGCCCCGTGACATGCATCTATCAATTCCATAGAGGATAACCCCATGGGTTACACCAGAGATGATGAAAATCAGGATGGATCAGGAGATTATGGTTCTAGTCAGGTTGTGACTCACAACAAACCACAAATTGTCCACACTCGAAACCAGAGGGCCGCCCTAAACATGGCTACCCCTTTAGATAACCTTCCACTGCTTACCTTGCGAGCTTCCAACAAGGATAAGAACAAAGGACTGGTTACCCTTAATCAGTCTCCTTCTCTCGACAAAAACGAGACACTCACGCTCAAAGAGATGTTCGCTCGACAGGAATAGGAAATGAAAGAATTGATGCGGCTTAACACCGAGCTACTTCATAGGAACCGTATTATCAAAAAGACATCCCAAGAGGAGCCACATCTTGCACTCCCAGTAAGTTCACCACAAAGACCTAGGATTATCCTGCACAATGTGGTTCCTGGTCCATCCAACTACCTAAATGTGGAAATGGATGAATACCAAGACTTACCTCCACTTAGGAAGCAAGAAATCCCGAACCCTCTGAGGGTTTCCCGAATGGAAAATGCACCCTTAGTGCCACCTGAGCCAGGTCCTCAAGCAATGCCTCATGCTACACATGACCAAGGCCGGGCACAACAAGATGTAAACCAGGGACTCATCAGCACCATCGAAGCACTAATGTCTTGATTGGAAGAAATGGAAAGTCAGCACGCTCTGATACAGCCAGAGCGGAAGCCCTATGTATTGCCCCGACCCCAGTTACCTAGAGTCAGTGCATTATTACATAATAGTGGCATGATCACAAAAGATAAAGTCTCGAAAGACCGATTAGTTTAGTAGCCTTGGAATCACTAGATACATTAATAAGGTTTACATTACATCATAAAGTAAAAAACTACAATAATATAGTCTCTATAGTCCACACTCATATTCTCTTCAGACTATCCCTACAGGTCAATCATAACATATTTCTTCACATCCTGGGAAAAATAAAACATAGAAAGGGGTGAGCTCTAAGGCTCATTAAGGATAACAATATAGCAAAATCTTTCATAAAAAAGCATAAACATTTGAGGCAATGTATAACTAAAACAAAAGCCTTTAAAACATGAACTTTCTAATAATATGGCAAAGATAATATTAAATAATTCCATTTACATGGATATTATACTCGTAAAATAATCACATGCAATATCAATAACCACTTTCAAAATGATGGAATGCATAACTCCGAACTTTAATTTCTATGTCAAGGCCTCCTGCCAAGACCTAATAGATAACTATAACCTGAACCCAACCTGGAGAGCCTCTGTAACTGGACTCTAACCCGAAGTGCCCCTAATAACCGGACACCAACCCGGTGTGCCTCTAATAATTGGACACCAACCCGGAGGGCTTACTTTTACTGGTCCCCAACCCAGAACATACTAGTCCGACACATTCATCTTAAGAAGATGATGAAATATAACATAAAAATTCGTATTAAAACTAGCACATGAAATGTAAATAATTTCCCCATAAACTATGAATGATATAAAAATGAAAAAAAACATATTAAAACATATCACCAAACCTTCAATACAATATGGAAGTTTTGTATCATAATAAATCAACTTCAAATAAGCTTAAAATCCATCAAAGGATGCTGGCATAGATGAAATCAAAACTATTTGAGAGAAAAATATCTTTTATTGAAATTATTTAACTGCCACATAATTATAAAATAAAACATTTACTTTGAAAATATTCTTATAAGCTTTTAAGGGAAGATTATAAGATTTTACAACGGTGTAAATTAGCCACACCCGCCGTATAAGTTAAAAAAAGACATTCTTACCTTAATATGTCAAAAAGGTTGAAAAGGACCTTGTTTGGAAAATGACAGAAATATTCCATTATAAACATCTTATAAAAAGTCAACAAAGGTAAAAATGAAATTAACCCATAGTCTATAATATTTTAAGAATGATTTGAAATTATTTTTTTTAAGAAACATTGATGTGGATGATAAAGACATCCCAGTAGATAATTAATTATAAACAACCTCGGATAATGAATAGACTGTGAAATAAACCCTTACCAATTTGGTAATTTACGAAACATACACCCCACTAAAGTGCTATAATACAATGAATAAGTAAATACACATATATTAAAGTGTATTACACAAGGAATACAATTATGGGTATTGCGTACACCACACAAAAGATAATAATGCCAATATGGCATGAATCTCACGGGAATATGGAGTGAGATGAAAACCCCTTACCTTGTAATTTTCCTTGGATGAGGGTAGGATAAACTCCTATCAAATGGTGAAATAATTTTTATTAATTTATAAAATAATCATATACATTAATATGATATCATATATGATTATTTAACATCACTTTGTTAATAATATCTTAGTATTATTGTCATTTCGGGTGTTAACTTACTCGTTTTATTTTATATGTTTTGTTACATAATCCATGTTTGTTATGGATAGGATTGATATTATTTATATCCAGAATGATATCAAGTCCATAAACATTATTTGTAGTCATCAAATGGTAATTATACTTGAATGGATATCATGGGGAAGGAATCTCATCGCGTTCGTAGAGACGGCAGTCCGTACGTACGCACGAGCGACAATATTACTCTTTTGATATTAAAATAATATATAATTGGATAGTATATCATATATAAAGAATCATTATCATGTTATATTTATTATTTACATGAATTAAACATCGTTATTATAATAATCCAAATAATAATGTTTTGAATAACAATTAAACCACAACATGTAGACGGTAAGTCGTACGTACGCACGTATGGTGACATGTCATTCAATGGATGGATAGAATACTGAATATGGTTGTAACATATTTATAATAAAATCACAGTATATATAGGATACTGGATTTATTATTTTAGAATGAAAATAACAAAGAAATAATAAGTTGAAGAAGAAAAGAACTTGAAAGAGGGTGGTGAAAACATTACCTCTTCTTCGGGTTCTTTCTTTTGATTTGTTCAAAAGGGATACTTAGGTTGGCATTCCGATCAAGATAAGGCCTATAGGTTGAAGTGAGGGAAGTTGAAAGGATATTTGGGCAGGGATTGGATGAACCAAAAGGCATTTAAGGTGTGAATAATTGGTTATAAGTGGTGTCCTTTTATAAGGGGGGGAGGGGATCTTTAGGAAAAACATAAAGTATTAATTTATAATAAATTCATATTCAGTTTCTAATGGTACCAAAGTGGATTATTCAAATTCTAACATGGATATGGGTCTAAATAATTTCATCCAATAGATTTTATACAGGGTTGGGTCATTATATTAACCTTATCTTTCAGTTTTAACTCTTAGTTAATTAGTTTGACATTTACCATGTCACATTGTATTTTTATATTATATAGTTAATAAACCTACTATATACATACAAGAGACACCCAAGTGGTCCATTAATGATACAACTATCATTATATAAGTCCTTTGGACGATCCTTATAATTTTATGAATAGAATATCAATTAATAATATAATATTTGATTTAAAAACACATTTATGCCAATTTTGACACTATTCAATAAAATATTATTGTTAAATTCATAAAAACATTATTAATTCGAACCAAATTAATTTAAGCAATTATATAATGTCATATTAACCAATACAATTCATGGATATCATCAAAACTTTCAAATTATATTTATTTCAACATTTATAATAACAATTATTTGATTCTTGCATTAATAAGGAAATTACTACATCATTATTGTGTCATAAATAAATTTACTTATTCCATGTCTAAAAATTATAAATAAACTACCATTATATTGGAAATATTTTTTTCTTTTTAATGAATTTTTATAGTCAAAAATCCAACATGTATAACCTTATGTAAAAACTGTTTTTCTAAAAGATAAATGCTTTTGTCATTTTTGTATTTACATTAACTTAATTAATATAATGTGTCATTATCACTTAAAAGTGGCCCCATGGGGTCCCAAAGTCGACCCAAAGATGCTCATGGTCGGAAATATATCAACCCATAGTGTTAGGACACGTTTTAGGGTAATTTAGTTTTATTATAATATTATATGTTTACAATTATTTACTGGATTTACCATTTAACCATGGTAAATAAAATATTTACCAAAGTAATCATTCAAAATGTATAAAAATCAAAGTTACCTATTTAAATAATTTTTAACTCCTAATTATAAATATGGAATCCATTTTTCTAAATTAAAAATACAGAAGTGGTAGAAATTAATTGAAAATTAATTCTCGTTGTCGAAATAAAAAGCGTGTTTTTAACAAATACTAAATATGAAAAGATTGACACTTTCTTATGTCCAGTTTAAATATGAAATTATGTGCAATGGAAAAAATTGTATTAAATGGTAAAATTATAATCTAATTATACTTTAAAATCACTAAAATTCATAATTTATCACTATTAATTATTTCGATTAAAAAAGTTGTTTTTAATTAATATTTAGTAATTTTCACTGTTCATCAAAATATGAAAGTTATCAGAAAATTACCAAAATTTTAGCCTAAGCTAATTTCGATACTCCGAATCCAAAAATGAAGTATATTTTACCAAATTAAAAACATAAAGGTTGAATTTATTAATTTGAAATTAATTTCCGATGTTAAAACCAAAAGGCGTATTCTTAAGAAATAATAACTATCAAAAGTTTGACACTTGTTTATGTCCAATTTCAAAGTGAAATTACATACAATGACCATCATTGAATTAAATTGTAAAAATATAATCAATTTATAAATCAAAACCATTAAAATGTATAATTTAACAAAAAAATTATTTTTATTAAAAAAGTTGTTTTCAGTTAAAATATAGTATTTTTCACTATTCACCTAAATTTGAAAGTTATCAGAAAAACACCAAAAATTTATTGAAACTAAATTCATATGTCCCGATTCTAAAGAAGAAGTTCATTTTTTCAAATTGAATCTATAAACATTTCAAATATTGGATTTAAAAAGGATTCGTCATTAAAAGGTGGTAAAATTGCATTTTTTTTTTGAAAAATACAACTTTTATCTGAAAAAATGATTTTGTTCTTAAATTATGTCTTAGAAACACCTAATATGGATTCTAAAATTATGAAGATAATATAAAATTTAGAATCCAGTGAATACTATTCATAACCTCTTTTGAACGGCTAGTTTGGTAAGATGTGGTGCGTTTGAACTCAGTGTTGTGTACAACACATGCTATTGTATTATTAAAAGAGAAGTGTACCATGAAAGCTTGGGGTGTTACATTATCCCCTCCTTCAATAAATTGCATCCTCACAATTTGAAATTATTTTTCGAAAATAAAAGGTTGAAAAACGAAAATATCTTTGTGGGAAAACCCACTTCAGAAATTGGGTTCATAAAATTTAGTCTTAATCAGTGGAAAGGGAAATTAAAGGGTCACCACCAAATCATGATCTCGATTAGGAGAACATTGGTGGAAATTATAGACATATTTTTGGAGAAAAACGTAAATATTTATAGGTAGTGATTGAGGTCATCAATCAAAAACAAGTGTAAAATTGAGGGCCTTAAATTCATCAATCTATGATGATTTAAAATACCATCGGTTCAACAAAACATATGGATTAGGATAACACATTTTTTTTTTAAAATCCCTTCTCTAAATTATAAAAATTAATTTCTTCATTGAATAAGAGAAGGAGAAAAATATATACTTGACAAGTAGAGTCCCAGCCTTTAACTAAGTTCTACCACAGACTCATCTTGCACTCTAAAAGATAATAGAACTTAAAATAATATTCTATTTATCCTACTCGTATAGGGTTCAAAAAAAATGATTTTTTAATTCATCTAGTAGAAACATAAAAAACAACATTATTCAATCCAAAACATCACATGTGTCAGTGGTAGGTGATACACCTTTTTCGTCCTTCGGTTGCTGGTTCAAGTCTCGTGGCCTTGCCGGACGTGACAGGTTGCCACCCGACCTCCGGGTTGTCCTTTTATGGCAGTCCAAAAATAAAATCAAACAAGAATTATCCAAAATACGTCTGTCCAAACTCACTGTCCAAATTTATAAGGAAGTTAAACACAATGAAGATCTTATTTTCCATGTAATAACATGTGAACACCTTCATCATGTATTCTTTTAAAACACTGCAACATCCTGAATTACCATAAAACCTTATTGATTACATTCATGACACCTTATTACTTATAAAATACTGGATATACTCCATTTATCCAAAAATGTTGTAAACCCCAACAATGATGGAATATACAAATCATTAATCAGTTTCAAGGCAGTCATGATTATCCAATATAATTTACCAAATCAACCATATCTTATTCCAAAATCAGTACCTCAATATTAGGACCATATTAAAGATTATCTTTCCTTCAACCATATAATTTCCAAAAAGTATAACTTTATGTAGAGTCACTTTTCTTAGTACTATAAAATCTCAAATCCTCAATGAAATAGTATCTCAGTACAATCCTTATTTATTTCCATTACATCATTGATACAAAACATTAATGAAATAATTCCAAAATAACAACATAAGAACACTAGTCATTCCTGTTCGTCTATGGTAGTATCATAACATGATTATTATCCAATAGCATCATTAGCGGCATAGTCTGATGACTGGTACATTAGTTCTCGTAGTGTCCAAACTCCTTGCAGATGAAGCATTGTACATTTGAAACCATTTTCTTACCATTGTAGTCACATAATTGGTGTCCTTTTCCTCCACACTTATAACATACTCCCATTCTCTTCATGCATTTTCCAAGGTGATTATTTCCATAGTTATCACATATGGGAAAATACTTCTTTACCTTCTTCCCTTTATCTGTCCTTCTCTCTACCATCCTTTCCTTCTCTAACTTCCCTTCAAAGCTATAGGACTCTGAGAATTATTTACTTATCTTATCAACACATGATACTATTTCTTCATATGATAATAATACGTGGGAGAATATTTCCCTTCTAAATTCTGGCTTAAGACCATGAAACATATGATCCTTCATACTTTTTGGATCATACGTATTGTTGGAGTTCACATTCCTTCTACTGGGAGCCATTTTTATACAATAGCATAAACTATGTCAGTTTATGGATTGCATTGAATAATTCCAAACATGTAAAATACCTAATGTAAATTGAATGTTTTATGAATATAATCCATAATCATAAAGATATTTTTATTGAGGAAGTATATACTCACAAACCATTCATAATGGTTTGTAATGAAAATGAGAATTATCCTAAGCATATCCCCCGGGAGTTTTGTAACCAAGAGTGCAGAAAGGCCCGTTGTCGTGCACTAGTTCCCATTCAAGTCTAGCTCAAATCGGTGTATTCGGGTTTTACCCCTAGGTACATCTGTGCCAGAGCCACCTCTACCTGCTTGTATCCAGACATGGATTTATTTCTCAAAAAACTCAAAAAATATCTACAATACCAAAATTATAGGAAGTTATTCTATACTAATCCTCAAAGTCCTACTTAGGTCTATGTGCTTTAATAGGAGTTTATCTAAATCTATCTTCCAAGGTTTGTGCTAAACTTACTCTGATACCAACTATATCACCCCGAACCCAGTTACCCAGAGTCGGTGCATTATTATATAATATTGGCATGATCACAAAAGTTCATGTCTCGAAAGACCGATTAGTTTAGTAGCCTTGGAATCACTAGATACATTCATAAGGTTTACATTACATCATAATGTGAAAAACTAAAACAATATAGTCCTCATAGTCCACACTCTTATTCACTTCAGACTATCCCTGCAGGTCAGTCATAATATATTTCTTCACATCCTGGGAAAAATAAAACTTAGAAAGGGGTGAGCTCAGATGCTCATTAAGGTTAACAATATAGCGGAAGCTTTCATAAATAAGCAAAAACATTTGAGGCAATATATAACTAAAACAAATTACTTTAAAACATGAACTTCAGAATAATATGGAAAAGATAAAATTAAATAATTCCATTTATATGGATATTCTACTCGTCGAATAATCACATGAAATATCAATAACCACTTTCATAATGACTGAATGAATAACGTCGAACTTTAATTTATGTGTCAAGGCCTCGTTCCAAGACATAAGGGATAACTGTAACCAGAACCCAACTCGGAGAGCCTCTATAACCGTACTCCAATCCGAAGTGCCTCTAATAACCAGACACCAACCCGGAGTGCCTCTAATAACCGGACACCAACTCAGAGGGCTTACTTTTACCGGTCCCCAACCCAGAACATACAAGTCCAACACATTCATCTTAAGAAGAGGATGAAATATAACATAAACATTCATATTAAAACTAGCACACGAAATGTAATACTTTCTCCATAAACTATGAATGGTATAAAAATAACACATCCATAGTCAAACATATCACAAAACCTTCAATACAATATGGATTTTTTTTATCATAATAAATCAACTTCAAATAAAATTAAAATCCATCAAAGGATGTTTACATAGAAGAAATCAAAACTATTTGAGAGAAATATCTCTTTTTTTGAAATTATTTAAAAGTCACATAATTATAAAATAAAACATTTACTTTGAAAATATTGTTATAATCTTGTAAGGGGAGCTTCTAAGATTTTACAATGGTGTAAAATAGCCACACCCTCCGTATAAGAAAAAAAATACATTCTTACCTTAATTTGTCAAAAAGGTTAAAACGGACCTTGTTTGGAAAACGACAAAAATGTTCCTTTATAAAATTTTATAAAAAGTCAACAAGGGTAAAATTGACATTAACCCGTAGTCTATAATATAGTAAGAATTATTTTAAATACATTTTTTAAGAAACATGGATGTGGATGATAAAGAGATCCCAGTGGATAATTACTTATAAACAACCTCGGATAATGAAGAGATTGTGAAATAAACCCTTACCAATTTGGTAACATACAAAACATACACCCCATGAAAGAGGTATCATACAATGAATATGTAAATACACAAATATTAAATTATATTACACAGGGAATACAATTATGGGCAGCACATACATCATACAAAAGATAATAATGGAAATATGGCATGAATCTCACGAGAATAAGGAGTGAGATGAAAACCCCTTACGTTGTACTTTTCCTTGGATGAGGGTGTCTAACCTCCTGTATAATGGTAATATAATTGTTATTAAATTTTCCAATAATCATATAAATTAATATGATATAATATATGATCTTTTAACATTGCTTTGATAGTAATATCTTATTATTATTGTTATTTTGGTTGTTAACTTACTCATTTTCTTTTATATGTTTTGTTAAATAAGACTTGTTTGTTATGGATAGGTTGTATCATATTCATATCCAGAATTATATAATGTATTTAAACATTATTTTTAATCATCAAATGAAAATTATACTTGAATGGATTTGATGGGGAATGAATCTCATCGCGTTCGTGGAGACGGTAGTCCGTACGTACGCACGAGCGACAATATTACACTTTTGATATTAAAATAATATATAATTGGATTTTATATCAAATATACAGAATCATTATCATGTTATATTAATTATTTACATGAATTACACATAATTATTATACCCATCCAAATAATAATGTTTTGAATAACAATTACACCACAACATGGAGACGGTAAGTCGTACGTACGCACGTATGGTGACATGTCATTAAAAGGATGGATAGATAACTGAATATGGTTGTACCATATTTATAATAACATCACAGTATATAGAGGATGCTGGAGTTATTATTTTAGAAAGAGAATAACAAAGAAAGAAGAAGTTGAAGAAGAAAGGAACTTGAAAGAGGGTGGTGAAAACATTACCTCTTCTTCAGGTTCTTTCTTTTGATTTGATCAAAAGTGATCTTTAGGTTGGCTTTATGATCAAGATAAGGCCTCCAGGTTGAAGTGAAGGAAGTTTAGGGGACATTTGGGCAGGTTTTGGCTGAACCAAAAGGCTTTTAAGGTGTGAAGAATTGGATAGAATTGGTGTCCTTTTATAAGGGGGAGGAGGGGCTCTTTAGGAAAAACATAAAGTATTAATTTATAATAAATTAATATTTGGTTTTTTAATGGCTAAAAAGTGGATTATTCAAAGTATAATGTGGGTATGGGTCTAAATACATTCATACAAAAGATTTTATACAGGTTTGGGTCATTATATTGAACTTATCTTTTAGTTTTAACTCTTAGTTAATTAGTTTGACATTTACCATGTCATATTGTATTTTTATATTATATAGTTAATAAACTTACTATATACACCCAAGAGACCCACAAATTGTCCATTAATGATACACCTATCATGATATAAGTCCTTTGTAAGAACATTAGATTTTTATGAATAGAATATAAATTAATAATATAATATTTGTTTTAAAAACTCTTTTATGTCAATTTTGACACTATTCAATACTTTATTTTTTTGTTAAAGCCTTAAAAACATTATTAATTCGACCAAATTAATTTAAGTAGTTATAAACTTTCATATTAACCAATATAATTCATGGATGTCATCAAAATGGTCAAATTATATTTATTTTAACATTTATAATGCCAATTATTTGATTCTTTCATTAATAAGGAAAATACTGCATCATTATTGTGTCATAAATGAATTTACTTATTCAATGTATAAAAATTATAAATAAACTAACATTATGTAGAAAATAATTTTATCTTCATAATGAATATTTATAGTTGAATATCCAACATATATAACCTTATGTAAAAATTTGTTTTCTAAAAGATATATGCTTTTGTCAATTTTGTATTTATTTTAACTTAATTAATATAATGTGTCAATATCACTTACAAGTGGCTCCATGAGGTTCCACAATCGACCCAAATATGCTCATGGTCTTAAATGTATCAACCCATAGAGTTAGGACACGTTTTAGGGTAATTTAGTATTATTATAATATTATTTGTTACCCTTATTTAACGGATTTACCCTTTAACCATGGTAAATAAAATATTTACCGAAGTAATTATTCAAAATGTATAAAGATCAAAGTCACCTATTTAAAAAATTTGGACATCCTGACTCTAAATATGGAATCCATTTTTCTAAATTCCAAATATAGAAGTGGCAGAAATTAATTTAAAATTAATTCTCGTTGTCGAAACAAAAAACGTGTTTTAACAAATAATAACTATCAAAAGATTGGCACTTTCTTATGTCCAGTTTAAATATGAAATTATGTCCAATGTCCAACATTGGATTTAATGGTAAAATTATAATCTAATTATACTTTAAAATCACTAAAATTCATAATTTATCACTATTAATTATTTCGATTTAAAAAGTTGTTTTTAATTAAAATTTAAAAAATTTCACTATTCATCAAAATATGAAAGTTACCAGAAAAGTAAAACAATTTCACCCGAAACTAATATAGATATTCAGAATCCAAAAAATGAATTCAATTTTACCAAATTAAAAACATAAATGTTTCATTTATTAATTTAAAATTAATTTACGCTGTTAAAACCAAAAGGCGTATTTTTACGAAATAATAACTATCAAAAGTCTGACACTTGTTTATGTCCAATTTCAAAGTGAAATTAAATACAATGACAATCATTGGATTAAATTTTAAAAATATAATCTATTTATACTTCCAACCCATTAAAATGTATAATTTATCAATATAAATTATTTTGATTAAAAAAGTTGTTTTCAGTTAAAATATAGTATTTTTCACTATTCACCCAAATTTGAAAGTTATCAGAAAAACACCAAAACATTATTGAAACTAAATTATTATGTCCCAATTCTAAAGAATAAGTTAATTTTTTAAATTGAATATATAAAAGTTTCAAATATTGGATTTAAAAAGGCTTCGCCATTAAAAGGTGGTAAAATTGCATTTCGTTGAAAAATACTTGTTTTATCTAAAAAAAGGAATTTGTTCATAAATTATGTCTTAGAAACTCATAATATGGATTCTAAAATTATAAGGATAATATAAAATTCAAAATTTAGTTAATACTATTCATAAAAACTTTTGAACGGCTAGTTTGGTAAGTCGTGGTGCGTTTGAACTCAGTGTTGCGTACAACACACGCTATTGTATTATTCAAAGAGAAGTGTACCATGGAAGCTTGGGGTGTTACACCCAACCCAGATTGGATGAGAAACACACCACCTCTTTCCAATTTTGGGATCCATGTATTCACTATATTAAATGGATCAGGCGATCTGAAACAACATTTGATGCACTACACATCCTATTGCGACCCTATGATGGAAACTCCCGAACAACAAGAATCAGTGAAACTCAGATGCTTCGTACGGACCCTGCAAGGATCTGCCTTCATCGGGTATAATCGAATACCAGCCCAGTCAATAAAAAGCTAGGTAGACCTTCAGCCGCAGTTCCTATTTCACTTCAGGTCAACGCTGCCTAAGACAACGATCATCAACCTCATGAAATGCAAGTAGAGGGAGAATGAGAGGGTCTCAGATTTCATCGCTAGATGGAAAGGCCTGACCTACTCTCTGAACAGGACAATGCCTTAAGATGAGTTTCTTTCCATATGAATCGACAATCTTCGAGATGGGATGCGAACTCTACTCATACTAGTGGGGTGCACCCCTGGCTTCTGCCATCTCTCGGCCATTGCCCAGAGAATTGAGGACTCCCTACACCGGACTAATTTGAAGTCCCTAATAGCCTCACAGGCTCCCACAAAGAGAGAAACCAGAGCTGAAGCGTCATCTGTCATGCTCAAGCTAGCCCCTGTGCCCGTTCCACTGCTCAGGCCTCCACCAAATCATCAAGGGAACCCTGTATTTCAGCGGCCTCCCTCGCCTCGGCAGGACGATTAGAGAGGGGAGAAGAGGAACTAGTTCGAGGAACAAAGACATAAAGCATATTCGTTCCGAGAGGACCAAGTCCATGTCTATTTCATCACCACCTTTAATTGCAACTTGCTCCACCTCTCGGAGTCGAGGAAACCTGAATTATTTGGCCGCGATGACAGGCCAGACTACTGTTCTTACCATAGAATGTTGGGACACAATATTCGGGAATGCTTCGTCTTCAAAGACCTCATGCAAAGGATGGTAGACTCCGGGACAGTCGAGCTGGGACGATCCCCAGCACTTGTGATGTATATTTCTACCACTGAATCCGACAAAGAGGAGGGGTGGTAGGATGTCACCAGTAAAATGGGGAAAAAATTTGATAACTGGATGCCTCAAAAGTCTATCAACCGAGCTCAGGTCATACTCCGAGCTCATTTACAGCAGCTAGTTTTGCCGCCAACAGCGGCTGATGACGCACAAATGACAGTATCAGCCTCAAAACCCTCCATGAGCTGGTCATCCATGTGTAATAGAAAATGGAGGGGACAATCGAAAGATGAGCAGTCCACAATGGGACCAAGGTTATTTCCGACCCTAGGGGATTATATGCCCTCAAATTTGGCGCCATGGGCACCGACCCACCAAACGACACCATCAGGGACAACCGACCAGGCTGGCCTGTTAGAAGGCGAAGAGCCAATCTTTGGGTCCATGAATGTCATCCATCTTATGTAATCGTTCCTTGATGGAGGGTATTGTTATGAACCTGAGTTTCCAACACAAGGTGCCAGAACAAGGAATCGCAGAGGTAGGGGATACCAAGGGAGGTGTAGTCGTGGACGAAACCAACCCTACGGTTGGACCTCAACCCAAACCATCAATATCATGGAAACCCGTGGGAGAGCCCTTCAACGGACTTAGCCGGAGAAAGAACATCCCTCCACCTCCACAAGAAGACACCCTGGCCCCATTATTCTCTGATACCCATCAGAGGAGGAACAAGCATCTAGCCGCTTAATGCGGACAAACATACTGGTCGTGCCGAGTCCCCAGAACATGGGATCATCATCGTCACCCGAACCCGCAGTGGGTCCCTCCTCGTCACATAGTCCAAATCCCAAGCTGCATGTTAGAACTCTCTCTCCAGTGGAGAAGTGTCGGCCATTGGAGCAAAAGTACAACATCCTTAAGAAGTTGGCGTCAGTACCAGCCAAGATATCCATCATAGAGGCCCTGAGGTTTGTCATCCAACCTTAGGGAGGCACTGATTGAAGCCCCGATCAGCCCATAAGAGTTTCAAGACATGGTAGCTGCCGCCAAATTTAGCGGACGGATACAGGCCCGACTGAATGCAATGCGGTGATTTCCTTCACCGATCAGGATAAAAATGCTATCATACAAGGACACATCAAACCACTATATGTGTCTGGCACATTCGATGATGTTGAGATCTGCAAAGTCTTCATTGACAACAGTTCTAGAGTTATCCTCCTTATCCTATGGACACTCTGTAAGTTGGGATACAGTGAGGATGATCTAATAACCTCAGCGACCACTTTTTTGGGTTATGACAAGAGCGAGAATAAGACAATGGGACAAATTAAGTTAATGACCCATTTTTGTGACCTCTTGGATTACATGGAATTACTGGTGGTCTGACAGAACACGACATTCAATGCCCTGCTGGGGAGGCCGTGGTGCCATAAGCACATGGATATTCCTTTATCCTACCACCAGTGTATTAAGTACTGTGTCAATGGGAAATGTGGGACACTGCACTCTGACAAGGCCCCTTCCGAGCTCTCCAAGTCATATGATATTGATGCCGGATTTTATGAGAAAAAGAAGAAGAAGCCTTTGGCTGATGGTGTTGACTGGATCCCCTCATACAATGGTTTGGAAGTGGCTCCTGATGACCCCCTCAAGCAGCTTGGAGGAGACTACATACTTCCCATCAACCATATTGAAATCAGGGGTTCAAGTTAGGACCCACACTCAGCTGTCTTCATGACTTCAGCCACAACGACCGAACGTGAAAATGCGGGAACGTCCGCCAACCCACAATCGGGGGAAAAATACGCGAGCGGGGATGCCCACAATGCCTCTCCCTCAAACCCCTGAGAACTTGTGCCAGAAACACTCCCTCATCGGATCATGAAGACAAAGATTTGGGAGAACAAGAGGACGAAGATCTCAGGGATGCACCTCTCACATTTGAGGAGGGTATCTCCACCACGGTGGATGATCTCATGGAAATAAACCTGGGTACCGAGTATGATCCAAGTCCTACTCTTATTAGTTAAGCCATGTCCCCCAAGGAGCATGAGGTATATATGTATTTTCTAAGGAAACATTGGGATGTTGTTTCTTGGAATTACACAAAAATGTCGGGACTCAATCCTAAAGTGGAGACGCATCACTTGGGTCTTCCAGAAGACCACCGGGGCTATAAGCAAGCCACCCGAAAGACACATCCCTCACATGCTGCCAAAATAGAGGCCGATGTAGATAAGATCCTTAAAAAAGGATTCATTCAGGAGGTCCAATACCCCATCTGGTTGGCCAACATCATCCCTGTCAAGAAAAATAATGGGAAAATCCATGTCTGCCACGACATCAGATATCTTAATCGGCATTTCCCGAAAGATGGATTCCCGGTCCCGATCACTGAGTTATTAATCGATGAAACGTCCGAGTATGAGGCTCTATCCTTCATGGAAGGCTATTTTGGGTATAATCAAATCTGAATGGCCCGAGAAGATGAAGAAGTAACTGCCTTTAAAGCCCCCAAATGAGTATTTTGTTACAGGGTCATGCCCTTTGGCATCAAGAATTCTGGCGCCACATATCAGCGCGCCATGCATTTTATTTTCAAGCCATTTCTAAGGAAGATAGTTGAATGTTCTGTAGATGAATTGGTAGTCAAATCTAGGCAGCACTTAGATCACACGTCAGACCTTGAAACTGTCTTCAACAAACTTAGATAGCATATCCTGAAGATGAACCCCATGAAGTGCGCCTTTGGGGTTACCTTAGGTAAATTCCTTGGCTTCATTGTATGCCATCGCAGCATCGATGTCGACCCTGAAAAGACAAAGGATATTTTCGGCCAACCACATTCCCGCAACCTCAATGAGTTGAGAGCCTTCAATGGGCACTTGGACTATATCAGGCGATTCATAGCCAACCTGGCAGGAAAATGTTTTCCCTTTACCAGGTTAATGAAAAAGGGAGTCACGTACCAATGGAAAGATGACCGCCAAGAGGCGTTTGACAGACTAAAGAGGTACCTCTTAAGCCCACTGGTGCTCATGCCCTCGATTGAAGGAAGACCTATCCTCCTATATGTAATGTCCCTAGAGTGGTCACTAGGAGCCTTCCTCGCACAAACGAATGACACCAGCAGTGAAAACAGTCTCTATTACCTCATCTGAACAATGATTGAAGCTGAGACTCGATACTCAAACATTGAGAAGAGCTGTTTGGACCTGGTCTTTGTGGTTCAAAAGTTGCGACAATATCTGCAGCATCATGATGTCCATTTGGTATCACGTATTAACCCGCTCAAGTACATCCTCAGCCACCCAATGCTGACTGGGCGCCTATCCCAATGGGTAGTCGTCCTGCAATAGTTTGACATCTGGTTTGTGCCTTAGAAGGCCACCAAGGGCCAGGCATTAGTAGAAATTCTGGAAGAGCACCGCTCATCAGAGACTCCCACACCATAAATCGAGCTACCAGATAAAGACATCATCACAGTTCAAGAGGAGCTCCCAACATGGGAAATGTACATCCAGGCCGCATCCCAAAGACCAACAGGGAAGAGGATGGAAGACCCCAAATTTAACAAGGTGGGCTTGGAGATAATAATCTTGTCCCCGGAAAAGGCAGTCTTGCTGTATTCCTTCCTCCTATCAGAGGGATGTATGAAAAATGAAGCGGAATATCAATCCCTCATTGCAGGCCTGTAGCTTGCACTCCAAGCACAAGTACAACACCTAAATGTCAAAGGTGATTCGAAACTGGTCATCAAGCAATTCAATGGTGACTATGCTATAAAAAAAGAGAGTAGTTGATTCCCCTATTTGACCATGTCTGAGGGTTAATGGCGTAATTCTTTACAGAACCCACATTAACCTATATTCCTCGGTCCTAGAATGCCCTGGCTGATTCATTATCCAATGTGGAAACAACCATGGATGACCAAGACCGAGATGAAACATTAAAAAGTATTTCACACTTCTGAATGGTCTTGTCGTTTGTCCAGGCCAAGATGGAGGAGATCCACGAAATCAGTCATGTCACGGAGCCATATGCCCCCACCACCGGATGGATGACCCCCATTGAAAGCTACCTTCAATAGGGAGAAATTCCATAAGACATGACTGAACGAGAGAAAATATGGATAAGGGAAATCAACTTTGTCCTATATGGCGGCACGGGTCAACAAGAGGTCCTCTACAAACGAGGCCTCGACGGAGTCCTCCTTAGATAAATTGATGGAGAAGAAACAGCCGCCGTCTTGACTAAAGTGCATGCCAGAGTATGTGGAGCACATCAGCTGGGGTCCAAGCTTTCCCATTAGGTTCGGAGGCTTGGGTACTATTGGCACATAGTGGCACGAGATTACGACCGCTTTACCGCAAAATGCCACTCATGTAAAATTCATGCCTACTTTATACAACAACCCCCAGAGTTACATTATTAGGCCAAGTAATCCTGGCCATTTTTCATCTAGGTAATGGACGTTGTGGGGCCATATCCCCCCACCACATCCAAACAGCTGAAGTATATCCTCACAGCAACTGACTTCTTTTCCAAACGACCATAAGCCGTACCACTTAAGGAAGTCAGGGCAAGAAGCATTGTCAGCTTCGTGAAAACCAATATCATCAACATATTTGGAGTCCCTCATACCATAATGATGGATAACGACACCAAATTCTGCTCTGCTGAATTGGAGAGACTATACCAATAGTAGGGTATCAAGGTTAACCACTCATCCCACTTCCATGCAGCAGCCAACGGATAGATAGAGGCTTTCAACAAGACTCTATCCAACATTATCCAAAAAATGGTGGACAATGACAAGAATTCATGTCTGGATAAACGCCTCCATACATTTTGGGCTTATCAAACCACAATATGCACCGCTACTCAGGCCACCCCGTACTCATTAGTGTACGGAACAGAGGTGGTCCTGACCATTGAACTCCAACTCCCCTCACTCAGTGTTTCCATTTGTGATCAATTTTCTGACAATGAGCAATCAGAAAAGTGGCTGGGTGAATTGGAACAGTTGGATGATAAGCGGCTTCACACTTTGCACCATCTGGAAGTCTACCAAAATCGGATTGCACGAGCCTTCAACCAAAAGGTCCGTCTTCGGTCTTTCTTGGAAGGATAATTTTTATTGGTCCACCGGACCCCAATGATTCCTGGAAGTAACCCTCCAAAGCTGGAGCCCAAGTGGGAGGGACCGTAAGTGGTACACAAGGTCTACTCTAATGGAGAATATACCCTGATCTCCAAGGACAGGTAATTCACCACGACTCCTACCAATGCGAGATTCATGAAGAAGTATTTCACATAGAGACCAAGTGTATCCTTCGTCCTTACTGCATGACGTTAAACTGCATGGATAATAAGGGATAATAAGAGTTAAGAATGCCACCTTCCCCTCGTGTATGGACTAGACCTGTATGGGGTGTATTCTTCGTCCGAGCTGTATGACGTTTAACTGCCAAGCACCCAACGGTCCAAACTCTATGGCCTTAAACTAAGAGATTTTTTTCCTCACCACACGACATTAAACTGCACGGAAAAGAAGTTTTAAAAATGTCCCCCCCCCCCCCCGTGTATGGACCAGACCTACACGGGGTGTACTCATTTCATTTAACTACGTACAGCTTCATTCCTTCCCTCGAAGGATACGTAACGACGCATGGGTTCTTCGTCCTAGACCATCCACCACTCTATTAAAAATAATGACCTCCCCCCCCCGTGTTCGGAATAGACCTACACGGGGTGTATCCTTCGTCCTTACCGCGTGACGTTAAACTACACTGATTTAAGAGAACTACATACGGATTGATTCCTTCCCTCACAGGATACATAGTGATGCCAGGGTTCCCCGTCCTAGCCCAGCCACTCCCGAATTAATGTTAAAAATTCCCCCTCACCCCGTGTATGGACCGGACCTACACATGGTGTATTGTCTTTTAGAGAACTACGTACGCCATGATTCCAACCCTCACAGGATACATAGAGATTCCAGGGTACCTCGTCCGGGCCCAGCCACCTCTCAAATAAAAAAATTACCCTCCCCCCGTGTATGGACAAGACCTACATGGGGTATATTGTCTTGTAGAGAACTATGTTAGTATTGATTCTTGCCTTCAAAGGATACGTAGTGATGCCAGGATCCGATCCTGGCCTAATAACTCCCAAATGTAATAAAATAAAAGATAAAAAAAATGTCCCCTTCCCCCGTGTACAGACTAGCCCTACATGGGGTGTACTTCTTCCAGAGAACTACGTACATCTTGATTTCTGCCCTCATAGGATACGTAGTGACGCCAGGGTTCCCCGTCCTGGCCCAGCCCCTGAATAAAAGATAAAAATGCATTTTCCCCCTATGTACGAACCAAAACGGCACGGGGTGTACTCCTTTTCCTTACCGTATGACGTTAAATTGCACGGATAGCAAGGTTTAAAAATGCCCCCTTTCCCCCGTGTATGGGATAGACCTACATGGGATGTATTTACACGTCCTCACAACACGATGTTAAACTGCATGGATAATGAATGTTAAGAATGCCCCTTTCCCCCATGTATGGACTAGACCTGCACGGGGTGTATTTTTCATCCTCACCGCACAACGTCAAACTGAACGGATTTCATCACGAACCACTTATGATATATTGAGAAATTATTTAGAAATACTCCTTGCACATTTGGATGCATCATTCCAAATACATTATACTCCACGACCTAGATAATTATGGATATTCATAACCATTCATGTCCATCGAAAGTGGAAAGTCATCGACTCGTGGACACCATTGCTTGACTATGCATACCATGCCTTCAACGGCTCTGTATTTTGATAGCCCCTTGCCCGTCTACCAAAGTAAATATTTCCACAGGTGACACTTTTTCTAGCTCCGTACACTTAATGGCCTCATATGCCCCATAACATACCGCTCGATCCATAAGTTTATGGCGTAGTGGTTTACATGTTTGTCCCCCTTTTCACATCCAAAATCTCTAGGGTATCCCAACCCAGTTAGCCTATGTATCCGCCCATGTTTCACATGATGACCTGCGTCTACGAAAATCAAGCCAGGACTAGGCTACCGTGAATAAATAGACAATTGTAGTGAAAATGTTTCTTGTATGCTCGGAAACCACTCTCCCCACATGTCGTACTCTGTGCTGTGAGCAATCTCGGATTTTCATAATCATTCATGGTCATCGGATGTGGAAATGTATCGACCCTAGGACACCTTTGTACGACTATTCATACCATTCCCTCAATGGCTTTGTATAATGATAGCCCCCGGCTCGTCCATCAAAGGAAAGATTTCCTTGGGCGGTACTCTTCCTAGCTTCGTACGCTTACCGGCCTCATAACTCCCACACCACGTCTCCTGATCCAAGAAATCTAAGAGTTGCAGTTTACAACCTTCATCCCCCCACCCTGTTCCGAGTATATCAAAGCATGTTAACTCAGTTTTCCTTAGAGTGAATACAGCAATAGTCACCCAGTGGTCGGATCTATATGACCGCTAAACTAGGAGTACTTCGTCCTTACCACACGACGTTAAACTGCATGGAGTGAAATTACACCCCCGCACGTAGAATAAATAAGCGCGGGGAGCTCTCTAAGTTTTAACAGCAACCAGGGCTGAGTATGCCTGACATATCCAAACATTACCTTCCTGAACGACATACTTTGTGTCCTGGATATTGCGGATCTACATAACCACTCATGGCCGTTAGAAGTGGAAAGTTATCGACACGTGGAAACCTTTTCATGACTATGAAACCATGACCTCAGTGGCTCTACATATTGATAGCCCCTGGCCCATCTACCAAAGGCAAAATTTCCATAGGCGACACTCTTCCTAGCTCCGTATGCTTACCGGCCTCAGGGCCCCCATATCATTTCTCCGGATCCAAGAAGACCTGAAACCACGATTTATGTCAATCGACCCCTCTCCACGTCTTGGACATCCTGAGATGCTCGATCCTAGTTACATCCTAATCAAGAGAAACCATTGAAACTACGTCCATACCACGTGTCGTTAAATTGCACGGATCATCTTGGCTGCTTGACGTAAAGCTGCAAATATCAAGCATTGAACATCTAGAAAAATGCCTCTAACCACGAGCGTTTTCACTAGTTTAAAAATACACTCCATCCTTACCGCATGACGTTAAACTGCACAGAATCTAACAACACTCCTCGTCCTCACAGCATGATGTAAAACTACACAACATCCTTTAAAAATGCTCCCCGCCTTTACCACATGACGTTAAACTGCATGGAAGTCGTCCTCAGCGCACGGCGTTAAACTGCGCAGACCCCCCTTCCCTTTCACGTTGGGTCACCTTCGTCCTCACCGCATGACGTTAAACTACATGGCGTTTGTCCTTAAATCATGGTTTTAAAATGTACGGGCTTCGTTGAGATCCACCCAAGATATATGGCGAAATGGGAATGGAATACTCCTGGCACATTTGGATGCATCCTCTTAATACAACAAACTCCACAACCCAGATAATTGCTAATCTACATAACCACTCTTGACCATCAGAGGCGGAAGGCCATCGACCCGTGAACACCTTTGTACGACTATGCATATCATGCCCTCAGCGGCTCTGCATAATGATAACCGTTGGATCGTCCATCAAAGGAAATAATTCCCCAGGCGATACTATTCCTATCTTTATATGCTCACCGGCCCCAGCACCCCCATGTCATATCTCCCGATCAAAAAATTTATGGAGTAGTGGTTTACAAGTTCATTTCTCACCCGCATCCAAGTGTTGCTGGGGAAGCCCTGCATGATGAGTCTATGTATCCTCCCACAGTTCACACGACAATTTGCATCTACAAGAATCAAGGTAGAACTGGGCTACCTGGACTCAGCGGGCAACTACTGTGAAGATGTATCCTTTGTTCTTGGGACACCAATATCCCCACATGCCGAACTCTGTACTATGAGAAATCTCAGATTTTCATGATCATTCATGACCATCAGGAGTGGAAAGCTATCGACCCGTGCACACATTTATACAACTATGCATACCATGCCCTCAGCGGCTCTACATAATGATATCCCCTGGCTCATCCATCAAAGGAATGATTTCCCCAGGCGATACTCTTCCTAGCCTCATATGCTTACTGACCACAGAACCCCCATATCATCTCTCCTGATTCTGGAAACCCCAGAGTTGTAGTTTACACCTTCATTCCAACACACCTATTCAGAGCATGCCAGAGGATCCTAACCCAATTTTCATTCGAGTGATTGTAGCAATAGACTGTCAATGGTCTGAGATCTATGAACATTAAACTAAGAGAACTTCGTCCTTACCACATGACTCTAAACTGCACGGAATGTAAAAATGACCCTCGTCCTTACCGCATGACGTTAAAATGCACGGACTCCGTCTTTACCACATGACGTCAAACTGCACAGTCAAACTCTCCATGAGTCCATCCAGGGATAGGGGTTTTCCTCCCCTCCTTAGTGCAAGGGCCATAATTGCACAAACTACCAACTCACATTAGCGTGTGGATGGATGACTTCACCCATTCTTATAAATTTAGTCAGGGTGTTTCTCTCGTGTCAAGGAATCCTCTTTTCCTAAACCATACTCTGCACCTAGAAAGTGCCGAACCCTTGTAAGCCACCCCTAGTGGTCCCGAATCTCATCTTCACTAAAGTTTCTTGGCTATCATAAGAATACAATCATTGACCTAAGGACACCTTTGCATGATTATTCATACTATGCCCTCAGTGGCTCTGTATATTGATCGCCCCTGGCTCATCTACCAAAGGCAAGATTACTTTAGGCAATGCCTCTTTCCATACGCTTGCTGGCCTCTAAGCCCCCCATATTCAATCGAAAACCCTCTGAGCAGCAGTTTACTATCCCCTTTCACAACCCTACCTGAATATGGTGGAACGTCTCTGACATGATTACCGAGGACCAGGAGAATCCATTCAATTCTAGATGATGTCCCAGCTGCATGACTTTAAACTGCACCAAGCCCCAACCATCCTTTACGCAAGAAAAATGCATAGGAAAGAAACCTTGCTTCCATGCTAATGATTGATACCGATGTTCTAAAAACATTTCATACATCACATACCCTTTTCAATCCACCCTTGGTGGTTTTCATAACTCTCCTGGCCACCCATGGTGGTTTCCATAGTCCAGACTTTCATGAAGTTCTATGGCCATCAGAAATTGAGATTCATTGACTTAAGGACACATTTTCCCGACTATGCTTACCATTCCCTCAGCGGCTCTACATATTGATCGCCCCTGCCCTATCTACCAAAGGAAATATTTACGTAGGCGATGATCCTCTCACCTCTGCACGCCGATACGGCTCCCATGCCTTGAGACATCTCTATGTGTCATTAAAATATAAACACACTCCCTCCACATGCGTCTGAAGGACACCGAGACATCTTTTAATCAACCAAACCTCATTGGGGCCCTTGCCCCCAATATATTTGGACAATGTTATTCGACCTAAAACATTAGTAATGATATTCCTGCTGGCGGGACTTTAAACCTCTCAAAAAAGGGAAAAAAATCATGTTAGGCCGAAATCCGAAAAGGGTGACCTAAGAAAAAGTCATACCATACCCTCAGGGTTCATACTAAATGAGGCCAGGCAAAATTATGTCATTAAAAGAAAAGACAAAAAGTTTGTGGGGGTTTTTCTACAAATTCTTAGCAATAGTCAAACTATGCTTGTTGGACCCCATGGTCCAGGAAAAAGTTAGAGTTTTTTCCCCTGAGTTATGATTAATTATGATTCCGAGAGTGTTTATTTACACAACAATTGTCCTAAGTAACAATCAAATTTTATAGCGACAAGTGATTAAAATAGATTGTATTCCATTCAATCAAAAAGGGAGGATGTCTACAAGCTGGGGTATCTCCCTAAAAAAAGAGGGGTAAGTAAAACAGAGATTATAATAATGGATCTGATAGTCATAAAGGATCATGGATCTCCCTCTCCACCAAATCAGTGACCGTGCGGTAGAGGTTGTTGAATGTCTGCTCCAGAACGACCTTCTCCGTGGCGTCAACCTCAGCCACCGAACGAGTATGCTCCACTGTTGTTTGGAGATCATTGATCCCTTTTTTGGTGGCTTCAAGGAGACCAGTCATAGTAGATAATTGATCCCTCAGCATCACTTCCCGTTCTTCACATTCATGCAACTCAGAAGATAGGATGACTGCCTGATCTCGAGAGCTCACCTTTTGTGCTATCAGTTGATGGTGATTTATCATGGCTCCCTCAAGGGATCCATTCCCGTAATGACAGGAAGCAATGTGAGAATGGTTGTGCTCACTAGTAGAAACTTCCTCACGAGAAATGACAACCTGGCAGGTGAGAAAATGAAACTGTCGATAGTCAAAACAACCCGACCCCAAACCCAGGAAGAGTTGTAGAGTGCTTCAGTTTTAGTTTCCATTTCGGCCAGGGGAGTTTCAGTGACAATCTCGCGAATCTGGGTGAAGGCCCACCTGCGCACTACTCGGTGATCTGCCATGCCATGAGGATCTTTGGTATCCTCACTAGACGTCACGAGAACGGTGTTTGGCATTGCGACCAGCACCTGCATGTGCATTCTCGGCGATGGTTCTAAAGCTGGAAGACCTGAAGTCTCTAACCCCGGTTCGGGCTTGGGGGTCAAGTTGCTAAAACTGGTATCAGTCAGTAAAACTTCAGGAATTGTCTCGATGGGACCCGAAGTCACAGGGTCATCCTCATCCACATCCAAGAAGGTTGGGTCCGTTTGAACTTTTTCCACAGAGGGGATGGGAGGGGAAAATCTCCTGAGTCGCTTTGATCGACGAGCCATCAGTTGGTCCTCCGTCAGAGCCTATGGGGAAGGTGTGGTATGCATAGCAGCTGCAATGACTCTTGACTTGGGAACCTGCTAGATAGCCTTCTCCAGGATCCCATTGGGGTAATGTTTGAACCACAGCCTTACATACTCCAAAGATTGGCTGGAAACCGCTCCCATACGAGGCAAGAGAATTCTGGTATCAAATCCCACCCACGTCAGCATCAACAACCATTGACGGAGAGTGGCTGGGTGTAGTACTCGGGCCTAAGGAGGAGGAATAGAAACTTGTAGTTGCATACACCCAAAATGGCGGGAAAATGATTTCGGGAATACAACTTTGATAGAGAAACACCGTCAATCCATGCAGACAAGAGCCCGTCCCGCAGAGAAATCATGTAAGAACATTCTTCACGGATCCCCATGTGGTTGTCAACCACGACGCCAGAAGGGGTGGGGTGGGGATTGAAGGAAAACTGGGAGAAGTCACTCACGAGCTCGATGATTTCAACAGAATTAAAGGAATTCAGGCGAACCCCAGCTATATCAAGTAGGGTAGGCTGGAAAGTAGGAAGCGGGATGACCATGTTATGAAGATATTCATAACATCGACAATGATCTGCGATCCTTCCTTATAAAAAATGAAATGGACCACTTAGACAGTAGGGTGACCCTCCCTACTGCATGTGACTCAACAGTTCGTAAAAAAGATCCAAAGTGGGCATGACTAAGTTCACTGGGTGGCCCTCTGCCAAATCAACCGCCATCATCAAGGTGCAAGCTCTGACACCTGGGTTGATATCCTGAGAAGGGAATAGCCAGCCACTCAGAAACATAGAAAATGGACCTGATATCCTGAGCATAGGTGGTACATTGGGGCGCACCTCATAACCCCATGAAAGGTAGTCACCTGCCTCCAGAACCGTCCAATAGGAACCTGGGATGGTTCGTGACTATTGAGAAGGATGAGTCTGGGGGCTCTTGATTTTCGAAAGAGGACCAGTGATGTTCAGAAATAACCATATCCAGGTGTTATTGGGAATACGAGAGCAGACACACAAGTCTTGACCTAGTGATTTCTCCTCCATAACCAGAAGATCCCATTCCAACGAAGGCACTTGTTCGACGTCATCCAACGCACCAGGGGTGGGAAGAAACCCGTCGTAAATCTCACCAATAATTGGGATCCCTCCTAATTGGTAGATGTCCCATAGACTAATTCCATATTCTCCATAGGCATGGTGAAATGTATTAGTTCTTGAACACCAGAGACTGAGCAGGTTAGACAGGATCAATGATTGTGGGTAGATGGAAAACTAGGTGGCCCATACTACGGAGTACAAATTGACTGCTTCCAGGGACTCGGGAGATTCCCAGCAATGATGATGGTCCCAAAAGGCCCAGGCCTAGTCATTCGAGAAAATCACACCAGACCTAAGATCCAACCTATGAATCCACCCCGCGTCTGGATCAACCTAAGTAAGGTTGATTATGGAGGGATAATTCTTGAAGATGGATCTTTGAGAGAAGTATTGAATGTATTGATCGCATTGGGTCCAAACAGAGCCTCTAAAAATGAAAGCTTCTTTTGGATCAGAATCAGAGTTTATCTCCCCTAATGGGGTAAGGTTCACCTAAAAACACTTTGGTAGCGCTTCCAACTAAGGAGATGGAAGACCTGAGAATGTAGGGGGGATAGGGACGTCGTCTTGAAGACTGAATCTGTAAAGGGGAAGCCGATTTGAAAGTGGATAACCCAGGAGCTCAGGAGAGAGTAAGTCCTTCAAGACACCATCTTCATGAATGATGGATTAACTAGGGTCCTCTTTGATAGTTTCCACTCTCCGAATCATATCCAGACGTCTTCCTGAACTAGTTGGGAGAGGCTCTGCGGTAGGTCTGGGTGCAGGGAAAGGGGGAACCATGTTTTCTCCCTGCATCATGAAGATCAGCAAATGGTCAGTCCATAATAACAAAATCTAGAAAAAGGAATTGAGAAGCCTTCGTGAACATGCCTCAAAAGGCGGTCCAGGATGACTACATCCAGTGAACCAACCCTACGCGTACGTAGTCCGCGGTACCCAGGCCTGCGGAGTGTTGGCCAGAAAACTGCGAACCAAGTTCCTCTGCGGAGCCATTATCCCTGATTTAAGTAAAAATCTTTGGAGGAATTAAGTTTGTTTTTCAATGTTTGGATCATTCTGGTCCATGGACCATTTGAAACCGCGAAGCGAATTCCTCCGCGGCCCATTGAGACTTAATTTTTTTTAATTAATTAAAAGTATTAGTTCGCGGCGGGAGATTGGTCTGCGAGTGAAGATGACCGCGAAGGAGGAATAGTTCACGGAAATAGCAGCTGGTTCGCAGATTAGGTGTTTCACAATTAAATGAGCACGCAGAGATGAAAAATTGAGAGGGCATTGGTTTCGCAAAGAATCTGGAAAAATACAAATGAACGCCACCCCGTATTTATAGGTGTGGTCCCCCACCGGGTCCACTCCCCTACCGCAAACCATCCAAGTTTTAGGACCACTCTGCATTAGAATAGACTCCTCTTCGATCCGATCAGACCCCATTCTGATAGGGGGCATCTTTAGGGTCCTGAAAAATCCACAAATGAAGATAATTATCCCCTTAATTTGAGAGAGGATTTTTACCCAATTCCCTTCAACGAATTGGGAAAAGGAAGGAGGCCAATATCCAAAATTGGCAAAGGACCAACTGGTACGCGAACCTTATAGAGTGTTATGCGACTGGTTCAACAAACCATTCCCCTCCGCGGACCATCCTCGTTCGTGAGATGGAGGTAGAGATCCTCTGCGGGCACGAAGCAGAACATGTGCCGAACCGTTCCACCATCACGAACTACCCCAGCCGCGGAGCGTATCGACCGGCCCAAGCCGTATCCACAGTCGTTCGTGGAATGGAGGCTAAACCCTCCACGGCCGCGAAGCACTCTCCGAGATTGGTTTGTTTGCGGGGGAGATCATTTTCTTTGTGGGGGAGATGCGCTCAATGCCCCCCATGAGTTGTGAATTGACCGAGTCATCCGTGAATCGGGGTTCCGGTCATGGGCCTCCACAAAAGGTGAAGCATGTCCATAGATACATCCTTTTCTCCGCTCTATAAAAGGACATCAAGGAAAAGAGAAAAGGGGCGGATTTTGGAGAGCTCGGAGGATATCAGTCAGATTTAGGTGGAAGAATTTCGAATGAAGGATTCGGATTTCGTAAGTTCCAGTTCGCGAACCAGAGCAGGTATGAACCTGGGAACAAATTAATAAGGAACCAAAAACACATAATAAATTGGTGAACGACAAACCTAAAATAAAAAAGAAGATAAAACTGTGAACCATGTTCCTTCCGCAGATGCACTCCCCACAGACCAGGGAATTTATGCCCCTTTTCCGATCCGCCACACCGCGTAGCACCCTCCTACGTGGGCGAGGCCCAGACTGACGAACCTCTGACCGGTGCCACCCTTGGATACCACTGCTCGCATGGAACCCTCCGCAAACCACCCTGGTTCACAAATATAACGCCAAGCCACGAACCAACTTGGTTCACGGGATGCCCATCAGTCCGCGGACCATCCTGGTCCACGGACGGCTTCTCCAACCATGTAGCACCTTCCTATGTGAAGGGCACCACCACCCATACCCCGGTGTGGCCTGCCAAATCATTCAGAGTTCCCGTTCCCCAAGCCACATAAAATCCTTCCAATCCAACCTGATACTCCATGATTTCCTCATTGGCCTACTCATTTTCCCCGAGCTGAGGCCTCCACTAGAGCCACTAGATCTGTGTGATGTAACCCTTTGGCACATCAGCGCGTCGTTTTGAGTTCACATACCCACAGTAAGCAGGGATAAAGGGGTTGGTCCGACCCTTGAACATATTTTTTAAGCATTCCTGGGTTCACATTCCCACAGTAATGTAGAGTCTGAGCTCGGGATCCCCCTTTCTGCCCCTCTACTTGTTGGGGCCGGAGCACTTCTACCTTCTTCGGAGGGTAGTAAAATACCCATCCGAAGGAATCCCCCAGGCACTTCGGTACTTCCCCTGTGAATAAGGGAGGTGAAGGTCACAGGAGAACCTCTTTCCCTCTCCTGTTGTGCTTTTTCACCATGGTCATCCTTCTCAGAGTAAGCCCCGACCTTATGGGCCGCCCTATGTGTAAGCCCCACTTCACTTCTCATGGACGCAGCCTTCACGACGTGATCATCTGGTCCCTGCTTCCTCTTGTTTATCACACCGAGTATGGCTCACATGGGCTTAGAGTAAGCATCAACCATGACATTATCTTAAGGGCCTCCTCAGATTGTAAGCCCCAATCCACCCCTTGGGCCTCCTTAGAGTGTAATCCCCAAGCCTATGCGAACTACGAGGACTTTGATCCTTGTTAAGGCATGTTACGTAGGAAGCCTCCCCAAGGTTCAAGCCCGATCACCATTGGACCCCCGATTCCACGTTTATGTTGGTTCTTCGACACCTTTATTAGAACTACATGGTCATTGATCCATGTCTCCTAGGTAGGGTATGTAGGAAGCCTCCCCGATGTTCAAGCCCAACAATCGGTCGATCCGACTATCTTCACGTCGGTTCATTGAGAATCTCGTAGCACCTTCTCAATGAGTTAAAATTCGTCATAGTCCTTAATCCAATGAGGGATAGTAAACCACCGTCCTAAATGATTACATACCCCTACGTCCAGCTGACCATTGCCAACCAGGAGTAATCCATGGATACTATGCTTGGGTATAAACCCAAGATTCACAAACATATGAATATGACTTAAATCTATAAGAGAGTCCCGGAATAGGAAATAATTCCCCCCAAAAGGGTGCAATGAGCCCAACTTTCCATCCTCTCGACCAATGTGAGTTCTTAAGCGTCGATGGCAAAATCACCTGGTGAACTCCTGCCATTGGAAAACTGGTCCATGCATCATCAGATATGGAACCGTTGGGAGTTTCAAGATCGACCTGAAACATCTATATACTCAAACCATGATATAAATTTCTCCTTATATCAGTCATGTGCTCATTAATACTATAAAACATATCATTATCTCCATATCCCCTCATTATGCACATATCACGAGCATTCTAAAAATCTATGTATAACAATTTCTGGTTACCAGAACCATTCAACATATACATTCAAATACATAAGGAAAACCAATAGTGTAACAATAATTAGATGTTTCCTTATTCTATTGTATAATTAAATTACTTAAATAACATTTCCCATGATAAACATGAAATCAATCAACTACATTTTTAAACCATTGACCAAACTTCATAATTTTAATCCTTCACACTTATTTTATCTCACATATCATTTTTAGTCCCATCATCTTCACCAACATAAATACTACCCACACAACATGCTGATTCACTTTTTGTAATTTTCCCTTAGGGAATTGATTTTCATAATGACCAAACATTCCTCAGTTAAATCATTTAACCATTTTTATTTCATTGAAAAACAATTATCCTCAACCATTGTGTTAACTAAACCATTTCCTTTGAATTTATATTCTATGTGTCCTTATTTTTCACACCCAAATCATATTATTGTTCCTTTGAAACGGTCTCCTTGATGCCTCTTCCCTCATGATTTACATGAGGAAAATTGAACTTTTTATCCTCTATGATCATCTTGAAAATCCAAATTTGTCTTAGTAGTTCGTTCAAGAAACTTACCAATGTTGTGATTATAGACCATATTATGAGATTATTGATTAGTGATTATAACAATTTTATACTTCCAAATCCCATTTCATTTGGTTTCTCATGAAGAATATCATTCCATTATTCATCATATTCTCTATTAACATGAATCCTCCTATTTCCATCAATTTTCTAAAACCCAAAAAGAATAGTGCGAGATGAAATAATTATACTTGGAAAACCACAAAATCACAGGAGAGTAAGTTCAATATCTAACATTGTAGGTTCAATCCTAGGTTATTAATGATCATTATCGTAATTATAGGACTGTAACCTATACTTATACTTAACCTTAGGTAAATCCCTAGACATACCTTAAAAATAACACTTGGTATCTCAAATTTTTTTTAGCATCCATGTTTCCTAAGGTTGACTAAACCTTGAATCCGATACCAAATTTAAAGACCCAAGCATGACATACATGGTCATTACATTTATTTATTTAAATACATAATACATGAAAAAATCAGACACCTAAATACTGTATTAGTCTAGATTCTTTGGAAACATGGAACACAATCTTCTAACATGGTGAAATATCTTCATCATCTCACATAGAGATCACTAGATTTTTTTTCCTATGTATAACCTTTCTTTATACCCAAAGGAAAAAAACATAAAAAGAGTGAGCACAAATACTCGGTAAGGGTAAACATAGAGGATATAAAACAAAACCTAAAGATTTGAACATACTAGCATGAGCATAATATTTAAAAATCAAAATCCTGGTTCATGAAATATGTTTTGGTACTACATAAGGAATGGATTGTAAAGAAACATTAACCACGATAGAATGGAATTGGAATAAAACATGTAATTATGGATAATTAAAAGCACATAATATTATTTCCATTGTAGCCAATGCATTTCATCCAAGACCATCATAGTGGACAGAGTCCATTACTGAACCACGTTTACATACTATTCAAGCCATGTATTACTGAACTAGATTTACATGTTGTTCTATACCTACATCATTGAACCAGATTAACATGCTATTCTATTCATGTCTATTTCATTAGATATAAATACTTGCCCCACCCTGAAATACTATTCATACTTGAAATTTTTAAAAATTCATAACAACATGATTCCATCGAAATTAGGGCATTAAATCAAGAAAATTTGTAAATATCATCCAAAATTTTCGTGCATGACATTAAAATAACAAATTGCATTTATTGTAACATTTATAATATCATTTATTTGAATCCTTTATTAATGAAGCAATCACTGCACATCATTTTTTCATTATCAAATTAATTACTTTAATTTCTAAATATTATGAATAATATACCATGATGTTGGAATGTTTTGTAGATTTATAATAACTATTTATAGAAATAGAGATCAGTTGTATAACCTTATATTAAAATCTATTCAGTAAAAGATATATGTTTACATGATAATTAGTTTTTCCTTAAATGAATTTTTATAAAAAGTCATTTTCACTTCTATATGAATCTTTGGGGTCCCAAAATTGACCCATTGATGTCCAGGGTCTGAAATATCTAATACAATATGAATAAGACATGTTTTAGATATGTAAGAACCTGAATCTTCTTTTTAGGTATGTTTTCCTTTTCAATTTTTTTTTTGATAAAAAGATAAATATTTGGAAATTTTTGAAGTACACGTCATGTACTTTATGAGTACATGTTGTGTACTAAGTTACCACAGGTAGCCGTGTAGCGGCCATGAAAATGGCAGTGTGTTGTGACCTTGAGACAGCTTGATGCGGGGGCTAGTGAAGGAAAGTAAATGCTTTTTACTAATAAAGTACACACCGTGTACTTTATTTTTCATCATTAAACAGACTAGGGTCGCGTCTGATGGAAAGGAAAATCTCTATCTTGGTTGGGCTCGTCGGGGACCGAGGGTTTGGCCCTGATCTTCCTCCAAGCCCCCGACCGAGCATCCGAACTCCGATTTGACCGCCTTTGATTGCGTTGGTATTGCCTCAGTAATCTCTATCTTTTGAATGAGCTATGTTTCTCAATTCCTTCTCTTTCTCAAGTTATTGTCCATTGAAAATTTTAGACATATTTGTATATCTTTGGAATTGTAAGGTGATTCAATCCCTGAGACTCAAGTATATCTATCTCCCAACACGGAGGTAGGCGGTTTGTGTCTTTCCGTAAACAGCCCTTGAGTTTTATGTGAAAAATCACCAATACCCATGAACGAAGTATTGCACGTTTACCCTTTTTTCCCTATTGTTTTCCTGCTATGATTGTATGCTTGAGTTGATGATAATTGAAAGCGAATAGGGTTAATTTCTATGCATTGGATGTTTTTTCCCATGCATGACTGCATGTTTTGACCGTAGGGATTATTTTTCCTGTTAGGTTGCTGTTTACTTTCCCATGCCTAGTTGAAGGATGGTGTGATTGTTATGATATGTTGTTATGCTGTAGAATACTAGCCAAGTATTTCTTGAGGTTTACCTTGGCAGATACACTTCACTATACATTATTGACATACACAGGTCCGTGAGAACCATGTGTATAGACCATAGGGAAGAAGGACATAAGGGATTCTGTAGAGTGTCTTTATAACATACAATGTGAGACTACAGGAGGAATTGACATTGAGTACTTCCCTAGAGTGTTTTTAGCTCTTTGACTCAATCTACAGGGGTAATGTGACGTTGAGTGCTTCCCCAGCGTTCCTTTATTACCGATATAAGACTATAGGGGGAATTAACGGTGAGTGCCTCCTCAAATAGTCTATGCATAAGCAGAATTAGATGGGTTAGACTGAGTGTAATTCCCGTAGGGTAGCTTGTGTTTCTAGGTAGGACTAGAGGGGATAGGCTATGATTAGTTCCAATAGGGTTACCTCTTGTGTTGTGTGCTTTCTTTCTTTTAGGTAGGTCCATAATGGGTAGGTTGTGAGTACTTCCCATAGGGTTACTTGTTGTTTATTATTTCTTACTTGATATGTGGTATTTGAATGCATTGAAATTATGGATTGTGTGCTATTGTGTACTTACTTGTTTACTTCACTCTTTTTATCTATTTCCTACCATATATATTCACTGAGAGTTAGGAACAGATCATGTGGTGGTTATCTACTAGGATTTAGTCTCACACCCTATTTGGGGTATGATTTTGGGCCAAAACAAATTATATTATTGTGGGTATAGATAAGAGAGAGCACCATTCTACTTCAGGTTCTTGATTTGCTGTAGAGTTGGAGAGCAGGGGACCATGCTATGGCTTGCAATGCTGAAGAGTTGTTTATTTCATTCTTTTTTTACTTGGGTTTAGTACTGTTGTATTCTGTTATTGTGATTTTTTGGATGCTTTTTTAGACATATGTATCATGCATCATTCAAAAATATATGTGTTCTCTAGTTTATTATTTTCCAGTCTTCTAATGTTTACTTTTGTATGGATTATTCCTGCTTCCTCTTTTGCTAATGTTTCCTTCCTCTATGATACCCTACCTATAAGGGCATAAATTCACCAATATCACACTCAAGCCCCTCAATGGTAGTCAACAACCTCTGGATTTTGGAGAAATGCGCTTGAGGCCATGTGACCAACTGGGTACGGGGAGCCTCTGGGTGGCTTCTAGAACAGGGATGTTTCAAAGTGATATCAATGTAGAAACCTAGCCTTATGGGTGGTGCACTGCCTGTGTTGACATATAGGACCCACAATGAGGACGTTGTGCTATAATGGTGGGGGGTGAATGTAACTAATCCATATGATAAAGGGTTAAATGACTAAATGACATTAATCATGTAAACAAGGTGCACCTTTCTTTTTGGGAGACTTCCTCATTAGAACTCCACTGTTAAATGTGCTTGACCTGGAGTAGTGATCAGGATGGGTGACCTTTTGGGAATTTTCTCAGGGTGTGTGTGAGTGTGGACAATGAAAACTGGAAAAGACAAGTGTAGGCCTATGGGGAGTGTCATTAGTCAGATGACCCGTTCAGGAATGTGGGTGGACCCTTGGATGGGGACCACTTGTCTGCAGGGCAACTGGTGGTGCCTGGTGGGCCCGGAGCTGAAAACCATGTTAAGGCATAGTGGTTGTGTTGTCACCAGAAACCAGTTGTTACATTAATGTAACACAACCAAATGATAAAGGGTTAAATGACTAAATGATATAACTAATCTCAACAAGGCGCACCTTCCTTTTCATGACCCTATCTGATTATAACTCCATAGTAAAACATGTTTGGCCTGGAGTAGTGATCAGGATGGGTGACCATCTAGGATGTTTCTCTGGGTGTGTGAGTGAGGACAAAGCACACAGAAAAGGAAAAGTGTTGTCCTGTGGGGACTTTCATTAGTTAGATGAACCGTTTAGGCATGTTGGTGGACCCTTAGATAGGGATCATGTGTCTGCGGGGCAACTGGTGGTACCTAGTGGGCCAGGACCTGACAACCATAATAAAAATGGGTGGTTGTGCAATAATTGGGAACCAGTTGTCACATTTGGTATCAGAGGGGAAACCCACCCTTAAGTGCGGTGAACTTCCTGGGTTGAGATGTAGGGCCCACAACAAGGACATTGTTCTCTAAAGTGGGGGTGAATGTAACAAACCCAAATAATAAAGGGTTAAATGACTAAATTATAAAACTCATTTCAACAAGGTGAACCTTTCTTTCTGGCAGATTACCTGATTAGAACTCCACAGTTAAACGTCTATGGACTAGTGTGGTGATCAGGATGGGTGTACTTTTGGGAAGTTTATTAGGGTGTATGTGAGTGAGGAAAAAGAACACTTGAAAGGACAAGTGTTGGCCTGTGGGGACTGTCATTATTCATATTACCCGTTTAGGCATGTGGGTGGACCCTTGGATGGGGACCACATGTCTGTGGGGGAACTGGTGGTACATGTTGGGTCCATACCCGATAACCATGTTAAGGCGGGGTGGTTGTGCTATCACCAGGACCCAGTTATTACATTAATTTAACACCCCCAAATGATAAAGGGTTAAAGACTAAATGATATGACTAATGCCAGCAAGGTGCACCATCCTTTTCAGGAGCCTAACTATTTATAACTCCACAGTTAAAAATGATTGTCCTAGAGTAGTGATCAGGATGGGTGACCTTCTGGGGTGTTTTTCAGGGTGTGTGTGAGTGAGGACAAAGCATATAGTAAAGGACAAGTGTTGGCCTGTCGGGACATTCATTATTCAGATGACCCATTCAGCCAAGTTGGTGGACTCTTGGGTAGGGACCACGAGTCTGTGTGGAAACTGATGATACCTAGAGGGACATGACCTGATAGAAATGTTAAAACGGGGTGGTTGTGCTATCACCGAAAACCAGTTGTCACATGTGGAATTATGGGAGAAACCTGTCATTAAGTTTGGTGCATTGCCTGGGTGAGATATAGGGCCCACAATGAGAACATTGTGTTATAATGGGGGGGTGAATATAACAACCCAAAATGATAAAGTGTTAAATGAATAAATTATCTGACTCATGTCAACAAGGAGAACCTTCCTTTTCAAGAGCCTACCTAATTATAACTACATAGTTAAACATGTTTGGCCTAGAGAGGTTATCAGGATGGGTGACCTTCTAGAATGTTTTTTAGGGTGTGTGTGAGGGAGGAAAAACACACTTGAAATGATAAGTGTTGGACTGTGGGGACTTTCATTAGTTATATGACCCATTCCGGAATGGGGGTGGACTCTTGAATAGGGACCTCATGTCTGTCGGGAAACTGGTGGTACCTTGATGGCCAGGACTTGATGACCATGTTATGGAAGGGTGGTTGTGCTGTCACCTGGGAACCGAGTGGAGTGCTGATCTTGAGGGAAGATGGGTCATCCTAAGCCCTTCTGTATGATCTTCTCACCAGTATCTGGTGACAGAGGTTGTTTTATGACTCCTTGTTCCAGAGAAGCTCCACCAGTCTAGGAACTGGAGTTCTTCCAGCCATTCAGGCAGAGGTGGAGGTCAGGGATGTGGATTCAAGTTGCCCGGTTTTCAGTGACATCAGGTCGAATCAGCTCAGAGTGGTCTGGCAGGGTCACAAGGTGATGTTACAGGTTAGACTTTTGAAATGGAGCAGAACCAGCAGGAGAAAGATCTCGATCCTTCTACAGATTGAGGTATGATCTTAGTTGTCTCAGTTTTAGCTTTTGATCTATTCGATACGGGGAATTCCCATAGCATTATATATGATTCCATTGTGGGGAGCTTTGGGATCTCCGTCTTTTCTTCTTATGAGATATTGACACTGGAAAAACCACTAGGGACTAGAACGATGAGTGTACGTCAATGAAATGAGTTCCCTCTAGAGGTTTGTGGGTGAAAATTTTTATGGTACCTCTATTTCCTAGAGATGAAGTGATATGATGTCATTTTCGGAATGGACTGTCTTGTTCCCTTCTAGGAAGTCATCAATTTCTATCACCATAGGGTGAGTTTCATATCACTAGAGGGAAAATATTTTATTCATAAGGGTGATTTGGATGTCCAGGCATGCAGAGTGGGACCTGAGCATCATGAGTTAGGAGGAGTAACAACCCAGATTGTTAGTCTATATCTAGATGACCAGAGGACTTCACAGTTAGAATTTCCTCCATTGGTGGATCAATTCATAGATGTCTTTATAGAAGACTTTTTAGGTTTGCCTCCCGAGCATGAGGTATAATTTTCTATTGATATCATGGTAGGAGCGGCACTGGTGCCCATTCCTCTTCATAGGATGGCTACACCAGAGTTATAGGAGCTGAAGAGGCAGTTTGAGGAGTTGCAGGAAATGGGTTTCATCTGACCCAATAATTAAACATGGGTTTCACCTGTCCTATTTGTGAATAAGGCAGATGGTACCCTCATACTTTTTGTGGATTATCAAAAGATCAACTAGTTGACGATCAATAACCAATATCCTTTACCAAGGATTGATTATCTCTTTGATCTACATCGAGGAGCCCAATAGTTCTAGAAGATTGACATGAGGTCCGGTTATCATCATTTTCATGTTAGAACATTTGATATAGCTCTCACAACAATCCAGATCATGTATGGTCAATACAAGTATGTGGTTATGCCATTCGGTCTCACGAACATGCCTGCAGTTTTCATAGCACTGATGAACTGAGTGTTCCATCCATTCATGGATTCCTTGGTGGTGGTCTTCATGGAAGATATCCCGGTGTACTCTCACACTCGACACAACCATGATACCCATCTTGAGATCATTATATGTACACTGAGTGAGCATAAATTATATGCTAAGCTCCCAAAATGACTATTTTGGATGGATCTGATTCAATTATTGGGTCATTATATCTCAGAGAAATGATTAATAGTAGACCAAGAGAAAGTGAGTGTAGTAGTTTCTTGGGAGAAGATGAATAAAATCTTTGAGGCACAAAGTTTTCTAGGGCTGTCTAGATACAAAATAAATTTCATTAATGACTTTTCATTCTAAGAAGAACCACTGATGGTTCTGACTAAGAAGAATGCAATGTTCTTATGGTCAGATACTTGTGAGTCAACCTTTCAAGAGTTGAAAGGGAGTTTGACATCAACACTGATACTAGTCTTTCTAGAGCTAGGAATGTGCTATACTATGTACAATGATACTTCACGTATTGGGCTGGGAGCTGTACTTATGTAGGGAAAAGGAGTCATTACGTACGGATCTCGGTAGTTGAGGCCACATGAGAGGAATTACCCGACACATGATCTGAAGTTGGTTGTTGTTGTTTGGGCCTTTCACTATTGGAGACATTATCTTCTGGGAGTGAATTTTGTGGTTTTCCCCAACCATAAGAGTCTCAAGTACATATTCACTTATCATGACCTGAATTTGAGACAACGAAGGTTGGTTGAGTACCTTCAATCTTTTGACTTTCAGCTTGTCTATATGCCTGGGAAAGGAAAGGTGGCGGCTGATGTATTGAGTAGTAGGACTCAGATACAGGTAGTTCAAGAGGCCAGTATTGAGTGGTAAGATATGGATCTGTTCTCTGAGATGCATTTGGATGTGCACGATAGTCAAAAGAAGACATTTCTTTCTTCAGTAGCTATTACATCTACACATATTGATCGAGTGCGAATGAGGCAGCTATTAGATTCCGAAGGCCTAGTCCAACGCGAGAGTGTGTCAGAAGTGGACCCTGTTTCAGAATGGACCATATGTGAGGATGTGATCTATCATTTCCAGGGGTGCATATGGGTTCCAGCAGGCATACGCGACGAGCTGATACGGGACTTTCACTCCTTAGTTTTGGAAGTTCATCCTGGTGTCACCAAAATGTATCATGAACTACAGTGTCAGTATTGGTGGCCTGGTATGAAGAAATATGTTGTTGGTTTCTTCATGAGGTGTTCCACCTATCAGCAAGAGAAGGCAGAGCATCAACGACCAACATGGCTTTTGCAGCTATTACCTATTCCCAAGTAGAAGTGGAATTTGGTCACAATTGATTTCGTGATAGGTTCACAGAGGTCGCCACAAGGGAATGATGTAGTTTGGGTTGTAATTGACAGAATCATGAAGTCTGATCACTTTTTACCATTCAAGGAGACATTAACTATCGATGAGCTAGGATGGTTGTACATCCATGAGATTTTGCATCTACATGGGGTTCCACACTCCATCATTTCAAATAGAGATGCACATTTTACTTCTCGAGTCTGGAAAGGATAGCATTATGCTTTGGTTACACATGTACTTTTGGGTATAGCTTACCATCCCTAGAAAGATGGTCAGTTAGAGCATACGATTTAGGTTCTTGAGGAAATGATTCAAGCAAGTATTTTGGTTTTTGTAGGTTATTGGGATAAGCACATACATTTTGTGGAGTTTTCCTATAATAATAGTTTTCAAGAAACTATTTAGAAGGCACCTTATCGGGAGTTTATGGTAGGCAATGTCGATTACCCTTATGTTGGTTGGAGGTAGGAGAGTCAGTTATGTTGGGACCTCATCTTGTCCAGGAGACCATAGAGCAGATAGAGTTGATTCGGAAGAGTATGGCTATTGCACTGTCTCGACAGAAGTCTTATGCTAATCAGCAGAGACGACCTCAAGAGTTTGAGGTCGGAGATCAGGTTTTCCTACGCGTCACACCAAGGTTAGGGAATAAGAGGATTAGGAGATAGGGTAATCTTTTACTGAGGTACATCAGACCATTTAAGGTTTTTGAGAGAGTTGGGTTGGCTTCCTATCGGTTGCAGTTACCTCAAAGGTATCGGGATATGCACGGTGAATTCCATGTTTCTCAGCATCAACGTTACTTCTTAGAATCGTCTCATGTCTTCCATCCTGAGGAGTTTGAGTTGGAAGTGGATTCTTATTTTGCGAAGCATCCAACTTGGATTGTTTATCGATGTACGAATGATCTCAGTGGATGGTATTTTCCTCTGGTACGAGTGCCATGGCAGCACATGCAAGTACAGGACAAGACATGGGAGAGGGAGGCCGATGTATGAGCACATTGGCTGGTGCTATTCAGGTTTTCTTCTTCTACGCCTCCTTGCTAGAGAAATTTATGGACGAATTTCTTTAAGGGATAATGTTTATAAGAACCCAGATCTTCTTTTCGGGTATGTTTCCCTTTTTTGTCATTTTTGAGAAAAAGAGGAATTTATGGATATTTTGGAAGTACATGTCATGTACTTTATGTATACATGGTGGGTACACAGTTAACATAGGTAGCTGTGTGCTTTCTGTGTAGTGTCCATGCACATGGCCGTGTGTGGTGACCTAGAGACTACTTAATGGAGGGGCCAGTGAAGGAAAGTACATGCCGTGTACTTATAAAGTACACGTCATGTAGTTTATTTTTTTCATTAAAAAAACTATGATCGCTTCTAAAAAAAACACATTCTTTAAATTTGGGTTCATCTTGGAGTAAGGTTTTGGCCACGATCTTCCTCTGAGCACCCGACAAAGTATCCGAACTCTGATTTGACCAATGTCGATTGCGTTGGGATCGCCTCGGTACGCGCTATCTTCTGCTTTAGCTTTATTTCCCAACTCTTTCTCTTTCTCATGTTATCATCCATTAAATGTTTTAGAAATTTTTGAAGATATTTGGAATTATAAGGTGATTCAAGACCTGAGACTCATGTATATCGATCTCACTACACCTATGTAGGTGATTTGTGCATTTCCATAAAATGTCTTTGAGTTTTATGTGAAAAATCACCAATACCCATGAACGGTGTATTAGGCCTTTACCGTTTTAGCCATATTATTTTCCTTATATGATTTCTTGCTTGAGTTGATGAAAATTGAATGTGAATAGGGTAAACTTATTTGCTTTGGAGGTTTTTTTCCATCAATGATTTCTTGTTTTGACTGTAGGGCCTAGTTTTCCTTTTTGGATTCTGTTTACTTTCTCATGCCTAATTATAGGATTGCGTGATTGTTCTGATATGCTCTTATGTTGTATACTACTTTCCAAGTAGTACTTGAGGTTTAACTTGGCTTATACACTTTTTTGAACATGCTAGACAAACTCAGGGCTAGGATAACCTAGTGTATATACCATATGGAGGATAGACGTAAGGGATTCTCCATAGTGTCTTTATAACATATGATGCAATGCCACATGGGGAATTGACATTGAGTACTTTCCCATATTGTCTGTAGTTCCTCAACGCGGGCCACTGGGGGAATGTGACATTGTGTACTTTTCCAGAGCGCCTTTAGTATCGATACGAGACTATAGGGGGAATTTATGGTGAGTTATTTCTCAGAGAGTCTATGCTTAAGAAGAATCAGAGGGGTTAGAATGAGTGTACTTCCCAGAGGGTTTCTTGTGTTTCTAGGAAAGACTATAGGGGATAGGCTATGAGTACTTCCCAGAGGATTACCTGTTGTGTTTCTTTCTTGCTTCTTGCTAGGTTGGACCAGAGGGGATAGGTTGTGAGTACTTCCCAGAGGGTTAACTGTTGTGTTTTCTTTCTTACTTCATATGTTATTTGAATGCATTGAAAATGTGGATTGTGTGTTGCAGAGTACTTCCTTGTTTACAACACTCTTTTTACTTGTTTTCTGCCAAATACATTCACTGACTGTTAGGCACAGATCTAATCGTGGTTGCCTACTGAGATTTAGTCTCACAGCCTATTTGGGATATGTTTTTGGGCCCGAACAAATTATATTGTTTTAAGTATTTATAAGGTCAAGTGCCCTTCTACTTAAAATGCTTGATTTGCTGTGGAGCTGGAGAGCAGAGGACCAAGCTATGTCTTGCGATGTTGAGGAGTTGTTTACTTATTTCCTTTTGTACCTAGGTTTAGTACTGTTGTATTCTAGCATTGTGATTTGTTTGGCTGTTTTCCTATACATATGTATCATGCATCATTCATATATATATGTGTTATCTAGTTTATTAGTTTTCAATCTTCTACTGTTTACTTTTGTATGGATTATTTCTACTTTCAATTTTTCTAATGTTTCCTTCTGCTGTGTCACTCTATCAATGAGGGAATAGTTTCCCCACTATCACACCTAAGGCCCTTGCTGCTAGTCAGCAGCCTCTGGCATTTGGGGAAATACGCTTTAGGCCATTTGAACAACTGGGTAAGGGGTGCCTCTGGGTGGATTATGGAACTGGGACCTTATAGGGTAGTTTAATATTATTATAATATTATTTTTACCCTTATTTTCCAGATTTGCCCTTTAACCCTGTAAATAAAATAATTACTGAAGTTATTATTCATAATGTTAAAAAATAAAAGGTACCTATTTACAAAATTTGAAACTTCTGATTCCAAATATAAAATTAATTATTCCAAATTCAAAACACATAATTTGAATTAATTAATTTAATCTTAATACCCATTAACAAAACAAAAAAGTAGGGTTTTGAGAAGTAATAAATATTAAAATAATGACTTGTGTTTATATTCAATTTTAAAGTGAAATTAATTATAATGGTAGAAATATGATTAAATGATAATAAAATAATCCAATTACATTTTAAAACTAATTAGAATATAATCTAACTATATAAAATGATTTATATGAAAAGTCAGTATTGAATTAAAATGCAGTATTTTTAACTATTCATTAAAATTTGAATTATAACTGAAAAATACCAAAAATATAAAAAAAAAGTAATTTTTTATATACCAAATTCAAAAGAAGATGTTAGTATTGTAAAATTTATCTTATAAATGTGTCAAAAACATGATTTAAAATTGGTGTGCCCTCAAATGTTAGTTAAACTACATTTTTTGGAAAATAATTCTTTTATCCAAAAAATTGATTTTATTCTCATATCATGTTATAGAAAATGTGTAAGCTAAGTGATAATGTTATAAAAAATTAAAATTTTGGATAATAATCATCTAAACATTGAGTTTATATACCATTAAATGATAATATTTAAATAATATTTCATTGTTTAGTTAAACTCAGAATTTCATACAATGCTAGCTATCGAGGAAGGTCGCTCTTGCATGTAACAAAAGCCAAGTAAAATTTTCATGTATTAAAAGATTCTATTATAGTTTTGTATAAGATAATACAAACATAGTTTATTTTTACATTGATCAAAATCTATATTCAGTGTTGATTTATATCTAAAAAACATGATTTTGTGAGAAACATAAGGCAAGAATAGTGTGGTGTATGCTGCAAGCTAATAGGGTGTTGTGTATAGAAAATGCTAATATTGGTGTAGCATACCACACAAGATATCAAGGAAATTAAAAAGAATATACCTCATAAACTCTCGAGGCATTATAAGGATGCATATTTGGTAACCATCTATACATTCATAATACAAATGTAAGAAATACACATACATGTGAGGGTGGTCTGAATGCCCAACCATACACTCCAACTACAGCCCCACGGGCTTCCCAATCCATCTAGGGTTCAATGGTGACACCCACTACCATCACAAACCAATCCCAACATACAACTAAGGGAAAGTAAAAAAATGGGCACCTGTTGGGTCCCTCATGTCAAATGCTGAGAGGCGTCACACATGAGATCATTTGGTTGGAACACAGTCGAAGGAATAAAACTCAGGATCATTAGTGGTAAAAGCTGAATGAATAATCCTACAGGGGATCCTAAAACAATATACATGTGAGGGATCCTAGAAGTTACTCCCTGGATAATCATATAAGAGACAGAATCCCTTATGGGACCCATGATAGAAAGATAAAAGATAGCGGTAACCTACATTGGTTTCTTGATAACAACTGTTCTCATAACCTCTCATAGAAAAAGGGCATATCTGAAGAGATATTCCTTCTAAATCTAGAACCACAAAGTCCTAGACAATAATAGATATCTCTTATCTCATCTATGTGTATTTTATCAAACTTGTTTTTTCTGATCACCCTACCAGTCATTCATGAAAAGTCTTATTCTTTTGGGAATCAACTGAATTTGATTACTGGATGAAGAACCTCTCTATATAGTTATAATCCCCAAAACATCAATTACATGTTCTAAAAACTCTCCATGTGTTTCAAAATCCTAGTCTCTGTAGAAAACTAATCAAAATGGAATAATCTCATGTCCAATTATAAAATCATTAAAAGAAAACATGAAAACCCCTTAAAGGAATGAAAAGGGGGATTACATAGCTTGTCACCCTTGGTACACGACCTGTATTCCCAAAGAACCATGTGGGTGTGTAATCCCGATAGCCTGGGCATATAATTGCCCCTAGTACATGGTGTGCTCCCTACGTGGGTTACATGTATGTTTACTTGAACTAGCATGGGAATATACATGAACATGACATGTACGTTCCCAAAGCTTGCTTCCCACATGGGGTCTGGCTATGTACTATATACGTCCATGTACTCTGACATGGGTATCCATTCTTAGGTACTCAGCTACATAAAAGAGTACCAGTACACAACATGTCTCCCTCAATACATAGAACTTATTAAAATTCATCTTCACTGAATGGGAAGAACACACATCATGGTCCCCTAAACCACATGTTGTGCTATTAGTTCTTCACAGATAGAGAACCCTCCAGATATCTGAAAACCACCATTTAAACCACCAATACCACAGATCCCGAAACAATGGGCATCATGAAATCATAATATAGATTTAAAAACAAGAAATGATGAATTTAAAGAGTTTTTGTTGTAATAACATAAACATGCAATCCATTGGGTGGAAACCTCCAAATCATGTCTTTATTTGTCAGTACATAGTTGTCGCATGTCAATTTAGCATGTTGAGAGCTTTGAAACATATCCTCCCTCTATTACTCTCTCCACCTCTTGTTCCATCTCCCTCTCCCATATCTATCACATGGAACATTATCTTTTTGAGGTGAAAACATGAGAAGGATAAGGGAGGAAGAGTGAAAATAAAAATAAAATAATTAAAAGGATGGAATGAAAAAAATGAAAATGGGGCCCAGCCTAGCCCAAGTTCCCACCTTGAGTTTACGCCACTCCTAGGATAAAATCCTTTTTTTGGGACTCAATATTGGAGAAACAATCTCAATTTGACAATCCATTCAAATGTTAAAACGAACCATTTTACCCATTTACAAGAATTTGACATAAAAAATTCTAATTCATTCTTGAAACTGCAATCCAGCAAAGCACATGTCCTTAATAACTACCAATAATAAACCTACTCATCCGAAAGCAGATTGGTGAAAAGAACTGCAGCCATAATCTCAACCAGAGAATCTTCACAACAATTCTCTCTGAACAATCTAAGGATCATACTCATAGAATCGAAAACTACTTTCTACATGGATGACCTTTAACTGTGGTCAATATGGTACTCCCCACAATAAAAATACCCTTATTATCTTCTCAAATGCATCCTTCAATCCCAGCTACCCATATCAAATGCCGAACTTCTACTGAAAATTGGGTTCACTACACTCTTACTTAAATGGTGCACTCGCCACCACAAGGATTACCTTAGAATTCTCTTCGAGTGCCTCCTCAATAGGTCCCTTCCTCATCAGGATAGAACATATAGAAAGAAAGAGGAGAATATAATAAGGACAACACTCTCTAATCATACTCAGTACAAATAAATATAGATCCTGATTGCATCTAACAAGAGTACACTAAGATTTTGCCAAGAGGTGTGTACAACACCCACCAAGCCACACCCAACGTCCTATCAAAACCTAATAAAGATTTTTCCTTAGGTCATTCTTCTCATGGTATATGAATCAATCCATGATGTCACCTCTATAATGGTGGGACCTTCCAGAAAAACATCCAATATCGAAACACATTGAATGTAATAAAATATTTTTCCTCATCTCAAACCCATCAAACCACTGATTAAGATTCAAACGATACCACACAGAACTGTTATGTGTATTTATCACCCAAATCAAACTCTGAAAATTCATCTATGAAAAAGCTAAATTGACCGTGATACACAACACATTAGTCTCATTAAGTCAATAGATCCCTTGAAACTCCACATCAAAATAGAGTACCTCAAATATACCCGGATTTATTCGATGACTACCCATAAACTGTCATAATTCTCGTTATGATAATCCACTCGTGCTATGAATACAATAGAAACACCCTTTTTCTAGTCTAGGTTCATGAATAGTCATTCCCATCAAAGCCACACATGATAAAACATCACCCTAGGTTCTTCATCAAAATATAAAGGTATCGAAATTACAATAACACAAAAAATGATAACCTATCAAGAATTTATCCAAAAATGATCATGAAACCATGATTACTAAACCAAAGGGCATGTGGAAAAATAAGGACCAACCTGTCAAATAGTGGATTCATTTGGAAATATAAACATTGACAGAAAATGGTCTGATATGGTCATATAGGACTCCCACCAATCCCAAAAATGAACTCTAAAAAATGGTCACTTGGACTATCCACCAATCCCAGAAGATAAAATCCTCTCAAAATCAAGAAAATATCACCATTAGTTGTCAGTGTAAAAACATGAAACCCAACCTACAAGGGCATGATCCTCACTGAGTATCCTGAAAATTAACAGCTCTCTGTTGGTCCAAATACTAACACAGAAGAGAAACTGAATTGACACTCACTGGGATTCCACATATAAAAATATCTTTTGTAGGTCCATCTCAATGAAAATTCATATAAACTATCAATATAATACTCAATGATCTAACTAGAGAACCACATACCGAAGAAATAACACCCTACAATGTGTACAATAGAAAGTAATAATGTTTCATATTGACATACTAGGGTCATTTCACTTCTCATGCATGAGTAATGAGTCATCATCCTCATAGAAAAATGAGTCAATGTTTATCCACAAAACCACCAACCACAATGTAATATATACATATGCAGTTATAGATAAATATGCCTACATTGTTAGTAAAATCACACAATAGTTGGCATATATGATGTGAATCTATTTTTTAGAGTACGATGCATGAGACACCTCTTTATTTTGACATTCATTTGTCAAAATCCATCAATATCCCCATTATAATGTTCAAGAGAAAGAGATCCATAATAAATCATAACATTCACACAACATGGAAATCACCGAATGTTAACGTCATATATGTCTGTAACATCACAAATCATAACGAAAATCTCATATCCTAGAAACCCAATCATCTTACTGGAACATGTGTTCATTACTCACCTACCTGATATTCATCATAGGATCCAAAATATTCTTAATACTCTAGTATATCAAATCCCAAAATCTAAAGACCTAAAAATGGCCTCCTCTAATAGCACTTTATATCTTATCAACTTGGATTCCCCTAAACTGGTGCACTTTATTGGTGGGACAAAAGGCCTATAGTGTGCCTCCATGTACGCCAAATGTAACACCTGAGACATTTATGAGAAATATTTTGTTTTTATGTTATATAAATCATCAAAATAAACTTTTACTACAAACAACACTATCTTGGATTGCTTTACATGCAACCATGACCTTCCTCGATAGCTTGCGTCGTACGTAATACCGAGTTTCACTAAACAACGATATGCTATTAAAATGTTATCATAACTAGCCGTTATGAATAGTAATAACCACTTTTTAAAATTTTGTAAATATTATTATTCAAAATGGACTTAATTTTTGGATTTGTAAAATCGAAATTAGCCTTGGGTGAAATTTTGGTATTTTTCTAAAAACTTTCAATTTTTGATGTATAGTGAAAACACTGTGTTACTATTTTAAAACCGACTTTTTATTTAAATAATTATTTATTTTATTTAAATTTATTTTAGGTCAAAATTGTTACATAATACCTATATAAGTTCAATGTAATTCATTGGAGTATTTTATAACAATTTTAGATATATAAAAATTTTATTGAACTTTTCACCGTCTTTTACCCACCTCATAGGAGAATTTACAAATTCACATAATACCTATCTTTACCACTTCTGTGAGTGGAATTTCGAAAATCCGAAAGACACGATTAATATCAAGGACTAAAATTTGGTTCAATGAAATGAAAATAATTTTTGGTGAATAGTAACTTTTTACTTTTTTTCCCCGGATAAAAGTAAATATTGTAATTAAGGGTAAAAATGATATTATTATTACCCTAAAACATGTCCTAATTCTAATGGATAAGTGTAATTCTACCAGAAAAACCCTTAGGAATAAAATATGACCATTTAGGCCCACATGGATTGGATTAGGATATTTATTATTAATTTATTTAAAGAAGGGTTAAAATAGTTAAAATCAATGTTTAATAACTAATGAATTTTTAATATAGGGTTATACATAAGATAAATTCGACTATAAATATTCATTAAAAATATAAAAATATTTCCTACATAATGGTATTTTATTTATAATTTTTAGACATTAAATAATTTAATTTATTTATAACACAATGATGATCCAGTAATTATCTTATTAATAAAATATTAACATAATTGATGTTATAAATAAACAAATAAATGTAATTTGAGACTTTTTATAAATTAAACTAATTTTTTATGTTAATATTACATGTTATTATTGATTTAATTAACTTTGTTCGAATTAAACTTTCTGTTTTGATTTTCACAAAATCAATTACCAAATAGTGTCAAAATTGACATAAAATTGTTTTAAAAAAAATTATTATATTATTAATTGTTATTATATTCCTAAAAAACTATGGTTCGGCCAAATGACTCATATAAGGTTATATATATTAATTATAAATAACTTGGGGTTCGTTTGTCTTGTTATAGTATGTTTATTAACTTTAGAGTGTAAGAAAACAAGAAGACACGGTAAAAGTTAAATTATCTAACTTAAAGTTGAATCTAAATGATAAGGTTAAAATAGATACATAAACTAGTATAAATTGTATTGGATGAGAGGATTTTGACCCATCCCCACCTTAGATTCAAAATATATAAATTTTGAGCTATTAAAATCCGAATATGACTTTATAATAAAATAATATTTTTTGTTTTTCCAAAGGTGCCCCTCTCCTCCCTTAAAAAAGGGCATCTCCTCCATCTCTTAATCACACCACTTTGAGACTTCAAGATCGGCCAACCCCTGACAAATTCTCTTCTCCACTTCCCTAGAAACATCCTAGAGGTCCTGGTTTTCTTCAAAGACCAATTTTAGTGCCCTAAGAGGAGGTCTCAAAGAGGCGCTTCAAAGAAGAGGTAATATCTGTTACCGATTCTTTCAACTTTATTTATTCTTCCATTTCTTCTTATTTAGTTGATTCATTATGAAGTAATAATATCAGTATCACTCATATACTAGTATGTTATTATAAGTATGAAAAAACCCTATTTCACCATCTATCCATCCTACGGAAAATGAAATCACCGCGCGTGCGTACGTACGGAATACCGTCTCCACGCCGTGGTGTAATCTATTTTCCACCACCACCTTACTTTGTTGGGTATAATTGTGTAAATAATAACTATATATGATTATTGTAAAGGGATATTGATTCTGAAATATTATACATACACTCTAATACAATTTCATGATCATCGGAATGATATCATCGCTTGTGCGTACGTATGGAACACCGTCTCCACGATGTGATGCGACTCGTTCTACATGATCTTCACTAAGTAATAATTATATAAATGAATTGAATGAATGAATATGACATATATTAAACTAATACCATTATGTAAATGATGTATCTATAACCTAATAAGAAGAATAAGAATTTATTCGACATAACATGCATAAGAACAAAAAGCAATAAACACCTGAATAACAAGTAACAATGAAATATTACTAATAAAAAGCTAAGAATACGACCATATATGATATCATAACAATAAGTATGATTCTGGAATAAGTCAATGTCTTTATTTAAATCAATATACATGAGGTTCGGACACTTACGAATAAAATCAGACCTAAGGTAAGGGAAAATATCACAATCTCATTTTTATCTGAGATTGTTTATACTTTGTTATTTACTGGGGTGTATTTTATCATCCACATCCATGTTTCCTCAATATTTAATATTATTTCCATCCACCTATAATTTTTTAAATCAAAAGTTACCCTTCGGTGAGTTTTTCATAAAATATATGAAAGGAATCTTTTGTCGTTTTTCGTACGAGGTACATTTTGACTTTTTCGAAAAATGTACGAGAAGAATGTTTTTTAACTTATACGGCATGAATGGATTTTTAAAACATTATTTCCAAGAAGCTTATTTTACAAGTTTTCATGTTTATTTTTAATCAACTTCTTTTAGTTTAAAATTTTATGACATGTTAAGAAAGGAAAATGTTTTTGAAGTAGAAATGATATTTTCTTCCAGAATGGAGTTCATGTGTTTTATCAAAATTATTTTCCATATAAGATAATATAGGGTTCTTTTTCTATCCTTATTTTTACATTGATTTGATTATGTTGTGATGGAATTATTTTTATGAATTCCTTTATCTTATATGATTTTTTTATGATGTCACGATGTTTAAGAAGCCCATTTTTATTACATGGGTTATGCAATGATGTATGATTTATGATTTTGTGCCACACATAAGAATGATATCATTCTGAGATGTGTGGGACCTATATATCTCTCCAATTCATTGGGTAAAGATTTTATATCTCATGAGATATTCATGGATGGAATGACAGGTTAAACCGGTTCAGTGAAACAGTACTGAAACAAGGAGTGAACTCGCTTAAAAAATGGACTATGTCCACTACGATAGTCTTGGAAATGAGTCTTGACTAATAATAAATGATTCTATATGATTATGTGTGTATGACACAAAGTTTCATGATTTAATTTATGATTATTGGGATTACATTTCACTACCATGATTTATCCCATGTTATGAAATTATGATCTCTTTTGCAGGGTATGATTTTCAAAATGTTATGTTCTTATTAATTTTATGTAATTGATATTTTTTTACCCTTACTGAGCATTTGAGATCACCCTTTTTGTATGTTTTCATTCCCCAGGTCAGGAAGAAGGGTATTAAGTATGATATGCCAAAAAGGGACTATAGATATTATGAAGTAAATGGGAGACAGTGTAGATGCTTTATGAACCATTTGTTTATGTTTCCCAGTTTCTAAAGACACTATACCTATACGGTCCTTTCATGGTTTTGTTATATGTTGTAATAAGTGTACTTCAATTTTGAAGTATTAAAAATGTATGTAAAGTATGGGTCGATATAGTTGGTATCAGAGGAAAGGTATAGTCAACCTTTGGAAACTAGGATGTGAAAGACTTAGTAAGAAACCTAAGGATATGTCTAAGAATAGAACACAATCTTAGTATTTTAGAAATGGCCATGAACAACCTATGATGAGACCTTAAGTGTGAAATTTTATTCTTGATTATGTGGTTTTCCTATTATAATTAGTGTTTCTCAGACTATTCTTCTTGGTTTAGTCAATGGATGGAACCTGAAGAAACTGTGTTAATGCGGAATGCGACGGGAAATGCAATGATTGTCCCCCTGAGCAACCAAACGTTATGGGAGCTAGAATGCAAAATCTTGTAGTCATGCTCACACAACTTTCTTAAGCTATGAATCATGCAAGACTTCCAAATGAGAAAAGGAAGGAGCAGCATTCTGTCGAATTCTTCATAAGGAAGTATCCACCTTCATTCAGCGGGTCTTCTGATCTATTAGTGGCTGAAAAATGGATCAGTACCACTGAAAAGATATTTTCAGTTCTTCAATGTTCTGAACATGATAAAGTCATCTTAGCAGTGTATCGTTTGGAAGGTTATGCTGATCAATGGTGGAATCTTATTAGGAATACGAGGCAAAGGTATGAAATTGAGTCCATGGAATGGGACAAGTTCAAGAACTTATTTTTCAATAAGTATTTCCCTCGTATTATTCACACAAAGATGGAGAAAGAGTTTCTTGAACTGAAGCAAAAGGATGATGAATCCGTTGGTACCTACGAAGAAAATTTTACAAGACTTGCAAGATACACTTCCGGAATTATTATCCAACCTGAGAGTAAGATCAATCGATTTTTTAGTGGCTTAAAACCAAGTATTCGAAGGGTGTTAGCCATAAGGGACTTCAGTATCTATGAGGAAATTGTTCGATGTGCTCTCAAGGTTGAGATGGAGATTGGTGTAACCCATCAGTCACATGGGTTTGATAAGAAGAGGAAAATGGAAGGAAAATCTAAAGACCACACTGAAAAGAAGATGAGTTTTCCCTTATGCTCAATGTGTGGAAAGAAACATGGAAGAAATTGTCTTAAGAGGACAAGGAAATGTTATAACTGTGTAAAATAAGGTCATCGGGGAATTGAATGTCGAAATAATGGGAAGAAAATTTATAATGATTCAAACAAAGGAAGGGATACACAGAATGAACCTACTACACTTCAATGTTTCATGTGCAAGGAGATGGGGCATTATGCCAATCAATGACCAAATCCAAGGGTTTATGATTATGATTGACGTTAACAAACTCTTAAGGACAAAGGAAAAGGAAAGTCACATGCAATTACTCTCGGCAATGTGGAGTATGACAACGAAGTGGTGAGAGGTACACCTACCATCCACTCTAAAGTAGAAAATGTTTTATTTGATTCTGGATCCACCCACTCTTTTATTTCAGAAGACTTTTCTAAGGGTATCACCATATTACCTCAACAATTAGATGTTGATTTGGCTGTGGCCACTCTTAATTGCACAACAGTCACATCAAAAGTCTACAATTCTTCTCCGATTGAAGTTTATGGGAAAGTGCTTCCTGCAAATCTTGTGATCCTTCCTATAGTGGAATTTGATGTGATTCTTGACATGGATTGGCTTTCTTTATATGGATCTCATATCAATTTCCAAATAAGGGAAGTCACATTTCATATTCCATATCAATCTATGATCATCTATCGATGCAAGGATGAACATACCCTTCCATTGGAAATTTCATTCATCTTATGGGCCTTGATTCCACTAAATGAAGGTTATTTATCTCAAATGGTTGGAGAGAAACTCACGATTAATAATATGCCCATTGTACGGGAATTTGATGATGTCTTTCTGGAGGAATTTCCAGGTCTTCCACCAAATCGTGAAGTTGAGTTTTCAATAGAACTCTAACCGGGTGCTTTGCCTATTTCAAAGACACCTTATATAATGGCCCCAATTGAGTTCCAGGAATTGAAGAAGCAACTCCAAGAGAATCTTGATAAAGGATTCATACTCCCTAGTGTGTTACCTTTGGGAGCACATATTATTATTGTTATGAAGAAAGATGGATCAATGAGACTCTGCATTGATTATCAGGAACTTATCAAGATCACTATCAAGAACAAATATCCTCTCCCACGCATTGATGACCTATTTGACCAACTACGCGGAGCTCAATACTTTTCCACGATTGATATTCGTTCAGGGTATCATCAATTAAGGGTTAAAAGGGAGGATATACCAAATACGTCTTTCCATACAAGCTATGGACACTATGAATTTATAGTGATGCCATTTGGTCTTACTAATGCCCCTGCTATCTTCATGGATCCAATGAATAGCGTCTTTAGAGACTATCTTGATCAGTTTGTGGTAGTCTTTATAGATGATATTCTTGTATATTCAAAGAACAAGGATGAACATGAAGATCAATTGAGAATTGTATTAAAGACCCTAATAAAGGAGAATCTTTATGCCAAATTTACCAAGTGTGAATCTTGGCTTCAAAAAGTTTCATTTTTGGGTCACATAATCTCAAAAGAAGGGATATCTGTGGATCCAAAAAAAACAGAGGTTATGGAAAGATGGTCGATACCAACAACAGTAATTGAGATCTGAGGTTTTCTTGGCTTTTCTGGATATTACCGACGTTTTGTGAAAGATTTTTCAAGGTTATCTAAACCACTCACCATGTTGACTCGAAAAGGAGTTAGGTTTGTTTGGACGGAGGAATGTGAAGAAAATTTCAAAGAGCTAAAAATAAGGTTAGCCGGTGCACATGTGCTCACACTACCATGCAGTGGAGAAAGGTTTGTGATCTACAGTGATGCATCCAAGAAGGGACTGGGATGTGTTCTCATGCAAAATGATATGGTGATAGCATATGCCTCACGACAGTTGAAAATACATGAGCAAATTTACCCAACTCATGATTTGGAGTTAGCTGCGGTAATCTTTGCAATAAAGATTTGGAGGAATTACTTTTATGGTGAAAGGTGTGATATTTATAGTGATCATAAAAGTTTAAAGTATATTTTCACACAAAATGAGCTGAATATGTGTCAAAGAAGATGGTTGGAGCTGATTAAGGATTACGACTGCTCAATCCATTACCACCCTGGGAAAGAAAACAACTTAGCAGACGCATTAAGTCGACAAGACCGTGCTAGCTGATCCATGATGAGGATCACAAATGATCTAATATTTATGGATTTACAAAGGATGGATCTTGTAATTTTAATGGAAGGGGAGAAATCTTATCTTTCTCAAATGAATGTTCAACCATCTATACATGTGAAGATTCAAGAGGCACAGAAAAAAGATGTCGAGTTACAAAAGAAGGTGAGAAATGTTCCTGAATTCATCCTTGATTTTTATGGGATAATAATGTTCAGGAATCGGGTTTGTGTTCCTCCCATCCCCGAATTAAAGAAGGAGCTGCTGGATGAGGCTCACAGTTCTTCATTCTCTATTTATCCTGGAAGCACGAAGATGTATTGGTACTTGAAAGAGTACTTCTGGTGGGATGACATGAAAAGAGATGTTGCTGAATATGTCTCTCGATGCTTGGTTTATCAGCAAGTTAAAGCTGAGAGGAAGAAGTCTGAGGGGATGTTACAACCATTACCCATAGCAGAATGGAAATGGGAAAACATCACTATGGACTTTGTCACTGGACTTCATAAAACATCCAAAGGCAATAATGCTATCTGGGTCATAGTTGATCATCTTACAAAGTCGGCACACTTGATCGCTATTAGAGAGGATTTCTCTCTGGATCAACTTGCCTGGATATATGTGAAGGAAGTGGTAAGATTGTATGGAGTACCAATTTCTGTTATATTTGATCGGGATCCGAGATTTACCTTGAAGTTCTGGCGAAGTCTTCAGTATACTCTGGATACAGATTTGAGTTTCAGCACTGCTTATCATCCTCAAACAGACGGTCAGTCTGAGAGGATAATTCAAACTCTATAAGATATGTTGAGAGCTTGAACTATGGATTTCAAATGTGGCTGGGATCAAAACCTACCTTTGGTGTAATTTTCTTATAATAATAGATTTCACTATAGTATTCAGATGGATCTTTATGAAGCTCTATATGGAAAGAAATGCAGGTCTCTAACTTGCTGGGATGATGTTGGGGAAAGAAATCTATAAGGACCTGATCTTGTCGATGAGATGGCAGAAAAGGTCAGATCTATTCAACAACACATTAGAGCAGCTCAGAGTCGACAAAAAATTTATGCCGCCAACTGAAGAAAAGACCTAGAGTTTGAAGTGGGTGATAAAGTGTTCTTATGAATATCTCCTTGGAAGAGAGTAATGAGACTTGGAAAGAAGGGAATGGTGTGCCCTAAATATATCGGTCCTTTCGAAATACTGGATTGTTTTGGGAAGGTAGGTTACCAATTGGTGCTTCCACCGAATCTCTCCCAAGTTCACGATGTGTTCCATGTATCTCTCATGAGAAAGTACGTACCTGATCCTTCACATGTACTCAGCTCAGAAGTTGTACCGTTTGGACAAGATCTTTTTTTATGAAGAACAGCCAATAGAGATTCTTGATCGTAGTGAAAAATTCCAATGGAACAAGACCACTCGCTTGGTTAATGTTTCATGGAGGAACCACCAATTAGAATAAGCTACATGGGAGATTGAGGATATGATGAGGGAGAGGTATCCTTATCTGTTTTTTACAAAGTGACGAATTTCGAGGGCGAAATTCCTTTTAAGGGGGGGGGGGGTAGAATGTTACACCCGAGACTTTATGAGAAATATTTTGTTTTTATGTTATATAAATCATCAAAGGAATATTTCACTACACACAACATTATATTGTCTTGCTTTACATGCAACTGCAGCCTTCCTCGATGGCTTGCGTCGTACACAATACCGAGTTTCACTAAACAACGACATCCTATTTAAATATTATTAAAACTAGCCTTTATGAATAGTAATAACCACTTTTTGAATTGTTGTAAATTTTATTTTTCAAAATGGACTTTAGTTTTGGATTCAGAATATCGAAATTAGCATAGGGTAAATTTTTTGTATTTTTCTGAAAACATTCAATTTTTGATGAATAGTGAAAAAACTGGGTTACTATTTAAAAACCAACTTTTTATTTAAATAATTAATTATTTTATTTAAATTTATTTTAGATAAAAATTGACTCATAATACCTATATAAGTTCAATGCAATTCATTGGAGTCATTTTATAATAATTTTAGATATATAAAAATTTTATTGAACTTTTCACCGTCTTTTACCCACCTCCTAGGAGAATTTCCAAATTCACATAAAACCTAATTTTACCGCTTCTGTGAGTGGAATTTCGAAAATCCGAGAGACATGGTTAATATCAAGGACTAAAATGTGGTTCAATTAGATGAAAATAATTTTTGGTGAATAGTAACTTTTTACTTTTTTTACCCCGGTTAAATGTAAATAGGGTAATTAAGGGTAAAAATGATATTATTATTACCCTAACACATGTCCTAATTCTATTGGATAAGTGTAATTCGACCAAAAACAACCTTAGGAATACAATATGACCATTTAGGCCCACATGGATTAGATTAGGACATTTATTATTAATTTATTTAAAGAAGGGTTTAAATAGTTAAAATCGAAGTTTAATAACTAAAGCATTTTTAATATAAGGTTATACATAAGATAAATTCCACTATAAATATTAATTAAAAAGATAAAAAGATTTCCTACAAAATCATATTTTATTTATAAATTTTAGACATTATATAATCTAATTTATTTAAGACACAATGATGATGCAGTAATTATCTTATTAATGAAATATTAACATAATTGATGTTATAAATACCCAAATAAATGAAATTTGAGACTTTTTATGAATTAAACTAATTTTATATGTTAATATGGCATGTTATTATTGATTTAATTAAATTATTTCTAATTAATCATTCTGTTATGAGTTTCAAAAAATGAATTACCAAATAGTGTCAAAATTGACATAAAATTGTTTTTAAAAAAAATATTATATTATTAATTGTTATTTTATTCATAAAAATCTAACGTTCGGCCAAATGACTCAGATATGGTTACATATATTAATAATAAACAACTTGGGGTTCGTTTGGCTTGTTATAGTAAGTTTATTAACCTTATAGTGTAAGATAACAAGAAGACACAGTAAAAGATAAATTATCTAACTTAAAGTAAAATCTAAATGATAAGGTTAAAATAGATACCTAAACTTGTATAAATTCTATTGTATGAGAGTATTTAAACGCATCCCCACCGTAGATTATAAATAAATCAATTTGGTGCAATTAAAAATTGAAAATGACTTTATAATAAAATAATATTTTTAGTTTTTCCAAAGATGCCCCTCTCCTCCCTTATAAAAGGGCACCTCATCCCTCTCTTCCTCACACCACATTGAGCCTCCAAGATCGGCCAAAACTGGCCAAATTATATTCTTCACATCCCTAGAAAAATTATTGGGGTCCTGGTCTTCTTCAAATACCAATTTTAGTGCCCTAAGAGGAGGTCTCAAAGAGGCGCTTCAAATAAGAGGTAATGTCCGTTACCGATTCTTTCAACTTTATTTCTTCTTCCATTTCTTATTCTTTAGTTGTTTCATTATGAAGTAATAAAATAAGTATCACTCATATAATGTTATGTTATTATAAGTATTAAACAACCCTATTTCACCATCTATCCATCCTATGGAAAATGAAATCACCGCGCGTGCGTACGTATAGAATACCGTCTCCACGCCGTGGTGTAATATATTTTCCACCACCACATTACTTGGATAGGTATAATGGTGTAAAGAATAACTATATATTATTATTTTAAAGTGATATTGATTCTGAAATAGTATATATACACTCCAATACAATTCCATGATCATGGGAACAATATCATCGCTCGTGCGTACATACGGAATACCGTCTCCATGATGTGATGCGACTCGTTCTACATGATCTTCATTGCATAATAATTATATAAATGAATTTAATGAATTAATATGATATTTATAACACTAATAACATTCTGTAGATGAGGTATCTATAACCTATAATGAAGAATAAAAATTTATTCGACAAAACACGCGTAAGAACAAAAAGCAATAAACACCCAAATAAAAAGTAACAATGAAATATTACTAATAAGAAGCTAAGAATATGACCATATATGATATCATAAAAATAAGTATGTTTATGGAATAAGTAAATGAAATTATTTAAATCATTATACAAGAGGTTCGGACACTTACGAAGCAAATCAGACCTAAGGTAAGGGAAAATATCACAATCTCATTTTTACCTGAGACTGTTTATACATTGGTATTTACTGGGGTGTATTTTATCATCCACATCCATGTTTCCTCAATATTTAATATTATTTCCATCCACCTATAATTGTTTAAATCCAATTTTACCCTTCGGTGAGTTTTTCGTAAAAGATATGAAAGGAATCTGTTGTCGTTTTTCATACGAGGTACTTTTTGACTTTTCCAAAAGAAGTACGAGAAGAATGTTTTTTTAACTTATACAGGATGAATGTATTTTTAACACATTATTTCCAAGAAGCTTCCTTTAAATGTTTTCAAGTTTATTTTTAATCAACTTCTTTTATTTTTAAATTGTATGACATGTTAACAAAGGAAAATGTTTTTAAAGTAGAAAGGATATTTTCCTCAAGAATGGAGTTCAAGTGTTTTATCAAAATTATTTTCCATCTAAGATAATATAGGGTTCTGTTTCTATCCCTATTATTAAATTAATTTGATTATGTTGTGATGGAATTATTTTTATGAATTCCATTATCTTATATTAATTGTTTTATGATGTCACGATGTTTAAGAATCTCATTTTTATAACATGGGTTATGCAATGATGTATGATTTATGATTTTATGGCACACATAAGAATGGTATCATTATGAGATGGGTGGGACCTATATCTCCCTCAAATGCATTGGGTAAAGATTTTATATCTCATGAGATAGACATGGCTAGAACGACAGTTTAATCCGGTTCAGTGAAACAGGACTGAAATGAGGAGTGAACTCGGTTCAGAAATGGACTATGTCCACTAAGATAGTCTTGGAAATGAGTCTTGACTAATAAGAAATGATTCTCTATGATTATGTGTGTATGCCACAAAGTGTCATGTTTTAAGTTATGATTATTGGGATTACATTTCACTACCATGATTTATCCCATGTTATGGAATTAAGATCTCTTTTGCAGGGTAAGATTTTAAAAATGATATGTTCTTATGAATTTGATGTAATTGATTTTTTTTACCATTACTGAGAATTTGAGCTCACCCTTTTGTATGTTTTCTTTCCACAGGCCAGGAAGAAGGGTATTAAGTAAGATATACCAAAAATGGGCTATAGATATGATGAAATAAATGGGAGATAGTGTAGATTCTTTATGAACTAGTTGTTTATGTTTCCCAGTTTCTAAATACACTATACCTATACGGTCCTTTCATGGTTTTGTTATATGTTGTAATAATTGTACTTCAATTTTGAAGTATTAAGAATGTATTTAAAGTATGGGTCGCTATACAAAAGGCTACTGACTAGCAGCAAGGGAAATTTTGTGATTCTTGTAAGACTATGAAATCAATTAAAATTAAGAAAAATCAAAAAAAAAATCTATGTTTCACATAAAATGGTAAAAAAACAGAGTGTGAAAGGAGGAAACAAGTCAAATATAACATGTGGTATTAAAAATTGATAATTCGTTAAAACACAAACATAAATATCATACATTAAATCATTGGTCTCCCTTGGGGATAAACATATTGATATATAATATCAAATGAAACTAAATGTAAATGAATAGGGATCTACTATTAACTCAGAGCCAGACCACATACTTAGTCTCTATACACTGTTGAACAACACCATCCTGATTAGAAGAACTTACTAGAATATCCACCTAAACATGCAACTCTAGACCTCAACCCTAACCACCATGAAACTCAGTTTCAACCTAAAACCAACACATAAATCTACACATACTCCATGGTGCATGTTCAGGGGTGAGAAATAAAATCACTAGGCCACCCAGATAAGAAAAATATAAATGTGCTGCAAAAAGTGCATAAAATAGAAAATGCTCAGCCTCATTGAGACATGACTAAAAAGATTCACAATACCAAACATGAATCTATAGTCGAACCCTAGGTCGTAATCTAGGGAAACTAATCAAGTACCACCATGGTTGTTTTTATCTATATATGATTACATATATAGTTCCATACCTATATATATATACATACATATGAATATTCATGAGTATGAGAATCAAACAACACGAAACAACATCATCCGTCGATCCAAGGGTCTTTAATTCTGATTTCCTGGACATCGAGTGCAATTTCATTTAGCTAGATCTTGTTACACACATGTCATGTACCATCATACCAATATCTTGGTCCATAATACCAATCGACATAAACATGCTTCATCCATCACATGAAAAGTATCTAAGAAATTGACACCACGATAAGGGGATACATGTCCAACAACTATTTTCACCCAAAGTGGCCTCCAATAACAAAAACAAGGATACTGTATGTCAACGGTCAATCCTTTGAAAGGTCACTACAACCAACAAGGGCCTATGCTATGAAATCACATATCATACCCAAAGGGCCATATCAAATTAACTAATCCATGGAATCCACATAGGAATATGTTGTGTAATAAATAATAACATCCATCCAAATTGTGTCGTATAATCCAGTGTCATACCGTGAAGGGAGGTATCCATGGAACACAACCATGTCATCCTCATAGAGTCCTAGGAATGACTAATTGGAAATTGAAAAATGGAACTAGTTGGAGTCCTAGGAGTATGTCAAAAGAACATGTCCTACACAATTTTAATCAAGCCGGATCCAAGAGATAACAAGGCCCAAGGAAATCCAATGAATCAAAACCTAAGGAGCATACTAAGTCTAAGGAATTATCCACAATGTTATGATCTAAGGGGATAAATTGAATGAATCTATATAATCAACCATCTTATGAGTCATTACAATGAATTCCTACATCAGGGAATCTATGTGTCACTCATGGAATCAAGGTAAATAGCCTAATGTGTCTTTCCAAGGAATTACTATAATAGGAATCCATGTATCACACTAAGCATATTGGAAAATTATGTAAGGCTCAACATCTGGATACTAGGAAACAAATACAATAATATAATATATATATATATGAAAAAAATTTATATCCTGGACCAATAGTCATTTACCATGTAGTACCTCTTGGTATACTAGTTAATATATGAAATAACATGGTTTTAAAGCTGAGTCCCATGGATGTACATCTAGGAATCCCAACAAGAAATACATATCCCAAGAATAACATCTGGTAATTTCAACTGAAAGAAAAACACATTACATTTGTCTAAACAACTACCAACCAGGAAGAACCTCTAGTAACCATTACTGCATTAGAGGAAACTACATCAAGAATACACAAATGAGTGAGGGTAGCCCGAATTCCCCTCCCAACTGCCCAACTACAACTCCAAGGGATTACTAGTTTGACATGGGTTCTAAGGTGACATCAGAAACCATCGCTACCCAATCCCGATATACAACTTATGGCTGGTCCATCAATGGCACCGCGTTGGGTCCCCCATGTCAATCTCTAAGAAGCATCCTACACGAGATCCTCTGGTATAATCATAAGTGACGACACCCCACTTGGGATACTTAACTATAAATGGTGAAGGGGTAATGTGATATAAGATCATTGAATGATATACTAGTGAGGGATCCTACAAGGGAGTCCCTAGATCATTATATATTAAAATGAATCCCATAGGGGATCCATGGTAGTCAGATTGAAGTTAGAGGCATCCTACACGTGATCCTCGATAACAACTGTTCTCATGAACTCTCAGGCCATAAGGGAACATATCAGAAGAGAGATATACTAAAAGGAAAACCATGAAGGTATTATCCACATGAGATAGCTATCATCTCACTAAATAATCAAGGCTCAAACATGGTTGGTCAAAACATAAAACTTATCATTCATTAAAAGTTTATCTATCTATCAAGAGACAACTGAATTCGATTACTAGGGGTAAATCCTCTCTATATTGATAGATGCCCCAAAACCCATTATAAGTCCTCTAAATGATCCATAGGTTTCACCATAACTTTATAAAAGGAAAAATAACCAGAATGGACTACTATTGGGTACAATTTTAGCTCTGGGGAAAGAAAAAATGAAAAAACCTCTAATGGTTGATAAGGGGTTCTAAACTGCATGTCACCATCGTTACGTGGCGTGTTCTCCCAACATACCGCATGGGAGTGTACCACCTCTGGCCTTGGTGTGTAAATTTCCCAGTTCTATAGAGTGTTTGGTGGGTACGTGGTGTATACCCTAAAAAAGGTACATGAATATGTGGATGAATTGGCCTAGCCATCTACATTCCTAGACCTTGTACTTTCACATGACATTCTACCCACATAGGGTTTGGCCTTTTACTCTAGACAGCCATGTACCCCATCTTGGGTTGCAATTCACAGGTACTCGACTACCAGGCCATGAGCTAGTATATGGTGTTCCACCCTTAGTATGTGGAATATACCACTTAAAGTTCATCTTCATTAATGGGATGAATAGAAAACATGTTAACCAAACCACACACCATTTAGTTTGTTCATCCTGAACATAAAACCATCTAGATCGCTTGACACCCCCATTTAAAACCACAAAAGAATATATCTTGACACTAAGGGATTCATAAATTCATAATAAGGCATTAAAACATGAAACATAAAATTTCAAGAGGTATTGTGGTAAAATTGTAAATGGTCCTACCAGTGGGTGGAAACCGCTGAAGGTTGTCTTGATTTGAATGTCCAGGGTTATCGCACGCTGATCCAACATGTTGAGATATTCACAATGTCTCCTCCCTTACTTCCTATCTCTCCCTCTTTCACTTTATCCTTCTCCTCCGTTAGTCGTGTGGTGTAGGATCCCTGGTTGGGGAGTACACGAGAAGAATAACGGAAAAATAAATAAAAGAAAATGAAATGAAAGAAACGTATAAAATTAAAAAGAATAAAGGGGCATGGGTTAGGCCCGACACCCACCAATAATTTTGGCCTCACCTAGGATAAATTCCATGTTCTAGAATCAATGATGGAGATGGAATATTCATTGAAAGCTATATTAAAAAGTTATTCACATTCATTATACCCCTTTATAAGAATATGACATAAATGTTTTTAAATTATACTAAAAACTGAAGTTCAAAAAAACATAGGTCCTTTTATAATATGTAAAAATAATTCTTTTACAAAACTAATTCAAGATGATAATATTTATTTACACCTATTTTTGAAAATAGGTAAAAAATTTAATATATATATATATATAAGTATACATTTTTTTAAATGTGGAGTATAAATGGATATATTAATGAATAATGTTATTGAGGTTGTATTTAATGAACATAATCAATTTATTTAATACATTTAGCAAATGTGCATAATGAATAAAGGATGATGATAATGGTCTCATTTCATGTTTTATATTTGAGACCTGTTTGGTATTATTCAATTAATATCATTTTTGTTGTTGTATATGACACCTACTTGTGATATAACATAGTTAATTTTATATTAATCATGATACTTTATTCTTACATTAAATCCATATCTTTTTAGTGGATAGAATATGAATATTACTAAAGTTATAATGGCTTTTTTAGCCATTATAATTTTATAAGAACTAATTCATTTCATAAATCATTTTAACTTTTTATGGTGTGAGTACTTTACATTGATATATATTTATCCTAATCTTTATATTTAATGAGATTTACCAGAAAATCAATTTCACTCATTCATTTGAAAATTAATTTTTCAGATTCCCTAGTAGTGATTGTTTTTCATAACTCAATTCTCATAATCCTGGTTATGGAAATTATTTTATCTTATTTAATGTATGTTGGATATGTTTTAATTTTATTTTAGTATCTTTTATTTTCTCATTTAATTATTTTTAACCATATAAACACATTTTCCATTATTTCATGATTTATAAAGTTTTAATATTGTATGATGTAATGATAACTGAAATCTCATTTCACAGAGTTATAAATATTCATCTTGAACATATATTTTCCATGCATGAGTTTTCCCACAAGAATATTTTAAATTTAATTTTATAATCTTAATTTAGAAAAATATTTTTAAAATAAAATATTTTTGAACTCTTCTAACAATATTATATTTAAAAAATGGTATTTATAAAATAATAAAAAGACAACCATTTCCAATTTACATAATTTTTAATCCTAATATTATTTATCAAAGAAAAACATTATGTATTTTAAAGGATCTATTACTAAAAATTATTTATAAAATTAAATTTTTCTTAAAGGCATTCACTTTACCTTTTTAAATTTTAAATTTGTCAGAGACAAGTAAATTATTAACTTATATAATTTTTTTAAAAGTACCATTTTAATTTTTCCATCCTTTTTAAAATATAATTTTCTATTGGATTTACCATAATGATGATTTTTTTGCTTCATGATATATGTATATGTCATCAACATGGGGGTTAAACTCATGATATCATATAATTTGATTCTTATGATACCATTTGAATAATAATTTTTAATGTTTGCATTTTAATTTTCATTCAACACCCACTAATGTTTTATTATTTCATTGATGTTATGTTCTCTTGAATACATCATCAATATTTTTCTAATGTGATTATAATAAATTTATTCATATATGTACATAGTCATGTACTGATTTCATTAGATTGTTTGAACATCACATTTAACATATTTAATATTGGATTATGTTCCCCATGAATATAAATTATTGTATTGGAATTAGGAAATGTATTGGCATTCCATATATTTGTATTTCAATATAAATTATTATTGGCATGATACTATATATTTTTTATCTATAATAATTCTTCCTGTAAATAGTTTATGATAATGTTATCCCATTTGTTGACATGTTGGTGAAACCCTGGATCGTACCTGTGTATGGATGAAACAAAATATAGAAAACCATGCTTCCAAAATTTGTTCCCGAAAAAATGAGTGATATTATACTTTCACACCTCCTATATAATACCATTATAATCTTTTTTTGTTTAACGCAACGGAACAACCCTACCCTTTGTTAGAATATCTCTTACAACTCCATCTAGGATTTTTTTCCTCCCCACTTAATTGGATATTTATTTAGCTTTCTTATAAAATGCTAGATCCCATTATGTAAGATAATTATTCCACTTATGTCCATTTCCCATTTAGCTTTCTATTTTTAATTTTATTTCCATATAATTTGATATGCCAATTTGTATTGAAATTTGTTTATTTCCTTGGTTTTCCCATTCTACTTTGATTATAAAGATAACATCATATGGGTAGTTATCTACTTTTAACTGGTTTGTTGTATCATTATTATCCATAAATTTTATAATATATATATATATATATATAAATGAAGTATGTCCTCATATCGCATGTTGTGGATCCCATGAATCACATATAAAATATGATGTTTCTTAAATTAAATGTATTGTTTTGATGAGATACTCCATTGTATCCATTGGAAATTTTAAAGGTATGTGATCGTGCCTCAATAAACCCCTGGTGTGTGTTTATTATGTACATTTTTCATTCACCATGCCTTTGTGACCAAACCACCACTAGGGAGGGTCTTTTTATATAGCTATGATTTAAATGGGAAATTAGAATTATTGAAATGGTCAATGGAAGGAATGAAATTTGAATATTAAGGCCATATCACATGACCCATGATAATTATAAACCATACCCATCATTAAATACGATTAAAAGAAATGTAGAGTTATAAATTCATTTAATGGTCTTTATAAGATGATGAATTTAGATCATGATTAAATGAGATTAATTAAAATTTGAAATAGATTATAATTCACTTTGTAGTTCTTATACTATTATATAAAATTATAGGCTGTCATTCCTTGGGGATGTCTTTGTTCCCCCCTTGTATTTTCAATGACTTACCATAGGATTCCAACTAATTCATGGACGTGGTTTCCATGAGTCAATACCTTTTATGGAGTCAGGTATTGGCTTATATTGATGACTAAACATATTTTTCTTAATATAACCCACTGATACATTTCTGTAGATTTATAATTACTTAAATTACCTACATGGATTCAGATTGAAATTATATAGATGTTGACCACATCAGATTGTATATATATGCCCAAATAATGACTATATCGAAGATACCTAGACCTTATTCCTAGTTCATGATGGAATTATTATAACTGGGGAGCATTATAAAGGTTTCAACCCTAGAATACACTCATACCACTACAACCAGACTACAAGAGTTTATACAATGATTTCGCTAGATCATTTTAGGGTAAGGAATCCTAGATTATAACATAGTTTGTGTACTATTATTATTATTACATAGAATATCAATCAGATAAATGCATTCTTAGGCTGAAGAAGTTGTGGTTAGATGAATTTCTTCCTGGAACCTAAGATGGCATGGTTTATTTAAATTACATCCATAGTTATTAAATAAATGATTTTTATTTTATATTCATAGACTGGAGAACATTAGGTATCATTGGTGGTGGCCTACTAAGCTCTACCCGAACCCAATTTAGACTTCTGATTGGTACCATATCAGATTTAATGGATGCAGGTAGGGATATGGGGATTTCCCAACATTTGACACATGAATTCAATATTACGATGTAGTGTGGTAGAAAATGGCTGAGCCTATGTTCACAATGCTAAGGGATATATCTATCAATATTTTTTCCCATTTTATTGAATGTACTGTATTTTATGTATTCTTATATGTTTGTCATGTTCAACATTTTTTAATTGAATGAAATTATCATCATTATTTATATAACATTTATTATTTTTTATTATTTCATCACTATTTATCTAGAAGGTTTTTAATGTTCTTGATATTAATTCCCAATATAAAATTATCTTTAATAGATTATAGTTTTTTCAACACTTTAAATTGAGTGTAAAATATTTCCATTATACCATCATAAACCCTCACTGATAGTCTGGTGTTTTTGGCATATGTGAAAAAAGAGATAATGCCACGTGGAAAACCAGATGTAGTTAAATATGATTAAATCGAGGCCAGGACACAACATTGTGGGTGAAATCACCAATATGTAATCCTTAATCTCAATTTGGGATGATTTACATCGCAACCAACATTCAATTATAAATAAAAATGAAGTGGGGATGTTTCATGATTGACCAATGTCAATCATATATTATTCTGGAATAATGTTCACCTCTAAATATTGTTGAAATTGTAAATAAATATATTAAAATTGAATGGATATTCTTGTACCACATATCATACAATGGCTTGTTTTCTATATGGTAGGACAATTTATATAATCATGGAAATGATAAAAACATACTCAATGAAATTTTACGGAGTATTGGATCAACATCGTCAATTTGTTGGGTTCTCATGTAAAAAAATTTCACAAAAGTATTTAATTTTCCTATATGATGATACATATGTTTCATGATGTTAAACTCACATATTTCTTTATAAAGATGTTGAACTAACTTTTCATTGGCATGATCTTGTAAAAGAGATGATATAAAAGGTTAAATAATTTTAATAACATTATGTGTTATACATATCCTTGATTAGTATATACATACCTGATCAGTTATATGTACTAAATATAAAGATGATAGAATAAGAGTAGGACCTCACCTATGAAGAGAAACAAATAGAGATATATTAACAACGATATAATGTTATGTGAAATCAGATAACTCAATTCGGTTAATGTATTTGAAATAATAAAAATTAAGTTGATACCACATGGTAAGTCATGGTTTCGATTAAACACGACTAAAATCATATATTCTTAACCAATGATTTGGGTTGAAATATTATGGAATTAATTTCCAGATGTGATATTAATGTAATTATATATTATTTTACAAATGGAAATTTACTTAGGAATAAATATGGGCCATTTTATAAGAATATAGTATAGTATAAAATAGTAGAAACATAAAATAAAATCCATGGACACATTTTTATTGAATTTATAAAATAAAAATTGTTAAATAAATATATCCCCAAAATCCAAAAAAAAACAATAGATATGTAAATATAAAATAATTAAAATATAAAAATAATTGATAATTTTTACCACTAATAATTGGCAGGATCATGAACAACACTATAAAGTAGATATAGTTCATTAGTAATCCAATTTAAATATTATAAATGAATGATAGTAAACATTGAGAAGATCTAGGTTGAATTATGAATCATGGAATTAAGGTATATTTTTAAATGGAAATATAACCATTGGAATAGTTATATGAAAATTGTAATTATAACATGATCGTTATGAAATTTAACTTAACAACATGGAATAGTAACATGAACATTAAGAAGTGTAATAAGCATGGTTAAATAGTAACGTGAACTCAAAATAGTAAAATTAAACAAAAAAAAACCTAACATGAATTATTTTAAAAAATATAAATACTATAATTTAATAAAAATATCAATTTTATAAACTCAATCCATACGTACATGTAAAATTGGAAAAATTTATTTAATAAAAAAAATTATATGTTAATAATTAAAAAACTTTGATATAAAATCATATTATTAAAATATATATCCTTTTTTGAAATATACTATATAAAATATTTATGGGTAGGTTTTTGGTAATTTTCCAAAAAAAATCTATTTTATGGGGATAGTAAAAAAATACTTTTTACCAAAAAATAATATTTAAATTACATTATTAGGTATATAATAATAACAAAATTTAATATATAATTGTAATCTCATAAAAAAAATTATTAACAAGTTAAATTATACCAGAAATATATATTCCAAACCAAGAATTTATTTCCCAAAGCATAAAAATATAAAATATTGAAATAAAAATAATTATATACTTTTCAAGTGACTTTTTAATAAATTAATATATTATTTTTATAAAGGTTTTTAAATTATTAAAAACATATAATATAAATAATATTTAATTCTTAATGAAAAATAAATCACTATTACAGTGTTTACCCAAGAAATTATATTGTATTCTTTAGTTAAAATTAAAAAATGGTATACTCAACTATAAATGGACCCTATATATCCCCTTAGACAACCACATCCACTCAACATCTCAATGAAAAAAATCTACCACAAAATTTATTTCATACTATCCTTATTCAACCTTTTTTGGAAATTTGTGTGTCATAAAAGTACAAAAAATTAAACCTTTAATGGCCATAGAAAATGTACAACACTGAGAAGACAATATGATTCCTTCATTATGTTCATTCATTTCATCAATATTTAAATTTATTTCTGATCCCACAATATGAAAATTAATTTAGAATAATGTTATAAATTTTTTAATTTTATTTTACTAATACAGTAATTTTATTGTCAACATAATTACTTTTTATACATCCCTCTCCCATTTTGATAATTTGTTCATTATTGATCGGTTATCTCTTGATAAGGATATTGCTAAATATCTATTTATCAGCACCTAAAATTTTTTTTAGTATGAATTATTTATAACATAAATATATGTAAATTATTATATTTGTAATCACCTAGTAATATATTGACTATTTTAAAATTTTATTTGAAATAAAATTTTCAAATTGAAACAGGATCGGATATTTCAAAGAAAATATGTCATGAAAATAGTTTCCCCTGAAGAAAAATGATTATTATTTAAAATACATTTACTTTAATTTTAAATGGTAAACAATTATAATCATAATTAAGACTTTGTTTCATGTTTTGAAAAATTTATTTTATAATTCATGAATAGAAATTGTTAAGATATGTAATGGGAAATATGTTAAGGGTATTCTGAAATCAAACAATTTTTTTTTAGGTTATATCCTCTTTACCTTTATTTTCATTAGGAATTATTCAATAATGTCTTAATAATATCCAGTATATATTTTTTCACTATTGTTAATAGTGATATATTTGTTTCATCCAAGTCAAATTTATTTACAATGGAACACTATTTTTTTTTCAAGAGAAATTATTTTCGATAACATTTTATTGACTCAATTTGAGTTATTTATTATTTAGTATTGAATGAGTGTATTTTAGACCAAACTATAAAATTAATTTTTCATTTTGAAACCATAAATTATATTCATTGAAATATTATTGATGAGAAATATATGTAACCAATTTCATTTTATGGGATTATTTCATGATTGTTGTTCATATATAATTCCATCCTATATGGAATGAATGATTATGAACATTTTATTTAAAATAAATTGGATTGAAATTATATTGTGCATAAATTCATTGATAATCTATTATATATCATGATACTAGATGCATTATGCAATAACATGATGCTATATCTTTCTCAAATTTGGTGTTATGACTTTTCCACCTACATTACGTGTAAAAAATATTCTTGCCTTATTCACATCTTATGTATGGGATTTGAAAACTATGATATGATGATTCATTATTATGAAGATTATAAATTCCATTTTATTTACATATGATTATCTCCAGCATATTATGTAGATCCTATGAATTTTTTTTATAATGATTACTATTCTCACCCATGTACTGTTGACTGGTGTCTATTTTTCCATTCCTTTTTGTTCCACTCCTTAATTTGAATTTATATCTTCTGATATATTATTCATATTCCCATGTGAATACATATACAATAAAAATGATAAATTTTATGGGGATTAGAAATAAAGATTTTAATTTTGTTTTTACATTATTATATACTCTTGATTTATGAAATTATATATCCCATTATATAAAAAATTTTCATTTAGAATTGTTGTATTATTATTTTTTGAATTAAAAATTATGAAATAATCATGTGTAAAAAGGTGGGTTGCTATAAAAGTAGTACCACATGGCATGATCATAATTTTTCCTAACAATGTGAATAAACATCCAATATACAAAGGTGTATTTTTTCCATACATGGTTGTTATGCACAACTATGATAACCATGTTCCTAACAGTGAACCTCATTTCAGTCATCCAAAACTCAAGATTTAAAAATAGAAACAACCAAAACTAAAACATAAACATACTTATTAAATATTAATAATCCTAATTATCTACACCACAATAACCTTCATAAAAAAAGTCACTAGGATCTAAATTATATAGAACAGTACCTCTCTTATATATATCATCTTACATTATCCTATACAGGCATAACCGTCAAAGAAAATAAATATTACTCCGTCGATGGATATACCCTTTCAATCCACCTCCTTAATTAGTCTATTTATTTGAGTATCATCATATTATCACTCAAATTATTCCATCAATATACCATTAGAAGGGTTCAGTTGATTCTCTTTGAACTGAGAAGCATAACAAGTGTTATGACCCAATGATGAATGTTGATGAAACACCTATTTTAACCCCCAAAACCATATATCTAGACACTACGACCTTCATAAAATCATAAGAAGTATATAAAAGAATAAATAGAATAACTAAAGAGTTATCATGTTAAAATCGTTAACGATCATACCATTGGGTGGAAACCTCCAAAGATTGGGCTTCTTTGAATGTCCAGGGTTGTCACACATTGATCCAACATGTTGAGGGATTCAATCAACCTCATAACTCACTTATTATCTCCCCATATTTCACATTATCCCTCCCCTTTGTTGGTCGCATGGTGAAGGAGCCCTCAGAGGGCCATCCATGAGACGTACAAGGGAGAAAGAAATAAAAATAAATGAAAACTAAGTAATGCATGAGATTAAAAAAAGAAAATAAAAAGGGAGATGGGTCGTCCCCAACACCCACGAAGAGATTAGTCCCCTAATAGGCTAAAATCCATGTTCCTGTCTCAATGGATGAGATGGAATATCAATTAAAATCTCCATCAAAAAGTTATTTCCAAACACTTTACTCGTTTAGAAGCATCTGAATTAAAAAAATTTAAATTTTTACTAAAACATTTACTCCTAAAAAACAAGGGCCCTTATAGAATATGTAAAAATAACTCTCTTTTCAAAACTAATTCAAGGTGATAAAAATTATTTAGACCCATTTTTGATAATAGGTAAAAACAAATTAATATATATGTGTATACAATGATTTTAAATGTGAAGTAAAAATGGAAATGTTAATAAATAATTTTATTTAGTATGTATTTAATGAACATAATCTAATGATTTAATTAATTTAGTAAATATTAATAATGAATAAATTATGGTTTTTGGGTTATCATTTCATGTTTTATATTTGAGACATGTCTGGTATTATTCAATTATTATCATTTTTTGTATATTGAATCCTATTTGTGATATAACATCATTAATTTTATATTAATCATGATATTTTATGATTACATTCAATCTATATATTTATTGGGGTTTGGATATGAATATTAACAAAGTTGTAAGGGGTTTTTACTTGTTATAATTATATTATGACTAAATAATTTATTGAATAATTATTACTTTTTATGGGTTTTTTGCTTCATATGGATATATATATATATATATATCATAATCCTTATATTTCATGATATATACAAGAAAAATCATTTTAACTCATTCATGTGATAATTGATTTATAATTTTCCATAGTATTGAGTATTTTTTGTAACTTATTTCTCATCATCATTGTTATGATAATTATTTTATCTTATTTAATGTATGTTGGTTATGATTAACTTTTATTTTAGTATATTTTATTTTCTCATTTAATTATTTTTACCACATGAAACCCTTTTCCATTATTTCATGCTTCATGATGTTTGTATCTTGTAAGTTTTATTGACAAATGAAATCACCTTTCATAGAGTTCTAGTGTTTCATATTGAACATTTATTTTCCATGCATGGGTTTTCCCACCTGAATATTTTAAATTTAATTATATGATCATATTTTAGAAATTGTTTTTTAAAAGAATATACTTTTTTTAATCTTTTAACAATGTTCCTTTTAAACAATAGTATTTATAAAATAAAACAAATAATACTTTTACATTTTCATAATTTTTACTCCTATATTTATGTATCCTAGAAAAGCTTTATTTACATTACAGGATCCATTGTTTGTAATTATTTATACATATAAAATTTTTCTTAAAGGAATTAACATTACCATTTTAAATGGTACAGTTGAAAGAGACAAGTAAATTACTATTTTATATCATTATTTAAAAATAATATTTTACATTTTCCAATTTATTTACAATAACATTTTTAATAGTAATTTCACTAATTGTGGTTTTTTGCCACATGATATATGTATATGTCATCAATTGTAGGATTAAACTCAAGATATCATATAATTCTATTATTTTGATACCATTTGAATCATTATTTTTCGAGTTTTCATTTTAATTTTATTTCCACGCCAACCAATGTTTTATTGTTGTTTCAATGTTATTTTCTCTTGAAACCATATTAAATATTAATATAAAGGTATTATGATACATTTATTCCTATATTTACATAGTCAGGTACTCATTTCATTGTATTGTATGAACATCACATTTTAAAGAATTCATATTTAATGATGTTCACCAAGAATGTACATTAATGTATTAGAATTGGGAAATATATTAGCATTCAATAGGTTTTTATATCAATATTGTTGATTATTGGCATGATACTATATATTTTTATCCATACAAACACTTAAACTAAATTTTTTATGATAATGGTTTCCCTTTTTTCCATATATTCCATTTTTAGGGAATAATTAGTTTTTATTTTAAGTTAATATGAATAGTAACCTTTGTAAACTCTATTACCATGGTGAAGGGTGAATTGTGTAATTTTGGTAAAAAATAAAATTATATGGACTATAAAATTAGTCTAGTAATTTATCAAATATTATTTTACTAATATAATTCGACCCTCAACACCTAATGATCAAAATTGATATGTCTAATAGGTATTTTCCCATGAAAATGTTTTATATAATATTTAAATCAATGAAAGTCACAAAATGTCACTTTCAATGACTTATATATATATATTATGTCAAAATGGGAAAAATGTATGTTATGAATGAATCTACATGTCCATTTAAACTAAAAAATATTATTGTCATGATATAATATTTTATATCTTTTTGGGCCACTTGGGGAAGATTATGTTAATTGTAATGTTTTATTTAAAAAAAAATCACTTATTTCATATTCATGTTTTAAAGAATATATCATTTTTCATATAGGGTTTTCAAAATGAAATATTATACTCTTTATATTTTTATGACATCTAAAAGAGTTATCCTGATAATTATATTTTATCTATTATTTTATGAAGAATTAAATATATCAAATAGTTACAAAATGATGATGAACTAATTATTCAATTCATGTAATAATCAAATAGATGATATTAAAATATTAAAATAAATATACCTTTAATTTATTATGGTGGTTAATGAAATTTAATTATTACAAAGAAATATATGGATTTTATTAAACAATTTAGTTCAATATTATATTATTTTCCTAATTTTGTTAAGGATAATATAATGAATATTATCAGAATTAACTGTATTGATATCTTAAAAAATTATGATTTTGTTGAATTATGTTAAAACCAAATAACATTTAAAAAAATAAAAATTTATTATACTGTATTCAACCATTTCATAAATTATTCCTTTTTGGTCTAACAGACATCACATACGATGTAATTTCAAACGTTCAATTTTAAATAATTTGGAACCATAGATAAAAATTTAAATATATTAAAAAAGGTTTATTAAAAATGATAATGACTCAAATGAAAAAACATGTATAAAATACATTGGATATTGAGATCACAACCTTATCATGTTTCATAATTTAAAATGATGTTATTTTGTGGTATTTGAGTAAGAAATTATTTTATTATAATTTATTCTTTTGACAAATTCCAAAATTTCCCCTCACCTGAAATATTAAAGGGTACCTCTGCCTTCAGTTATTCACATAAAATTGATCCTTATATATCTACAACACCCTAAAAATTTCTATTTAATACTTCCCTATTATCATTTAAATGGTTGTTTTCCTCCAAAAAATCAATCCTTATAACCCTTTAGAGGTGATCCCAAGGTCATGTTCCGAAGAAGTGGTAGTCCCTCTAACTAGTCACATTCATTTTATACAATTCCTTAACCCTCAAAATCTGTGATGATTTTAATAAAATAATTAATTCTTTTATGTATATATTGTTAAAATTTATAATTATTATTAAATCACCATTATACACACTTCTTCCAATAAAACAATAAGTTACAGTATCGCTCGTGTGTACATAAGACTTATCATATCCTCATAGCGATAAAAACTATCTATCATCACATTATTTTATGGATGGGTATTATGATGCATATAATGAATATATAAGATATATACAATATAATAATGATTTTAAAAATATGAATTGGTATTTACATTCATGCAATTCCATATATTGATAAATGAAATCCAGTTCATGCTGATGCACATACTACTGTATCCAAGAACATGGAAATTAACTTTTCAAGTTCTACATTCTATGAATGATTATAAATATTTATTTAATTAAATTATATAACTTTTAAGACATTATTAAAAATCATAAAATAATGAAACTAATATTAATTTATAAGGACCAAGGATGCATAACTAAAATGTTCTTGGGTAATGAAACAGTTATATTCTAAAACTATAAATTTAATAAAATATTATTAATAAATTAGTGATATTATTTTATGATTAAATAATACATTTTCTCATAGATATGTATTTTTTGAATAAATTTATAATAAATCATTATTTATTATACAAGATGGATGAACATGAAAAAATGAATTATAGAATTGTAGTAAGGAATAAGTTCAAAATATCACTACTATTCAGGATTGTTTATATCTATGTATATAATTTCAAATATTTATCTTCCCTATCCATGTATTCAAAAAAAATTATCATAAATATTGATATAATTTTTCAACAAATTTTCAATGAAAATTTTACCCATGTGTGAATGATTACTAAACATTTTTAATGGAATCATTTTATCATTTTCCAAAACATGTACTTTGCAACATTTCTACTAAAAATAAAGAAGAAAATTTTTATCGTAAATTACATAAACATATATTTTTTAGTTAATGAAGAATTAATGTATTAGTGATTTATTTATAATCATACTTTGTTATTTTTAGTGAAAATAGTTTCTTTTATAATTAATTGGATTTAAAAAAATTCAAAATAGAAAGGATATTTTCCTCAAGGATATTTTCAAGTGAACATTCAAAAATAAATTTCGATATAAGACATTATTATTTCATGTGACGTATGTTTTACTGGGGATATGATAAAAGGATATTATCCTTATTATTTTTCTAGATGTTTTATGCTTACTAGTTATGAAATGACGAAAAGTTTATAGATCCAATTTTTTATGAGTTCCGATATGATTAATGATTTATATTCTTATGGAACACATATGTTTGGAATTCATTATGTGATGGGTGGGACATTTATACTTTTTAAATTACTTGAATTAATATTTATATATCATCTGAAAGATTGGACTGTAATTTGATGTGAACCCAGTTTAGTAAAACATGACATGAATGATAAGTGAACCCAATTCAATAATGCAGGGCTAGGACGAGTAGTGAAATCGATTCAGTAAGGGACTTTGTATGCTATGAGGGTATTAGAATATATCCTAGAATAATGTGGTATTTCTTTTATATTCTAATTTTGATTCAGAAATTTCTTATCTTATGTTATAATCCCATGAATTGTGTTCTTTGAGTCTTGTACAATTCATGACCTAAAAAAATCAATGATTTTTCCAATGACTCAATATCATGATATTTGATATAATAGATATAGTTTTCAAATGTTATTTTCAGGTTCCTATATCCTTATTCTCATGTTCTCCCCATTGATTACATTTACTAGAAATCTGAGCTCACAATTTTCTTATGTTCCATTTCCTTAGTATACGATAAAATGTATAATATATGATATTTCAAAAAGGGTTATTATTATAATGGAATAACCAAGAGATGATGTAGTAATTTTATAAATTAGTTTTTAATTCTTCCAGGTTTCCAAATACAGTAAACATATATGGTTCTGGAATGGTAACATTATGTTATGTAATGAATATTAATTTAATTATATGTAAATTCTATGTTTTAAAAAAACGAGTCATTATATATTTCAAAAGTCATATATTTAGTGTTGTTTGGAGGTTTAATCCATGTTAAAAACTATTTATAAATACTTAAAAAATAACCATCCAATTATTAAATGGATTCCTTGAATTTAACTAGTGAAATCCCGTTAAAATGCTTATCTCCCAAAGACCAATGGTTGAAAAACTATTATTCTAACAATTTGTAGCTAATGAATAAAGATTTATTATGGTGTGGTATGATCATATATGGGGAAACCTACTTGAAACATTACTCCATGATGAATGATATTTTGAAATGTACATTTAATAGACGCACTTTTTTGTATCATATTTCTCCCAAAATATGGACATGATTTCAAATTCCACTATAGTGAAACCCTGTATTCCATGGAATTTCCAAATCATGCGTAATGTGGTCATATGGTTTTCACCATAGAAACTAAAAAAATTTTATAATAAACATTACCAGAAAAATTTCGTTCCATTATAAAATTAACAATGAACTCATGCCCTTTTCTTAACATGCGATCAACTCAAAAAAGATGAAAATTTATTTTAGTATGGAATAAATGTTTTTAGGATTTTACAACTAATCCCTTATTAATGGAATATATTAGAAAATATGAATATATAGTGTTATTATTCAAATAAACTTTTATATAGAGCTCAAATAGTAGTCTCTCTCTCCCATGTATACTTTTTGATCCTCTAATGCTTATAGTGAATCCTTTAAAGTTGTTCTATATTCCCTTTGAAGAAATTACCAATATTATCTATAGTCTAAACCAGATGCTCAAAATATTATGCATCTATTTTGAGCTCATCATCCTCATAATATATAACATACATAAGATCAGACTTGTACATAAAAATATAAGAAACAAGAAACACATCATTCATTCTATGATAATGTTAAGGAAGGTCCATATAGTGTGCTACTATCTAACCACATTCAATGATTTTAAGGGGCATAAAAAAACATGATGCTAGATTTTATATCTTCATTAGATGTCAGTGACCTAACCAAAGAGTCACTCTCAAAAAAACTAGGACAATAATAATAAACACCAACAGTGTCATCCAATGCTCAACATATGATATTTGTTTACTTTTAGTGGGGATAAGCCTCTATTGAATCATATTCACTCTCTTATAGGTCCCTGAAACCTTTTTGGGCCTCAAACGTACTACCTCACTTGAATCACACCAACTAAGTGGTGACTGTCATAGGGCTCCGAATAAATCATCATTTTATGAAATTTTAATTTGATACTAGTGACTTTTATTTTATTTGATCTCTAACAAGTTTATATGATCATACCATACCATACCATTTTCTATAACAGATTCTTAATGAATATACACCAATATATTTGTAGTCTACTACTATTTTAAATATTTATGAGTATATTATAATATTATAAATAATTGATGATTCCTTATGGCCATATGTAAATTTTTTTAAAACCATAATGTAAAAAATGTGTATCAATTAAAAAAATTACTCAATAGAACTCCGTGTATGCTAATGATCTTTTAGAAAATTTTATTTCCCATATCATCAACTAAGTGAATATCTAATATTAAAAATAAGTGTTAAACATTCATTAAGTAATCATAAATCACATAAAAAACCTCATAACTCCATAGTGTCCTCAAAAAAATCTTCTAAAATTCTATTATGATTTCCTTAAACTTTTTTTGGGGCATTGGTTGGGGCTAAAGTATGAAACCAAATTGCCAGTACTTATCATTCATCATTTGATTGGAAATCCATCAAGAGATGAACCCAACAACATCCGTCTTCATCTCGGGCCATGAATGATATCTATATATGTGAGGGAAAATATTTCTTTCTTTTGGATAAACTAATGTCTAGTGGTATAGTAATCCATTGTAACTTACATTTCCAGGGAAACATGGACTACTAATCTCTAATTTATGTGGATCACATAATCCTTATCCGTCATATATCTAGGTATATGTCCGCCTCAAGATAATCATTCCAATACCACAAAGAACTATGGTTCCCACCATTGACATGTCTTTATACATTCAACATGTAATGATATGACCACCAAGGAAGCACATGTCATAGAACACAAGTCATCTAATCCATTAAAAATATAATATTCTAATAATTTAAAAAAAACACCAATCATTATATAACCATTAAATAAACTCCATATCTGGATACATATTAGAAATAATATCATCTATACTGATGTAACCCTAACCAGGCCAATGCATCATCCCAATGTTAAATGTTTATCGATACTCCACTAGTGACATTGTCTTGTGGTCAATTCCCTTTGAGTGAATATATAAAGAGGTAACATTTGGTACATAAAAACATCATTCACTAAAGTGGTAGTGTCTCCAAAACTCTAGAGTATATACCATTCCTTCTAGATCAATATAACTTGTTGGGTATTTCTCCTCATGGGTCCATTGATGATGAGACCCATAGTCGACTACCAAATCACTCTAACTTAGTACCCCAAGAAAACAAATTCCTGATGCATCACAATATAAAATATAAATATCTATATGTTTATAGAGTCTAAGTATTGAACCTACCCTCACTCATATATTCTTCTTGTGGAAAAAACATCCACACTATTTTGATCGATGGATCATTACTCCCTTCCCCATCAGTTCCATCATCAGTTATAAAATAAAATAGTTGTCATAAATAATTTTTTTTAATACACTTCAATATCTATAAATGTCCAAAAATAAAACATGTTATTGGGGGCATGTACATGACATGTCATCCATGAAATTTTTTGGGAAGAGGTATATTAATTTCATAAATACCACAGGTACTAAAAATATATAACTTCATTTCCACAAGTCATACTTTGATAGTGTACAGTAATTATATTAAGCCTAAAGTGTACTCGGTTCTATCTCCAGGTGTATTTCACTCGTCTCAAACATCTATGAATATATGATGATATCATTGAAAAATAACACAATTAAGGAGTTGAGATATGTGAAATGATCACTTTCATAAAGGTCAAGAACACTATTTTTGTGTTCATCAGTTGGAACTGACTAACTAAATACTCCTACAACCGATACCTATACCAGAACACCATAGTCAAAATTTTAGCCTATTTAACATGCAAATGGTGATAACCAAATAAATGATCAATCCAAGAGAACCATTGGGATTCCCGTAAAGAATAAAAAACATCATCTATTCAAGGTATGAGATATTAGTTCTTCACCATCACGTGGGTTTTCTTCTAATAATATATGTATATTCATAGACTATTTTCTTATTTCTTGGATAATAACATAGGGTAACCCATTGGTGAAGTAGTCAACAATATAAATCACTTTTGATATATTAACTCAACATGATTATATCAATATCTCACACTAGATGGATCTATATGATAAAGGGGTACCCAAATAGGATATATACTTACACTATGTGGAAAATGGAATTTAAATCCTCTATCATGGGGTGCCCCTATTAAATAATCTAGAATGAAAATTTGATAGTGGTCCATGATAAGAGTAATAGTCGAGTGAGCTGTAACTAATCCTATAAAAAGGGTTAAGCTCATTAGGTTCATTGTAATTTTCTTAAGAAGATTTATTTTTTTTATAACTCTACTTACCAACATTATACACTCTTTGGGAATTACAAACACCTCTTCCTTCATTGGCATGTATGTCACCCATTTTTGATATAAATTATCATGAACATGGAAGGTATAAATTTATCCCATAATTAGAAAAACATATATATTATTTCATCTCAATAATTATAAACTCTCATAGATGTATATAGATACTGATGACTATAGGAAACCATTTGAATCACTATATATGGTCAACTTTCATACTCAAAAGATTATCAATAGAGAATAGCATAGACGATTACATGAAAGGTAGATTACATAAAAATTGATATTTGCATAAATAAAGGATTATGAAGCACTAATATACAGAAATTAGTAGAATATTTGGTCATAATAAAAACCATCACATAAATATTATATTTATACTCCATATCAACTCCTAGAACATGGTCCACTATATAGATTTCTCATTTATTGGATATACAAATTTTACCTAAGTCATCATCCTTTGAGAAATTCGTTTCCTCTACTATGGCCCACCATGATGATCTCATAAAACCCCTATAAGATACAACTGATAAAATGAATCTAATATTACAAAAAAATCCATAATGGTGTTACTACATATATGGATTCCTACAATCATTCATATAGTTTCCACTTAGCTAGAAACTAAAACACCAGTTATAATCATATCCCATAAAGGATAATACAGAATTGTTACTCATAATAAACTATTTTCTACCTTGATACTCATGTCCCACATTATTCTACTAACTAGTTGAAGAATAAGATGAGGTAGTGAGAGAAATCTTATTCATTGGTGAACTATAGTATAGAAGTAACCCTACTATTATATCAACTTCTAATCCAATTGAATTTTCAAGGCATTAGAAATAACCTAGTATTATTTTTCACATAGAAGCCTATAAAATTATTTTTATGCGTTAGTTGATTTCTTATTTGGAACATACATGCATTATATACCTCATTCCTTTAAAAAAGGAGAAAAGTTAAGTAACTCAACAAAAGGGGAAGAGTTAGAAGAGATATTTATATAAACTAACAGAACACCAAGAACTAGTGGGAGTGGTATAGAATTATAGTATTACAAATTAAGTGCTTCAGAAATAATCTATTGATGGTATCCAATGAAAGAACCTATTGTCTCCTAGTATGACTCATGAGAGTCCACCATATCATAGAGGGAAGTTATAAAATTAAGGTAATTAAGTATTCTATTATCACCCACCATTCCTCAATAGACTAGAAATCATCAAAAATTATTTTAATAAATGTCATATTTTCCATAGAACCCTAAAAAATTCAATTACCCTTGATCGTTAGAGGAATATGGAGCTAGAAATATTTTTCAAGGTTAGTTATAGTCCTATGAGTGATGCTAGAATAAAGAGTAACAATACAAAAGTGTCCCAACTAAACCTTGTATTCATCCTATGTAAACTATTCTAGTATCATAAAATGGTGAGGTACATCATCATATACCATGGGAGGTAGAAAAGGATCATACTAGTTGACCACAACTAGTGGTTCTATCAAAACATCCCCATGGAGAGTTTCAAACATGATAGTAAAATTATGAACATAACAATCTGTAACTAGTGTATGACATATCAAAAGAGTGTTTCATGGTGTCTACCCTCATACCAATGTATATCATTTATATAAATAACTATAGAATCCATCCTAGTATTTAATTCCAATTTTTCATATATGTAATAAAACAATAAAACTCATTTTTTATCAAATTCATTATTAACATGGCTATTTCACAAAATAATGTAAAAATAATCCCAAACAAATTTATTAGATCAAGGAACATAATAAATGAAATACTAAAAAAAAGTATAAATATATATATATATCTGGAATGTGATCATATGATCCTAGAAACTATGATTGAAGGCACTGTAAATCTTCTAAATCACATATCACCATCATTTTTATCACCAATGGTGAATTTATTCAATAGTTATTGAATGAAAAATGATTTATCAACTTTATGGTAAATAATATTTTACATATAATTTTCTAATCATTCAGTATCATAGTTCCCCAGTGTAGATCACAAACATCATATAAATTATTTACCCTTTCCCAATTCCATGAAAATAGAAGAAACAAGTTTTAAATCTAAACCTATAATATCATTTTGAAAACCCTTGACCTGAACCACTAGGCCTATGCCAAATGGACCCATGACCAAATATTGACCTCCCATTATGGATCATGATGTGTATTAGCTATAAGAGTATTTCTCCCATAGTGGGGTGACAATGCCATAGGTATTATTCCCTCGAATAATAATAATAATAATCAATATTATAAATAATTTGATTAATCATATGAAAACAAAATTATTATGTATAGGTCTCATAAGAGATATATGGTTCCAATAATAGTAATCTAAAGCAAGTAAATGAAATAAAAAATAAAAAATAAATAAATAATGGTTCCTTTGGTGTCTGGTTCTATCCATTACAAGCTTTACACTCATATTCTAAATCATCCGTCATAGGGACTTTTCATTTTGGCCAACCTCTAATCCTAAAATCTATATGTACACCAAAATGGATGTGTATGGTGTGAGTATAAAACTCAACTCGAAACCATCAAGGATATCTACACATAATTTCACAAAACATATAGTAGTTTATTTCCTTTAGTATTTAAATTATAAGATAAAAAACCAATTATACATGTTCTAGGTCATCATGTGTTGTCCAAGATGCCATTAACCACAACCCCACATTATTCATCTCATCACCGATAACAATGGTACATAGGTAAAATAGTACCACCATCAATTTGAGGAAAATTAATCCAGATAGATGGAAAAATTAATCATAAATTCCAAATGTTTCCCTAGGTCTATTCACTCAACCCTTCCAGATGGTAATTTTTATCTAGGACATTATATATTCCACTATGTTGACCCATAGTTTTCAATCCTAGTATTAACCTATAAGATATATCCATACAAATACCATACTAGTATCATGATTTCAAACACTTATGAAATCCCTATATTGGGATATACATAATCACCATTAATGTCATTTAGATTTTTCTAGTGGGTTATGCAACCACTTATGCCCATCCCTCTATGGGGACAATTATGTATGCCTTTAATGATTTTTAGACATTATTTCACTAACCACAAGGCTCAACATGATCGTATTGAAACTAATAACATATATTCTTTTTGTATGAAAGAAAATAAAAAACACATTTCATAGTAAGTATATTTCATTCGCCCAAATATCAAACATCATGATCCACCCTTAGCCACATTGTAATAACAAAACACACCTCATGGATACTACATATCCATATGCATCACTTTACAAGAATGATTTAATTATTCCTGAAAAACACATATCATAATAACATCATATAAATTTTACAAAATTAAAAAAGCATCCTACCTCACCATTTTTAATGTCATTTTTGAGGTATGCATATGATTTCATCACCCGAACCACAAATTCAGACCAATTGAAATGGGATCCCCTTAAAAGGACACATAAACCCAATTATAATCCAAAGTGAAAAGGGTTCTATAGTAAGGATATGAAAACATCTCAAAGGGTAGAACAAATTCAATAACAATATTTATAATATTAAATAGGGTCATTATGCTATATAAATAAAGGGATAAATAAACCTCTCAAGAAAACTAGGAGGATCCCTAAAATAATGTTTGATTGTGTTAAATTTGGGTGTATTGGAAACAAAAAATACAGTGAATGATTATCCTCTAGGATGTAGTGGTTCACTGAATGAAACCACCATGTCACATGGTAGATTACTGTAGAATTGTGTTACACTAGAAGGAACCACCAAAATGATGGGAAGAGAAATGTTTCATGGGATGTTCATGAAAATGACATCTATGTCTCATCTAGAAGGGAACAATGAAGAACAAATCTGAATCACATACCACTATGTTATGGTCAAAATTGTCGAGTAATCTATTATACCATTCATATATATAGGAATATTTCAAACAAAAGAGTGTAATGTGATATTTTACATGATATTCAGATGTATAGTTAATGTGAGAAATCCCCTGTAAAGCCTCCTAAAAACCCCCACTTCATTTTAAAGAAATGTTCAAATAATTAAATTAATAACAATCCATTAAGGTATTTAAATATTTAAAAAAATAACTCAATGAATGGATGTTACCAATATATACAAATGACATGGAAATAGGTTACAAGGCTTGATCTAAACAAATACTGAACAACTTCATGAAATGTGATATCTATATCCATGTATACAATGCTTCCACTTTCCAATATCATAACAATATTTAATACCGTTATTGATATTGAAAGGACATTATTTCACAAACCTACATAGATAATCCTCTTATGCAACAATGTATCCCAACCCTCTATCGCTTATTCATGTTTGTTGTTGCATGGTATAACATCCCATCAATAATATCGAAAAAAACTTCTATCCTTAAACAATACTAACTTATGTCCAACATTATCCATTCCAATATTTATCCAAAATACTACTGTCCAATCTCATATTATAGTGAAAAAGATTACCAATGAGTTCATATAACAAGCATGTTAATACCATCTTTTATCCCCATATATCATGAGATATGTCTTTTTGGTCACATTCCAAACATTCGAAGGCCCTAATCATGTGTTCTCTTGAAAAAATATGAATACTCATTTAATCTTAGTGAAAACATGAGTGCTCTCAAAAGTTAACTCTTTTCACATACCAAAACCTCAGACCATGATATAACTATTTCCTTATATCAATCATGAGCTCATGAATATTGTCAAACATTTCATTTTCTCCTTATCCCTTCATTATGAACATATCATCTTTTTTCCAAAATATCTCAATCACTTTCCATGGATACCGGTACCATAAAATTATTGAAAATCACAATAGACCAATACATAAATATTCCAATATTCCACGATACTATATACAACATTATTTTGGAATCCCATTACATAAACACTTAATCATTCCACCACATCGTTGTCATATTCAACATCTCCAATAGTGATCGCATGTGACTTCCCTTTGTCCTTTGCCTTAAGTGGTTTCTCATGCCGATCATCACTAACCATTGGATTAGGGAATTTATTAGCATAATGCCCCATTTCCTTGCACTTAAAACATTGAAGTGTAGTAGTTGCATTCTGTGTATCCCTTCCTTCGTTCGCATCATTAGACATCTTCTTCCCATCATTGCAGAATTCAAATGCCCGATGACCTTCCTTTCGACATTTGAAACATTTACTTGTCCCTTTAAAACAATCTCCACCATGCTTCTTTCTACACCTTGAGCATAAAGAAACATTCATCTTCTTTTCACCATTATTATGAGATTTCTCCTTGAACTCCATCTTTCGTTTCTTATCAAAACTATGAGATGGATAAGTAACACCAACTTCTATTTTTACCTTGATAGCACAATGCACAATTTCTTCATAACTACTAAAGTCTCTTATAGCTAATGCCCTTCGAATATTTCATTTTAAGCCACTGAATAATCGATCAATTTTACTTTCAGGTTGGATGATAAAGCCAGATGTATACTTTGCAAGCCTTGTAAAATTCGCTTTGTATACACCAACAGATTCATCATCCTTTTTCTTTAGTTCAAGAAACTCCTTCTCCTTCTTTGTTCAAAGAATATGAGGGAAGTACTTATTGGAAAATAAGTTCTTGAACTCGTCCCATTCCATGGACTAAATTTCATCTCTTGGCCTCGTATTCTTGATAAGATTCCACCATTGATCAGCATCACCTTCCAAATGATACATTGCTAAGATTACTTTATCATGTTCAGAACATTGAAGAACTGAAAATATCTTTTCAGTGGTACTGATCCATTGTTCAGCAACAAGTGGATTAGAAGACCCACAAAAAGAAGGTGGAAGTTGCCTCATGAAGGACTCAATAGAATATTGTTCACTTATCTGCTCATTTGGAAGTCCAGAATAATTCATAGCTTGTGTAAGTATAGCAATAAGATTTTGCAGTCAAGCTCCTATAATATTTGTTTGTTTAGGAGGACAATCATTGCATTGTCCATTGCATTGATCAACATGGTTCCTTCGGGTTCTAGCCATCATCTAAAACCAAAAAAGAATAGTGTGAGAGGAAAAAATCATGCTAGGGAAAACAACATAATAAATGGGGAGTACCTTCAATATATAACATCATAGGTTTAATTCTAAGATCGTTACCGTAATTCTAGGACTATAACATATACTTATACTTAACCTTAGGGTCATCCCTAGACATACCTTAGAAATATCTATGGGGATTTCACTAAAGTTATCGCATCTTAGTTTCTAAAGGTTGACTAAACCTTTCCTCAGATACCAACTGTAGAGACCCGAAGCTTGATGTACATGGACATTACATTACTTTTTCAGAAAACATAATACATAACAAAAACAGACACACAAGGACCGTAATAGTTTAGTGCCTTTGGAAACATGGAACGTAATCTTCTAATCGTGGTGAAAGATCTTCAAAATCTCCCATAAATATCTTCCACTTTTTGTTTCCTTACCTAAAACCTTTATTTTAATCCTGGGGGAAAAATAAAACATAAAATGGGTGAACTCAAATGCTCAGTAAGGGTAAACAAAAGAAATATCAATCACATCAAAATAAGAACATAACATTTTTTTAAATCTTACCCTGCAAAAGAGATCATAATTTCATAACATGGGATAAATCATGGTAGTGAAATGTAATCCCAATAATCATAACATAAAACATGAAACTTTTTTTCACGCACACATAATCATAGAGAATCATTTCTTATTAGTCAAGACTCATTTCCAAGACTATCTTAGTGGACAAAGTCCATTTCTGAACCGAGTTCACTCCTCGTTTCAGTCCTGTTTTACTGAACCGGTTTAACCTGCCATTCCAGCCATGTCTATCTCATGAGATATAAGATCTTTACCCAATTCATTGGAGGGATATATAGGTCCCACCCATCTCATAATGATACCATTCTTATGTGTTCCACAAAATCATAAATCATACATCATTGCATAACCCATGTAATAAAAATGGGATTCATAAAAAACATGACATCATAAAACAATTCATATAAGATAATGAAATTCATAAAAATTATTCAATCACAACATAATCAAATCAATGTAATAATAGGGATCGTAACAGAACCCTATATTATCTTAGATGGAAAATTATTCTGATAAAACACTTGAATTCCATTCTTGAGGAAAATATCCTTTCTACTTCAAAAACATTTTCCTTTCTTAACATGTCTTAGAATTTTAAACTAAAAGAAGTTGATTGAAAATAAACTTGAAAACTTGTAAAGGAAGCTTCTTGGAAATAATGGTTTAAAAATCCATTCATGACGTATAAGGTAAAAAAACATTCTTCTCGTACTTTTGTTGGAAAAGTCAAAAACTACCTTGTACCAAAAATGACAAAAGATTCCTTTCATATCTTTTACTAAAAACTCAACGAAGGGTAAAATTGGATTTAAACCATTTTATGTGTATGGAAAAAATATTACATATTGAGGAAACATGGATGTAGATGATAAAATACACCCCAGTAAATTCTGAAGTATAAACAATCTCGGATAAAAATTGAGATTGCGAGATTTTCCCTTACCTTAGGTCCGATTTGCTTCGTAAGTGTCCGAACCTCCTGTATAAGGATTTAAATAAAGTTATTCACTTATTCCAGAATCATACTTATTTTTATTATATCATATATGGTCATATTTTTAGTTTCTTATTAGTAATATTTCATTACTACTTGTTATTCGGGTGTTTATTACTTTTTGTTCTTTTGCGCGTTTTGTCGAATGAATTCTTATTTTTCTTTTTAGGTTATAGATACCTCATTTCCAGAATGGTATTAGTGTAAAATATATTATATTCATTCATTAAATTAATTTATATAATCATTATGCAATGAAGATCATGTATAACGAGTCACATCACATCGTGGAGATGATATTCCGTACGTACGCACGAGCGATGATATCGTTTCCATGATCATGGAATTGTATTGGAGTATATGTATACTATTTAAGAATCAATATCACTTTACAATAATAATATATAGTTATTATTTACACCATTATACCCATCCAAGTAAGGTGGTGGTGGAAAATAGATTACACCACGGCGTGGACACGGTATTCCATACGTACGCACGCATGGTGATTTTGTTTTTCGTAGGATCGATAAATGGTGAAATAGGGTTGTTTCATACTTATAATAACATATCAGTATATTAGTGATACTGATGTTATTACTTCATAATGAAACAACTAAATAAGAAGAAGTAGAAGAAGACATAGTGTTGAAAGAATCAGTAACAAACATGACCTCTTCTTTGAAGCGCCTCTTAGAGACCTCATTTTAGGGCACTAAAATTGGTCTTTGAGGAAGACAAGGACCTCTAGGATGTTTCTAGGGAAGTGATTAAGTAAAATGGTCAGGGTTTGGCCGAGATTGAAGGCTCAAATTGGTGTGAGGAGGAGAGGGAGGAGGTGCCCTTTTATAAGGGAGGAGAGGGGCAGCTTTGGAATAACAAAAAATATTATTTTATTATAATGTCAAAATCGGTTTTTAATAGCTCCAAATTGATATATTTCGAAGCTAAGGTTGGGATGGGTCGAAATTCTCTCATCCAATCGAATTTAGACACGTTTATGTCATTATATTAACCTTATATTTTAGTTTTAACTCTTAGTTAATTAGATTGACATTTACCATGCCACTTTGTATTTTTATATTATATAGTAAATAAACATACCATATAGATCCAAGAGACCCCCAAGTGGTCCATTAATGATACACCTATCATGATATAAGTATCTTGGTCGATCCTTAGATTTTTAAGAATATAATAACAATTAATAATATAATATTCGTTTTAAAAACTATTTTATTTCTATTTTGACACTATTTGGTAATTGATTTTTGTGAAAATCATAACAAAATGATTAGTTAAAAAAAGTTTATTAAATCAATACTAACATGTCATATTAACATATAAATTTATTTTAATTCATAAAAATTCTCAAATTACATTTATTTGGGTATTTATAACATCAATTATTTCATTATTTCATTAATAAGATAATTACTGCATCATCATTGTGTCATAAATAAATTAAATTATTTTAAGTCTAAAAATTACAAATAAAATCCCATTATGTAGGAAATATTTCTAGATTTCTAATTAATATTTATAGTCTAATTTATCTTATGTATAACCCTATATTAAAAATGATGTAGTTATTAAACCTTGATTTTAACTATTTTAACCCTTCTTTAAATAAATTAATAATAAATGTCATAATCTAATCCAAGTGGGACTAAATGGTCATATTTTACTCCTAAGGTTGTTTTTGGACGAATTAAACTTATCCAATAGAATTAGGACATGTGTTAGGATAATAATAATATCATTTTTACCCTTAATTACCCTATTTACTTTTAACCGTGGCAAAAAAAGTATAATGTTACTATTCACCAAAAAAATATTTTCATCTCATTGAACCACATTTTAGTCCCTGATATTAACTGTGTCTCTCGTATTTTCGAAATTCCACTCACAGAGGCGGTAAAATTATGTTTTATGAAAAATTCAGTTTTTTTAACTACCACTTAGTGGTTTCACTATTCATCAAAAAAGAATGTTTCTAGAAAAATACCAAAAATTAGGCCTAAGATATATTTGATATTATGAATTCAAAAATGATGCATATTTTACCAATTTAAAAACATAACAGTTTCATTAATTAATTTAAAAATTAATTCTCGTCGTCAAATCAAATAGCGTGTTCTTAAGAGATAATAAATATCAAAAGATTGACACTTGTTTATGTCTGGTTTAAATGTGAAATTACATCCAATGACCAAAATTGTATTAAATTGTAAAAATATATTCTAAATATACTTTGAAACCTCTCAAATTAATAATTTATCACTATTAATTATTTCGATTAAAAAAGTTGTTTTTAATTAAAATTTAGTAATTTTTACTATTCATCAGAATATGAAAGTTATCCGAAATGTACCAAAATTTCACCCTAAGATAATTTCGATATTCTGAATCCAAAAATGAAGTCCATTTTGAAAGATAAAATTTAAAAAAGTGGGTATTACTATTCATAATGGCTAGATCATAATAATATTATAATAATATCTCGTTTAGTGAAACTCGGTATTTCGTACTAAACACAGTATCGAGGAAGGTCGTGATTGCGTGTAACGCAAGGAAAGTCAGGGATCCGTGTTGTCCACGATCCTTTTGGTGTAGCGTACAACACAAGACATTAATTAAATTAAAAAGAATATTTTTCATAAAATCTAGGGGTGTTACACATGGTACCTCTTATTTTGGCGTTAATGAATCCTAAAACACAAATAAGATTTCAAATATTCCTAAATACATGATAATTTTTTTTGATTTTTTTTATATTTAAAAAGGAGGAAACAATACTACTTTTAATTAATAAATATTTTGATGGATTTAAATTACAATATTTTTCTTTATGAATAACTAAGATAAGGCATTTTATGTTGGTGACCAAAGGAGAACATCCAAAGAGAAAGGTAATATTATACACCATAGATTCTTATTATTTTTAAAATAATACCAAACCAAAACCCTTAAATAGATTAGAGTATGATAAAAATGGTATTACTAATATTTTTTAATCTTTCTATACTAATGTAACCTCAATTTTTTCCATCTTCAACATGCATTGAGAAAAATGAAAATGTTTTCAAGTGTGTGTGATTAATACAATCTCCATGATGGACATGTGTAATTACCCATAACTACATTTAATGAATATTTTAAAATGGTTATTTACATTAAACAATTATATTTATAAAATTTTAATAATCCATATATTATATGTTTTTTATTTTTTACATTATTTCGATTTCGAAAATTTAATATTTCGTTTACGTGTATATATAGAATACTACAACTATGTGTTGATTCATTCCTTTAATTTATCTTACAAACAAAAATGAGTATAAGAAAACATTTATATAATGTAAAAAATATTAAATAATTAGAATTTTAATTATATAATTAAAATAATCAAAATTCTACAATTAATATTAGTAATAAAATATTATATTAAACTTTACCACTATAAATTATATATCAATATACATTTTATAATTTAACTATATTTATTTAAAAAATATTTAACTATATAAATTATTTTTGAATATAATTATAATATAAATAAGTATATGAAATTATTGAAATATTGAAACTATTTTAAAACCATGTGATCATGGTCATCTTATAATGAGTTTTAAAAGAAATTGACCGAAGAGCATCATCTAAATGACATAACAGAAAAAGAGGTAATAAATTAGTGACACATGAAGATGAATAGACCTTATAGTATTATATATAGATAGAGATTTTACATAGTAATTTTTTAGTGAACATTATTTTATTATTCAGGATGAAAAGTGAGAGGTATAATCATTTTTAGAAGAATGGAATGTGTTTCAATCTCAATCACCTTTTATTGAGACATGTATTGATTTTAAGTACCAATATTAATTTATGGGCTTTAACTACTTGAAAAACTATTTATAATAACATTAATTAATTTTGAACTATAAAAATTTAGTTTAATTAATGATATTGATTATTTTGGACTAGGTTTTATGTCTTCCTTAGGTTTAATGGTCTTTCATAACTCATTTTTCTTTTTTTATTTAAATATTTCACCTTGTGTTTTCTATTTTAATTTTATGGAATATCCCATTTCTATCATTTGATATCAATTTTTATTTATGTAATATTTATTATTTATTTCCAATCCTTCTTAAAATTTCTACATTGGTTAGAATAATTTCCATCATCATATATAATGGTTTCCCCTCCTTGTAAATAATTTCTGATCTCATCAATCTTATTCATTTTAATTAGGAACCCATCTCAGTGAAAACTCATTTTAAATTCATATTTACCTTCCCAAATTTTCATATCAATTATTATGTAAAAGTTATGATTTGGGTTAAAAATAGTGGTTTAAAACCAAAAAATCCCACTACCATACCTTATTTTGGATTTTCAAGTTACACATTTTCATTCATTTATACTTTCATAAAATATGTTTATTATGTGAATATTCTATAATTTTAATACTTTTTCAAACATATATACCTATTTCAATATCCTTTTTATTTATATGGTTATAAAAAAATATGTTCCGTTTAAAATTTTCATATTCAAGTAAACAATGTTAAACAGAACATTCCCATTTCTTAACTATTGTAAACCATCACCCACAACACAAAATCTAACCGATGAATAGATTCTAAAAATTATTCATTATTATAGAAATAACACATGGGCTTGATTATATTTTCATGTAATATAATGTAGAAGGTGTTAATTTAGAAACATCATTTACTTATTTCTAAAATCATTACCAATGTGGTATGTTTATATTTATTCATATCAAAGGCCCAACTCAGGGAATATCTATATTTATACTTAGTTATCAAAAACTATGTTTCATTTTCATTGATTAATATCAATTTATTTAATTCATTATTATATTTTTAACCCCATGATTTATCATTCATTTATGAATTGAATGAAAATTATGAAATTGGATTCCTTTACATGGGTATGATCAATCTAATTATTTATGTACGGTTTATTTTCTTAATATGTAATTCATATGTATGATTTCAATTTAAATTACTGGTTGGAATATAATTATGTATCCCTAAAATTCATTATGTTTTTATTTATATCTATTGAGATGTTACGTAATGGATTAGGGAGTGATTCTAATCCAAAATCGGACATTGTCATCTTTATGGTTATGGTATTTGGTGGGTCCCTTGACATAGGTTATGATACCATGTTTTAGGTTGTTTCAACTTTTTTATATTATTATGACCTCAGTTATGTATTAAATGTATTGTTGACTATTATTATACTCATTATGATATATTTTTTCCTTCTAGACACTAATATTATTCTTTATTTCCATGTTTATATCCTTACATGGCTATATTGCTCCCCATATTAATTATTCTATTTCCATAGGACTTATTATTCTATTTTAGAGGAAAAATGGGTGATAGGAAAATGACAAATACATTAAAAAAATATGATGTTCTCATGTCAAATATAATTTATCATTATGTACAATATTACAAGAACTTTAGACATATATATCAATGGATTTTATTTGTTGGAAATGTATTAAATGATATATGATATAATACATGAATAAGGTTTTGGTATCAATAAAACACCTCAACATATTACTCTTCAATGGATTTTTTCTACCCATTATTAAAACATAATATATTTTTATCACTATCTGATTGAGCTGATAATGTACTCACCATTGGAGATTTTACCATACCTGATTCAACTGGAAATTCCATAAAAACCAAACATGCCTGATATTGTTTCCCCGGTAGAATAATAATTGGTATAATATTAAATCACTATCATATATTATAATTTTCTACCTTAAGCCTTTATTTTATAACACAATTTGAAATGTATTTCAAAATATAAAAATATTTTTTTTCAAATTCCATAACGGATATATTCCCTAAGTACAAGTTTAAGAACATTTCATCTATATAAAACATACACCATTCTAGGTAATATTAATCATTAATGATATTTTTAAATGCCTTCTATTCAATTTATAAATCATTCATTACATCTTCAATCACTTCCAAATAATTTTAGTTCTACCCTTGTTGAATATATTGTTTATACATTTCCCTCACGGTCTAAAGTTTCAAAAAATACTAAACATGTTATTGAATATCTATAACCATTAAATTAACACATTGTCTTAACATTACACATGAATGAAAAAGGATTCAACTACCAGTAGTCTAAGTCCTTATTTAGCTAAAATAAACTATCCCGATTGGTGCACATGAAATACAGTTGATAATAATTATAATCAGGCATACCAACTAAGAAAACATAGAATCGTAATCTTCATTTCTTTAATCTAATCCACATCCAATTTGAATCCTTATAGACCATATTCTCTACAAAACACATTAAATCTCATAAAAAATATATAATCTATTTATCATTCAATATTAGCAATTATATTATTCTATACGTCGATTATTAGACTTCTTATTCTTGGAGATAATATCATTACAAAGTGATTTATAGAAAAATACCATATGGTATAATAATAAATGTTAATTAAAAAAATTATAATTAAAAAACCGAGGTTCAAATGGAAATACATTTTAATTCTAGAAAAAAACATTTTTATTACAAATATGACTTGTAATGAAATCAACACCATTCCCAAAATAATGCCTAAAATATGGACTGTTTTAACTCATTTTTAGTTAAAAAGAAAAATAAAAATTCAATGATGTTGTCTCAAACATCTATTTTATCCAAAATTATTAAAACATAAATTTTAATTTTATAGGTTATTTTGTATCGGTATGTTCCATTTTCAAACCACTATAAAAAATAACTATTTTTATTCCATTTTATAAAGAATCAACCAATGATATTGAATCATCACATTCAATATAGGGTATTATGTTGCCTCAAATTTATTTCATAATATAAACAGTTTCAAAAAACTGATGGCAGAAAATATTAACCACATAATGAATGATTTTACAATAATTAAATAAAATGTAAAATATAAAAAATAATAATAAAATACGTATAAATAAACAAGTTTAAAAAAATTAGTATTGAGACCAATATGAATTAAAAACAAAACATTTAAATTAAACGAGTATTAGACATGTTGAAATTAAAATAATGTTTTATAATACTAATCTAAAGTATTGTTTTCTATAACGCCATCACAAAACAATGAGTCAAAATAGATGACGAATGAATAATTCCTCTTAGAGTCATCGTTTATATTCATGTTTACCTATCTATCTATGTGAATGTGAATGGGTGAGCATAAACTCGGTATGATTTCAAGATGAATCCTACACTATTACATTATTGAGTAATATAAAAATTTCATTATAATTTAAAACAATTAATTATTGAAATTTTTAAAAACAAATCATTTGATTAATAAAAATCAATACAAATGGAAAACATTCATTTGAAAATAATACAAAATTTTCACAAATATTTTATCAAAAAAATATTCTAAATAATTCAATAAAATCTTCTTTTCTCCTTGCAAAATCATAACATTAATTTTTGTTCATGTCCTTCCTAATAAAGAATCCATTTTTAAAGAAATGAATAAAATTAGGTATTTTACACATTCTAATGTAATATCCATATTTTCCCATAATCTATTGAAATATCTACATTTACCAAATATAAATAATCCTTATGATGGTACTATAGAGCATATTTTGATTCTAGTAATACTGTGAATAATATATAAACCCATTCTGATAATTATAAAGTTATTTTTCTTTATCATTGTATGAATTCATATTTATATATATTACAAACAAAATTTTGAGAGTCACTTTTCAACTTTTAGTTTCTCAAATGTTCCATTCCTTAATGAATACACAAAATGAAAATTATCCCTAAAAATTTGTGTTTTCAAATATACGAGTCCCTAAAATCAATATATTCCTTTTTCAAATCACATTCTATAACATTTAGGTATCATGATCTTAAAAATATCACAGTCCTATAAATTTCCATGGTCAATTCATATAGTGGAATTTATAACAAAAATTCAAATTTAATTTTAAACAAAATAGCTTACAAATAAATAAATTTCTCATTTTGAACCATATTGTCAATTCACAGTCAAATATGTCTATATCATTGAATGAATTTTATTGAAATAAAACTAATATTATATACACATTTTTCAATTTCATCACATTCAATTCCCTTTATCAATTAAAATAATGATTTTATTGAAACCATTCCTTTTTCAATGATAAAATCAATTCTCAAAAAGGTAATTCACTATTATAATTCCAAATTTTGATAAGATTAAATAAATAACATTATTTGATAAACATTAATTAAAATATATGACAGAATAAATTATCCAACACATATAATAGACTGATCCACTTACCTTTTAACATAACAGTAGAAATTATTATATTTTAATATTCAATTTAACTCAATTAGATTTAATACTTTCAATACAAAATATTATGAAGTTATATTCTCAATAAATATTCATAAATTAAAAGTTATGATATATGTATGAAAATATATAAGATGAATCATGAAAATAAAAGAGATATAAGGGAAGATTTATGAACTAAAAATATACCCAAACAAACCCATGGATTCTACATCAATATAATTGATCCCTGAAACAATTCACATTTATTTTTTGGATAATACATACATTAACTCAATATAACCCAATGAATAATTAAATACATGATTGTAATTAACAATTAATTTAATAGGAGCCATCATAGTACATTAAATATAAATATTTAGAATAAATTATATTTCACACTACTATATTACTTGTTTATGAAAAATATATCTTACAATGTTTCCATTTTGAGGTTAAAAATCTATGAGACATTGTTATCTTATATGGAATTTGTAACATTACCCTTAATCATGCTATATTTATAAGTTAGTTAGTTTCCATTCATGGTGCTACAAATTGTTATGGAAACAATTGAAATAAAAATGAACCTCATTGAGTCCACCATAGAAATTGAATTTTAACCAAAAAAAATCAAAACATATATGTTTTCACACTACATAAACACAATCACTATGATAGGGATTAAATAGATGAATGCTTCGGGTTTTAAAAACATATTTTTTTATAGTGTCAAAGAAATAACATGATCAACCATCAACTTTTTCAAAAATGTATTTTTATTATCTTTGAAAATTAATAAAACAATTTTTTGGTATTAGTGTACTGATTAATATTATGTTGTTTTGATGAATAATTATTCATGATCAAGGATTGATTTCTATTGAAATGATTCCCAATATATGTTTTTCTATATGGTTATATCTGGATTTTCCTAAATAGTTTTTAAATTAATGCACATTAATTTTCCCCATTTTGTGATACATAATATGTAATAAAAAGGTTGGAAATTTTCAAAAAAATTATCCTATTATTATTTTTTATAATAATTAATGAATTAAATGTCAATTATGAGAGAATTATTTAAAAATAAATATATTAATTTATTAAAAACATTTTTTTTATTTATTCAAACACACACATATATATTAGGCCAAATAAATAATATTTTTGAGGGATCACAACATGAAAAAACTCTTTACCATTAAAAGATAATTATATATTTATTTCACCATTTTTTGATTCTAAATTTCATAAAATTTATTCATATAATGAAGAGAACTGATAAAACATCCCAATAGCATGTGGAATGCATCTTCTAAAAAAATTAATTTATTTGATATATTATGTTTCACACAACTTCGAGATTAGACAAACAATGATATAATATTAAAAACTATCATGACCATCGATATTGTAATGTAACCTTTGGAATATTAACAAGTCCATTAGAAATAGTAATATAGATAATAGAATAGAAACCTCACCTATGAAGGCATAATAAAAATTTTAGTTTCATATAAATGAAAATATGATATATTCATTTAATTGAATATGTAAATAAATGGTTTAAAAAAGATTAATTATGTGTGGGTATGTTTGTAAAACAAAATTCTTATTTATAATTTTATAATTTATATAATAATTTTTTATAATTTTTTTCAAAAAATTAATTAATAATTTAATATTGTTTGTATTGTTAATATAAGATAATTTTATATGACCTTATTTACCTTTTTAATGTGTCGTAAAATCAGTAATAATATCAAATTCAATATTGTTCCAGTATCTAATTTTTTAATTAAAATATAAATTTCTATTTAAAAAAAAATACATTCTAAAAATGGAGTCCATTTATGATTTATAAATCTTCAAAATCTGTTAGGTTTATTTTTTTGTTATTTTTGAGAAATTGTTGAATTTATGGTGAATAGTGAAATATAATAATTTACTGTATGTAATATTTTAAGATAAATTCATAATTCAATGAGTTATTTCTTTTTTAGAACCATAATATCATCATATTATTCTCTACTTACTGTATTTTTTTAATTAGAATAGAACTACTTCATAATCATTGTACAAAATACTAATATAATAACTAAACTAATTCGAAAACACCACTCTCCTCCACAATAAATACCATCCCTACCACCACTTCTCATCACACATTCCAATCCATGAATCTTTACTATTTTTACCAGTAGTCTTACAATGTGTATCCCTAATGTACATGATCTTTTTGTCTCATTTGAAGACTAATATCATGCCCTTATATGATGGATTACATGAATACAAAATGAAGAGGTAAAATCCTATTTCATTTTCATTCATTTTCTTTTAATTTTTTAATCTTAATATCCAATCCTCACCTCCCATAATCCATGAGTAATGATTAATACAGTATCGTACATATATATATATATATTTATATATATGAATTTTATTATGTTACTGATATATCCATCATCAAACTCCTTCTCATCTCCCTTATATTCTAAAAATGAAAACATTATACATGATGTGTTGATTTACCACTATCATGGATGATGCATTTTAATTTTTCATTACTCCATTGAAGGATGGTAATACAAATATTATTATCATAAAATAATATTATATTATACATAGTAAAGGTTATATAATTTTTTGGAACCCATATCTATTCATAATATTAATTAATAAAAATCCTAGTTTGTGATCATTGAAAAATTCCAAAATAATCTAAACAGTTATCCTTAACATCGTATTTGATGAATCATCATCATATCTGGACAGAAAATAATATATAAGATAACTAAATTTTATTTAATATAATTAATGAAATATTATTATAATTCAAGATAATTATTTTCAATTTACATTATCTTTCAATCATCTAAACAAGTGAACCAATCATCAACACTAAGGAAATAAACACTCAAGAATTTATAAATTCAATATTTTAACTCATCTAAATGGCCATAAGCTGCCTTAATAAAATCATAATAAATATTTTAAATTTTTATGGGTTTGTGAATTGAATAATTATTTAATATAATTTCAATTTTCAAGAAATTAATTTCATGAAATGAACACATTCAGACATTAGGTAAGGGATACATTCTAAAGCCACATTTTTTCATTCAGGTGAAGGTTTCTCTCTCTTTACCCCAGTATAATTATTATGAATTCTTATTTACTCCTCTAAAATTATTTTTATGTTCCAAAAAATTTACAATGAAAAATTATTCACCATTTTATTTGTAAATTCATGTTTTTAAGGATTCATTTTCAATTCCAAATGATATGCACACCAGATCTAAAGGAACATTTCAATTTCATACCTATTTTCAAGTAAACTACATAATATTTCTTTATTCCACCGACATTTTTCAAAATACCACATTTAAACATTAGAAACTATCATTTTTTATGTCTGGTTTTATAAAACAATTATTCCTTTGTCATATTTAAATTCACATTGATATTTTCCCTTAAACAAAACAGAAGTGCCCTCTATCTAGAGATTATTAAAAACTATTTTTGCATGTTTTGCATTAACTTAGACATAATATATCATGATCTATTCATATGTATTTCCATGTATGATTTAAATCTATTATATCTTGGATTAAATTATGATATTCCCATTGGATATGCCTTATTCACTTATTATTTCTTCGATGTGGTCTATATATACATCCCTTTTATGATAACCAATCATTGAAGATTTTATTAAATATGAATATTTCATGTATCATGCATATGATTATTATCTAGACCATATACCATTTTTTCATACAGTACTTCCTTTTAATGAGGTTATTGAATTAAAGCTGTTTGTGATTATTGATTTAGACATGTAGTGATGGGGGATACATTATATTGGTCATTGATGCATTAACCTATCTACTAAGATAAGTATCTTGTGAAACCCCCTTGGCATTTGTTTCCATGAAGGAGAAAACAGGATTCTACCAATATAAGTAAAACTTTATAATTTTTTAATTTTCATGTGATAGATAAATGAATTCCAATAAATAATAATTTTATTCATTCAATTTTCAGTTATTACTTTCCATGATATTTTCACTTTGAAAAAATTAATTGTTTCATTTTCATACTTAATTTATCATTGGAAGGTTTTGTTCAAATATTTTCTTTCCCATAAAGACTATTACATTTATCATTATTCAATTATCAATTTTTAATTTTTGTTCTATATCTAACCCTTACTTAGAATTCAATATCAGAATTTTATTTGTTTCCCTTCCCCATTTAACGAAGATGAAACATTTGAATTTGTTTTAAGGATGTAGTTAATTTTCCAATTATATATTCTTTTTTAAATAGAAATTTAATAATTAAACCATTTAGGATTCTAGTTCTCCAGGACTACTAATCTTATCAATCTGTTATGATGTGATCTCTTGTATCCAAGCTAATGTAATAAAATATCCACCAATACGTTATTTTTGGGGTTAGTGTTATTATTGTTTTAATTAGATAAAGTTTAATATAAACCTTATGAACTTGATTTTTTGGTATATATGAGAATTATAGAAATTCATTATAGTGAATATTTTTATCAAAACTCATTATGATAATAAAATTACTTAGTTTGATCTATTATTTCGTTATTTCAACTATTTAATGGATAGAAATTAACACCCCTAGAGAATGTATGGATTTACTCAATGAGAATGTCAACACATTTAGTGTTGAAGATGAGTATATCATGACCATACTTCAAATTTAAACCCATTAAATGTTTAATCAATAGAATAAAACTATGTTGGATTATTTCATATGGTATAAGTACTCATATTTTTGTAGGAAATAAAATCTAGTGGTAGTTCACCAGTGGATCAAGTCGGTTGAAAAGTGATTTTTTGCAGTGTGATGTAATGAAAATAAAATGGTAGTACTAGAATTATATTATGTCAATGAAGAAGATGATTAATATTATTTATTAATAAAAAATTCTAATGAGGAAGGTGAAATAAAATACATAGGATGGATAACTTTTAAGGAATCATTATTTGAAAATATTTCATTCATGATCAATGAACTAAAATAAATAGAAAATAAATATTATCAACGAAAATGGAAGAATAATGTGTTATAAAATAATAGGATAACATCACAAGACTGGAAAGATGTGTTATATATTACATATGTGATTCAGAAAAAATGAATCATTAAATCCTTCAATGTACTTATCCATTTATTTTAAAGTACTGAGCTCAAATTCATTTTTATCATATAATGAAATTTTATTTAGTGCTGCAATAACGGAGAAGGAAATTTTAAGATATTATAAATAAATCAAATATAAATATATGAATAGGTTTTTTGATAATAGTGGAAAATATTAATAATCAATGATGATGTGGGGAATGAAAAAATTCACTTTATATCTAAATTATGGAATAATTCATTATGAAAATTTCAAAAAATTCATGGGAGTTTGTTATAAGTGTTGAAAAAAGTTTCTTAGAGCTAATGAATACAAAATAGAAAAAAATTTAAATGATCTTCAACACCTCAATTGTAATGAAATCGGGAACTATTATAATCAATGTCGCAAACATTATGGGAATCTACAATAGAATATTCCATGGGGTGATGACCAAGAATAAGTGATCGCCACAATTTTTGGTGATTCACCCAATGATGTGGTGGAAGGTAAAAGAACCCAATATTAAAATTTTACTAATGATATATTTATTTACATATCATCTAACTCTTTTATGCCACCCAATTATGCATGATTAATAAATATTTATCTTTTTATTTAATAAGGGAGTCTTTTGTCAAAACCTATAAATTGAATTCTCATTTCACCAAAACATTTCTTGTAGTTCCCAAAATTTTATATAAAAAGGATTTATTTAATAAAATTATCGTTATAACTATGATTGGGATTAATATATTTTAAAATATGATGCAATAATTGATTTCAAGAATATAAAATGTATTATTTGTGAGGGGGATATAGAATTAGTTATCTTTAGAGTAGAAACTTCATTATCTTGTTCCAATAAAGATCCACTCCTAGACGCTCTACTGAATAAAATTCAAAGGGGGAAGACAAAAAATACTATGGATGAGGATTGTCATCTTCATATTGAGGATGAACCAAATATATAGGAATACATTAATGTATTTATGGATCAATTACATGAACACCCCATATAACATAAAGTTGAGCTTACGATTTATGAAATCTCTAATTTAGGACCCATATCAATGAATCGTTAAAGATTATCCATCGGGGAATTAGATGAGATCAATAAAAAAGTATAGTTGTTGATTAATAAGGGATTTATTCAACATTTTTCCTTATTGGGATTCCTTGTTCATTTTTTAAAGAATAAAAATGTATCCTTGAGTCTATTCATTGATTATAGTGAAGTAAACCTTATTGCAGAAAATAATATGCATCTTATGACTCACATTGAATATTTAATTGATCAACTTCATGGTGATGGAGATTTTTCAAAAATTGACCTTTGTTCTAGTTATCATTAATTATGAGTAAATAAAAAAATATTCTAAAGATATAATTCTGAATGAGTTATAGACATTATGAGTATACATTAAACCCACTTGAATTGACTAATGAACCCTATGTTTTCAAAGATATAAAGAACATACAATTCTAGGAATATCATGATTAGCATTTGGTAGCATTATATAATGATATTAAAGTATATTCTAAAAGTTATGAAGATAATCATAATCAATTGAATATTATTAGTGAGGCTATCAGATTTAAAAGGGTTATTTGAAAAATTTAGTAAGTGTGAATTTTGGATTTATGATTTTTCATTTCTTGACCACATTGCAACTACGGATGGAATCTCAGTAGATCAAATAATGTTAAAGGAAATATAAGAATGCCATAAAATGACTAACATAATGAGGTGTGGTGTTTCATTAGTTTAGCTTGATATTGACGACGTTTCTTTCATAATTTTTCCAGCATGGATAACCCACTATCATTGATCAGATGTATATGGGCTATATTTGTGTGCATAAAATAATCAAAAAAATGTTTTGATAAATTTAATAGAAGAATAATCAATGCTCAAAATATATCAATAACATCAATAAATGATGTGTTTATTATATAATGCAATGCAACGAATAATGGATTGTGTTTTTCCCATATGAAAATTGATAATGTTGTTACATATATATTTAAGAAGTTGATGAATCATTAAATAAATATCGAAAACATGATATTGAGTTAATATTTGTAATCTATTTCATAATGATATAGATAAACTATATATATGGTGGCATATGTGAGATATATAACGATCAAAAAATTTTAAAATATATATTTACATAGAAAAAAGTTTGCACAATGAAAATAAAATCGCTCGAGTTACTCAGAGATTATTATTTCTCAGTACACTATCTCCCAGGAAAATAAAATAAGGTTGGGGATACAATAAGTTGAAAATATCATGTACTTAAAACCTCAATGTGGAATATGAACCGTCATATATTTTTGGATTTCGTAAATATTGATATGGTAATTGTCGACTAAGGATAAACACACTCCTTTTTTGAATTATTTTTAAATAATATTGTATGAAGATGTAAAAAAGTAATCAATATGATATTGATAATTTATAGAAGAACAGTAATGCAATTAAGGATGTAAGATTTGAATACTTCATGTATACATATGGAATTATTAAATTTGAGAATATTTTATGTGATTCATAAATAATTATGTCAAAAATGGAAATATTAGATGATGCTCATAAATAAAATTTTAACATAATTCCTGATAATATCAAGATGTATAGAGATATGAAAGAAATTTTTTTCTAGGATAATATGATTCAAAAAATTACAGACTATGTGCCATGATTCATAGTTTTTAAACATGTGAATGCTGAGAGACAACATCCTCAAACATTCATACGACCTATAACTATTTCTATGTGGTTGTGGGATGACATTATTATTTAATTCATTAAACTATTACAAATTTTCCCTAGAACGAATGATATGATATAGAATATTATTGATCTCCTTTCCAAATCAGTACATTTTCAATGTATATGAGAAGACGAAAATCATGATCCCTTAATAAGAATACATATTATTATGTTGTAACACACCATGGTGAACCTCAATTGGTTCTTCCTGATCGATATCCACATTTAAAAAAATAATTGTAGAAGTTTCTTTATAAGCCTTTGGATATGGAGCATTATTTTAGTATCATTTATGACCCTCAAATTGATAGATTGTCTAAAAGGACAACTCAAACAGTAAAATATATGTTGTTATTTTTCTTACCCATTATTTTTGGTATGTGGAATCATTATTTAATTTCTTTATAATTTTCCTACAATAATATTTCCCATTCTAGAATTCAAATTACTCCAAAAGAGGCATTTAATAGAAAAAATGCCGTACTCCAACGTGTTGGGATAATGATGGTGGGAGGAAACTTATAGTTCCAAAAATTATTGATGAGAAAATATAAAGGTAAATAAATTTTAGGATACTATTTAAATAGTTCAATGTATTTGAAATTTTTTTGTCACCAACTAGAAAGAGGATATGGAATTTCAAGTGGGAGATCATGTCTTTCTGAATGTGTCTACATAAAAGGGTGTCATAATATTGGATATTATAGGGAACTGATCCCCATGTACATCAGATCAGATGACCTTCTAGAATGATTTATATTCATATAATACTGATTATCAATGCTTCCATGCCTCTTCCATTATCATTATGTGATTTATATATCATTTTTAAAGAAGAACATGAAAACATAATGCATGTACACACATATAAGGAATTGAACTGCAATATGATTTATCATGAAATAAGGATCCCATCAATATTCTTGACACTATATTGAAGTTATTTTCAAATAATATGACTTGGTTGGAAAGAGTAATTTTAAGAAACCAAAAAATGGATTAATAAACAAGGTAACATTAGGATTATATGAAGAAGAACCACCCTTATACATTTAGAAGGTTATATTTATCGAATATTTCAAGGGTGAAATTTCCATAGGAGAAAAGAATATAAAACCACAATATTTTAGTGAATGTATATTCATAAATAAATTCAATTTTTTTCTATACCATACATTTCAAGAAACATCGATCCAAAATGAATATTGATATACAATTAAAAATTGACATGACCATAGAAATAGTAATGTAATCATATGAATATTTACATATCCATTATAAATTGTAATATAGAAAATATATTTGTAAATTTTCTTATTTCAGGGAAAATCAAAATATTTATTCTTATTAATTATGATACTATATATTTATACCATATAATAAGTAAATTTATGGATTTAAAATGAAAAATTAATAGTTAGTATTTTTTGAAATGTGACTGTTTATTTAAAATTTTGGAATTAATATAATAATTCAAAAGAATGTCTATTCTCATAAAATATATTCATCTATTGATATTTTTTCCAAATGATTACAAGATAAATTTTAATATACATTAATTAATTATTTAATTTGTCGCCAAATATGTTATAATATTAAAATCATTATTTTTCAAATAAAAGTTCATTTTAATTAAAAATTAAATTTATCACATTTATAAAGTTATTTTAAAAATGGAATCCATTTTTTAGTTTTAGTTTAATAATAGGTTTTACGGTGAATTTAGTATATTTTTTTGAAATAGATGATTTTTTGGTGAATAGTTAAATATGATAATTTATAGTATATAAAATTATATGATAAATACGTTATTTCATGAGAAAATTATGATTTAAGCACCATTAACTTAAAATATACTAATATATTTACTATATTTTTTTATTGGAATAAAAAATATTCGTAGTCTTCAGAAAAAATAATAAAATAGTTAATAAAATAATTAAAAAACACCCCACTTCTTTATTAAAAATAAAACCCCTGACCACCGCTTCTCCTGACATATAAGAAACATTAAACGTACCAAAATTTCTTCCAATATACTTTCCATGTATATTTCTTATGCCCATGATACTTTTTCATTCATAAAAGACCCATCCCAATCCCATTATTGGTGTTCTCATGGAGAAGAATTCAAGATGTTAAATCCCCTTTAATTTTTCATTATATTCATTTTAATTTATTTTCATATATTATCCTCTCCATGAATCTCCTCGTAAAAGTGGAATGATAACACAATTATCTTTTATATAACATATTTTTATTATGTAATTGGAATATCTATTATCAAACCCCTTAGCCTCTCCCTTTTTTTATAAAAATGAAAGCAACACCAATGATGTGTCTATTCACAGGCATAATGTTTTTTCATTTTCATTACTAATTACCACCAAAAATTATTCTGATAAAACCATTATAATGTACAAATAATATTTTATTATATATAATTTATGGAATGTAATGGTCTGAGTCTATTATATATCCCTAATATTAAATAATAAAACAAAACATGTTTGTGATGGTCCAAACATTCCAAAATAACCTAAAAGATTATCATTACCGTTGTATATAATAAATCATCCAAATATCTAAAAAATAATATATAGAACCATTTAATTTTGTCAATGTTCATAAATAACTTATAGATTCAATTATTGGTGAATATTTTCATTTTAAATGATCTTCCATACGTGTATACAAGTGAACTAATAATGAAAAACAGTGTAACAAACAACCCCAAATAATGAAATTGAATATTATAACTCATAACAAGGACATAAAGTCACATAAAAATATATTAAATCAAATTCATGTTTAAGATGTCTTAAATTACATTATCATGGAATCTAGTTTTATTATTCTTGTCTATAAGTGCAAGTGAAAAATACATTCATACAAAAGGCAATGATTCAATATAAACACCCATTTGTCCTTTAAGGTATAGTTTCTCTATCCTTACTTCAATTTAATTTTTAAATAATTTGGTTTAACCATCTTAAATTCTATTATCATGTTCTTATCAAATGTAACTATATCATTTGTTCGATATATGATGAATAAATACATGTATTTATGTGTTTCTTTTAAATTCATTTGGTTAAGAAATCCCGATTTAAGTGACTATCCAATGTTCTTTCCTGTTATAAGGTACACTCTATAATATGTTTTAGGGGAACATAATTTTTTAAAAATCCTACATTTTATCATGAAAAATTATAATTTTCTCAATTATGTTTTAATATAATCAATTATTCATTATTCTATTTTAATTTCCCTTTAATAATTTCTTTTAAACTACACTAAATTGTCTCCATTATAAATTTTATAAAATAATTTTTTTACTTGATTTCACTTCAGTTAAAAATCATTTACCACGATATATTCCAATAGATGTATTATTATTTTTTAAATTCATCCTATCATAGAAACCATTAATATACCCCCTTGGTTATTCTTTACTCGCCACTTATTCTTTATATATGGTGTATATATACTTCCCATTTATTGTCATTAGCCATTAAAGATTTAATTAAATATATTTATTTATTGTATCTTGTCTATGATTATTGTTTTTATTGTATATCACTTTCACATATAATTTTTTTTCATTGATTTTATTTAATTTATTATATGTATGAATAATTAGATAGACATGCAATGAAGGGTTGGGGCTGAAATTACATATTCCCTCGACACATCAACATGTCTCATTAGAAAAAAATATATGGAAATAACCTATAAATGATTTTTTATAAGAAGTATCAATTGTCTTTCTATGCATATAATTAACTATTTTAAACTGTATAAAATTTCATGTCCTAGATATATGCTTCCCAATAATTAGGAATTTTCTCCATTAAGTATTCAGTTACTACATTCCATATGATTTTCACTATAACAAAATGTATGGTTTCATTTCATTCTCAATTTTTGGATGGAATGTTTTTGGAGTTATTTAACATTTTATAATGAATATGTATTATTTATAATTCAAAATTTATTAAGGATTATTGTTTATATTTATTGTAAATCATAATTTCCATTGAAGCTCAAACTTTTTTTACTTTACTTCCCATTCTTATGAAGATGAATCCTTCGAAGAAGTTTTCAGAAATTAGTTTATTATCCTTTTTTATATTATATGCTTAAGTAATAATGTAATAAGGGAACTATATTTGTATCTAGTTCATCAAGACTATTATACTGACCTATCCTTGGTGATGGGATGTCATATTTCTATTCTATTGTAATAAAATTACCACCGACTCTAGGCAAATAGGGTGAGGGTTATAAAAACAGACTAATGAAAAAATTGTGAGAAATATAATTGTTCATGAAATGAATGGTTTTTTAAATAATTTATTATTTTTTGATATTAATTTAAATGTAAGGATTAATTGTCTAATTAAGGATACCCCTAAATGGGGTTCACGTACCATAATCTATTTTATTTATTTTGTTTAATCTATATAGGTACATTAATTGATTTATTGAATTTATTTATTTTTATTAATTTTTATAAAATAAAATTAATTTTACATAACCATTTCAAAATTAGGATAATAATAGTGACTCAACAGAATCTATATATTGTATTGACTCTACTAGAACATTTATATGATTTAGTAGGCTAATAATTTTATCAATTTTACAAGATATAATGATACATAAACTATGCCCATCACAATTGTATAACTATTATTGGTATATGAATTTTAAAATTTAAATATTATTTTCAAATGGTCACTGTGTTTAATGATAATATCACCATTAAAATAAATAATATAACAAGTTTCTTAATATTTTATTTAATAATAAAAAAAATATTTTTTAAATATGATATTCATGAATTTAATTTTTGTTTTACTTGGAATAAATAATTTTCTAAGATAACTGTAAAAAATATATTCCATTAAATGCAATATTTTTTAAATGGTTTTTTATTTTAATAATAAAATATTTCATATTTATTGATTTTATTTCATAGAAATTACCAGGAAATTAATGTGACTAGTTGAATTGTACTAAAATAAATACAAACAATATATTTAGCACAAAAAAAACATAAACATAAAATTATCTAATATTTAAATTTTACATAGTTTGATAGTTGTCTAATGAAATACATTTTAATTTTTAAACCAATAAATAAATTTTAGGGAGTAGAATGATTTTGATATTTTTTGATATAGTTTAATTGTTAGTTGAATATAATTTTTAGGGATATATTTTACAATAAAAAATTGAATTATAATATAATTGTGATGTAATAGAATATTTTTTTATGATTTAATATTTAAATTATTTTTTAAATAAATGATATTTAGAAAAACAAATATCAATATATCTAAAAAACATATATATTATGGGTGGATGTACTTACAATAAATGAATATATAAATCTAATATATATTAATGTAGATGATAAGGGGAGTATGACAATTGATATAATACGAGAATCATGAGATAAATGAATGTCATAAAAAATTAAAATCATGAGATGAAAATAGTAATTTCTAGTTGTTGAAATAAAGAAAGAGTTAAAAATGTATTTGGCATGATCACTCCCCTAATAACAGGAATAATAATGAATTAATAAATTTTTTAATTACAATTGAGGAAGTGAATATTTTTTCCCAATGTTTCATAAATTATGTCTCCTAGAGGAAGATATAATTATAAATGTTTTCAACATATCCAAAATTGATGTTTTTAGAATCTCCCAGTAGGAGTTATCCATAAACAACATCCATTAATAAAGAATGAATCCATTGTTGAACCAAACTCTTTACAATTTTAAAATTATTATGATAATTTAATTAGACTCCATTAATTTATTTATGACTTAAAATTAAATGTTGTTATTTCAGTGATGGGTTTGGAACAAATACATTTATCTAGAAAAATGTTTTCATTACATCTATCCAATCAAGTTGTATGCCCATGTCAGAAGAAAAGATTTTTCTTTTGAAAAAGTATTAAAAAAATCTATTTCAACGACATTAATTTTATCATTGAAGAATAAATAATATCATGAAATAAAGGATATATCAAATGGGTTTCTGGAATGTGCATAAGAATTATTGATTTATGGAGTACACAAAAATAGAATCCTCAAAGATGTATTCCATATTAGATAGGAAGAGTAATTTACTGAAGACTAAATAATATCATATTATAATATGATATTTTTTTTGAAAAACAAGTTTAGATTAATGAAATATTTAAAATGATATTTTTTATTGTAGATTAAGAACATTTTGAGTTCATTTAATGCCATTTTTATTTTAAATATAATGGGATATTTTATTTTCTTTAGAACACATAATTTTTACATATAATATAAAAATGTGAATAATCTATCATGGAATTCATAAAATGGGATCTCATATGGTGTAAAATGTTTTAGGAAGATGATGTATCCATGTAGGAGGAAATTATTGGATGACATCATTTCTATGGTTGGTTATTGTATGGATGTACTCAAGAAAGATGAATATTTCATGACGAAAATATTGTAGAGCTTAAATAATGATAGTGATATGAATTATATGATTTTTTAAAAAATGTATGAAAATAATGGGTGGGGTATACATTGTAATAATAGATTATATACATATCAATGTAACTTGTGATCAATGGAAAAAAAATTTATCTACCAAACTATGAAGAAACATCATGCTCGTGTATTAAAATATAATAAATAATATAATGAATAAATATATGAATACATGATCTTTTATATTTTTTAGAGCTATACCATGATTCTATGTTCAATGTAAATGTTTGTACATTGTATCAAAGATGTTGTTGAAACACATTCTTCCCACAAAATAAATTTCAATTTAATAGGTTATTTTAACATAAATATTAATGAATCAATTTTATTATGTGTATATATATATATATTAATCCCCACAGAATTAGGATTTCCAAAAATATTTTATTAATATAAATTTTATGTGTTTTTATAAATATAAAATAATATCAATGTATTAGTTAGGGGAATGTTACCAAATTGATGAATGAAGAGATATCATTTGTTCGGTTGAAAAAACATATCATTTCTCAAATATTATTTTTTATTATTTGTATATACATAAATATTTATTTAATATTAATAATAAAAGTTTGATTAATTAGTGGAATGTGATATAAAAAATTTCTAATATAAAGAATGTTTCTAAAACTATTTATAAATTCATTACTATTCTTTTAACAGATGTTTTTCTCACTATTTTGTCTAAAATTGATATTTTTATATTTTTAGGATAAATAGGTACATGTGAGAAATAATACATATCCAATATTTGTTCCATGGAATTTATATGTGTCACATAATTCATAGGTATAAAAATCATCCATTCACGATGGATCAAGAGATTATAGAATCTTGTTAGTGTCATAAAATTTATAAGGGGGGTCTATGGTAGAGGAGAAGTTACTATCAAAAATAAAATAAATTAAGAATTAAATTTATGAAAATTGAGATTTCATAGTGAAAAGGGGAATAAAATAAAAAGTAGAAAGGATTATTAATTTCTTCCAAATCCTATGGGTATAAGGCCTATAAGAAAATATGTGTCTACTGAGAAGTTTTCTTCTATATATTTTATTATTAATTTCATGGATAAAATGGAAGTTAGTTTTTATATTTTAGAAACCATGAATAATAATAAATTTAATAAAATAGAAGAAAATTAATGAAAAAATAATAATAAGAGGCCCAGATCAAAACTCAATATATGATCTTAATACCGGTAATAAATTAAATGGATATTATAAAGGAGGAGTACCACATAATATGTGATAATATGGACTAGATATGATAGGATTTCATCGCCAATGAACTAGAAGAGGAAATATTTAATAATGAATAAATAATTTATAGGGATTTTGATTCTAATATTATGATTTATTCATAGGGGTTTTATGGATTCCATTGTGGTGTAATATTATCCTTTCTCTCATGATATATCAGGAATGTGATATTATGGGGGAATAATCACTTATCACGTAAAATTATTGAACAACATAATTGTAATTTCTTTGTAGGTCTCCCTTAATAAGTAAGATTATGACTTAAAAATTTTTATTATAAAAAATATTAAAAATTAATTGGAGGAATACATATATAATCTCTATATCCTATCTCAAGTCACCTCATGTTACTTTTAACTTGAATTTTGTAGCTAATACATATTACTATTCATTATAAATGAAACTGAATGTTATATTTTTAATGTTTTGAGTATAATGATTTTGTGTTCATTAGGAAATGATGATTTGGATTTTTATTAAAAATACTTAATTTTTTTAAAATACTATTATATTTGTAGAAAATTTTAAATAACTATATATGAAGAAATATTTTGGGATATATGAATAACATATATTGGGTGTTTTAAAATAGTGAAGGCATATCAAGACATCCTGAGATCCATTGGATGAATTATAATTCTTTAGGATAATAAAAACATCAATGATTTTATAACTATTTATTGTCTTTGTCTGAAACAATTGGAGACTATATTGAAAATAAAATCGATGTAACAAGAATTGGTATGATTATTTAATAGAATTAACAGAAAATTATTGAATATTAATTAATCTATAGTTACTGGTTGGAGAATATTTTGTAAATGTTGGTGTTTATTATCTCTTATCGATATAAAGAAAATTATTGGTTTATGGTGTTCATGTAATTAATTAAGATCATGTAAAAAATAAAATAAAATTTTATAAGCCTGATCATGATTACAAATGTAATAGTAGATTCAATCATATTCAAATGAATAATGAAGAATGGATAATATACTATCTACAATTTATCATAGTGATCTTATCGAATATCTATGTTTCTTTATGGTAAGAGACATAAAAATACTAGTGTTTTTTGTTTTATCTAATCAATGTTTTCAACGGATTCCTTATAATATATGATTCATTATTCAAGATCATTCTACATGCAATGAATAGGTGGACATGGTTTTTAAATTATGTGATTTCAAATACATTTCACTGTCCATTGATGAAACAATTGTGAGGGTGCTTCTGACTATATGAAAAATATATAACACTCAATAATCATAATGATTATTGTTTTCATTTTTTTATCATCATCTTGAAAATATTAATTTGATAATACTCTAGAATATTATATTTATGATAATCTCTTAAATACCCTATTTATTTTTAGGAATTAATGATCTCGATGAAATTTAAGTTTGAGAATGTAAAATTGAGGTTGTATAACACAAAGAAAATCATGATATATAAAAATTTACTATTTTATAATCATGATGATTCCCACTAATTTCACAAAATGAATGTTGTAACACTCCGAATATAATTACTAGGCCCCGGTGACAGCATATACACCGCGCCATAACATGGCCATCGGGTCCTGGACCACCAGGTACCACCAGTTGCCCCGTACACACATGGTCCCCACCTTGGGGTCAACCCTCATGCCTGGACATGTCATCTGACTAATGATAGTCCCCACAGACCAACACATGTCCTTTCTAGTGTGTATTGTCCTCACTAACACACCCTAGAAAACATCCCAAAAGATCACCAATCCTGATCACTATTCCAGGCGAAGCATGATTAACCGTGGAGTTCTAATCAGATAGGCTCATGAAAAGGAAGGTGCACCTTGTTGACATGAGTCATGTCATTTATCAATTTAACCTTTTATCTTTCGAGAGTGTTACACCGACCATAGTTACTCAGAGTCAGTGCATTATTACATAACAATGGTCTGATCACAATGGATCCAATTCGGAAAGACCGATCAATTTAGTAGCATTGGATGTATTAGATACTAACATAAGTTTTACAATACATTATGAAATAGAAAACAAAAACATTATGTCTTCATTGAAAACATTCATCTCCCATAGACTATCCCTAGAGGTCAGTCATAATATAATTATTTGAATCCTATGAAATAAAAAACATAGTAAGGGTTGACCTCATGTGAACAGTTAGGATAACAATGTCGCAAAAACTTTCACAAATAATCAGAAACGTTTAAGGCAATGTATAAGACTAAAAAAAGACTTTTAACATAAAAATTAGCAAAATATGGAAAATATAAATCAAATAATCCCATATATGTATTCACATGGATATTTTACAATTTGAATAATCAAATGTAATATCAATATCCAATTTAATAATGATTGAATGAATAATTCCAGAAAACATAACCACGTAGTCAAGGACACATGTCGAGACTACAAATAATATTTTATCGAGGCCTTGGGCCAAGACACTAGTTAGTCTCATGAGACCTACCAAGGCATTGAGGAGCTATATCATTCTCCACCAATCACTTACTATGTCAAATTTACTCCTCATATAAAAATGATGAAATATAATTTAAACATTAATAGTAATACTAGCATACAAAATGTCAATATTTTAATCACAGACCAATAATGGTATAAAAATAGCTCAACCTCAGACAAACATAACAAATTAAATAAAATAAGGATGATTTTAGTATAATAAATCAAACTCAATCAATAATATTGAAGGATATTGACATGGATAAAAATAATAAGTAAAACCCATTGAGAGAAATAACTCTTTTTTTCTAGAAAATATTTAAAAGACTCAGTATTTATCAAGAAGCTGTAAAAATAGATTTTTGAATCATAGTATCCCATACCACTTTGAATATTTTAAAATTAATTTCAATTTTAAAACATTTATGTCCATAAAAATAAACCCTTAACAAAATTTTTAAAACATGGACATTAATTAGAAAGAATTAGAATAATAAATCTTTTAAACATTTAAAATGATATTTTAGTTAGAGTTCCAAAACAAATTATAGATTCTTGAATATAAATAATTGAGGTAATAAAAACAGTATAATAACATGAGAATTAAGTTATTATTCATATACTATTTTATTGTACAGTATGTACACCATATAAGATTGAATTGGCCCATAACAACAAAGAAGTCACAATGGAATAAAAATTGAAATGAAACCCCTTATAAAGATCGTATCCTTAGGTTAAGAATAAATAAATCACATAAGTATGTGTAAAAAAATATTTACACTAAATATGTTTGGATATTAAGTGTAATTCAATTAAGGACATTCACACATATTCTAGTAAAAACAACACCAATAATAAGTATGTTTAACTTAATGAATGGAAATTGTGTTATGATTACTCTTATCAAGTTGATATTGATGACTTGAAAATTTATCAATGGAGTTATTAAGTGTATCAAAAGTATATCCACATAAATTTCATTGGAAATTACTATATAAATAAATAAATAGTGATTTCAGACATAATCTTGGAGTAAAATAATCATGGATGTTTCCATAAAACCCAATGAGTGGAAAATGATATTTGAAATTCCCTTAACGATTTGGTAACTTATGAAACATACACCCTATGAAATAAGGATCATAAAATAAAGATTTAAATACTCATAAATTAAATTATATTACACAGATAATAAAATCATGGGTAGTACATACACCACACAAAAGTAAATAGTGGCAATATAGAATGAATCTCACATGTATAAGAATTGAGATGAAATCCTCTTACCTTGTACATTTACATAGTATGGGGTTGGTTATACTCCATTATAATGAATAAATTATTGTTATTAAATTATTCAAGATCCACAAACATAAATATGATATCATATTTTATCTTCTAATATTCCTTTGTTAATGATATTTCTGTAGTATCGTTGTTTTGGGTGTTAATGGTTTCATTTTCCATTGTATGTTTTGTTATATGAGTCATGTTTGTTATGGGTATGATGTTTTTTATTTCTATACATAATGATATTAAGTTCTTAAACATTAAATTTAATTATCAAATGAACATGATTCTTGAATGGTTACTATGAGGAACAAAATCTCACCGCGTCGTGGAGACGACAAGTCATACGTACTCACAAGCGACAATATCATTCTATTAGTGGTGAAATTTTACGTAATTGGATTTTCTATTATATATAAAGAATAATAATAATGTTTTATTTATTAATTTCATCATTTATACTCATTATTATATCAATCCAATTAATGATGTGTTGAATAACTAACTACACCATGACATGGAGACGGTAATAAGTATGTACACATGTATGGTGACTTAGAAAATCCAAGGATGGATTGAATAATGAATAAGGATATACCATATTTATAATAACATCAAAGTATGTATAATGTTAAATAGTTTTTTGGTATGGAAACAAAATTGAAAGTGGAATTGGAAGAAGAAAAGTACTTTGAAAGAGGTGATGAAATTATTACCTCTTTTTTAGGTGCTTACTTTTGATTTGATCAAAATTGTTCCATAAGAAGGATTTATTATCAATGTAATTTCTCTAGGTTAATTTGATGGGAGTTGGGAAGATATTTGAGCAGGTTTTTTCTAAGAAAAATGGTTTTGGAGGTGTGATTTTGAGAGAAGGGAAAGTATCCTTTTATAATAGTGATGAGTTTCACTTTAAGAAAAGCTTGAAATATTAATTTATTATACAATCATATTCAGTTTTTATTTCACCAAAAGGATTTATTTCGATTATAAGGTGGTTATTGGTATTCAAAATCTCAACAAATAGGTTTCTGATAGGTTTTGGTCACAATAATAACCATATTTATAGATTTCAATATTAGTTACATAGTTTACCTTTTAGAATTTATTTTGGTATTATTAAATTAAATGGTTAATAAACATACTATGCAAAGTCAAGAGAACCACAGTTTGTTTACTAAAGACATATAAATCCTTATATGAGTAGTTTGATTTAACCTTATATTTTATGGAATATTATAACATTTAATAATATAGTATTTGTTTTAATGACTAATTTATGTAAATTTTGGCACTATTTTGTATTTGGTTTTTGTGAAAGTCAACCAAACATTATTACATCGAAAAAGATAAATTAAATAAATTCTAACATGTAATATTTACCTATAAAATTCTTTTAATGCATCAAAAGTCTCAATTTACATTTATTGAGATATTTATAATATCAATTATTATAATATTTCATTAATAAGGTAATTACTGCAACATAATTGTGTCTTAAATGAATTTATTTATTTAATTTATAAAATTTATAAATAAAATAACATTATGTATGAAATATTTTTAGATTTATAATGAATATTTATAGTGGAATTTATCTTCTGTATGACCCGATATTAAACATGGATTTTTTATTAAAATTTGAATTTAACACTTTTAACTCTTATTTAAACAAAATAATAATAAATGTCTTAATATAATCCATATAGATATAAAGGATGATATTCCATTCTTAATGTTTATTTTGGTCGATATAAACTAATCCAATATAATTAAGAAATGTTTTAGGGTATTTTTAATATCATTTTTACCATTAATTACACTATTTACTTTTAATTGTGATAAAGGGAGTTAAATATTTACTATTAACAAAAACTAATTTTCATCCTATTGAAAAAAAATATTACCTACTGATTTAAATTACATGTCTTAGATATTAGAAATTCAATTCACAAAAGTGGTAAAATTACCTTTTATGCAAATTTGGAAATGTGCCAAGAATGTGGGTTAAATGTGTTAAAAAGTTCAATAAAATTTTAAACATATAGTTATAATATAAAATGACACCAATGAATTAAATTGATATTATATTGGTATTATGTATCCATCCTGACTAAATAACATATTAAATAAAATAAATAATTATTTAAAAAACGGAGGTTTAAAACAATAATGTAGTGTTTTTCACTATTCCTCAATGATTGAAAGTTTTCATTAAAATACAAAAAATTCACCCAAATCCAATTTTTATATTCCAAATTCAAAAATGGTTTCTATTTTACCAAATTTAAAACATATAATTTTTATTAATTAATTTTAAAAAATATTCATGTTTTCAAAACCAAAAAGTAGGGTTGTGAGGAGTAAAATCTATCAAAAGATTGATATGTGTTTATGACCAATTATAAAATAAAATTTCTTATAATGAAAAATATTGGATTAAATGATAAAAATATAATCTAATTATACTTAAAAAACAACTTTATAATTTAACACTCTAATTTTTTTATTAAAAAAATTGTTTTCAATTAAAATTTTGTAATTTTCACTATTCCTAAAAATATGATATTTATCCGAAAATCATCGAGGATTTAAACACACTCTTTTTTTGTACCAATTCTAATAAAGATGTTTATTTTGAAAATTTTGATATATAAAAAGTGTCAAATATTTGAATTAAAAAGGGTTTGACATTAAAAGGTGGTAAAATTGCATTTAAAAAAAATACAGATTGTATCTAAAAAAGTTGAATTTTTACTTATATTAAGTTTAGGAAATACATAATATGGATGTAAAAATTATATTGAGTATATAAAATTCAAAATGAAGCTAAAAAATCATTTCTATTTTTTTAATGGCTAGTTTGGTAAGTCATGGTGCGCTTGAAATCAGTGTTGCATGTAGCATAAGCTAATTGAATTACATTAAAGAAAAAAACATACTGTGAAATCTTGGAGTGTTACATTCTTCGCTCCTTTTGAAAATTTTATCCTCACAATTGAAAAATTAGGCTTGGAAATTTCATTTAATGTCCCACATCGAAAAAATAGTCAATAAAACTTTCACTTTAAAAAAAAAGAAAGAGAAGTACAAAGGACACTTGAGATAACCCATACTAGGATTCCATGTAAGAAAACATGGATATATAAGATAAAATAAGTGCCATGTTTTCATGGATAGTGATATAAAACATGAACATGGTAATGTTAACAACCATAAATTTACAAACTTGTGATGGGTTAAACAATCATTAGTTTCATAGTAGGAAAAGTAAACAGAAAATGTTTATTTTATTTTATGTTACATTTAATAAATTTGAGGAATTTATTTATGAGATTTACTATGAACATAACGATATATACTTAATTTTTTACTAGAGTTTCAACCATATAAATTGCTTCCACTAACTCATATTTTCTCCAAACTATGAGTATTCAAGATGACTTGGTCCCACCTAAAGTGCTAGAATCAAATTATAGAGAATAACATAATTAAGAAACAATTAATGATATATTTATCTTTTTTTTAGAGATTAACCAAAACCAAATGGTTATTACAAGATCAGATAATCTCTAAATGTGGATAATCTTTTATAGAGGGAAATACTAATTATAATATTTTAAAATTAAACAAACAATACCCAATGTTTAATAAAGACCATTCAATAAAAATTTGTCCATAAATTCATTAAATATATTATATACTAATATTGAAACCCAAAACATCAAATAATTTAGTCCCATAGTCATTCATAGTAAATCTTAAGGTTTATTTCCAAATAACATCAACTACTCTTAAATTATCAAATAATATTGTAATTAACCAAATCAAATATTCTCTATGATAGGTTAACCATTTACATTAACAACCTGAATATCTAAAAAAACAAAGATTACTTATATATAAAAAAATCCTCCATTACCCCTCCAATGAAATCAATTACTATTATATTTTCCCTATGTATATAGTGTTCCCAACTGAGCAAACGTCATCAAAAATAAAATTTATCACTTAATCACCAAATCATAATCCCATATTAAGGATATTCATTTGATGAAAAATAATATCTCAGATAATGTTATTATTTATCTATAAAATTATTTAACTAAAAATTATTTGTTACCCTAACCACATACTTCAATTAGACCAGTGGTAGGTGATAAATCCCAGTCGCACATTGGTTGTGGGTTCGATTCCCAAAACATTGTCCAATGGGATGGGTTGTCACACGGTCTACATGTTGTCATTTTTCAAATAATATATTTTATAACATTCCTAAAATGAGATAAATTACTCAAAATGAAAATATCTTAATTTAACCACCAATATTGTCTAATACATCATATTTTCATCTCAAAACTTATTAAGCTATAATTTCCTCAAATTCAAGGATTATTATAAAACAAAATGGTTCTTAATAAATATATCCAAAAATGAAAAGATAGTCTTCCTCAAACATAATTTTTACATAACAAACTTTTGGGTTACCCATAAAAGAGAAAAGTTGTAACATCCTGGTTACAGAATCCTCCCCAAGGCGCCCCGTACCCGGTTGGGCACTTGGCCTCATGAACATTTCCCCTAACGTAAGAGGATGCCGACAAGAATTGAGGTATTTGGGGGTGATATAGGGGAAAATATGACCTCATTAGAAGAGTAACATAGTGGAATATAAGAAGATATACAATAATGAAATAAGTAATAATATAAAACAACAAGAAAACAGCAGAAGACTGGAAAAAGAAACAACTGGAGCACACATATATAAATGATGCATGATACAAATGACTAAGAAAGCAGCCAAACACATCACAATGAAAGAATATAGTACTAAACAAAATTACTAAAGAAAATGAGTAAACTCCTTAGCATCACAAGCCCCGATATGGTCCCATGCTCTCCAGTTCCTCATCAAAACATGCACATGAAGTAGATGGTCACTTTCCTTTATCTATACTTGCAATGTTATAATCTATTTGGGCCCAAAATCATGACCCAAACAAGGTGTGATACTAATCCCAGTTGTCAAAAACCAATAGATATTTTCATAACAACCAGTTAACATATATGGAAAGAAATAATTAAAAAGAAGTAGTAAATAAGGAAGTACTCAATAGTAAACATTTCCACAGTTTCAGATCATTCAATTACACATATCTAGTAAGAAAATAATAAAAAATAGGTAACCCTATGTGATGTAATTATAGACTATAACCTCTAGTCCAACCTAGAAACAAAGGGAATCCAATAACACCATAGGTAACCATTTTGGAATTACTCACAACCTATCCCCTCTAGTTCTACCTCGAAACACAAGCAACCATCTGGGTAGCACAATCAATCTAACCCCTCTGGTTCAGCTTTAAAACACACTCTCTCGGGAAGAAATCACCGTCAATTCCCCCTATAGTCTCGTATCAGTAATCAAAGTTTGTCTAGGGATGCACTTACATCACATTCCACATGTGGCCTGCGTCGAAGAAATAAAGAAACTATGAGGATGCACTTACGTCTGTTCCACATGTGGTCTCGCATCATAAGAAAAAATAGACACTCTAGAGAATGCCTTCCATCCATACTACCTATAGTATACTACACCAATTTCTCATGGCCATACGTAAGTCAAGAAATAATAGAAATTCATATCGTTCAATGTAAACATCAATAACTAGTTGTTTAAATAGGCTACAACATAACATCATGTTTGAACAACAGTCACACCATCCTACAACACTAGGCATGGGAAAAACAAGCCATCCTAACATGCTAAACTATACTAAAAGTTCATGACCAAAAAACGCATGGGAAAACACCTCCAATGCATATAAATTTACCCTATTCACATTCAATTAACCTCTACTCAAGCACACAACCAAGGAAGGAAATTAATATGATTAAAACATTAAACACACAATACCCCTTTCAAGGGTATTGGACAAATTTTAACATATAAATCAATGAATTTAAATATAAAGGCACAAAACATATACCTTAGTGTTGTAGGATTGATAAAAGTGAACCTCGAGCCTTGAATCAACCAAGAACATGGTAGATCTAAAAAATGCTCAAAAAATTCAATCAAGGATATATTGAGAAAGAGATGGAATCATGAAATGAAGCTCTATATGAGGGAAGAGCATACCAAGGCGATCCTAACACAATCGAAGGTGGACGAATCAAATATCAGATGCTTGGTTGGGGGATCATAAGAAGATCACAGCTGTATGGGTTCCCTCATACGAACTAGGTTGAGAAGAAGGCATTTATGGTGATTTAATATAACCCTGGTATGTTTAATGACAAAAAGTACATGACATGTACTTTATAAGTACATGAAGTGTACTTGCCTTAAAAGGCCCCCACATTAAGTGGTCTCTAGGTCATGACACAAGGTCATTTGAATTTCCACTACATGGCCAGCATCTAGCTACCCACGGTAACTGAGTACAAGGAGTGTACCAATAAAGTACATGGAATGTACCTATAAAATTTCTAGAAACTCCTCTTTTTATAAAAAACACCAGAAAAAGAAAAACACACCTGAAAAGAATATCCAGGTTCTTACAAACTTCACCCTTAAATAAAGTCTTCCTTGAATTTTTCTAGCAAGGTGGCATAGAAGAAGAATCCTCAAATAGCTCCAGCCACTATGATTATACATCAGTCTCCCTCTCCCGGGTCTCATCCTGTACTCGCTCGTACTTCCATAGAACATGTACCAGAGGAATAGATTGACCAAAGAGAACCTTCATACATCGATCGTCAATATGGATAGGATTCTCCTTAAAAGAGTCTTCCACTTCCAACTCATTCTCCTCGGGTTGGAAGGAATGAGACGGGTCTAAGAAGTAACGTTGAAGCTGAGAAATATGGAAGAATTCGTGCATAGTTTGGTACCTCTGAAGTAGTTGCAGCTGATAGGAAACTGACCCAACACTCTCCAAAACCTCAAATGGCCTGACGTACCTTTGAAAAAGCTTACCCTGACTCCTAATCCACCTGTGTCCCAAGTTAAGTGTGACACACAGGAATACCTGGCCCCAAACCTCAAACTCCAGATGTCGTCTCCGCTGATCGGTATAAGACTTCTGTTGAGACTGTGTTGTAGCCACCCTCTTCTGAATCAACTCTATCTGCTGTTTGGTCCCCTAAACAAGACGAGGTCCCAACATAGATGCATCTCCTTCCTCTAGTCATCAAAAGGTAGATCGGCATGGATTACCATACAAAGCCTCATAAGGTTCCATTTTAATACTTTCTTGAAAACTATTATGGTAGGAAAAATCCACAAGCGGTATGTGATTATCCCAAGAACCTCCAAAATCAAGGATGCGGGATAAAAGCATGTCCTCAAGCACCTAAATCGTATGCTCGGACTGGCCATCTTTCTGGGGATGGTAAGTTGTACTCAAAAGAACCTGTGTAGCCAAAGCCTTCTACAAACCCTACCATACCTGAGAAGATAAATGAGTATCCCTATCTGAAATAATTGAGTGTGGAACTCCCAGAAAATGTACAATCTCTCGGATGCACAACTTTCCTAGACCATCAACACAGAAGGTCTCCCTGATCATCATGATGTGTGAATCCTTCATGAGTCTATAAATGAAAACCCAAACAACATCATTCCATCGGGGAAACCTCAGAAAACCTGTCATGAAATCCATTGCGACATCATTCTACTTCCACTGGGGAATGCGTAACTGCTGAAAAAGCCCATTTGGTCACTGATGCTCCACATTCACCTGCTGACAGATGGAACACCACCTCACAAAACCAGAAATATCTCTCTTCATACCTGACCACCGATACTGACGGTGTAGATCACGATACATCTTGGTGACACCAGGATGAACTACCCAAACTGAGGAGTGAATGCCCTGTATCAGCTATTCGTGTATGTCTGCTGACACCCATACGTGCCCACAAAAACACATGATATCATCTTTTCCTATGTTCAATCAAGGAATAGGGTTCTCTCCTGACACACTTTCCCATTGAACTAGGCCTTCAGAATCTGATAGGTGCCCCATTCTCAATCGATCAAGTAGAGTCGAGGAAACAGCTACAAAAGATTGAAATGTATACCCCTGTCTATCGTGCACCTCTAAATGCATCTCAAAGAACAGAGTCATTAGCATCCAGTCACTACTAGCCTCTTGAACATCCTTTATTTGAGTCCTCCTACTTAGTGTATCAGCTACTGCATTGCCTTTTCCAGGTGTGTGGGCGACCTCAATGTTAATGGACTGAAGGTACTCAACCCACCTTCACTGTCTCAAATTCCTGTCCTGCTGAGTGAAGATGTACTTAAGATTTTTTTGGTTCGTGAAAACCAAAAAATGCACTCCGAGAAGATAATATCTCAAATAGAGTAAGGCATGAACAATAGTAGCCATCTCATGATCGTGCATCGAGTAGTTCCTCTCATGTGGCCTCAACGGTCGAGATCCGTACAGAACTACTTTTTCTTCATTCATACGCATGGCTCCAATCCTGATACCTGAAGAATCACAGTACATAGTATATCTCTTGCACAGATCTAGAAAAAATAGCATCGTTGCAGAATTCAACCTCCCCATCAGCTCATGAAAGGATGACTCTCGGGAATTTTCAACAAGTACATCGCACCCTTCTTATTTAGGCCCATCAGTGGCTCTTCTAATAATGAGATGAACTATATGAAATGTCTGTAGTATCCAGCCCACCCTAGAAAACTCCACATGTCAAAGACTTTCTGCGGATGCTCCTAGGAAACTATTTCTCTCACTTTCTCTGGTCTACTGATACTCTTGTCTCTGAGATAACATGACCCAATATGAGAATCTGGTCCATCCAAAAGTGGAATTTTGAGATCTTAGCATATAACTGATGCTCTCACAGTGTACTTACAACATTCTCAATGTGGGTAGCATGGTCGTATCGAGTGCGAGAGTACACCAAGATATCATCCATTAAAATCACAATGAAAGAATCTATGTCTGGATGGAACACTCGGTTCATCCATTCCTTGAAGACTACAGGAGCGTTAATGAGACCGAATGGCATAAACATATACTTTTATAGACCATACCTGCTCTGGAAGGTTGTAAGAGGTATATCAGATGTTCTAACGTGAAACTGATGATAACCGGATATCAATTCAATCATCGAGAACACTCGGGCTCCTCAAAGATGATAAAAGAGATTGTCAATCCTCGGTAAGGTTTATCGGTTCTTGACTGTCAACTAGTTTAGGTTCCTATAATACACAAAGCCTAAGGGTACCATCTACCTTCATTGCAAATGAGACAGGCGAACCACAAGGAAAAGTACTGGGTCATATGAATCCATTTTCCTGTGACTCCTCCTACTACTTCTTGAGCACCTATAACACTAGTGTAGCCATCATATAAAGAGGAATGGACACTGGTGCCACTCCTGGAACGAGCTCAATAGATAAGTCCACCAATCTCTCTTGAGGGAAACCTAAAAAAGACCTCAATAAAGACAACAATGAAAAGATCCAGCACTAGAGGAAAGTATAACTATGGAGTCCCCTTGTCATCCAGATATAGACTAGATATCTGAGCTATAAATCCTTCCAAACCATTATTCATGGGTCCCGATATGCTTTCTTGGACATCCTGTTCACCCATATGAAGAAACGATCCACCATCTAGTGACGTGAAACTCACCCTACGTCCATAGCAATCGACAACTGCCAGAAAGGGAACTGACCAGTCCATTCCGAGAATAAAATCATATGTTATCATCTCTAGGATATAAAGGTCCCCTAAGAATTGACACCCACCAAACTCAAGTGGGAAATCCTTGAACTAATGTACACTAAACGTTCTTGTCCCCAACGGTGTGTCCAACATCAAGATATCAGCAAAAGAAAAGATCGCAGAGACCAAGGCTCTCCATAATAGAATCAAATATAAAGGTATGGGAAGCCCCTGTATCGAAAAGTGCAGAAGCTAAAACAGAGGAAACTAAGATTGTACCTCGAACCTTAGAAGGTCCAGGATTTTTCTCTGGTTGAGTATGCACCACTACAAATGTCTGGCATGTACCACAGACTCTTGACCTTGCCTGAACACTCTGAGCTGATCTATAAAGACCCGACCTTAAACCTAAAAAAATATTGAATTAAATGAATAATTCACATTGAGGATCTTTTCAGGTTTAGAGTATTAGAGAATTAGGAATAAACTATTACATCTCAAAAGATTACAAAGTACACACCTCCACAATGATTCCATTTTTTTTTACAAAACTTGAACTCTTGAAAAAAATATTCATGTCTAGTTCCATGTTTAAGACATCATGACTTTTCCTTGATCCCATCCTTGACCATATTCAAAATTAATTCCTGTAAAAAACATTTTAAAAACATGGGATGATCATAAAAATCTTAGTATGGGATACACAAAGAATAAAAACTGTTAGTTTTTCCAAACAACAAGTAAACCATTAATACATTAAGATAAGTAATAATTTTAAACTTTATGAAGTAGTTAATACTCTCCACTAAATAAAAGATCATTACATACCCTTTTGTAACCAAAATATTACCATAAAACCAATATGAAGAACACATAACATATAAATGTAACATGGGACATAAACATACATAAATGGAATAACCATATGGTCGACATACGCACATATCACTAAATGGAATAGCCATACAGCCGACTTCCATACCCAATGCATTGGAGGTTATAACGTATCCACCCATTCCGGTATTCATGGAACCACCCATCATTTGGTTTATCATGTAACCACCTGTCAAATTTCCAAGTACCATTATAAAATCATAACACATAAAATATTGAAAATATAAACATTTCACTAATAACATTTAATTTGAAATCATAAGAAATCATTTCAAGATATTGAAATAATCAATCCTTTTCAAAAAAAAATTCAATACCAAAACACCCAAAATTATAATAAGGGATTTATTTTCCTTAAAAAAATAAAGGCTTATAGAGGAATCCAAATAACAATTACGACCCTGTATTGGTTATTATTGCCGCAAATGTTAAAAAAAATCTGTTTTTCATTGAGTAAAATTCTCTGTAGAAAAGAGATTCCATTTTAAGGATAGTAAAATTTAAAGGGGTTTACTTATACACTGTGTAAATGATGATGGTATATATATTATCGAAATATGCCTCAATGAATAGAGATTGAGATAAAGTCCCTTACCTCGTGTCTGACATGACTCGATCATTCTTTAATCTCCTAAATAATAAAAAAAAGTTAATTTCTACTTTCTTTGGAAAGTTTTTAAGTTTATTAATCCTTTTTATCACTTATTACCATGATATAAACATTATGTAATCATTTAAGTTAATAACATTCATTTTGTCGAAATTTGGAACTTGAGTCAAAAATGAACACCTTATATTTACAAGTTGTCCATGTTTTCAATAGCCCATTATATCTAGAATGATATTCATGATTTTTATTTCATATATATCATATATATCCAGTATATACATGTATTTATAAAAGTACATAACATTTGGAGGTAACAAATGAAATGCACCGTTCATGCAGACGGTAAGCAGTACGTATGAATGAACGCTACTTCCATTTATATTTCATATTTAATGGAATTAAAACATAATAATACATAGTATTATTTTAATTCTAGTATTTTATGATATATAATATCATTAAATATATACTTTATACATACCACATATGGTATGAACGAGTCATATCACTTTGAGGGTCTGGTAGTCTGCATTTTCTCAAATGAAATTATCGTGTTTACCCATAATGGAAACCATAAAGGTATGCTATAAATGTAAATTACAGAAGCATAAAGAAAACATAAAATTAATATATATCATATATAAATATAGTTCCATCATATTTTCCACCATTAGAGGTGGTCGGAGATATTTTAACAATCATCGTTTCGTGAGGTGTTAGTGTTCCATCCACAGAAACATTATGTTCTTCATCCATTAGATGAAGGTGTGTGTAATTGTAGTTCTAATCCTTATCATAAAAACACCATAATATATTGAAGATACTAGTTTTGTTACAAAAGAAAAGAATAAAAAGAGTTTAGGGGTTGGAGAAGTAAAATAATAGAAAACAATTTAAGAGAAATCGATACCTTTAATTTGGGTAATTCCCTTTGGATTGAACCAAAGGACTTTTTGAAGTGAATTATGCCTAAATTAAGGCTTTCATGTGGATTAGAGGGAGGTTGATAGCTTAATTGGGCATATTTTGGACCACACAAAATGCTTTAGAGTTGTTTTCAATTGGTTAGAAGTGGTCTCCTTTTATAAGGGAGAGGGGGGCTCTTTAAAAATGTGTGAAAACATTATTTTATTATATAATGATATTCAGTTTATAAAGGTCCAAAAATCATTATTGTCGAATATAATATGACTCACGGTCTAAATAAAATCATCCAATAAGAATTGGACAGGTTTGGGGTAATATTTTAATCATTACAATCTTATTTATTTAAATCATTTATTAATGAGGTAAACACTGAATTGTTATTGTTTCATAAATAATTAAATTTATTTGATGTATAAAAATTACAAAAAAAATACCATGATGTAGGAAATCTATTTATCTTTCCAATTAATATTTATATTATAAAATATAACATATATAACACCATATAAAAATTAATTTACTAAAAGATTTTTCTTTATGTCATTGTTCCCTTTACATTAAATTAATTAATCTAAAGGGTCATTTTCATTCATTAGTGGCTCCATGGGGTCCCAAAATAGTCCCCAAGATACCCATGGTAGGAAATTACTCATCCAATAAGGTTAGGATAAGTGTTAAGGCAATTTTGAATTATTATAATATTTTTTTTACCTTGAATTACCCTATTTACCTTTAACTGCGATAAATAAAGTCAAAAGATACAATTCACCAAAAATTATTTTTATCTTATTGAACCAAATTTTACTAAATAATAACAACCATTTGTGTTGGATTTTAAAAATTAAATTCATATAATTTGTTCAATTTCATTTAAATGAAAAATTCAGTTTTTTTAACTACTACTATGTGGTTTCACTATTCATCAAAATTTGATGTTTTTCAGAAAAATACAAAAAATTAAGCCTAAGATATATTTGATATTACAAATAAAAAAATGATGTCTATTTTACCAAATTATAAACATAGATTTTTCATTAATTAATTTAAAATTAATTCCCATTGTTAAAACAAATAGTGTGTTTTTAAGAAACAATAACTATCAAAAGATTGATACTTGTTTTTGTCGAATTTCAAAGTGAAATTAATTCCAAAGACCAACATTGGATTAAATGGTAAAAATATATTCTAATTAAACTTTAAAACCAATTATAAATTTAATATTACAATATAAAAAAATTATATTAAAACATAGTTTTGAATTATAATACAATATTTTCACTATTCATTAAAAAATGACCTTTATCGGAAAAATTCCAAAAATTTACACAAAGTAAATTTTGATTTCCCAATTCTAAAGAAAGAAATTATTTGGTCAATTATAATGTAGTAAATTGACCAAAAATATATTTAAAGAGGGTTCTCCATTAAAAGGAGATAAATCGACATTTTAATGTAAATTATGCTTAAAATTAGATTCATTCACATTTTAATCCCCTATCTTTTATTAGATAAATGAAAATAAATTTATCAAACATGTATAATAATATTTTAGTTAGTTTTGTTCATTCCCTCCATTACAACGACTAGGAGTTAACTGCAATTTACAATAATAATAATATATTATTAGTGTGCAACATAATATTTCAAAGAAACCTGTCGTTGCGTATCGGGTACGCTATCAAACATAGAAACCCTTTTACAGTAAAATTAAAATTTAATTTACAAATATAAATAAATATTAAATATGTCTTATTCTTTATTTACCAAGTATGTTACATCCTTCCCCCCTTTTGGGAATTGCGTACTCACAATTTTACTTATCAAAATAAGTGGGGGTATTTATCCATCATAGAATTTTCAGATTCCCACATTGCCTCTTTAACCATATAGTTTTTCCACAAAACCATTACCTAGTGAATTACCATATTCGGAAGCACTTTCTCTCTTTTGTCATGAATCTGGACTGGTTGTTCTTCATAAGAGAGATTCTCTTCCAACTGAACTACCTCTAGGCTCAAAACATGAGAAAGATCTGGCATATACTTTCTCCACATCGAAACATAAAAAACATTGTGTACCTAGGATAAAATTCTAGGTAATGTAAAGACCTGTAAATTTCATGGGTAATTTTTTTCATAAATTCTTTGGAATTTTATGAGCCCGTAGTTTCTGATAGTGCCTGATTCTGAGGCCCGGTGTGCCCAGAATCAATTTCTAAAGTTTTGTTCAGGTATGTTCAATAAACGTACGTGCGAGTTTTTCTATCTTTTGAACCAGTTCTCGGAATTGAAATCAAAGGACTTCGATGAACATACAAAGCCGATATTCTCTTAAGAGTACCATTACCATAGTTGTGTTTGGTCAAGAGGAGAAGTTTTAATATGGGGATTCATAACAAATTAAAATAAAATTGTTGTGTTACATTAAGTGTAAAAAAAATTATTTAATTTATTATGTGGTGGTGATTTCCTACAAAGGGATGTTAGAGAAGGGGCCCACACCCCACATAACCTCCCATGAGAGGATGAATTGTGGTGGGACCCACACAAACTCAAACTTTTCTCCTCCCCTCAACTCCCATTAAACTCCCCTTTAGAATTAATGATGCCACCACACCCCTCGTGTATTTTGGTGGAGTCTCTTCTATTCCATTCCCATAAATTATGCCAACACATATAATTAATGAATTCATTAATTAATTTTAATTTTTGAATTAATTTGATTTTTTTGGAAATTTTATAATTTTGGGGAAATCCTTATTATAATATTTTCTTAGAAAATATTTTGGGGGAACCTTTGGAAAATTAAAGGAAAGCTTCTACCTTCCAAAGAAGAACTGTCGAAGAATGACAAAGCCGACATCGATCATCTGTACAAGCCACAAGAGGAGGAGCCACCCGCAAGGAACGTATGCTACACTTCCTCTTCGGATGTACCCCGACATCAATGAAATCGACGTCCGTATTCTGCGACGCCCGACCTCTGTGACGCTCTTCTTCCACAGCTTGATGATGTATAACGTCATATACGAGGTATGGGTTTGTATAATTTTAAGTGAATAATTTGTATGATGTTCTTCGTTGAATTTCTTGGATGTCTTCGGCCAACTGCTATCAACTTACACGGAGGGTGAAGGCCTAATGAACACGACCTGATGACCCTCCGATGATCCTTGTTCTTATTCACAATGGAGGTGGAGATAGAAGAGGTGGAAGAGACCATAGGAAGCGGCAGCCGTGTGCCTGCTGTGTAGAGAAGAAATGTGGCCCGCATCCGCGAGCCGCTCAGCCGAAGAAGAACCGGCCGAGCCGAAGAAACCTTGGCACCATGAGGGCGCTGTGCTATGGAGAACTGCGGTCCGCGCTGGGTGGGCTGCTTCGGCAGGCGAATCGGCTGGCAGGTGGCCGGCTGGGTTGATGAAGGGCGGTAGCACCCGAAGGTGCCGCGTGGGAGAACAACGGCCTGCATGTGAGGGCCGCTCATGCCAGAGAAGACTGGCCGGCTTTGGTCGGCCGTACAGGAGTGGTGGTGCCGCTCGGTGCCACAATTTCAAAAAACTAGGGGCCACACCCCCCGGAACGCTCGGTTAGTTGGCCGAGCCACGGCCAGCTTCCAGGCCGAGTCGCCAGCGGCACGGACCGGGCCACATTGGGCGGGCCAGGCCGACCTTGCATAGGCCGGGCCATAGAATTGGGCCGGGTGGCACACCACTGGGCTGAGACAACACCTCCAACTGGGTCAGACCCACCGAACTGGGTCGGTCTGACCTGCTAGCCCACCGGGTTTGACGGGTCGGGCCTATTTTGCTTAAACGTAAATATCATTAAGACCGCGCTTTTGAACTACACACCGTCTGTGGAAATGGGACCATTGCGACGATATAGTCCTTTTTCCATTATCTAAGTGGGTTTTGGACAAATTTGGAAAACGGCCAGGTTTGGATCGAGCGTAATTCAAATCGGGCCCCTGGAACAGAAAAGCCAACAACTCTCAGAATGAGCGTCCGATTGACGCACTTTCTATCGCGTTGGGTTTCATTTGATGAGACAAAACATTGGGATACATCAAATCATTACTTTGTGATAGTTGATGTATCGACCCATTTGCTCGAGTAGCGGACCCTCCCAGAATCGAGCGTGCTGTGTACGAGAACCCTAGAGCTGCATGCGATTGCGACGACTACTGTGCAGGAATCCTTTGTGGGTTTGACAGTGGAAACTACTATATTGGGATCCTCTGTGAGTTCAACAATGATGACAACTGTTCTTGTATCATGTGTTGGTCCGGAAGTTTGACCTCTTTACAGGTATCTTGTGTGGGTCCGACCGAGTAGCTGGTCTTGTATCCTGTGTGGGTCTGACAGCTTAGCTGGTCTTGTATCATGTGTGGGTCTGAAATCTTAGGTGAATCAATGACTACATCTGATCATCTCTATTTCTCTCGAGATATCTCGTCTTGTATCCTGTGTGGGTCCGACAGCTTACCTGGTCTTGTATCATGTGTGGGTCTGACAACATAGATAATCCAAGGGCTAAATCTGATCATCTATATCTCTCTAATATTGTGGAAAACATGTGTGAGCTGATACATGTCTTTCAACCAATATCATCATGGTGACTGAATTTACTTCCTTTTAGGAATTGGTTTGTTCTTGGGCTTGTGAGTTGGAGATGGACCGAGTATGGTAACTTAGGTATATGTATGGGCATATACCTAGGTAGGGTTGGTTGATACATTGTGGTTGTATCATTACTATGTGGTTTATCCTTTGTAGATTCTGGGAGACCTTTGAGGGTCTCGGGGTCCCTACTGAGTATCGTTATACTCACCCCTGCACGGGTTATTCCCGCACCTCATTGTGTTGGATGCATACGTCAGACAATATTGACAAAGGCAGAGAGAGAGCCAGGACCAGACAGTCCCCAGAGGTGTTCCACAGGGCGAGACGGTACACTGGGCGGACTGATAGACGTGGATTGATTAGGTGTAAATTTTTACCTACCCTTCAGTTAGGATACTTGGAGGACATTCCACGAGTTTCCCTTTTTAGCTATTGTCCCATTTTCTAGTTTTAATTTCTTTCCATTATACCTGTACTTTACTGTTTGGCTTGTATTTCCGGCCCCTTTACTTTCAGCACTACTTTTGGTGTACAGTTTTCACTTAGTGTTTACATCCTGTTGCGTACTCTGTTAGGTTTTTTAATTTCATAAAGGAAATTCCTTTATAGCATAGGGATTTATGCCTTTGGTGCTAGTCGCTAGCCCCTGACCTATGGAAGGCGGGGTTGGGGTAGTCACAACACGGGTCTTGAGGATGGGTCATGACAAATTGGTATCAAAGGAGTTTGTTCTACCACAGATCTCAGGACTCTGATCATTCATTTCATTTAAGCAATAGTGTTAAGATTTATGAGTGTGGTTTTTAGCCTAGGTAGTCCAGTGTTGGTGCGGCGGCTGACGTATCCATACACCAGGACCCTGACCTCTTATTTTTGACATAGTGCATGAAAAAACTGATGCATGTGTGTTTATAAAGTTTTCTTTGTGATTACTCTGAGTCAGCTCACCAGGTATACTATTTTGACTGCGGTGCACCTGTTCTTTATCAGGATGCATCTTCGTAGATATCCACCTAGGGTTCCTGATAGAGTACACGATGATGGCCCACCGAGGGACGAGGCTCCGGTGCATGACCCTCTTACTATTTTGGCACCTACAAGTGGGGTGCCAGCAGCACCATCACTCGTTGGGAAAAAGATTCCACCAGCTGCATTGGCGGACGGTGCACGCCGACTGAGTGCGTTGCATGAGTTCCAGTGGTAGAGGCCTCCGAGGATTCAAGGAGAGACAGTTTCCCAGGCAGTAGAGGACTAGATGGAGGCGATTATGGGAGTCTTCCACCTATTGGAGACACTAATAGAGCAGATGTTGATCTTAACTAATAATATTTTTCACCAGGTGACCATAAGAATGGTCCGCATAATTATGATGTTTCAAGGTTCTAGAGAGAACCGTTATGGTTGAATGTTCATTGGATGAGCGAATACAGCCAGTGAATGTTAACAGTTGTAAATCAAGAAATTGGATTTAGTGTTAGAGACTTGAGCATGTAAAATGTTTCGAGAAGAGGAAGTATTAAGGACAGATGAATCTGCAGGGCATCAGACGTGGAAGTAGAGTTAGGAGAGCAACATGAGGTGGTGAACATTTTGACATGATTACAACCACCTGCCTTTGTATTCCCCTCTAGGATCAGGGAGATGGAGGGCAGGGGAAGAGAGTAGCAACATGTGGTCAAGGAGTGTGACCTAAGGGCTCTAAGAATGATTTGAGTTACAGTCTGTGTCTACTACTGGCTACTGTATCAATAGAAACAGATATCAATCATTCCTTCCTTCCATGAATCTTGTCCCAGACCTTAAGTATCTGGTTAATCCATTGACTTGATCCTCATGTCTGTAGATAACATTAGGAGGAGACTGAATAATCACACTTATTCTGACAGTGTCATCTAACCCTTGAGGTGAGAGTTTCAGTTGGAACCTCTTGGTGGCAGTGTCAAGGACTTACGACGTTAATTTGGGTATGGACTGGGAAACCACAGTTCATACCTAGATTGACTGTATTAGGAGAAAATCTTGTGGTTTAACTACAACGTTGGTATGGGGTTTTCTTGGTCCGCAAAAAGGAAAACCCAGGAATCATAAGATGGAATCATGCATAAGAGGGTGTAGTCGATCACTCTAGAGTTAGCCATATTTACCTTTGTGCTAGACTTCTCCAGAGATGCAGCACTACTATCAGCTTTGATGAAGAAGGGGAAACCTTTCGTTTGGTCAGATAGATGCCAGCAGTGTTTTCATGAGATGATGTAGACGTTTACTAGTTCACCCATATTGAGGCTACCAGTGGAGGTCATAGGGTACGTAGTTTACTAAGATGCATCAGGGACCGGACTCGGGTGTTTCCTAATGCAGGAGCGAGCAGTGATCGCTTATCATTCATGATAGTTAAGGCATCTCAAGAAGAACTAAGAAAACCATGACCTAGAGTTAACAATAATGGTCTTATCCTTGATGATGTTGCGGAAATATCTGATAGGAGATCACATTACAGTCTACTCCGAACAACAGAGTCTCAGGTACGTCTTCTCACATATGGACCTGAACCCGAGACAGAGACGTTGGCTGGAGTTCCTCTAGGACAATGAATTTGAGATATTCTATATTCTTGGGAAGGGGAACATTGTAGCAGATGCTATCAGAAAGAGATCGGGCAATCAGCTTCTAGGAGAGGCGACATAGTAGTTGGCCACGTTGCAGATATCCTATGTTGATAGAGATGGATAAAACTTTCTTCAGTCTCTCACAGTAACTCCTCCACTTCATTAGTAAGTTAGAAAGGCACATCGTGGGGATGTTGACTGTGAGATGCGACGTGCTCAGATATCCACAGGGCAGGCACCTGATGGATTTTCTGAAGGAGGGGAGCATGTCATCCTCTTCAGAGGACGCACCATGGTACCAGTTGCATTACAGGAAGAGGTTTTGAGGTATTTCCACACGTCCCCTATAGTGGTACATCCAGGAGTGGAGAATATGTATTAGGTCCTCAGACGACAGCTTTGGTGGCCGGGTATGAAGAAGGTAGTAGCGGATTTAATTTCACGATGCCTCACTTGTCAGCAAGTGAAGGCTAAGCACCAGGTACCAGTAGGCTTGGTACAACCCTTAGAGGTCCTTGTTTTGATGTGGGATATAATATCTATGTATTTCATGATGGGGATTCCATGTAAATCTAGAGGACACGACTCAATCTGTGTGATCATAGACCAACTCGCCAAGTTGGCCAACTTCCTACTGATCAGAGATCAGGGCTCAGTGGAGAGATTGGGATGCCTTTACGTTCGGGAGAACGTATGACTTCAGGGTGTACCATCAACTATCATATACGACCGCGATACTTTTTTCACTTCCTGGATATGGATGGGGTTATATGAATCTTTTGGGACCATGATTTTCTTGAGCACCGCCTTCCGTCCTCAGACAGATGGTCAAACTGAGAAGACTATTCAGACTCTCAAGGACATACTCTGTGCCTGTGTCCTCAACCTTGGTCACAGCTGGGAGGATCACTTACCCTTGGTGTAGTTTGCGTACAACAACAATTATCACTCCACCATTGAGATGGCACCTTAAGAGGCATTGTACGGCTGACCTTGCAGATCACCTCTACACTGGACAGACCCTGGGGAGTCAGTTCTTGTAGGACCAGAGATGGTTTAGGATACGATGGGGAAGGTAAAGATCATCCAGGAGTGGATGAAGACAATATAGAGCAGACACAAGTCTTATGCTGATAGGAGACGGAGAACATTGGAGTTTCGAGGATGGAAACCACCTCTTCCTATGGGTCTCATCTCGAAGTGGTCTACGGAGATTTGACCGAGGTTTAAAGTTACCACGATGCTTTATCGGGCCATTACAGGTCCTCAGCGGAGTAGGCGAGGTGGGTAACCGCCATGCCCTTCCACCAAAAGTTCACCGGGTGCATGACGTCTTCCACGTATCTCAACTGAGGAGATACGTGCATGACCCACCCCACATCATCGACCACGGGGAGCTGGACATCGATGATGAGACGGCATTCATGGAGGTTCCATTGGAGATCGAGGATCGACAGGAGTAGGTCCTACTTGGACGGTCGATTCCTCTAGTGCACATTCGCTGGCAGCCCAAGAACCTCCAGGAGAGCACATGGGAGTGGGTGGCACATATGAGTTCTCAGTTCCCCCTTTTGTTTCCCTAGTGTGTGTTGTAGCTTTACGAGAATGTAAATCCTTGAGGTGGGGGTAATGTAAAGACCCATAAATTTAAAGGGAATTTGTTTTCTTAAATTATTTGAAATTTTAAGAGTCCGCTGTTTTTTACCGCACCTGATACCGAGGCCCGGTGTGCCTGGAATCAATTTATGATTTTTTGTTCGGGTACGTTCAGTAAATGTACGTGCGAGTTTTTCTATCTTTTGAACAGATGCTTGGAATTGAATTCCTAGGACACTAATGAACTCACAGAACCGGTATTCGCTTAAGAGGACCTTTACCGCAGTTGCGTTTGGTCGAGAGTAAATGTTTTATTTTGGGGATTCATAACAAATTAAAAAAAAATTGTGTTACATTAAGTGTACACAATTGTATTTAATTTATTAAGTGGTGGTTATTTCTTATAATGGGAATTTAGAGTAGGGGCCCACACATCACATAACCTCCCATGAAAGGATGATGTGTGGTGGGACCCACACGAACTCATACTTTCCACCTCCCCTCAACTCCCATTAAACTCCCCTTTAGAATTAATGAGGCCACCACACATGTCATTTATTTTGGTGGAGTCTCTTCATATCCCTTCCCATCAATTGTTCCGACACATATAATTAATGCATTAATTAATTAATTTGTTGTTTGAATTAAATTAAATTACATGGAAGGTTTATAATTTTGGGGAAAGATTTATTATAATATTTTCTTGGAAAATAATCTAGGGGAACCTTTGGATAATTAGAGGAAATCTTCTTCCTTCCAACGAAGCCCCGCCGAAGAACAACGAAGCCGACTTTGATCTTCGTCCCAGCCACAAGAGGAGGAGCTACACGCAAGGAACATCGACTATGATTCCTCTTCAGACACACCCCGACGTCAATGGAATCGACATCCGTATTCCACGACGCCGGACCCCCGCAACGCTCATCTTCCGTGGCTCGACGACATACAAAGTCATATACAAGCTAGGGGTATGTATACTTTTAAGTGAATAATTTGTATCATGTTCTTTGATGAATTTATTGGATGCCATCGGCCAACTGATATCACATAATGTGGAGGGTGTGGGCCGAATGAACACGACCCATCTACCCTCCAATGATCCTTGTTCATATTCGCGATGGAGATGGAGATGGAGGAGGCGGCGGTGACCGTGTGCCGACCGTGAAGAGAAGAATCGCGGCCCGCATCCATGGTTCACTCGACCGAAGAAGAACCGGCCAGAAAAGTCCAGCTGGGCCGAAGGAACCGCGATTCCACAAGGGTGTCACGCTGTGAAGAACCGCAACCCGTGCTGGGTGGGCCGGTTCGGCGGGCGAACCGACAGGCAGGCGGCCGACCGGGTTGAAGAAGGGTCGCGACACCCGAAGGGGCCATGTGGGAGAACAGCGGCCCACCTGTGAGGGCCGATCACACTAGAGAAGACCTACCAGCTTTGGTCGGATGCACAGGAGGGGTTGTGCTGCTCGGCGCCGCCATTTCGGAAAACCGGGGACTACACCCACAGGACCGCTCGACCAGTTGGTTGAGCCGCCTGGGGCACGGACCGGGCCGCCTGTCAGCCGCCCCAGGCCGAGTCCCACCAGGCCATGCCATAGTGCAAGGCCTGGTCGCCTCCCACCTGGCTAGGTCGACCCCTATGACTATGTCGGATCCACTGAAATGGGTCGGGACGACCCCCCAGCCCACCGGGTTTGACTGCCCGGACCCGTTTTTCTTAAACGTAAATATCTTCATGACCGCGTGTCCAAACGACACGCCGTCCACGACACTAGGACCCTTGCAATGAGGCGGTCCTTTTTCGATTATCTAAGTGAGTTTTGGAAAACTTTGGAAAATGGTTGGGTTTGGAATGAGCATAATACCAATAGGGCCACCGGAACGGAAAAACCAATAAATCTCGGACCGAGCATCCATTTGACGCGCCGTCTATCGTGTGGGGTTTCATTTGATGAAACAAAACTTTGGGATACCTCAACTCAGGACTTCACGATAGTTGATGAATCGACCCCTTTTCTCGAGGAGCGGACCCTCCCATAATCGAGCATGTTGTGTGCGGAAGCCCAAGAGCTGGCTGCGATTGCGACGACTACTGTTCATGAATCATCCATTGGTTCGGCAGCGTTGAATATTGTTCTGGGATCCTCCATGGGTTTGATAGTGATTACTACTGTTCTTGTATCATGTGTGGTTAAGACAGTTTGACCTCTTTACTTGTATCCTGTATGGGTCTGACAGAGTAGCTGTTCTTGTATCCTATTTGGGTCTGACAACTTAGCTGGTCTTGTATCCTGTGTGGGTTTTACAACTTAGATGAATCAGTGACTATATCTAATCTTCTCTATTACTCTCGAGATAGCTAGACTTGTATACTGTGTGGGCCTAATAGCTTAGATGGTATTGTATCATGTGTGGGTCTGACATCAAAGATGATCTTGTGGCTACATATGATCATCTATATCTCTATACTATTATGGCATACCTTTGTGAGATAATACATGTCTTTCAACCATTAGCATCATGGTGATTTACTTTACTTCCTTTGTGGAATTGGTTTGTTCATGGGCTCGTGAGTTAGATCCGGACTGAGTTTGGTAACTAAGGTATATGTATGGGCATATACCTAAGTAGGGTTGGTTGATACTCTGTGGTTGTATCATTCTTCTGTGTTTTATCCTTTTTGGATTCTGGGAGACCTTCGTGGGTCTCGGGGTCCCTACTGAGTATTGTTATACTCACCCCTGCACAGGCTATGCCCGCACCTCATTGTGTTTGATGTAGACGTCAAACAATATTGATGGAGGCAGAGAGCGAGCCAGGACCGGACGGTACCCGCAGGTGGACCACACGGTGAGACGGTATATGGAGTGGACCGATAGACGTGGAGTGATGATATAGACATCTGTACCTACCCTTCAGGTTGGATACTCAGCAGACATTCTAGGAGCTTCCCTTTTTAGTCGTTGTCCCTTTTTCCTGTTGTACTTGATTTTCGTTGTACCTATACTTTACTGTTGGGCTTGTGTTTCATGCCACTTTACTTTCAGCACTACTTCTTGTGTATAGTTTTCACTTAGTGTTTACTTCCTATTCCGTACTCTGTTGTGTTTTTTTTTACTTTCATAAATGCATTGCCTTCCCATCTTATGGATTTATGCCTATGGAGCTAGTCGCCAACCCCAGGCCTATTCAAGGCAGGCTTGGGTTAGTCATGAAACGGGTCCCAAGGAAGGGTCGTGACAAATTGGCATCAAAGGAGTCGGTTCTACCATAGTACTCAAGACTCTGATCATTCTTTTCTGTGAATAAATACTGTTAAGAGTAATGAGTATGGTTTTCAGTCTAGGGAGTCCAGTGCTGGTGCAGTAGCTGACGTATCCATTCACCTAGACCCTTGCATCGGATTTCCGACTCATTGCATGCAAACACTGATTGCATGTGTGTTTAAAAAGTTTTCTTTGTGATTTTTTTGAGTCAGATCTCTAGGTATACTGTTTTGACTGTTTTTCACCTGTTCCTTATCAGGATGCCGCTGTGTAGATAGCCAGCTGGGGTTCCCGAAAGAGTACACAATGAAGGCCCACCGAGTGATGAGGCTCCGGTGAAGGGCCCTTATACTATGTTGGAACCAACGGGTGGTGTAACATCAGTACCATCACTCGTAGGGCATCAGATGCCACCAGCTGCACTGGAGGATGGTGTACACCAACTGAGGGCGTTGCATGAGTTCCAGCGGTAGAGGCCTCCGAGGTTTCGAGGTGAGAGAGATTCCCAGGAAGCAGCGGACTGGATGGAGGTGATTACTAGAGTTTTCCAACTAGTAGAGACACTAGTAGAGAATATGTTGATCTTAACTACTAATATTTTTCAGTGAGTGACCATGAGTATGGTCTGCATAATGATGAAGTTTCGGGGTGCTAGAGAGAACAATTGTGGTTGAATGTTCATTAGCTGAGCGGATACATCCAGGGAATGTTAACAGTTGGAAAGCATAAAACTGGCATCAGTCATAGAGACTTGAGCATGTTAAATGTTTTGAAAAGAGGAAGTGTTAAGGATAGATGAATCGGCAGGGCAGCAGATGTGGAAGCAAAGCCAGGAGAGCAGCATGAGGTGGTGAACATTTCGACATGATTACAACCACCTGCCTTTGTAGTCACCGCTATGATCATAGAGCTGGAGGGAAGGGGGTGAGAGTAGCTACATGTGGTCAAGGAGTGTGACCTAAGGGCTATAAGAATGGTTTGAGGTACAGTATATGTCTACTACTGGTTTTCGTATCAATGGACATAGATATCAATCATTCCTTTCTTCCACAACTCTTGTCCCAGACCTAGAGTTTCTAGTAATTCCATTGACTTGATCCTCACGTCTGGAGATAACTTTGGGAGGAGACTCGATAATCACACGTACGTGGATGGTGTGATCTGACCATTGAGGTGAGAGTTTCGGTGGGATGATCTTGGTGGCAGCGTTGAGGCCTTATGAAGTTAATTTGGGTATGGACTGGGCAAACACAGTTCATACACAGATTGAATATATTAGGCAAAAAGGTTGTGGATTAACTACAACTTTGGATGTGGTTTTATTTTTTGGTTAAAAGAAAAACCCAGGCAGGACAGGATGGAATCATGCATAAGAGGGTGCAGTCGATCACTCAGGAGTCGACCAGATTTACCTTTGTGCCAGACTTCTCCAGAGTTGCAGTACCACTACCAGCTTTGATGAAGAAGGGGAAACCATTCCTTTGGTCAGATAGATGTCATCAAAGCTTTTAAGAGTTGAGGCAGAGGTTGACCAGTGCGCCCATCTTGAGGCTATTGGAGGAGGTCACAGGTTAAGTAGTTTACTACGACGCATCGGGGACCAGACTCGGGTGTGTCCTGATGATGGAGCGAGTAGTGATCGCATATGGTTCACAGTAGTTGAGGTAGCATGAGAAAAACTATGCTACCCATGACCTAGAGTTAGCAGCAGTGGTCTTCTCCTTGAAGATGTTGTGACACTATCTGATGGGCAAGCGCTTTAGCATCTACTCCAACCACCATAGTCTCAGGTAAATCTTCTGGAAGAAGGACCTGAACCTGAGACAGTGACGTTGTCTCGAGTTCCACCAGGACTATGACTTTGAGATAGTCTATATTTCTAGTAAGGGGATCATTGTAGCAGATGCTCTCAGTAGGAGATCGGGCATTCTGCTACAATGAGAGGCGAAAAAGTAGTTGGCCGCGTTGTAGATATCCTATATGGATAGAGATGGAGCAGCCTTTCTTTTGTCTTTCACAGTCACTCCTCCACTTCTTTAGCGAGTCAGAAAGGAAAAATGTGGGGGCGTTAAATGTGAGACGCAACGTGCTCAGATATCCACAGGGCAGCTGCATGATGTATTTTCTGAAGGAGGGGAGCATGTCATCCTCATTAGAGGATGTACCATGGTACTAGTTGCATTACAATAGAAGGTGTTGAGGGAGTTCTACACTTCCCCTCAAGCGGTACAACTATGAGTGGCGAAGATGTATCGGGACCTCAGACGACAACACTGGTGGCCGAGTAAGAAGAAGGCAGTAGCAGAGTTTGTTTCACGATGCCTCACTTGTCAGCAAGTGAAGGTGGAGCACTAGGTACCAGCAGGCTAGGTACAAAATTTAATGGTCCCAGAGTGGAAGTGGGATGAAATATCTATGTATTTTTTGATGGTTCTTCCACGTACATTTAGAGGACATGAATCTATCTGAGTGATCGTAGACCGACTCACCAAGTCGGCCCACTTCCTACCGATTAGAGAGAAGAGCTCAGTGGAGACCTTGGGACCCCTCTATGTTCGGGAGATCATACGGATTTAGGGTGTACCATCGACTATCATCTCTGATCAAGATACTTGTTTCACATCCCGGTTATAGAAGGGGTTACAGGAGGCTTTTGGGACACAACTTTTCTTGAGAACTGCATTCCATCCTCAGACAGATTTTCAGACTGAGAGGACCATTCAGACTCTCGAAGACATGCTCCGTGCTTGTGTCCTCGACTTTGGTCGTTGTTGGGAGGATCACATACCCTTGGCGGAGTTTTCATACAAAAACATCTATCACTCCACCATCGGAATGGAACCTCACGAGGCACTGTACGACCAACATTGCAGATTGCCTCTGTGGTGGACTGACCCAGGGGAGTCAGCTCTTGTACGACCAGAGAAGGTTCAGGCTACGATGGAGAAGGTGAAGATCATCCAGGAGTGGATGAAGACTGCAAAGAGTATACAAAAGTTCTATGTTGATAGGATACAGAGACCACTGGAGTTCGAGGATGGCAACCACCCTTTCCTACGGGTCTCATCTCGATGAGGTCTATGGAGATTTGGCCAAGGTGGAAAGTTATCTTAGTGCTTTTTCGGGCCGTTCCAGGTCCTCAGCAGAGTAGATGAGCTGGCTTACCACTTGGCCCTTTGACCTCAGTTGCACCGGGTGCATGACGTCTTCCACATATCTTAGCTGAGGAGATACGTGCATGATCTTCCCCATATCATCGACCATGGGGAGCTGGACATCGATGACAGGGAAACATTTACAGAGGTTCCAGTGGAGATCGAGGATTGAAAAGAGTGGGTCCTACGTGGACGGTGGATTCCTCTGGTGCGCATTCGCTGGAAGCACGGGAACCTCTAGGAGAGCACATCGGAGCGGGAGGCTCAGAAACGTGCTCAGTACCACCTTTTGCTTCCCTAGAGTGTGTTGTATCTTTACGGGAACATAAATCCCTGATGTGGGTGTAATTTAAAGACCATGAAAGTTCAAGGGAATTTTTTTCTCTTAAAGTATTTGGAATTTTATGAGTCCGTAGTTTCTGACAACGCCAAATTCTGAGGCCCGGTGTGCCCAGAATCAATTTCTGAAGTTTTGTTCAGGTACGTTCTGTAAACATACATGCAGGTTTTTCTATCTTTTGAACCGGTGCTCGGAATTGAAATCTGAGGGCAACAATGAACTCGCAGCTGTGGTGTTCTCTTAAGAGGACCTCTACTGCAGTTGTGTTTGGTCGAGATTAGAAGTTTTAATTTGGGGAAAGCCTTATTATAATATTTTATTGGCAAATATTCTGGGGGAACCTTTAGAGAATTAGAGGAAAGATTCTACCTTCCAATGAAGAACCTTCTAAGAATGAAAAAGCCGACATCGATCTTCATCCAAGCCACATGATGAGGAGCCACTCGAAAGGAACATCGGCTATGCTTCCTCTTCGGATGCACCACGACGTCAACGGAATCGGCGTCCCTATTTCGTGATGCCTGACATCTGCGATGCTCGTCTTCCGCAGCTCGACGATGTACAACGTCATATATGAGGTAGGGGTTTGTATAATTTTAAGTGAATAATTAGTATCATGTTTTTCGTTGAATTTCTTGGATGCCTTTGGCCAACTTTTATCGCCTAATGCGGAGGTTGCAGGCTGAACGAACACCACCCGATGACCCTCTGATGATCCTTGTTCTTATTCGTGATATAGGATGAGATGGAAGATGTGACGATGACCGGAGGAAGCGGAAGCTGTGTTTCTCCCGCATAGAGAAGAACCATGGCCCGCATCCGTGAGCCGCTCGACCGAAGAAGAACTGCCCGGCTAATGCTAGCCGGGCCGAATGAACTACAACGCCAAGAGGGCGCCATGCTGTGGAGAACCGCGGCCCTAACTGGGTGGGCTGCTTCGGTGGGCGAACCGGCCGGCAGGCGGCCGACCAGGTTGATGAAGGGCCGCGTCACTCGATGGTGTCACGTTGGAGAAAGGAGGCCCGCCTGTGCGTGCTGCTCAGGCCGGAGAAGACCGGTCAGCTTCGGCCATATACACATGAGGGGCGGTGCCACTCGGTGCCACCATTTCGGAAAACTGGAGGCCCCGCCCCCCGGACTGCTCCAAAAATTGTCTGAGCCACAACCGGACGCCAGGTGAAGCCGCCAGTGGCACGAACAGGGCCGCCTTGCACAGGCTGGACCGCCTGTCACTCGGACCGAGCCGCGCCCCGCCGGGCCGGGACGCCCTCGCGCGGGCCGTGCCACAGCGCCGGGCCGGGCCGCCCTCCCACGGGCTGGGCCACAGCACCAGGCCAGGTCACTCCTTATCGGGCTGGGCTGACCTCTTCGACTAGGTCGGACCCACTGAACTGGGTTGGGCCGACCCGCCCGCCCACCGGGCTTGACGGACTGAGCCCGATTTGCTTTAACGTAAATATCATCAAGACCACGCGTCCGAATGACATGCCGTGTGTGGGACTGGGACACTTGCGATGAGGAGGTCATTTTTCGATTCTCTAAGTGAGTTTTGGACAACTTTGGAAAATGGCCGGGTTTGGAACGAGCGAAATTCCAACCAGGCCCCTAGAACAGAAAAGCCAATAACTCTCAGACTGGGCGTCTGATTGACGCGCCATCTGTCATGTTGGGTTTCATTTGACAAGACAGAACATTGGGATACATCACCTCAATACTTTGTGATAATTGATGTATCGACCCCTTTGCTCGAGGAGCGGAATCTCTCGGAATCGAGCGTGCTGTGTGCGAGATCCCTAGAGTTTTCTTCAATTCTGACGACTAGTATACTGGAATCCTCTGTGGGTTCGACAATGCCGAGTAATGTACTAGGATCTTCCATGGGTTCGACAATGATGACTACTATTCTTGTATCCTGTGTGGGTCCGGCAGTTTGAACTATGTACTTGTATCATGTGTGGGTCTGACAGAGTAACTGGTCTTGTATATTGTGTGGGTCCGACAGCTTAGCTAGTCTTGTATCCTGTGTGGGTCCAACAGCTTAGATGAATCAGTGACTACATATGATCATCTCTATTACTCTCAAGATAGCTGGTCTTGTATCCTGTGTGGGTCCGACAACGTAGCTGGTCTTGTATCATGTGTGGGTCCGACATCTTAGATGATCTAGTGGCTACATGTGATCATCAATATCTCTCTACTATTGTGGCATACCTGTGTGAGCTGATACATGTCTTTATACCATTATCATCATGGTGATTGACTTTAATTCATTTGTGGAATTGGTTTGTTCATGGGATCATGAGTTGGAGCCAGATTGAGATTGGTAACTTAGGTATATGAATGGGAATATACCTAAGTAGGGTTGGTTGATACTTTGTGGTTGTATCTTTCTTCCATGGTTTATCCTTTGTGGATTCTGGGAGACCTACGGGGGTCTCAGGGTCCATACTGAGTATCGTTATACTGACCCCTCCATGAGTTATGCCTGCACCTCATTGTGTTTGATGCAGACGTTGGACAATATTGACCGAGGCATAGAGCGAGCCAGGACCGGACGGTACCCAGAGGTGGACCACATGGGGAGACGATACATGGAGAAGACTGATAGACGTGGAGTGCTGAGGTGGACATATGTACCTACCCTTCAAGTAGGATACTCAGTGGACGTTCCCGAAGCTTCTCTTTTTAGCTGTTTTCCCTTTTTCCAGTTGTACTTGATTTCCGTTGTACTTGTAATTTACTGTTGGGCCTGTATTTCCAGCCCCTTTACTTTGATCGCTAATTTTTGCGTACAGTTTTCACTTAGTGTTTACTTCCTGTTGTGTACTATGTTGTGATTTTTTACTTTCATAAAGTCAACGCCTTCCCAGCTTAGAGATTTACGCCTTTGGTGATAGTATCCAACCCCTGGCCTATGGAAGGTAGGTTTGGGGTTGTCACGACACAAGCCCCGAGGACGGGTCGTGATAGGTAAAGTCACTCTGTACACTATTGATCCAACTCTCTCTAGAATTTAATATGGACCAATGAACATAGGACTCAAATTTACCTTCTTACCAAAATACATCACACTTTTCCATGGAAAAATCATTGTGAAAGACAGTATCACCTACCTCAAATGAAAGATCCTTCCTCTAGTTATCTTCATAACTTTTCTGTCTGCTCTGAGTAGTTCTCATGTGCTTCTAAATGAACTAAAATTTCGCTGTCATCTCTTCGACCAATTCTGGTTCCATTAGCTTCCTTTCACCTACTTCATCCCAAAAATCCAGAGTTCGACAATGCTTTCCATATAATGCCTCAAATGGAGCCTTCCGTATAGTAGAATGAAAACGGTTATTATCTAAAAATTCAACGAAAGAAAGATGTTGGTCCCAACTTCCTTGATAATCCAGTGAACAAGAACATAGCATATCCTCCAAGGTCTGAATTGTTCATTCTGACTGCCAATCTGATTAAGGATGAAAATCTGTACTAAAATTTAATTCAGTACCCAACGAATTCTAAAGGACTTTCCAAAAGTTAGAAGTAAGCCCGAGATCACAACAGATACAATGTAGAGCGGAACTCCATGAAACCTAACTATATCTTTAACATACAACCGAGTATGTTGATCTCGAGAAAAAGTATCTCGAATAGGAAGGAGATGAGAAGATTTAGTCACTCGATCAACAATAACCCAGATTTCATTATTACCTCGAGATGTCTTCGGTAATCCCATAATGAAGTCCGTGGATATATTTTCCCATTTCCACTCTAGAACCGGTAAAGGATGAAGAATCCCTTTTGGTAACAGCAGCCCTTCTTTAACCCGCTGACAAGTCAAACACTTCACAGTAAAATCAGCAATATCACTTTTCATTCCATCCCAGCAGTAATACTCTCGACGATCTCTGATCATCTTAGTACTACTAGGATGAACTGAAAACAGGGAACTATGAGCTTCATGTAACAACTCATTCTTAAACTGTGAATCACAAGGCATAGAAAATATCTTTCCAAATATCAAAACACAATCATTATCAATGTTAAAATCAGGCAACTTACCCTTCTGAACCAACAATACCTTTTTCTACAACTCACTTTTTTCTTTCATTGCTTGCTTTTTTCTTCATGATAGAGATGATTTCACTTATGCCTGAAACAAAAAAGAAGAATTTTCTACACCAAAAATTTCTATTCCAAAGTTTATCAAATCAAAAACCAAAGGATCTTATTCCAAATATAACATGGTTAATGACTAATTACTTATTTGACTGAAATAATCAGCCACTATATTTTCTTTTCCCGTATAGTAATAGATCATGAAATCATAATACTTTATTATTTCTAACGATTTCCTCTATATCATGTTCAATTATTTTTGAGTAAATATATACTTAAACATTCATGATCAGTATATATTTCACCCTTTACTACATACAAATGATGCCTCCAAATTTTTAAAGAAAAAACATCAGCAACTAATTCCAAATCATGTGTAGGTCAATTTAACTCATGGGGTTTCATCTGACATGATGCCTAAGAAATTACCTGATCATTCTTCATAACGACACAACCAAGTCCTTTCAACGAAGCATAATTGTAGATAACAAACACATCATTTCTGGAAGGAAGTGCCAAAACTAGATCGTTCACCAATCTTCTTTTCAATTCCTGAAATCAATCATCACATTATTTTGTCCAAATAAACTTAACACCTATTTGTGTTAACTTAGTTGTTGGACTAGATAACCATGCAAAATTTTCGAAAAAACTCCTGTAATAACCTACCATACCAAGAAAAATTTGAATATCGGTTATATTTGTGGGTGTTGTCCATTCTTCAACAACTTTGGATTTAGTTGGATAAACAGTTATGCCATTTTTTGAGACAATGTGACTAAGGAAAGAAATTTTTTGTAACCAAAACTCACACTTTCTGAATTTCCCAAATAGTTTTTTTTATTTTAAGGATTGGAAGACAACCCCTAAATGACTTTCATGTTCCTATTTAATTTTTGAAAAACCCAAAATATATTCAATGAACACAACCACAAACTTATCCAATAACTCATGGAAAATTCTATTCATAAGATACATGAATACATCCGGTGAATTGGTTAATTTAAAAGGCACAACTACAAATTCATAATGGAAATATCTAGTACGAAACACGGTCTTCAGAACGTCTTCTTACTTTACATTCAACTGATGGTACCCCGACTACAAATCAGTCTGTGAAAAATAGAGAGCTCCATGGAGCTGATCAAACAAGTCCTCGATATAAGGAAAAGGATAATTGTTCTTAATAGTGATGTTATTCAATGCCATATAATCAATTCAAAGTCTCATTGAACAATCATTCTTTTTATCAAAAAATGCAAGAAGCACCCCATGGTGATGTGCTAGGTCAAATGAATCTTTAATATAATAACCCTTGAAATGGATTATTTAATTATAAAAGTTCAATTTGAGACATTCAATAAGGGGGTTTTGAAATTTTCTTATCATCAGGAACAAAGTCAATAGTAAATTCAACTTCTCGATTAGGTATAATACCAGGAAACTCATTAGGAAAAACTACAAGGTACTCATTTACCACTGGCACATCATTAATCTAAAAAGTTCCTTTATTTTCAAAAATATGTGAACGGTATCATTCATTTCCATTTTTACTAGTTTCTCAGCTTCCTGATATGTTATCAAAATCAACGGTTCATTCTTGTACACAAACTATAAATCTTTCTGAAAAGAAACTTCTTTAGCTCTACATTCAATCTTAACATGATTAACAGAAAGCTAATCCATGTGGAAAATAACATCAAACACTAGTAGAGGCAAAAAAATAAGGTTTGCAGGTAGGTTCTTTCCACACACAATGATAGGACAGTTCTTATTTTTATTTTTGTCTCTACATTTCCTCTAAGTGTTTTTACCATAAGTTCTGTATTCATATCATGAGATGGAATTCACAATTTACAAGAAAAATTCTCAGAAATGAAAGAGTGTGTAAACCTTGAATCAAACAACACATTGGAATAATCTAAATAAAAAAACAACATACATAATACTACTTCAATCAATGGCCTAACATCTGCTGAAGTAGATGCAAAGGATTTAACCACCACTTTCTTCTTGTAGTCTGGATACATTCCCTCATTTGAGTTCTTCTCTGGACACTCATTTTCATAATGAACCATTTCATTACACTTAAAACATCTTACATATGCCTTTTCATTGCATGCTTGATCATCTTCCTTACAGTTATGAGCAATATGAACAGACTTACCAAACCGGAAGCACTTTCTAGACATCGATAAACATTCTCTGGGATACTTTTTACCACCCATCTCACAAGATGGATATTTAGTTTTCCTACCTCCAGGCATCATTGATGAATCCATCCTCTTTTCCGATCAACTATACCTCTTATTCTATTGTTTTTCAAAGAACACATGATCATCTGTAAACTCCATTTCCACCTTCTCCGAAAATCAAACATTTTTTTCATAACTTATGAACTCAAGAGAGGCTAACTCTATTCGATATCATGGCTTCAGTCCTGAGTAATATAAAATTATCTTACTATCAAGATCTCAGATGAAATTTGTTGCATACATTGCCAGTTGAGTGAACTTTGCTTCCTAAGCATCCAATGAGTCATCCTTCTACCTCAATTCTTGGAATTTTTTTCTATCCTAAGATGAACCACCTTATGAAAATATTTCTCAAGAAACATACCTTTGAATTCTTCCCAATCAAGAGCATCAATCCCCTCACTATCCCTGATATTTTTCACCATCGACCACCACTAATCAACTTCACCTTCAAAACGGTAAACAACAAGACTAACCATTTGATGTTCTGAACAAACCATGACATAAAAAATCATCTTGAGTGCTTTAATCCACCCTTCTGCTAGCACTGGATTAGATGATCCTTGGAATGATGGGGGATGATGCCTCATGAAATGATCCCCTACTGACATCTTCCTATGTGGTTGATTTGGCTGATCTCGTACATGGATACCATCACCATTTTTAGCCTGATTCAACTATTCCATCACTGCAAAAAACTATTCAATTCCGATTCCAACCATCTGAAGTTGCTAATTTGGAAGCTCATCTACCACCTGATGTCATCCCGACATAGCTTCCATGTTTCTTCTGTGGAAATCCATTCTGAACACAGAAATATCTTAGGTGAAGCAACATGGTAATATGTAAATTCTATATCCTTTCAATATTACCATAAATTAATTTTTGGAAATTTATCTAACAATACCCTAACTACTAAATTTTTCTAAACAGAACTCTGACACCAACTACCAGGACCCGACCTTAAACCTTACTTAATATTTAATTAAATGAATAATTCACATTGAGGATCTTTTCAGATTTATAGTTTTAGAGAATTAGGACATAACTATTACATCTCAAAAATACCAAAGTAGACACTTCTACGTAGTTTCCTTTTTTTACAAACCATGAACTCTTGAAAAAAAGAGTCATGTATAGTTACATGTTTAAGACATCATGACTTTTACATGATCCCATTCTTGACCCTATTTTACATTATGTCCTGTGAAAAAAATTTCAAAAACATGGGATGATCATAAAAGGCTATGTAAGGGATACACAAAGATGGAAAACTATTAGTTTTTCAAAACAACAAGTAAACTAGGAATACTTTAACATATGTAATACTTTTCACCTTTATGAAGTAATAAATATTGTTCACTGAATAAAAGATCATTACTTACCCTTTTTAACCAAAATATTACCATAAAACCAATATAAAGAACACATAACATAGAAAGGTATCATGGGACATAAACATACTAAAATGGAATAACCCTATGGTCGACTTCCACACATATCACTAAATGGAATAGCTATATGGCCTTCTTCCATACCCAATGCATTGGAGGTTATAATGTAACCACCCATTCTGGTATTCATAGCACCACCCGATATTTGGTTTAACACGTTACCACTATTCAAATGTCCAAGTACCATTATAAAATCATAACACATAAAATATTGAAAATATAAAAATTTCACTAAAAACATTTAATTTGAAATCACAAGAAATCATTTAAAGATATTGAAACAATAAATCATTTTCAAAAACCATTTCAATACCAAAACACCCAAAATCATAATAAGGGATTTCTTTTCCTTTTAAAAAAACATAAAGGCTTATAGAAGAATCAAAATAACGATTACGGTGGCAGAGAGGTCATTGTCGCCACAAACGTTAAAAAAAATCAGTTTTTCATTTGGTAAAATGCTTCATAGAAAAAATATTCCCTTTGAATGAAATTAAAAGTCAATGGTTTTTATATATATACCATGTTAATGGAGAAGACATATATATTATTGAAATATGCCTCAATGAATGGAGATTGAGACTAAGTCCCTTACCTCATGTCTGACTTGACTCGATCGTTCTTTAATCTCCAAAATAATAAATTAAAGATAATTTATTCTTTCTTAAGAACCTTTTTAAAGTTTATTATTCCTTTTATATAACTTATTACTATTTTATAAACATTATGTAATCATTTTTTTTAATGACGTTCATTTTGACGATATTTGGTACTTCAGTCAAAAATGAAAACCTTATATTTACAAGTTGTCGATGTGGTCAATAGTAAAATATATCCACAATTATATTCATTATTTATATATCACATATATAATATATATCCATTATATACATGTATTTATAATAGTACATAACATTTGGAGGTAAAAAATTAAATGTACCGTTCATGGAGACAATAAGCCGTACGTACGCATGAACGCTACTTCCATTTATATTTCATATTTAATGGAATTAAAAATTATTAATACATAGTAGTATTATAATTCCATTATTGAATCATATATAATATCATTAAATAAATCCTTTATACATACCAGATATGGTATGAACGAGTCATATCACTTTGAGGGAGTTGTTGTCCACACTTCCTCAAATGAAATTATCGTGTTTACCCATAATGGAAACCATAATGGTATGCTATAAATGGAAATTACAAAAATCTAAAGAAAACATAAAAATAATATATATCATATATAAATACAGTACCATCATAATGACCACCGTGAGAGGTGGTTGGAGATATTTGAACAATCATCATTTCGTGAGGCGTATGTTTTCCATCAACAAAAACATTATGTTCTTCATAAATTAGATTAAGGTGTGTGTAAGTGTAGTTCAAATTATTTACATAAAAAATCCTAGTATATTGAGTATTATATTGTTATTACAAAAGAAAGAAATAAAAAGAGTTTAGGGGTTTGAGAAGTAAAATAATAGAAAACAATTTAAGAGAATCTGTTACCTTTAATTTGGGTAACTCTCTTTGGTTTGAACCAAATGACTTTTTAAAGTGACTTCCTCCTAAGTTAAGGCTTCTAGGTGGAGTAGAGGGATGTATGGAGCCTAATTGGGCAGTTTTTGGATGACCCAAAAGGCTCTAGAGGTGTGTGGAATTGGTTAGAAGTGGTCTACTTTTATTAGGGGGAGGAGGGGCTCTTTAGGAATGCGTGAACATATTATTTTATTATATAATGATATTCGGGTTCTAAAGATCAAAAAATAATTATAATAGAAGATAAAATAACGCATGGTCTAAATAAAATCATTCAATAAGAATTGGAATTGTTTTGGATAACGATTTCATCATTATATTAATATTTATTTACATCATTTATTAATAAGGTAAACACTGCATCATTACTATGTCATAAATAATTTAATTTATATGATGTATAAAAATTATTAAAAATAGTCCATGATGTAGGAAATCATTATAACTTTCTAATGAATATTTATAGTCGAAGATATGACTTATATATCAGCATATAAAAAATAATTTACTAAAAGATTTTTCTTTATTTTATTTTTGCCTTCACATTAAATTAATTAATCTAAAGTGTCATTTTTTTCATAAGTGGCTCCATGGGGTCCCAAAATAGACCCAAAGATGCCAATGGTCGTCCATTACTCATACAAAAAGGTTATGACAAGTGATAATGTAATTTTTTATTATTATAGTATTCTTTTTACCTTGTATTAACCTATTTACCTTTAACCGCGGTAAATAAACGTCGGAAGTTACTATTCACCATAAATTATTTTTATCTTATTGAACAAAATTTTACTAACTAATAACAAAAATTTATGTTGGAATTTAAAAATTCAATTCATAGAAGTGGTAAAATTTCATTTAAATAAAAAATTATGTTTTTTTAACTACTACTAAGTGGATTCACTATTCATCAAAAATTGAAGTTTTTCTGAAAAATACCAAACATTTAGGCTAAGGTATATTTGATATTCCAAATTAGAAAATGATATATATTTTACCAAATTATAAATATAGATGTTTCATTAATTAATTTAAAATTAATTCCCATTGTTAAAATAAATAGCGTGTTTTTATGAAACCATAACTATCAAAAGATTGATACTTGTTTATGTCCAATTTCAAAGTGAAATTAATTCCAATGACCAACATTGGATTAAGTGGTAAAAATATATTCTAATTACACTTTAAAACCAATTATAAAGATAATATAACCATATAAATAAATTAGATTAAAACATAGTATGGAATTAAATTACAATATTTTCACTAATCATTAAAAAATGACCATTATCGGAAAAAATCCAAAAAATTACACATAGTAAATTTTGATGTCCCCATTCTAAAAAAGGATTTTATTTGGTCAATTAGAATGTATTAAAGTGAACAAAAATATATTTAAATAGGTTTCGCCATTAAAAGGCAGTAAATTGACCTTTTAATGTAAATTATGCTTAAAATTAGATTCATTCATATTTTTAGCCTCTAACTTTTATTGGATGAATGTTAAAACATTTAAAAAACATGTATAACAATATTGTAGTTAGTTATGTTCATTCCCGTCAATACAACAACATGGATTTAACTGCCATTTAGAATAATAATATTATATTATTAGTGTGCAACATAAGATTTCAAAGAAACACGTTGTTCCATATCAGGTATTCTTTCAAACATGAAACCATTTTAATGTAAAATTAATATTTTATTCACAAATATTAATAAATAATAAATATGTCTTATTCTTTATTTACCATGGATGTTATATCCCTCCCCCCTTTTGGGAATTGCATCCTCACAATTTTACTTATCAAAATAAGTGGGTGTATTTATCCCTCATAGCATTTTCAGATTCCCACATTGCCCCTTAAACCATATAGATTTTCCAAAAAAACCATTACTTAGTGAATTACCTTATTCCTCAACACTTTCTCTCTTCAGTCATGAATCTGGACTAGTTATTCTTCATAAGAGAGATTCCCTTACAACTGAACTACCTCTGGGCGCAAAACCTGAGATGGATCTGGCATATACTTTTTCAATATCGAAACATGAAAAACATTGTGTACCTGGGATAAACCTGGAGTTCAAGCCACTATGTATGCAACTGATCCAACATACACTATAATTTAAAAATGTCCAAGGAATTTTGGCCTCAAATTTCTCTTCTTACACAAACGCATCACACTTTTCCATGGAGAAACTTTGAGAAATACATGATCACCTACTTCAAAAGAAAGATCATTCCTCTGGTCATCTGCATAATTTTTCTGTCTGCTCTGAGCTTTTCTCATGTACTTCTGAATCAACTGAACTTTCTCTTCCATCACTTCTACCAATTATAGTCCCATCAGCTTCCTTCCACCTACTTCATCCCAAAAAGCTAGAGTTCTACAATGATTTCTATATAATGCCTCAAATGGAGCCCTCTGTATATTAGAAGGAAAACTATTATTATATGAAAATTCAACCAAAGAAAGATGTTGGTCCCAATGTCTCTGATAATTTAGTGAACAAGAATATAAAATTTCTTCAAAGGTCTAAATTTTTCATTTTGACTGCCCATCTGATTGAGGATAAAAAGATGTACTAAAATTTAATTTAGTACCCAACGACTTCTAAAGGCCTTTCCAAAAGTTAGAAGTAATCCTAGGATCATGATCAGATATAATGGAGAGGGGATCTCCATGCAAACAGACTATCTCTTTAACATACAACCAAGAATGTTGATATAGAGAAAACGTATCTCAAATAGGAAGGAAATGAGTAGATTTAGTCGCTCGATCAACAATAACCCATATTGCATTATTACCTCAAAATGTCTTCGGTAATCTCACAATGAAGTCCATGGATATATTTTCCCATTTACACTCTGGCACCGGTAAAGGATGAAGAATCCCTTTTGGTAACAGAGTCCCTACAATAAGCTACTGACAAGTCAAACACTTCACAGAAAAATCAGCAATATCACTTTTCATTCCATCCCACCAGTAATACTCTTGAAGATCTATGTACATCAAAGAACTACCAGGATGAACTGAAAACAGGGAACTATGTGCTTCACATAAAAACTCATTCTTCAACTTTGAATCACAATGCTCTCAAAATCTCTTTCCAAATCTCAAAACACAATCATTATCAATATTAAAATAAAGAAAATTACCCTTCTGAACCAACAATACCTTTTTCTGCAACTCATTGTCTTCTTTCTGCACTTGCTTGATTCTGTCTGATAGATATGATTTCACTGACACCTGAAACAAAACAGATGAATTTTCTACACCAACAATTTCTATGCCCAATTTTATCAAATCAAAAACCAAAGGACCTTGTTCCAAACGTAACATGGTTAATGAAGCATTACTTTTTTGACTCAAAGCATCATCCAATTTATTTCTTTTCCTAGATGGTAATGGATCATGAAATCATAATACTTGATTATTTCCAACCATCTCCTCTGTCTCATGTTCAATTATTTTTGAGTGAATATATACCTCAAACTTTCGTGATTAGTATATATTTCACCCATCACTCTATACAAATGATGTCACCAAAATTTTAATGCAAAAAAACTACAGCTAATTCCAAATCATGTGTAGGGTAATTTAACTCATGTGGTTTCAACTAACGTGAAGCCTTAGCAATTACCTGATCATTCTGCATAAGGACACAACCAATTCCTTTTAATGAATCATCACTATAGATAACCAACTCACTATTTCTGGAAGGAAGTTATAAAACGGGGTCATTCACCAATCTTATTTTCAATTCCGGAAAAAAATCATCACATTCTTTTGCCCAAATAATTTTAACACCTTTTCGAGTTAACTTAGTCATTGGACTAGATAAACATTAAAATGTTTCTAAAAACCTCTGGTAATAACCTGGAAAACCAAGAAAACTATGAATCTCAGTTATATTTGTGGGTCTTGGCCATTCTTCCACTACTTTTGTTTTAGTAGGATCAACAGTTATGCCATTTGTTGAATCTGTGTGACAAGGAAAGAAATTTTTTGTAACCCAAACTCACACATTCTGAATTTCTCAAATAGTTTTTTTTCTTTTAAGGATTTCAAGAAAACCCTTAAATGACTTTCATGTTCCTATTTACTTTTTGAAAAAACAAAATTTTCATCAATGAACACACCCAAAAACTTATCCAAGAACTCACAGAAAATTCTATTCATAAGATCCATGAATATAGAAGGTGCATTGGTTAATTTAAATGGCATAACTACAACTTCATAATGGCGATATGTAGTACAAAATGCAGTCTTTAGAACATCTGCTTTCTTTACTTTCAACTGATGGTACACTGACCTCAAATCAATCTTCGAAAAATACTGAGCTCCCTAGAGCTAATAAAACAAATCATCGATATGAGGAAAATGATACTTGTTATTAATAGTGATGTTATTAAATTCTCTATAATCAATTCAAAGTCTCACTGAACCATGTTAATTTTTAACAAACAATACTATATCACCCCATGGTGATGTGCTAGGTTCAATGAAAAATATATCTAATAACTTCTGAAATTGATTCTTTTACTCTAAAAGTTCAATTTGATTCAATTGATATGGGGGTTATGAAATTGGCTTCACATATGAAACTAAGTCAACAGTAAATTTAACTTCTCGATTAGGTATAATACTAGTAAAATCATCAGGAAAAACATCAAGGTACTCATTTACCACTGGAACATCATTAATCTGAACAGTTCCTTTATTTTCAACAATATATGAAAGGTAACATTAATTTCAATTTTTACTAGTTTCTCAGCTTCCAGATATGTTATCAAAATCGAGGGTTCATTCTTGTACACAAATTGTAAATATTTCTGAAAAGTAAACTCTTTATCTCTTCAGTCAATCATAGAATGATAAACAGAAATCCAATCTATGACCAAAATAACATCAAACTCTACTAGAGTAAAAAAAACATGGTTTGTAGGTAGGTTCTTTCCGCACACAAGGAATGGAAGGTTCTTATAATTTCTGTTTGTATCAATATTTCTTCTAGGTGTTTTTACCATAAGTTCGGTATTCATATCATGAGATTGAATTCCAAATTTACTAGAAAACTTCTCGGAAATTAAAGAGTGTGTAGACCTTGAATCAAACAACACATTGGCATAATCTAAATAATCAAACAGTATACCTAATACTACTTCATTCGATGGCCCAAAAGTAGTTCCAATGGATTTCACCACCCCTTTTGCTTGTATTCTGGACTCTTTCCCTCAGTTGAGTTCTTCTCTGGTCACTCATTAGCATAATGACCCATTTCATTACACTTAAAACATATTACTGATGGCTTTCCATTGCATTCATGATCATCTTCCTTACAGTTACGGGAAATATGACCAGACTTACAAAACCGAAAGCAGTTTCTTGACTTGGATAAACATTATCCGGGATGCTTTTTACCACACTTATCACATGATGGATATTTAGTTTTCTTACCTTCATTCTTCATTGATGAATTCATCCCCTTTTCCTGCTAACTGGACCTCTTATTCTGTTGTTTTTCAAAGAACACCTGATCATCTAAAAACTCCATTTCCACCTTCACCGCACATCTAACATGTTTTTTCATAACTTTTGAACTCATGAGAGGATAAATCTTTTTGATATCATGGTTTCAGTCCTGATTAAATTCGATTTATCTTAGTATCAAGATCTCAGATGAATTTTGGTGCATACCTTGAAAGTTCCGTGAACTTTGCTTCATAAGTAGCCACTGAGTCATCCTCTTGCCTCAATTATAGGAATTGTTTTCCTTCCTAAGATGAACCACCTCATGAAAATATTTATCTAGAAACATACCTTTGAATTCATCTTAATCAAGAGAATCAATATCCTCACTATCCATGATATTTTTCACCATCGAACACCACTGATCAGCTTCACCTTCTAAACGGAAAACAATGAGACTATCCTATTGATGTTATGAACAAACCATGACATCAAAAATCATCTTGAGTGCTTTATTCCACCCTTCTGCTAGCACTAGATTAGATGATCCTCTGAATGATGGGGGATGATGCCTCATGAAATGCTCCACTACTGACATGTTCCTCTGTGGTTGATCAGGCTGATCCCGTACATGGATAACACCACCATTTATAGCGTGAGTCAACTGTTCCATCACTACAAAAAACTATTCCATTCTGATTCCGTCCATCTTAGGTTGCTAATTTCGATGGTTGTCTTCTTCATGATATCATCCCAACATAGCTTCCTTGTTTCTTCTAAAGAAAACCATTCTAAACATAGGAATATCTTAGGCAAAGCAACATGGTAATATGTAAATTATATATCCTTTCAATATTAACAGAAATTAATTTTTGGACATTTATTTAACAATACCATAACTCCTAAAGTTTTCTAAACCGACCTCTGATACCAAATATAAGGACATGACCTTAAACCTTACTTAATATTGAATTAAATGAATAATTCACATTGAGGATCTTTTTAGGATTATAGTTCTAGATAATTAGTACATAAATATTATATTTCAAAAGATTACAAAGTTGAAACTTCTACTCAGTTTCCAATTTTTTTACAAAACATGAACTCTTGAAAAAAAGAGTCATGTCTAGTTCCATGTTTAAGACAACATGAATTTTCCTGGATCTCATCCTTGACCATATTCCACATTATTTCATGTGAAAAACATTTCAAAAACTGGGGATGAACATAAAAATCTTTGTAAGGGATACACAAATAATGAAAAATGTTATTTTTTCAAAACAACAAGTAAGCCAAGAATACTGTTACATAATTAATACTTTTCACCTTTATGAAGTATTAAATACTCTTCACTGAATAAAATTTCATTACCTACCAATTTTTAACCATAATATGACCATAAAAACAATATAAAAAACAAATTACATTTAAAGGTAACTGAGGACATAATCATGCTTAACTGGAATAACCATATGGTCGACTTCCACACACATCACTAAATCGAATAGCCATACGACCATCTTCCATACCCAATGCATTGGAGGTTATAATGTAACCACCCGTCCTGGTATTCACAGCACCACCTGTCATTTGGTTTATCACGTAACCCCCATCAAATGTCCAAGTACAATTTTAAAATCATAACTCATATAATATTTAAAATATAAAAATTTCACTAATAAAATTTAATTTGGAATCACAAGATATCATTTCAAGATATTGAAATAATAAATATTTTTCAAAAACCATTTCAATATAAAAACACCCAAAATCAGAATAAGGGATTTCTTTTCCTTAAAAAAACATTAAGTCTTATAGAGGATGTCAAATAATGATTATGGCGGTAGAGAGGTCATTGTCACCGCAAAGGTTACAAACATTCTGTTTTTCAATTAGTAAAATGATCCATAGGAAAAAATTACCTTTGAATGAAATTAAAATTCAAAGGGTTTTACTTATACACCGTGTAAAAGAAGGAGGCATATATATTATTGAAATATTCCTCAATGAATAGAGATTGCGACGAAGTACCTTACCTCCTGTCTCACATGACTTGATCGTTCTTTAATCTATTGAATAATAAACTAAAGTTAATTTATACTTTCTTAGGAACCTTTTTCATGTTTATTATTCCTTTTATATCAATTATTACCATGTTATAAAAATTATGTAATCATTTAAGTTAATAACATTTGTTTTTTTGATATTTGATGCTTGAGTCAAAAATGAACCCCTTATATTTTCAAGTTGTCCATGTGGTGAAAAGTACATTATATCCAGAATGATATTCAATCATTAGATATCATATATATCATATATATCCAATATATACATGTATTTATAATAGTACATATCATTTGGAGGTAAGAAATGAAATGCACCGTTCATGGAGACGGTAAGCCGTACGTATGAATGAACGCTACTACCATTTCTATTTCATATTTAATGGAATTAAAAAATAATAATACATAGTATTATAATAATTCCAGTATTGTATCATATATAATATAATTAAATCTATACTTTATACATACCACATATGATATGAACGAGTCAAATCACTTTGAGGGGGCTATAGTCCGCACTTCCTCAAATGAAATTTTTGCGTTTACCCATAATGGAAACCATAAAGGTATTCTATAAATGGGAATTACAGAAGAATAATGAAAACCTAAAAATAATATCTATCATATATAAATATTGTGACTTCATAATGGCCACCAGGAGAGGCGGTTGGAGATATTTGAACAATCATCGTTTCGTGAGGCGTTAGTTTTCCAACCACAAAAGCATTATGTTCTTAATCAATTAGATGGAGGTGTGTGTAATTTTAGTTCGAATCCTTCTCATAAAAACATCCTAATATATTGAGGATATTGTTGGTCTTACAAAATAAAATAATAAATACTGTTTAGGGGTTTGAGAAGTAAAATAAAAGAAAACAATTTAAGAGAAACTATTATCTTTAATTTGGGTAACTCCCTTTGGTTTGAACCAAATGATTTCTGGAAGTGCCTTCTGATTAAGGTAAGGCTTCTAGGTGGAGGAGAGGGATGTAGGGAGCCTAATTGGGCAGTTTTTGGACGATCCAAAAGGCTCTAGAGGTGTGTGGAATTGGATGGAAGTGGTCTACTTTTATAAGGGGGAGGAGAAGCTCTTTAGGAATGTGTGGAAATATTATTGTATTATATAATGAAATTCGGATTCTAAAGATCCAAAAATCATTATAGTTGAAGATAAGATGACTCATGGTCTAAATAAAATAATCCAATAAGAATCGGAGAGGATTTGGATAATATTTTAATAATTATAATATTATTTTTTTAAATCATTTATTAATGAGGTAAACATTGCATCATTATTGTGTCATAATTAATTCATTTATTTTATGTCTAAAAATTATAAAACAAATTCCATGATGTAGGAAATCATTCTAGCTTTCCAATGAATTTTTTAGCCTAAAATAAAACTTATATAACACCATATAAAAATAAATTTACTAAAAGAGTTTTCGTTACGTCATTTTTGCCTTTACATTAAATTAATTAATCTAAAGTGTCATTTTCTTTCATTAGTGGCTACATGGGGTCACAAAATAGACCCAAAGATGCCTATGGTCGGCCATTAATCATTCAATAAGGTTATGACAAGTGATAAAGTAATTTTTAATTATTATAATATACTTTTTACCTCGAATTACCCTATTTACCTTTAACCGCGGTAAATAAAGTCAAATGTTACTATTCACCAAAAAATATTTTTATCTTATTGAACCACATTTTATGAACTAATAACAACCATGTACTTCAGATTTTTGAAATTCAATTCATAGAAGTGGTAAAATTTCATTTAAATGAAAAATTTAGTTTTTTAACTACTACTAAGTGGTTTCACTATTCATCAAAAATTGATGTTTTTCAAAAAAATACCAAAAATTCAGCTGAAGATATATTTGATATTCCAAATTAAAAAATGAAGTCCATTTTAAAAAATTATAAAACTAAATGTTCCATTAATTACTTTAAAATTAATTTTCGTTGTTAAAACATATATCGTGTTTTTAAGAAATAATAACTACCAAAAGATTGATACTTATTTATGTCCAATATCAAAGTGCAATTAATTCCAAAGACCAAAATTGGATTTAATAGTAAAAATATATTCTAATTACACTTTAAAACCAATCAAAAAGATAATCTAACTATATAAATAAATTATATTAAACATAGTTTTGAATTAAAATGCAATACTTGCACTATTCATTAAAAAATGATCTTTATCAGATAAATTCCAAAAATTTACACAATGAGAAATTTGATGTCCCCATTCTAAAAAAGGATTTTATTTGGTCAATTATAATGCATTAATTTGAACAAAACTATATTTGAAAAGGGTTCTCTATTAAAGGGCGGAAAATCGACCTTTTAATGTAAATTATACTTAAAATTAGATTTATTCACATTTTAGCCTCTCACTGTTATTGGATAAATGTAAATACATTTAACAAAAATTTATAATCATTTTGTAGTTAGTTTATTTCATTATCTCTAATACAAAGGATATGAGTTATCTTCCATTTAGAATAATAATGTTATGTTATTAGTGTGCAACGTAAGATTTCAAAGAAACTCGATGTTGCGTATCTGGTACACTATTGAACATACCCATCCTTTTAAAGTAAAATTATTATTTAATTCAAAAATATTAATAAATATTAAATATGTATTATTATTTATTTACTTGGGATGTTACATGATCTACCCCGATGTCGCTGAAAACCGTGCGACTGGCTACAACAGCCACGACCTCCACCTCGGCCAAAACGACCGGAAGAACTCCAGTTCCTAGACTGGTGAAAAACTGGTGGCGTTTCCCCAAAACGAGGAGTCATAGAAGAACACATGTCACCATATGCTGGTGAAAAGATCTGACAGAAGCGCTGAAGATGACCCACCTTGCTGCAAGATCAGCACTCCACCGATTCTCACTGGAAATGTGGCCTCGTATGCCCACTCTTCCCGCATTGGTAGCACACTACCTGGATCCCAGAATAAATGTCTTGGCTCCTTGGATAACCATGTGAAGACTACCTGTGGCACTTCCTACAGTCAGTAGGAGGGATACTAACTCCCGATGTCGAACATCCCTGGTTTACTACTCCAGAATCCCTCAAATTATGCTCCGTGATCAGCCCTCGGTTGACGATAGAATTGGTGGAATTCAACCAAAAGATATTCACCTATGATCAGATGTCGTGCCTCAGACCATCCTCAAACATCCTTTCCACGAATAAATCATCTCTTTCTGGAATAATAAAGAAGCACTGCCACTCTGTGAAGCAAGATGAAATCTCAATAACTGAAAGAGTACCCCGCTCCAGAATCATAAACTCTCATGATCGATCTGCCCTCAATGCCTCTAGATAGAAGTAGTCATAAAAAGCATTTCAGAACTCATCTCAAGTCATGACTTGTTGTCGTCCCTCCTGTAAGATCACATCCCACCATCTTATGGCGGAATCTCGTAGAATATAGGTAGAGGGATTCACCTTCCTCTCTGGAGGCATATTCATATGCTCGAAGGTAGAAAGACTAACTTCTACCCATGATTTTATAGGCTGGGGTCCTCCTTCCCCATTGGAAGTTGGAGGATGCTACTGCTGAAAGACCCTCGTCAACTCTTCCATAGATAGGGCATGATGTGGTACTTCACAGAAGGTCTCCATGAACCTCATAAAGCCTTCACAGAACTGTGCATCTGCACCTGTGTCATGTTTAATTGCGAGTTCCCAGACTAGCACAACTGGAGGATCTGCAGGAAGTCTCTGATTAGCCATATCTGGTGTCTGGTCACCACCTGAAACTGGCGTACAACTAGAGGTCTTCTTTGTGGCATGACTCTGCAAGGTCCAACACACATATTAGAACAAAATTATCAGGGACTAAAAATTGAATGCGTAAGAAGAGAACATTATAATGAAAATAGTCAGGTTTTATAAAATAGTACTACACAGCAAGTATAATTACTACACGATGTGTTCCCTTAAGCCTTTCACATGGGTATGTTCTTCTACAATAACTGGTTGTGTAATACCCCAAACACACAACATGTTGTCCCTACACCCAAAAGGTACTGGAATTCTCTTCCACTACACAAGTCCTTCTACATGGCTAAGCCACACAGTTCTCCTTAATATAAGATTACACATAGTGTTTGTGCCAGACCCTACGTGAAGTAGACGAGCTTCATCGTCCTGTGTTGTTTGTGACCTAACCGGATACTCGGAAAACACTACATGGCGTGTTCCAGACAGACACAAAATGTTCTAGAATAGATAACATTGACTCCTGTTGTTTGTTACATGTCCAGCTTCAAAGATTACACTACAAGGTGTGTTTAGAACTGACACGACGTGTATAACCTAATATTTGTTTGTCGGTGTTGTTAGTCACACTGGAAAACCCAGGGACAACAAGACACAACGTGTACAACTGGTACACAACGTGTTCCCACAAGAATTTCTTTATCCTGTGTCTCTTCCCTCACGACCTATGACATGGTTAGAGAATATAAGGAATGTACATAAGGTACACGATATGTACTAATTAAAAATGGTTTCTTCCTATATAGAATAACACATGGAATGTAGTCAAAACTACAGGGCGTGTATTCTGGGTTTTTCTAGAATGTATCCCTCAAAAACTTTTCTACAGCCCAGAAACACACTAAAACAGACTCTAATGTGCCAAATTCCAATATATGAGGGCCCATAAACCACGCAAATCAATTCGTGGAACCTTATACATGTTATAATCAATCATAACAATGCACTAATCCACTAAATTCCGATCCATGAGGACCCATAACACGTCAAGAACCAAATTTTGGAATTCATTAAAAAAACCATACACAACCAGAATGCTATCAAATAACAGGTGTTTTTATCAAGGTATCTATCAACACAACATTAATATCTTGCACAACATTAATCACAACAACATGAAATCTCTAATGCAACCTAAATGGAATGATAAGAATGCATGACATGTGATATCTAGAAACTACCTATATGATGCATCAGATGGCATACCCTCATATTATCGGGTTCCAACAAAATAGATCCTCAATAAAATCATCAATAACCTCAAAAAACATGTCAATCACGGAAGGTGAAGTCATATAACTGTAATAAAATTTCAAAACCAAACATGTTTCAATAAACGAGGTAGATTGTCTTTTTCATGTACATGGGTTAGCTACTCCCGGGAACATATTATTACCATGTAAAAATTCTTTCATATCCCTGTCTATATGCTCCAAATAGTATTTCATGGGAAAAGAATCTCTCTAATACCAATTTTTAACATCCTGGTTCCGGATGCCGCCCAGAGGCCCCTCGTACCTGGTTGGTCCCATGGCCTCAAGCACATTTACCATAACGCCAGAGGCTACTAACTAGTAGTGAGGGACTTGGGTGTGATAGTGGGGAAACTATACTCTAATTGGCAGAGTAACACAGCGAAAGGAAAATAGAAATACAATATAGGGAGGAATAATAATATCAAACAACTAGAAAAGAGCAGAAGAATGAATAAGAAACAACAAGAGAACACATATATAAATTATGCATGATACATATGTTTAAGAAAGTAGACAAACACATCAAAATGATGTAATACATTAATAAACCATTGTAAAAAATAAAACGAGTTAACTTCTTAGCATGGAAAGCCTCAACTTGGTCCCATGCTCTCTAGTTCCTCAGTAAATCAAGTGCCTGGAGTAGAAGGGTGCTTTCCCTTATCTATACCGGCAATGATATAATCTATTTGGGACCAAAAGCATGCACTAAAAAGGGTGTGAGACTAATCCCAGTAGGAAACCACCAAAATATATGTTCCTAACAGTTAGAGAATATATAAGAACTAAAATAAGTAAAAATAAGTAGTAAACAAGGATGTACTCAACTATAAACATTTCCACGGTTTCAAAGCATTCAATTCCACATATCAAGCAAGCAGCTAATCACAAAAGGTAACCCTCTGGGATGTACTCACAGCCTATCCCCATTGGTCCATCCTATAAACAACAAAAAACATATAACACAATAGGTAACTCTCTGGGAAGTACTCATAGCCTATCACCTCTGGTTCTACCTAGCTACACAAGAAACCCTATGGGAAGTACACTCAATTTGACACCTCTGGTTCAGATTTAGAATAGACTCTTTGGGGAAGAAATCTCCGTCAATTACCCCTATTGTCTCATATAAGTAACTAATAGCTCTCTGGGGAAGCACATAAATCATATTCCCCATGTCACCCATGTCGAGAAACTACAGACACTCTGAAGAAGCAATTACGTCAATTCCCCTGGTGGCCTCACATCGTAAGCAAAAACAGACACATTGGAGAAGCCCTTCCATCCATTCTCCCTATGGTCTACTACACCAGGTTCTCATGGCCATTTGTAATTCAATAAATCATAGAATCACATATCATCCAAAGTAATCCTCTAGAACTACTTGAATAAACAATCTAAAACATATCAACATGTCATAACAAATATCACATCATCCTACATTACTAGGCATGGGAAAAACAACACAGCCTAATAGAAAAAACAGTACCAAAATGTAATAACCAAAACATGAATGGTAAAACAACTCAAAATAATATAAATATACCCTATTCACATTCAATTAACCTCTACTCAAGCACACAATCATGGAAGGCATGTAATAGGGCAAAAACAGTAAACACGCAATACCCTATTCAAGGGTATTGGAAAAATTCACACATATTACTCAAAGAAATTATACAGAAAGGCACAAATCACATACCTCTATGCTGTAGGAATGATATAAGTAAACCTCAATCCTTGAATTGCCCAAGAACATGGTTTATCTACAAAATATCTCAAAATTTTCAACTGAGGATAACATGAGAAAGTTAAGGAATTAGGAAACAAAGCTCTGGAAGAAGGAAGAGCATATCGAGGTGATCCCTACACAATTGACGACAGTTGAATCAGATATTGGATGCTCAGTTGGGGGCTCAAATGAAGATCGCGGCCTTACGGGTTCTCTCAGATGAACTAGATTGAGATGAAGGCCTTTCTGGAGATTAGAAATGACCCCAGTACGTTTAATGAAAAATAAATAAATTATGTGGAATGTACTCACCTTCACTAGCCCTTATATTAAGCGGTCTCCAGGTCACCACACACGGCCATGTGCATGGCCTCTATACGGCCATCACCCGGCTACCTGCGATAACTAAGTACACAGTGTGTACTCATAAAGTACGCGATGTCTACTTCAAATATTTCCATAAACTCATATTGTTCTCAAATACACTAGAAAGATAGAAACATATCTGAAAAGAATATCTTGGATCTTACAAAAGTCTTCCTACATAAACCCATCAACATAGAGAATTAATACATTTAAACATTTATCCATCCAATTATTTCCACTTAGGTTCTTCTTTGACCTAGTTATTATCCAATAGAATAGGTAATTGACTCAGGTAATTCCAAGTTCCCCTAAATTTATGAAAAATGAATGTAAATGGACACTTAGGATCATTTTTATTTTCTTCCATAATTCTCTTCATTTTACCATGGAAAATATTTACATTATGTCTTTCCTTTCCACACATAAATCATTTCTTTGTTACATTGAGACACTTTCATGGGTGTCTCCTTCTACATATCTAGCATGATGGAAATTGAGATTTCTTTTCTCCACGGTCTCCATAGTTAGATATCTTATCATTGTCCTCCTTTCTCTACAATGTTGAGTTTGGGATTTTGTTAATGTATATATTTTTTATTAAATTTTTGGAATCCTGGTTCGACATAAACACGATATCATTTAATCCTATAAAAATTCCATTTACTTTCTCATAACCATCATCATTATCACTTTGTACATCATGTTCATTATTACTATGACTTCATTGGAATCCAGCTATTGATTAAAACAAAAGTGCATAGCATGTTTTACAGTAGTCATATAATCATTTAGATAATATCCTGACACCATATTTTCAATCTAAAACACATTAAGATTAACCAAGGTTATTTAATCTCATATATTATTAAAATACCTTAAATCAGTTTGTATGAAAAATGAGAATTTTCTCAACCAAATACCCATAGAGTTTCATAGACAAGATTACAACAAGGCATGTTTTCGTGAACCAGTTCCCATTCGAGTCTAGATCAATGCGGTGTTTTTGGTTTTACCCCTAGGTACATCTGTGCCAGAGCCATCTCTACCTCCCCGTATCCAGGAATGGATATATTTTTTGGAAATCCAACATATTATTTACATTACCAAAATTTTGGGATGTTCTTCTATACTAATCATCAAATTATATCTTAGGGTAGTGTTTTCTAATCATAGATTTTTTAAATCTAGTTTCTAAGGTTTATACTAAAATTTCTCTAATACCGAATGTAATGCCCAAACCCTAGTTATCAAGAGTCGGTGCATTATTAAATAACATTGGTATGATCACAAGGGATAAAATTATTAAAGACCAATCAATTTAGTATCCTTAGATGTACTAGATATAAATATATGTTTAAAAATACATTATGAAATGAAAAAATAACATTGTGTCTCTTTTGAATACATTCATATACCTTAGTTAATCCATGAAAGTCGATCATAATATACTTATTCTCATCCTGGGAAAAAGAAAACATTGAAATGGATGAGCTTAGGTACTCAGTAAGGATAACAATATTGAAGAAACATTCATCAATAAGCACAATCATTTAAGGTAATGTATAAGACTAAAACAAAATCTTTTTAAACATAAATATCAGGATAATATGGAAATGATAAAGCAAATAATGCTATTTACTTATTCACATAGATATTCTACAAGTCAAATAACCACCTTTAATATCAATATCCAATTTCCTAATGATGGAATGCATGATTTCGGACATCATAACCACATTTTCAAGGTCTCGTGCCAAGACTACAAATAACATTTTGTTAAGGACTTATGCCAAGAAACTAGATTATCTCATGAGACTTGTCGATGCATCGAGGAGCTATAGCGGGCTCCATATATTACTTACTATGTCCAATTCATTCCTCACATGAAAAGGTTGGAACATTATCTAAACATTTTTAGTAAAACTAGCATTCAAAATGTCAATATTTTAACCACAAACCAAGAATGGTATAAAAATAGCCCATAAATAGACAAAAATAATGCATTCAATATAATAAAGAATATTTTATTATAATAAATTATCCTCAATCAATAATAATAATGGATATTGACATATATGAAAAGAATGAGTACAACTATTTGAGAGAAATACCCATTTTTTCTTGAAAACATTTAAAAGACATACAATTTATCAAGAAGATGTCAAGAAAATATTTTCGAATCAATGATTCCCAAGCCACATTGAAACTTTTAAAATGAATTTTAATTTTAACGCATTTATTCCCATATAAATAAATCCATAACAGCTTTTTTAAAACATGGACATTAATGATAACGATTTAAAAGAATAAATATTTAAAACATGTAAAATGATATTTTTATTAGAGTTCCTAACCAAATGAAAGATAAATGAATGAAAATAATTGATATAATAAAAAATTATAATATCATGAGAATAATGGGATTCATGATATACTATTTCAATGTATATTTTGTACACTATATAAAAGTGAATTGGTGCATAACAACAAAAAAGTCTCAATAGAATGAAAATTGATATGGAATACCATATAATGACTGTTTCCCTATGTTAAGGATAAATCAATGACATAATTATGTGTTACAAATATAAATAAACTCAATATGATTAGATATTTTGTGTAACTAAATCAGAGTACATTCACACATAAACTTGTTAAAACAACACCAATGAAATAGATGTTTAAGTCAATGAATAGAAATTCAGTTACGATTATTCTTATCTAGTTCATATCAATGACTTTAGAATTTATCAATGAATTGATTATGCATATCAAAATTATATCCCCACAAAAAGTACTATAAATTTATAAATAAATAAATAAATAATCAAATAGGGATTTCACACATAATCATGGAGTAAAATAATCAATGATACTTGCGTAAAACCTAATAAGATGGAAATCAAAATTAAAAATTACCAAACCAATTTGGTATCTTATGAAAAAAATACACCCCATGAAATAAAGATCATACAATGAAGATTTAAATAACCATAAATTAATGTATATTACACAAATAAAACAATCCTGGGAAGTACATACACCACACAAAATTAAATAGTCGCAATATATCATGAATCTCACATGAATAAGATGTGAGATGAAAACCTCTTATCATGTAATTTTACTTAGTTGAGAGTAGTTTATCCTCATTTTTAATGTAAACATCGTTGTTTTTAAGTTATAAAAGTTCCACGTACATAAATATGATATCATATTTGATCATTTAATATTTATTTCTTAATGATACTTCAGATGAATCATTATTTTGTCTGTTAACATATTCATTTTCCTTTAAATGTTTTGTTACGTAAGTCATGTTTTTTATCGATATGGTGTATTTTATTCATATCCAGATTGATATTATGTTATTACGAATTATTTTTATTCATCAAATAAAAATTATTCTTCAATGGTTATGATGGGGAACGAAATATCATCATGTCGTGGAGATGGTAAACTGTATGTACTTATGAAGGAAATTATCATTCTATTAGTGGTGAAATCGTATGTAATTGTGTGTTATATTATATATAATGTATCATTAACATGTAATATTTTTTATTTACATCATTTATTCTTATTATTATACCCATCCAAATAATGAAGTGTTGAATAACATACTACACCATGACATGGAGACGGTAAGTCGTAGCTATTCACGTATAGTGAATGTTTCATTAATAGGATGGATAAAAGAATTAATATGGTCATACCATATTTTTAATAACATCAAATTTAGAATAAGGTACTAGAGTTATTATTTAAGGAAACACCAATTAAAGAGTAAGTGGAAGAAGAAAAGAACTTTCAAAGAGGTGATAAAATTATTAACTCTTCCTCGGGTTCTTCATTTTGATTGATCAAATGGGATCCATAGGGTGGCTCTCTGATCAAATTATGGAATCTATGATAAAGTGAGGGTATTTGGGAAGATATTGAACTTGTGTTTGACTGAGCCAAATGGATTAGGAGTAGTGATTTTGAGACACGGGGATGTACCCTTTTATAAGATAGGTGAGGACCACTATAATAAAAGCTGAAAATATTAATTTGTCATACAATAATTTTCAGTTTATAATTGATCAAAATGAATTTATTTTGATTCTAATGTGGGTATGTGTCGAAATAATTTCATCCAATAAGTTTTAGATAGGTTTAGGTCACCATATAAAACTTATTTTTATATTTAACTCTTAGTTAAATAGTTTATATTTTACCATATATTCATGTATTATTATCATAAATGGTTAATAAACACACTATAAAAACCAGTAGAACCCCATGTGGTTAATTATCGACATATGTACCATTATATGAGACCTTTGTCTGAACCATAGATTTAAAAATAATATAAAATTTAATAAAATGATATTAGTTTTAAAAACTAATTTATATCAATTTTAACACTATTTAGTATTTTGTTTTTATAAAAATCAAACATAGATGATTACTTCAAACAAAATAATTTAAATCACTCTTAACATGTCATATTAACCTAGAAAATTAGTTTAATGCATCAAAAGTCTCAATTTACAATTATTTATATATTTATAATAGCAATTATTTTAACCATTCATTAATATTGTAATTAATGCATCATCATTGTTTCATAAATAAATTTTATTATTTAAAATTAACAAATTATAAATAAAATACCATTAGGTAGGAAATATTTTTATCTTGCTATTGAATTTTTATAGTCGAATTTATATTATGCAAAACCCTATATTAAAAATGGTTTAGTTATTAAACATTGAATTTAACAATGTTGAAGTTTTATAAATAAAATAATAATAAATTTCCTCATATAATCCTAGTTGATCCAAAGGATCATATTTTATTCCAAAGATTTATTTTGGTCGAAATACACTTATCCATTAGAATTTGGACATGTGTTAAAGTAATAATCATATAATTTTACCTTAAATTACCCAATTTACTTCAAAGAGGGTAAATAAAATAAAAAGGTTAATGTTCATCAAAAATTATTTTTATCATACTGAACTAAATTTTAATTACTGATGTCAACCAAGTCTATCTGATTTTTTAAATTCAATTCACTGAATTTGTAAAATTACATTTTATTAAAATTTGTTAATGTGCCTAGAAAGTGGGTAAAAGAAGTTAAAAAGATCAATAAAATTTTATACATCGAAATTTATTATAAAATGTCTCCAATTAATTATATTGAACATTATTGTTATAATATATATATATTGAGTTAAAATAAATTTAAATAAAATAAATAATTATTTAAATAAAAAGTACATTTTAAACAATAATTTAGTGTTTTTCACTATTTATCAAAAATTGGTAGTTTTCAAAAATAAAAAAAAAATTCACCCAATGATAATTTTGATGTTCCAAATTCAAAAATGATGTATATTTTATAAAATTAAGAACATAGAAGTTGTATTAATTAATTCATAAAAATATTCCCGTAGTCAAAACCAGAAAGCGGGTTTATGAAAAGTAAAAATTAACAAATGATTGATATGTATTTATGTCCAATTTTAATGTATAATTATTTCTAATGACTAAAATTGGATAAAATGAAAAAATTATAATTTAATTATAATTAAAACCCATTAAAATTTATAATTTAACAGTCTCAATTATTTTGAATGATAATGTTGTTTTCAATTAAAATTTAGTAATTTTCATTATTCATCAAAATATAAAAGTTATCAAAAAAACCTTGAAAATTTATCCATAATAACTTTTTATATCCCACTTCAAATGAAAGAGTTTATTTTTTCATATTAAATATATAAATGTGTTAAATATTAGATTTATAAATGTTTTTCCATTGAAATTCAGAACAATTTAATTTTTTGAAAAATACTTTATTATCTGAAAAATTTAATTTTATCATATATTATGTCTAAGAAACCCATAATAAGAATGTTAAAATTATATGGATCATATAAAATTAATAATTTAGTTTATACTATTCATAAATTTCTTTTGAATGAGTAGATTGATAATTTATTGTGTACTCAAACTCAGTGTTTCTTATAGCACAAGCAATTGAATTAATTTAAAGAAAATAACTTCTTATGAAATTATTTGGTGTTACAATGATATTTTATAATTTTTATTGAAAATTTTACTTAGGATTTGTTTTAATTTATATGTTTGTAAAATACATTTTAAAATAAGTTTTATTTATATATATGTTACACATGTGTATTATGTTATAATAAACAAATACCAAGAGAGGTGTAATATCACCAATTCCACACCAAGATGTATGAAGTCACAAGAGTTTTCTAACCATATATAAAATCATGGAATTGAGAAATTGGATTTCAGTTTTATTCCATTTGGATGTGATGAATTGAAATGAAATAATTTTTTTGATATACCTAACTTTAAGAGAAATGATTAGTTAAACAGTTAATGTGTTATGATAGAAAAAGATGAATTTGAACATGAAGGATTGATTCACATTTATAAATTGTTATTAGACCAAAAATGGGCCTAATAAATTGTTCCATTCCCAAGGCTTTATTTTTATCCCACTCACCCCCTCATTGTATAGTTCATAAAATAGATATCAAAATTTAAATAATCAATATTTTATAATTTGCACAAAAATTACTATCTTCAGGGTTATATATCATCTAATTACTAAGATATTATTCTATACATGATTGATGAATGGTTTTTTGGATAGTATTAAACTGTATATATTATGTAAACTGTTTTAAAAATAAATCATATAATAAATGGTACATCATATTGTTCTTTAGATATTTGTTCTCTGTATAGTGAGAAATTCATTTCTAAAAAACATTACGTAATATAACGAATAATGAATTAATTTAAAAAATAAGTTGTATCTCAATGTTGAAGAATCATAGAAATCAAATTTGATATATTATCAGTATAATATTCACATTATTGTATATGAAATTGTAAAAATTTATCAATAAAAAAAGGTGAAATTTTTTTATATGAGTTAAATATTGTTAAACAATATATATATATATATATATATATATATATATTTTAGTGAGTGAGAAGTAATAAATACATCATGTCTAGATCATAAAAAATGTGAAACTATAACCAGTTCAAATAATTATTCATCAATGTATTCTAAGGTGGAATCATTTATAGATTATTAAAAATATATGAATTAAAATCTTATTACACTAGTTATTTTCATTTATAAAGATTTTAATAATTTCAAAATAAATTAATGAGAACCAAACAAAACAATTCTGATGGTGTGGAGTAAGAACATTATAATCGTTTGATTGATATTTCCAAGATAAATTTCAACTGAATATGGGATATAAAAAAATAATGTAATATTTATAATAACATAGAAATAATAAATTTAATTAGATCAAATTAATATATATATATATATATATTATAATTATCTATGAAAATTATTTTAAGATACTATTATATAGGAAATTCTGAATTTGAAAATGTTAAATCTGAAATATGTTAAAATTTGAATGAGAAGGATTAACACATCGAGTGTCATCAAAAGATTATATAATTGGTGGAAAATCATTTGATGAATGAAAAGAAAAAGTACATAATATATCATGTTTTTTAATATAATATAACATAATATTATTGACAAATCAATGAATTATAGGTCACCACTATTTTGTGATGTATCCAAAGGAGTGTAGCTCAAGAAAAAAGAATCTATAAACAAAATTAAATTTTTAATAAACCAATATTTAATTACATGAAATAAAAGACTATTTTATTTGAGTTTTGGATGATCATATTTATGGGATTATGGGTTTTATTGAAAATTTCACAATAAAAAAGAAACAAATTAATGACCTGAAACTAATACTCTCGAGTAATCGTGAATTTTTTATACGATGGTCATTTGAATATAATGGATTGGATGATTAAATTAATGGATGTTTTGAATGTGTTAGAGTTATTATCATGAATTCATGTATTTGAAAACTATAAAAATACCATTGTGTGAAGTGGTTTCTCACTAAATGCTAAAACATTCCAAAGGGGAAATCCTATAATGATGTGGTAATAGAAGAAAAAGGAAGAGAAATAATATCACCCTCAAAAGAATTCAATAAAAGAGTATAAGTTATGAGTTAAGAAGGATAAACAATATCTTGATGTTATGAGAAGGATATATATGACTGTTGTTATCAAGAAAAAATGTAAAAAGTTTTTACCATTAAATAAATACCAAAAAACAATAAAAAATAAAAAATATATGATTAGTTGAGGTGTATGTATTCATAAAAAAATATGAATTAATGGGATGATAAATAGTTTCTCAAAAATAAATAAAGAAAAAAAGCTTTAAGGCCATTTATGAATGGGATGATAAAAAGTCCAAAAAAATTTCATTATAGGGAAATTATTATATATCATTATCTATACGTTTACCAGCCAATTTCAACTAAAAAATGGTTTCAATACATAATTTCACTATAATATAGACATCATTGATAGATTTCAATAACATTAAATAAAATGATTTTCAATAAATGATTCTAGAATTATTGAATCTATAGAAAATCATCATTGCATGTTTTATATTCAATACAAACATGATATAGGATATAAACTCATCTAATAAGGGGGTAAATCATATTATATGGTCCGAGTGTAACCATGTGTTGTGTAACAAATGATTTAACATTAAAATGGTATATGAGTCACATATAACAGAATAAAACATTTTAACCATGATTATTATAATTGACACACGTCTAATTATTTTCCTAAATTTTAATCATTTGATTAAACTAAGAGAAAAAATTATAATCAAACTCATGATTGTATCATATGAAAATACATAAAATTTTATATCAAAATTCTACATGACAAATCTGGAAAATAATATAATGTTTAGAAAATTATTTCTATTGAACATGATTTATGTTCCCTATACCCTTACATTGTATTATATAATTATATAATTTTATTTGGGGGATATATAATGATATATATAAATATAGGGATGTGCCACAATATAAATAAAGTGTAGTTTCATATTGATTTCATAAAGGGTGTATTGAATTAATGCGGAATTATCAACTTTTTAATGAAAATATTATATTAATTTGTTTCATATTTCTAAGATATTATTGTAATATATATGATTATCATGATTACAAAAATAATGGGGGAGATTGAATACCCTATGCATTAATGGTGGTTGGATTCATTCTCAATATTTAAGTAGATCATACATATTTGAAGGGAAATGAATATAAAGATGAACTTAACTAATAAAATATGATTTCTTTAAGATGAATGAATTATTGTAAGTAACATGAAGAATTAAAAATCCTAGTAAAACCATGTGATGATCACACCTGAGGTATATTGAACAATAATGAACCAATAAAGGGTTTCACTATATCCTAAAAAATAATTTTGGTAAACATATGCCTCATAATTTCTCAATCAATGAGGAATAAAGATTCATGAAAATTGTAGACACATATGGTGATGTCTTGGTGATAATATCCCTATATTTTTTGTGCATCAACAAAATCCATTAATAAAGAAAAATTTGATCATTTTGGAAAAGGCTATTCAAGTCATCAGCTGCCATTACTCTCTAATCACAGGTAAATTTTTATCATTAGTAAGATATGAAATTGTATATAAATGTATAATTATGGATTATAGAATTACATGAGGCATATTGAAGATTGATGTAGTTATATCACCCCAGATAGATATTTCTACCATTTAATTGAATCATTTAATCTATTGAAAAAAATATAATTCAATCATTGTAATGAATTATTTATATCATTGATGAAACACTAAGAGTATAATTTCAGGAATTTGTAGAAGGGGTCATTTAGAGTGTTAATATTATACCGTGACATTGAGAGTACACATGAGATGGTAGTCTTAGGAAAAAAAATTATATGATCATAAAAGAAGAAGATATTAGTATTTGAAGAGTAAATTATTGTAGTGTTAGATCACAGGTTCATAATTATCTATGAGGAAGAAAATATTTCTCACGGGGTGTGTTATGGTTGGTTAGGATTCCTATTGGATTAATTCAAAGACATTTTTGTATTGTTTAAAGAATCTTTTTTTACATTGATGGGTATACAAAAACATCTTAGAAAAAATAATTATTTTTTATGTCATTACAGATATGATAAATGTGTTTTGCTGAAATTTTATAAACAACTAAATGATTTATGAGGATGATGTGATGTAGTATGACATTATATGATGATAATATTTCAATTATTAATCATTAATAATGTGTATTGATAAAAGATAGATATGTAATGATCTCAAATTGGGTGAGTTGACATTTTTATAGTGATATTCACTTCATAAAGCATCATAATGATTGAAACTTAAGGTATATGTATAAATATTATACATTGGGAATATACACATAGTGGTTACTTTTGATATAATGAAATAATTTCTATCCATTAAACAGTGAAGGAAGATTATTTTTATATTTAGGACTACATCAAATGAATGAATAAAGATTAAAAATAATATGATTTTATTTATTTATTTAAATAATTAACATTGTAATTTTGAGAAAATAATAGTTCCGTATTTTTCATGGATGTGGTAACAACATGTTATATCCACCAACTAGACATTCTTTCTTTGGGATGTTGGAATAATCAAATGTATTAATAATTATTAATGGATTGATATAATTTTTATCCATAAATATTAAAATTGAAACCCATGCTTATTAAGATAAATTTTATGTATGAGTTAAATCATATCATTTCATTAATATATCAATCACATATATTTTTGAACAGATATTATATAATACCTAAGATATTACATATTTCACCAATTCCTATCATTATATAATAATTATTTGTAGAGAAAAATTTATTATATATTTGAATATGTATTGAATATATATACATATAAAAAAATTCGGATCGTTTGATGTATTTTAAAATTAAAAATGTATACTACAATGTGTGTCTCTAAAAATATTGTATCATAGAAAGAAATTTAATGGAATATATTTTTATGAACATGAGGGTATAAAAATTAAATAAAATAGATTTTCAAGAAAACTATAGATATATATTTTTGAAGTATCATTCCTAATAAAAATTAAATTACCTTATTTATAGTTCTAAATCAATATTTATTGTTGAAAATTTCTATTATCAAGTACTAGTTGAACTACTTGTTATAGTTTACATGAGATGACATTATAATTTTTTTTAAATATAGAAGGAAAATTATGATACATAATGAAACCATGGAAATATTAATTTTTATTATATTTCCCTATAATTTTTAATATCCGCTTATTTATAATTATGTAGATTTATATGAAATATATGGTTTTTTAATAGTATGGTGTTAAAATAAATCACAAAAACCGTTGAAATAATTTGTTTTAATTTGTGTAAAAAATATATATTTCATATAAATTTACCTCAAGATTAAAAATGCTGGACTAAAAATTATAAGATAATATAATAAAAAATTAGATATTTCCATATTTTCTTTAGGTATCCTAATTTTCATTCATTATTTCTGAATATATTACTAATGTAAGATCCTATAAACTACAACCTTCAATTCCAATACTACTATATAGAAGCATAATTCATCTATTAATATTGATTAAGTATGTTATATAAATTTATTATATAGTTAATTATAGTAGTATTACAAATAAATGGGACTAATTCATATTGGTTAGTCATTATACGATTATGGACTCATAATTAATGGACCGTAATTGATTTAATGTTAATGGTTGTTGAAGAGTTGTCTTGAGATGGTGGAAGTTTAATCTTCAAGAAATGAAAATTAATTAAACAGTTTTGGCTGTTTAATTTATACTATATGTTCATTAAAACATTTATATTTCATTGGAGAATAATGGTAATGGGTAAACACGTCATTGAATATATATTTACTATCAATATATGAATGAAAAGTGGAAATAGTTTTGGGCATGTATTTTTGTTTTTTGTTTTTCATGAATAAATCAGTTTCAAAATGTTATGAGATATTTTTTTTTTAATTGACTAATATAGATTTTCAATAGAGTCCAAATTATATGTTCTCCATTTATGATTATTTAATTACCTAAAAAAATAGGTTGAAGTGTTATTTTTATGAGGGGTTATAAAATAAAATGAATTATGTATTAATGAATCTATTGAAGGAGTTCTTATAAATATATAAATATTATATTACACAGGAGAACAAAAAATATAATTAAATCAATTATTGTACTATAATGGGAAATAACTTATACACTGAATGATACCTATGATGAGAGGTATGATTGGAAACTATTTCATTCACTCTATTAATTATTGAAATTGAATATATTGAACACATATCAACCTATGAATATATCAAGGATATATTTTAAAAATCTATGGAACATAGAAGATATATTTCCTCACAATAGTAGTATCTATAGGTGTATCACTGATATCACACCATGACTAGTTAATCTTGTCAGAATAGAAAATAACACTAAGAGCATGATATTAGTTGTTGGAGAGTTGCATAATCTATAAATTAGGGCCAAAGATGTTTCCATTCCTCAAGAGTCCTAATGTAATAATAAACAATGAATCTTGGATAAGTGATATCACCCACTCTTCAACATAGACTATCCTCTTAAAATATTTGGTCAATCATGTAACAAGTTATGGTGAATGTAATGGAGATTCCAGTTTATTTACATTCTGTTTTGATGGATTTAAATGAATGAATGATTGTGTGAGATCCTTCACCAGTTAAAATAAATTTGAAATAAAAAATTAACTAGTCAATAATATAGAGTTGTTTTTAGTAAAATACCAATAACAAACACACTATATCAGTTCTCAATGCACCTCCAACCAACCTATCACTCCCAAATATATAAAATTATCTAAAAGGATAAAAAATATTACATTAAAATAGAAAAATATGTTTGATTTTTTATTAATTATTTATATGCAATTTTAATTTTATATTTTTTAATAGTTAATGAAAATAAATATTATATATTAAATATCATGATATAATTATTACAAAACACATTTGGGAAACTATCTATGAACTTTTAAAAAATGTTGTTTTAGAATAAATATCTCAATGTTCTTTGTAATAAATACTAATTTTTTTTCTATGTTATATTATAAATATTTCCCTGTCCTCAAATTTATAATTGTTACGAACATAAATAGAACTTTATTTCTCTCATGTTTTTATTATCAAATATTGATTTTAGAACATCCTACGAATTCAAAGGTTCTCTATTAATTTAATGTATGTGTAAAATAAATTATTGGTTTCGACCATGTCTTTCAATATTTCTATATTTTTAAGAGAAATAATTTTACATTATTCTATAAATATATATTACTTTAAATAATTAATAATTCATTTATTCTTTTAACACGTTGAGTGGTCAAAATAAAAATATTTTCTATTCAATATTTAGCACACAACACCGAGTTTAAATGAATTGTGACATTATATTAAAATTTTATTAAATGAACATTAGTAATTTAACATAAATATATAATTCATGTTTGTATGTAGTATTAATTAATTTATTATATATATATATATATAATTCAAATAAAATTTTATTAATATATTCTTAATAAGAACTCACCTTTTAAATATCATATTATATTCAACAAAAAATGCATTTCTTTTTAAAATGATCTTTTTTTTATTTTTGTGAAAAAAATAATACATTTAATTTATGAATAATTTAAAAATATTACATTACAAAATGTAAATTATTTTTTAAATAAATATATAACAATTTACATATGGGGAAATTTTGGGATTTTTGGGAAAAATATATTCTTTAGTGAATATTAAAGATATATATTGTTTTGAAAAACTTTTATATATTAATAATTAATTAAATAATATATAATTTAAATTATTTATTTATTTATTTAAAAGGATAATATATATAATTTAGTATCATAGAAATCAATTAGTTATATTTTTTTCAATGTATACCATATATTAGTATATGTTTATTCTTAAGTTTAAAAATTCATTTTTCAAGATTCTATTTTAATGTGAATAAAGATTTCACATTTAAATTAATAAAAACCCATAAAAATGATTGAATTAAATTAAATTTACAGATTATAAATATACTCTTATGAATTATAAATAACATTATAAATATTACTCATTATAGAGTTAATTTAAATTATATTTTTCCATAAAAAATGATTTTTTTGATATCATCTTTTTGGTCATTCTTGCGTGATTTATTTTAAATTAGATTATGCCACATATGTTGATATTTAAAAAATAATACCATATTTTTTATATCCATAATGTAAATAATATATAATGTTTTACATGGTTTTTCTCGTAATTAATTATTTAAATATTATAAAAACTTATTACCATGGTAAAAAAAATAAATTTTCAATAGGGAGTAACCTTAGTGGTAAAAGAGATACCATGTTTAAAAACTATTTATTCTTAATGGTGAAGGATTGTCTTGGACATATGACTCTTAAATTCTATGTTTTTAAATTATATTGTGGTAGTTGTATTGATATTGAATTCCCATTACTGAATAATTTTGGATATTAACAAAAATATCATTTCTATTCAATTTTAAAATGAAAAACCCTATGTATGTGCCACCCATAAGGATAACACAATCTATTGATTTTATATAACATTATACATTTTTAATATCCCTAGATCTTTTAGGTTATGAGTTTTATATAATTTGGACTAACTCATATATGGTAGTACCATAAATTTCACGTGGAAATATATATTCAGTGCCCATTTTTTCTATAAAACAATATTTATGAAAAACATGGTTTATCTTCAGGAAAATAAATCAATAATTCCCCATAATATCATTTATGTAACTAATTTTACATTAACCCCATTAAAAAAATAAAAACATTGTATAGTCTCAAAATCATTATAAGGGATATAAAATAAAAGAAACCACTCTTTCAATTAAAACCAATAAAATCATTAAAAAAATATCACCATGAAAAATGATTCGTATTTTTAAAAAATAATCAACATAAATTTTAAAAATAAATCAATTTTCAAGAAAACACTTTAGTTTGAATGTAAAATAAGAGAATAGAAATTGGGAAATCATATTCTACATCACTCTTACAAATGGAGTGAGCGACATGGTAAAACGGTTACTCCGGAGTACACAATGCATTAGAGGTTATAATTTAGACACTCTTCCTTAGCCTATCATGGAACCCCCCATCATTGGATTTTAATATATCCACATTTCCTTAGTTTATCGTGGACCCACCCATATTTGTTTTCTAATGGAACCAGTAGCCATCATCGGTTTTTTACAAGAACTATAATTTCATAAAAAACCATTAATCATTTCATCATAAAATACAATATTATAAAAATAGACACTCTAATTTGTAATCACCCATTTTTTTTGAAAATACACATGTAAAATAAATAAAATTCATTAAAGAAAACATATAAACATTTAATGTAAGAAAAAAATTTAAATTCACATGAAATTATGAATTTTTTTTAATTCTATATATGTAAAAAATATTAATTTTGAAAAGTCAATAGAAAGTGATGTTTTATTAAAATAAATTCCTCAATAAGTATAATATAATTGAAGTTAGAGTTAATCTATTAAATAAGTATTGTGTATAGAATGTAAATATTTATAAATAAGTGTGATTAAAACATAATAAGAAAATAATTTCACACAAAATATTATAATTAAATTATCAATGCAGTTGAATATTTTACCATACAATGTAGATTGGGTAATGAATTACCACGAGCGTTATAATTAGTTGGTCCGTATGCTCTATAAAATAGTAGTTATAAAATGAAACAATTTATTAAAAGAATAATATTTTATTCTTGAATTTATTTATCAAATATAATTATATACATCACAAAAAATAAATAATTGATGAATGGGGAATATAGCTCACAAATGTAAAAGTGAGTCTTGAAACACTAACCTCATATATCCCATTAGTATTGTGTACTTTTATCTATTATTTAAAGGTTTATAGAATGTTATAAACTCATTAAATAACTATATTCAAATTTACAATACCAATTTTTTTACTATTACAAAATCATAAAACATATTCATTAGTAATATTCCAATATATTAATTGTTTAAGGATTATATGTTTCATGGTTACATGGTTGGTTCACTTGTGCATAATTACATACGATATTGTCTAGTTGAAATAAAACTCTATTTGAAATTAAATGTTAATAAATAAAATAATTTTTTTTAAATTGTCCAATATATCATTTATATTTCTTAAATGAATATTATTATTTGATAAAACATTAGTGATAAAGGTTATGTTTTTTCGGAATTTTGTTGTGAAAATCGTGAACTAGTTTCTGTTAATTTATTATTTTGTGTATATATTTGTTTCATAACATGAAATAAATATAATATTTGAAAATAATAATACTTTCATTACTTCCCTTTAATGGGTAATGTGAATGAAAATAAATCATCATTTCGGGAGGATGTCTTCCACCATTATTTGGAAACTGGTTTCATTTGTTTAAATATTTGAAGATTAAAAAAAGTGACTGATATAATATATTCGATAAAAAAATAAAATTTCAATATATAAATAGTAAGGTATTTATTATTCCCCAAGGTATTAATGTGTCGTGTAGAAGGTTTAAAATGAAATTAAATTAAACGATAAGGTTTTATAAATACATCTCTTGTGTATCCCCTCCTTGATGAACCACTTAATGTCCTTGGAACTGGCCATTGGGTGATACCTTCCGAATTGTGACATTATTAGAATAAAGAGGAGTGTTTTTGGAAGTTAATTTATGACCTTCAAGGCATGTGAGGAGAAGTGGGGTGGTGAGAAGTGGTATTTATACATGAGGAGGGGTAGATTTATGTGATTTAATAATTATTATTTTATATTTAAAGCCAACCTCATCTGGGTGGAATTAATTCATAAGAATTATATTTATAATTAATGTTTCAATGTATTTTTATGTATTATAATGAAATTAAAACTAAATTTAATTTTTTACTTTAATGAATTTTATTTATTTACCTTCCACAATTACGTTGTTCGATTATTCTACCAATACCGCGGTAAATATTTTTTTAACAAAGTAAAATTTTTATACATAAAAATGAAAATTACCCAAATTCATAATTTTTAAATTATTATTAATAATATGTAATAAATTTTACAAAATCCTATTCAAATATTTGTAAAAGTAATTTTTCAAAAAACCCCTGACACCACCAAAACGATGGTTTTCAAGAAGTGTGTTTTTCATGAAAAGAATGATATCATATTACCTATATGAATTATAAATTAATATTTAATTATTTATTATTTATATATATTATTTATCAAATTCCCCATTTTGTATTATTTTATTTTATTTCAATGGTGAATGATTATGTACCTTAAATAAATTTTATAAAATATTCCAATTTCTAAACCCAAAAAACAAATTCTAATATGCAATATAAATTTGATTTAAAAAAAATTAAGTAGGTTAAATTTTGATATATAAAACATATGTTACATTAAATTGATCTCCAAAACTAATGGGACATTTATGTTTTTTACTCAATTGAAATGAAATAAAAAAAATTTATATTTTTTATTTTTTACTGTTAACTAAATACCAATATTTTCGAAAAATCACAAAATTTCCTCCCAAAAAAAACATGATATTATTATTTAGAAATTTAAGATACTTTTAGGTAATTAATTTTTCAAAATTTTCGAAAAATTAATTATAAAACTCAATTATAAAACTTAAGGAAACAAATTGTTTGACGAAAATTCATTTATGAAGAATTAAATTCAATTACTTAAAATTGGAGTGATCATTTACCAAAAAATTATTAATAAACTAGTAATGAGTATGAAAATTATAGATCTCATAATTTATTAATATAATTTATTACAAACCATTTAAATGATATATTATATATTTCAAATTTAAATAACATGATATAGTTGTTTTTTATAGATATTGTGTTTCTTTTATTCTGTTGAACATATTCATTTTTATTGAAATTTTGGGATATGAAATTATCCCGCTTTTATAAATTTTACCAAATCAATTCAAAATTGGGATTAAAAACTAGGCGTTTGACTTTTCAAAATACATTTCCTCAAATCATAAATTATAAAAAATATCATTAAAACATTCAGTTTAAAAGTGAGAATGGAAAGTAAGACGATTATCTAGAAAAATGACTAGGTTTACAGGTATAAAAACAATGTCTGGGAGAATAAAATACAACTCAAATATACTAAGAGAGTGAGATATACAACATCTTCATTGTAAATATAACCATCACAAAATTATTAGTTTGTGATAGGTTAAGAGAAGAATGATTTATTGGCATAAAATGTAAATGAATAAAATTTTTTTGATTCTAAAAAATATTTTCTTGGAGTACAGAAATTATTTTACTACCTAAACTATGTCCATAATGAAATATTATTACATTATAGATATATATTCATAAATTTGATCAATTTATATAACACTCTCATTCTTTTCTAAAAATTATGACTCTTCATTATCATTTACTAATTCCTAATGAATTATATTTAAATCCATGGATATAAAAACTGAATTTATCAATAAAAATTAATCATTTATACATAAATTTAATCATAGATAATTAAATAATTTAATAAACATAATATTCACGAAATTATATCAAACAAAAATTAAAAAAAAACATCAGGACTTGAAGAAAATATTTTTTCAACATATATTTGGTATTTATCTTATTATGATTTGTATCACTCTTCATGTCTCATAGCATAATATAATTTCAAGAATGTAAAAAACATCAAGAAAAACTAATAATTTCTATATATAAGATAAATAAACATAAATAATATATATTTAAAACAATTAATTCACCCTTTATTTGTCGAAAATTTGATAGTATTTTGTTTACATTAATGGTATAATTTTTCAAAAATATAGATTTTCTTAAAAATAAAATTAATTACATAATAACAAATCTTATTTAGATCACATCGTTATCTATATATTTAAATATATCATAGTGAAATAAAAATATTTTCTTTGATATTTTTTTGTAAAAAGGAATATATCAAAGTAACAAGGATATATCATAGGATAGTTGTAGGTCATTCACTCTTGTCACCCTTGTGTTGTGGGTTTGATCTCTATGTATTTTTTATACGTGATGTGTTATCACCCATCCTGTAGGTTTCCCGTATTATAATACTATATTATTATAATCTCTATATAATTAAATAACATAAAAACCATCCTTAAAAATAAAATTAATATATTTGAACTCAATGGATATCATATAACTTTTATTTTTCATCCAAAAAAATAATGAACCCATTTTTATCTCAAATTCAATGAAAAGAAAAAAATCATTAGATACCATTAAACATTTTTAAAATATTTTTGATGACATTTTTAATCAGATAACATGTTTATACCAAAATATTAAGTGTTAAAATTACCATAAAAATTATCAAATAAAAATAATTTTCAATGATATTGACTTTAACTCTAATATAATTCCAAATTTAATAATACAAAACCTACTACAAATTTGTTTAGCAATTCCATGATTCCAATAATATTTATAAAATAAAATGATATAATAATTTTTTAATCAAAAAATATATGCACATCCTTTATTAAATATCGTTCTTAAAAAATTAACCATGATTCATATTAATATTCCTTCATAATTTATTACAAAAATTAGTGATATAAATTACTTCCTTATGATTAAAAAACATCAACAAAAATGATCCGTAATTATGACATAAGAAAATAATTGATACCTAAAATCTAGAATTCAATATTTCTTTGATATTCCCTTTATATTAAATATGCATAATTTAAATTGTTATGTCTATTCTGAAGTTCCATTTTAGATAGATTCCATAATTATGATATTTTAAAATAAAATTTGATAGATATTTTGACTGATAATTTTTTTGATAAACAAATATTTATATTCAAATAAAAAAGTTATTTGTTGGTGAATTAAATACTTATAATTCTATAAAAATAATTTGAACAATATTTTAAAATAATACTGATAATAAAAGCATCCAGAAGGGATAAAAAGGTGTTGACAGATATCATTATGTCTGTCCTAATAAATTATCCTTAATCATTATAAACAACATCCATGACACATGAAATGAATTAAAAAAAAATTAAAAATAAAACTATCCATTAAATGAAAATAAATATAGGAACACAATAATAAATTTACATTAAAAACTATTGTTACTAAATCAATTATCTCTATAAAAACACTCTCAATAAATTTAATTAGTCTTCTATAAATCTATAACATAAAACTAAAAAATGGAACTATATATGACATAGTAATTATAATCATACATAAAATTTTAAATCCATGATGATATCTATAACTGATAAGAAAATTGTATAGGAAGATATAAAAAACTACATTGTTATCAAAACCCTACTTTAATATCAACTATATGAACTTGACAATAATCATTACATATTATATTTATTGAAAACAAAAATTTAAATTATTAAAATTATGTGGATATTATAGGTTTAGAGTCTAAAATAATTAATATATCAAACCAAAAATTAATTGATAAAATTATCTATTTTTTAATCAAATCTCTTTGTATATATTATGGATTATGAAAACATATACACTTATTTTTATTGATTATATCCTATATGAATTAATAGAACATAAAGAATCATTATTATTGATACTATATCCATTGAATAATGATCACATGAATAATATTAATATAGGGTTTTTACAAATCTAATTGACATATGTAGAAGAACTGATAACCTCAACCAGTAGGATCAGACGCTATGAAGCACATTTATCAGATCGTCCAAGGGAGTCAGATTCACCAAGATTTTTCATTTACCATATCAATGTAGATATAAAAAACATAAAAAATAGTGAAACTTCTTATGAGGGATTTTCAAGTCATCATGATCATGGACAAAACCATTTATATCTAACCACCCCATGAAAGTCACACCATTTTTCACCACAGCTTTAGAGAGATTTTTGTATATATATAAAGGGATTTGTAACAATAAAACAAAAAATATGAATTTAAATATTGTTTATTCAAAATAATAATATTCATATCTTCTTCTTATAATTAATTTATAAATGATTTGTGTTTTCAAAAATAAAGAAGACACAATATTTTTAATTATTATTTAATTTCAATTAATACATTTGTTTTGCTGATTTATTGTATTTTTAACTAAAAAATAATTTAGTACAAGTTTTTAAAAAATAATATTTATTAAATATAAATGATCATATAAATATATTTATGTTAGATGTAGTTTTTAGAAGGGTTCAAAATTTCTTATTGTTAAAAAACCCCAAATTTCTCTGTGAATGTATATTTTTAATTTTATTGTAAAAATTAATGAACATAAATATAATTTTTAAAAAAATTAATTTTAGTTTTTAAATCATAACATTGAAATTATCCGAGGGGAATTTTCCAAAATTTTCTGTGAAAGTTGAATTTTCAGAAAAAAAATAAAATAAAATATCAATATTTAGGGTGCTTTAGGATATCATAATGACCAAAAATTTATGTCATAAATACTATGAAGGATATCAATTGAAAAATATATGTTTCCATTCAAAATAGATTTATTTTTCATTTTTTATTGATATGATAATTACTTTATGAAAATTAAAATACCATTAATATATTTTTTGGTTTTAAAATCATTTCTATAAGATTATGACACATATAAAATTTATGAAGGGTATGTTTTTATTACATTCAAACAATAAAATTATAAAATAATTAAAAAAAATCCCCTATAAAAGATTATATAGGAAAATCTAATGGATTTTTGGTTTTATTATATAGACTACATAAACCTATGTTTGAGAAATGATAATGCATTCCTAAGTATTTTCCTCTATAAACCCACACGAGATCCCATTTAATTTCACTCATAATCTTTAAAGAATAGTGTAACTCTTTACAATCCTATATATATTCCTCCAATATTACCAAAAGCCCTCAAGAATATCCTCTCATCCATTTGGAGTCACACTCTAATGGTAAGGGACGCTCACCTTCTCCATATTATCAAAGTTTTATTAATATCATATGCCTTCAATTGAAAATCCCCAATGTTTGGATAAGATGTTACATATCCTTATTGATATAATTTTTTTCTATAATAATTAGAGTACCCTTTCACTCTCATCAATCAATTTTATGATTTTTTATTTTATTCCCAAATGCAGCCAAAATTACACCATGATTTTTTTTCTAAACAACTCTCTATGTAATACTCGTAACCATTTCCTTGAAAATGTATTTACATTTGTAAACATATTATTATTTATCCAGGAATTAAAATTAAGTATTATATAATACAATATCAAAGATGGAAGGTGATGATATATGATTCTATGTTTTAAGATCTATGTGTCACACATAAGCATGATAATGAAATGAATGTTATCGGTTCGCTAAGAATTATATAGAACCTCAATGCATTGGGTAATGTTTAGTCTCATTGGATATCATGTTGGGATAGAGATTAATCATGATATTTTTATGGGATATTTTCCATCACAATGTCTTGGATGATAGCCTTGACCTATGTATATGATAATATGATTTATGTTTCTCCACATTTCCTATATTTCTTTAATTAATATCAAGATATATCTTTCCACATTGTTCATTTTTATGATACTAACTTATATTTTTTTCCAAAAGATATTCCAACTATATATTATTAATTAAATTCTTCATTTTATAAAATGTTTATTCCCTAACTGTACTTTATATCTCACCCCTTTAATATGTATGTCCCTACGCTTTCCCAAGCAGTTTTAATTTAGAGCATGTAAAAGTTGTTTTTAATAAAGATTTTTTATTTGATGGTTTATGTTGTTATACAATGTACATAATTAAAAAAGAAACAATATTTTTTGATCTACCTAATTGTATTATATGTATATTTTTTGTAATAAATTTTGAAATAAAGTTTAATAATGATTTGAGTTGTAATAGTTGGAATCAAAGAAAATATTTAGTTATTTTTGGTATTAGGATTAGAAAACTCGAGTGAATGGCTCTATAATAAGGTTATGTTAAAGAAAATATCCCTATAGTTTGGTAATTTTAGATTTTTTGTTTTATCTCGAAAATATATACACGTGTGGATTCTATAGGTGGATTTGGCTCCAGTACATATTTTCATATGGGTAAAACCCTAAAACACCACATTTTACTAGACTCTGTCGGGGATAGATACATGAGACATTCCATAATACCCACATGGTTTGACAATCCTAGGGGACAATATTTGTTAAATTCACATTCTCCATAGAAGTAATTATTAAGTGAACTCAAAATGACCATAAGAGTCTACATTAGAATATAAATCATTGATAACATAGATTGAAACCATTAAATTTATAAGTTAATAAAATACAAATAATTTATAAGTTATCTCTTTAATTTATTTGGATTCATATCTATAATATTTTTTGTAACAAAATAATCGACCTTAATTTCCCCTTTATTCTATAAAAGGGATATAAATATGATAAATCAACTAAAAAATAAATACAATGGAAAATGTGATTACTTCCTCAAACAGATGCCCATACTGATGGGAGAAGGAATAAAAAAATTATGATTATAATCTCCCAGCTGACTATGATTCTGAATAGAATCCCAGATAAAAATGAGAATCCAAATACACCAATGAAATATTATGTTACAATTGAGAGAATTATTTATAAATGTCTCACAACATTCTAGGGAATAATGGATCAACTCTATTGAGTTGATATTCTTTACTATTCAATATTCTGATCAGGAGAAGGTTATACTACTAGTTTATAAAATGGTTGGGGAAAATTATCAGTGGTGTAGAGTGACCAAAAATTTGATTCTTGTGTGTGTGATTAAAGTGATGGTCTGAAACATATACCTAATATTATTTTTTGATACAATTTTTCCTCGCACTCTCTGATAGAAAATGGAATTGGGCTTCTCTTCCCTAAAAAAGTAATAGGAATCTATCAGGATGTCCATGAAAAAAATCACTAGGTAGTTAATACATAAATATAAATTTATCTTCACCCTAAAATTAAGGATGATTAATTTATTACTGGGATAAAATATAATCTACATAAATCCATGGTGATCTAAGTCTTTGACTGCTCTGATTAAGTTTTTTAATATTCCCAAAAATTTGAAAAGGATATCTGAGAATCTCAGGGGTATAATGGGGATAATAATACAAATTTTGAGATTAATTTTAGTGGTTTTATGGATAAATATAATTGTTCTAGAAATTTTCAACATCTCACTTGTATGTATTTTTAAAAGAATCATTGTGAAAATTTTCTAAAGGAGATAAATAAATTCATTAGGTGTGGGACAGAATGGAAGCTAACTAATGATTGCTGAAGTGATATCCCAATTAAATATATGGAGTAATGGAATAATTCAGTCAATCCTAATCGAATTCTTCATTTATTTAACTATAAGTAACCAATGAACTATATAAACCAATTCACCAATACAAGTGTTTTTAAAGACAACCATCAATCTACAATTTATCAAGGGTGATCTTTTTTCGATCAAAACCGCCAATGTGTATCGAAACAATTAAGTGGTGATAATAGAGACCATAATTTTTTATATTTTTCTACACATTACTTCATATCATTATAGTTTAGTAGAAACATTCAAACTCAAAAACAAATCATGGAACTAGTTTTATTGATGAAAATTTGAGATGTGGCCATTACTACATCCAATGTATATAACTCCTCATGTATCATAAATTCTGGGATAAACCACCCAGAAAATATTTTTACCCTACCTTTCATGGAATTTGGTAAATTTATTTGAATGGATTACCTTTGGTTACATATAGTTAAAATTAATTTCCACATGAAGGAATTCACTCTATCATAAAAGGACCACTGATTCTGTTCAATTGATAAGAGATGGAGGAATATCATTTACAATGAACTTCTCATGCTTGGATATGAAATTCCTATGATAAATAAAATCTAGATCAAATGATTAATTATAATGAAAAGATCACCCTTTAATACAAGTTCATTGTGAGGTAATTCAAATAGATGTCTCCCAATGATTTTTTCGGTGCTCCTCTTATTCAATAGTTTGAATATTCAATAGATATTATTCTTGTGGTTTTGCCGTTATCTATGACTCATTATATAATGGAGGACATCGTGAAAAAAATAATTGACAATATAGATAAAGGGTTTATACATCCATGGGCTTCACCATTGGGATCACATGTACTATTCTTTAAGACGATGGTTGGGTCAAAGAACCTTTTCATTGATTATCATGATCATAGAAATATTATGATAATGAAAAGGTATCCATTGACACAGATTGATGACTTGTTCGATCATCTATGTGAATCACAATATATATCCACGGTGGATATATGGCCAGGATATTAACTTGTTATGGTGAAGAAGGGGGACATCCCTAATTCTATTTTTCGTACAATGTATGGGTACTATGAGTTCATAGCAATGCTTTTTCAGACTCAGTAATTCCCCTGAATTTTTTTAGACCTTATGAATATAGAATTTTGAGAACACTTTGTCGAATTTGTGGTAGTTACTATGAATAAAATTCTAATATACTTCAAAATCAAGGAGGATCATATGGAACATCTGAGCACTGTGATAAAAACCTTACAAAATTAGAATATTTATTCTGTATTTAATAATAGTGAATTATCATTGGATGAAGTATCCGTCATGGGGAATAACAACACATGAAATGCATAACTATAGTCCCTTCAAAAACATAAGCATTTTATGGATGGTTGAGTCCATCATCTGTGATACATATCTATCGATTCCTAGGAATATCTAAGTAATATCATCAATCTATTAAAACTTTCTCATGATTTTTAAACCATATAGCGAGGATATGTTAGATGGGAGTTATGTTTTTCGTTGAATAACGAATGTGAAGAGAGCTTTATAGAGTTGAAAAGGAGGATAATCACAGCACTAGTACTTACACCACCAATAAGTGGAGAAAGTTTTTTGGTATTCAATGATGCCTGGTATAAGGACATGGGATGTTTGTTAATGAAGAATGAAAATGGGATAGCTTATGATTCAAGGTAGTTGAATGTTAACAAATAGAACTACCCAACACATGATCATTTTTTGACGTAATGATATTCACATTAAAAATATGGTGGAATTACTAACTTGGGTATAACAGTCAAATATATATGGATTACAAAATCTTCAAGTATATATTCACAAAGAAGAGACAAATATGAACCAATAAATCTAGAATGAGATGATAAAGGAATGGTAATTATCAACTCACTTCCATCCAATGAATGTGAATAATGTTATAAACACTCTTTTTAGAAAGAATCAAAAAACTTCATCATTGATGAAAATTGAGATGAATCTAATATTATTTGATTTAAAAAGTATTAACATGTGAATAATAATGGAAGTAACATCATCAATAATTTTAAAAATTATTTCTCGTATGTCCCTTCTTCTAAAGATATAATATACTCATATAGATGTCATGAGAATTGAGATGAAAGTGGATACTATATGAAAATGGAAATATATAGAGTTTAGAGTTAATAATGAAGTGTTTTTAATATTTGGGTTAAGGATATGTCTAACATCAAATCCATTTTTAAATAAGGATCCAATGGATGATGTACATAGTTAGACATTCTCTATCCATCTGGGAAGCACCATAATGTATATAGATCATATAAAGTAATACTAGTAATAAAATATGAGGAATGATATTTATAGAACGTACATCAATATGTATTTTATACCAGAATGTGAATTCATAATTGAATTAATCTTAGGGAATGATGCAAAAATTACCCATACATACATGAAAGTTAGAAAACACTAATATAGACATTGTTACAGGTATTCTGAATACATCAAGATTATGTAATAATATCTAGGCTGTGGTGGATCAAATTACAATTCATGTACACTTCATTATGACTCGAAATGACTTATCATGTGATCAACTTGCAAGGATATATATTAGGGAAGTGGTGAGGTAGCATAGAGAACCACTATCGATCATATCTGATCAAGATACCATATTTACCAATATGATACTAATGATTATCCTAAATAATATAAATATTATGTTGAACATAATAATGGATTATCTCCTTCAAAATAATGTCCAATATGAGTATACTATCTATACACTCGAGGATATATTGACTGTATACTCGATTGACAATAAATGTGTATGGGAAAAACATATTCCCCTAGAAGATTTATTATTAAATAATTGTTTCCAATCATGTATCCAGAGGGCTCACAATGAAACCCTTTTATGGGATGATTTAAAAAACACGTACAAGGGAGGAAAAAATTGGGGAATAAAAACCCCTAGGTCCTGAAATATTTAAAAAATGGTGGAAATTGTTTAGACCATTCAGTAACACGACAAGGATTCATAGAGTTGAAAGTTATCTATGATGAAAATTATTGATGAAACCGAGATTCTGACATTAGAGACATGATATAACTATGCTTATATCCAGGGAATAATATTATTAGATTTTGTATGAATAGAATTATTATTCCATGATTCATCGGCCCCATTGATATCATTGATTTCATTGGAATAGTGTCCTATTGACTAGTACACCTATAAATCCGAACTCAAGATTGTGGTGTATTCAATGTATCAATAATGATGAATTACACACCATACAGTTCCAATATACTTGATATATTGGTAGTACCATTGGAGAATGACCATTCTAATGAAATGTAACTGGTGATAATATTAAATCATAGAGATAACTTATATAAAAAATGAAAATTCAACTAGTCAAAGAATTGTTGAGAAAACACAAGTATGAAATAGTGTTGTGGGATATAGATGATGTGATGAAACAAAATAACCACCGTCTTTTTTAGTGATGGAAATGAAAATTTCATGTTTTTAATTTATGAAGGGAGGAAGAATATAATGACCTGAAATTTTATAAATAAAATATTCCATTAATATTTGGTCAAATGTTTTGATATATATTACTGATATAGAAAAAAATTAATTTATTTGTATTTATTATGTCCCCATTTATTTAAAGGAAAATAAAGCAACATTACCACTAATAATATAGTTGTTGAACTATTTTCACTTGATTACTAAAAATGTAGGTTTTTAACAAATCCATCTGACATAGACAAAGGAAGTGATGTCCTTAACTAGTAGGATCACACCTTATAAATACCACTTATTGGATATTCTAATTGGGAGTATAATGACTAGGATTTTTTCTTCATCAATCCTAAGTTGAGATCCAATAAGATAATCATTACAAAAACCTCACATGGTTTCTGTTCAATATCAACGACACCATAACCCAACCCATGAATGCCTAACCACCCGATGAAATTATTACCGTTGTGAACCTTAACCTCAGAGATTTTGATGGTGTATTATTTGGATATGTATCATGATGATAATAATATAAATATAAATATTACATTTTAAATATAATAATTGTCTAATTCTATTCTTATCATTACATTGTAAAGAACATTAATTTCTATACAGTATGTCCCAAATTGAATTTTGAATAAGTGTTCAATTTAAATTAAAACATATTTTTTGACAGATTAAGGTATTTTTTAAATTAATAATATCATAATAAAATATTATTAATAAATAATTATTATTAAATATAAATTATCATATTTTTTTTAATTCTACTATAATTTATATAATGGTTCAAAAATAATATTTTAAAAAAACATAAAATTTCTCATTAAATTTATATTCATATTAATAAAATCGAATGTCTATATATAATAAAAAATATTTTTAGAAAATGCTTGTTATTTTTATAATTATAACATAAAAATTATCTAACATTGTGTTTTTCATAATTTTCCACGACAATCAAATTATTGGGTAGAAATTTAATATATAATAAATTTTCTATATCTATTATAATTTCATAATTCCCCAAATGTGGTTTAATAAATAATATAAAGTTAATACAAGACCAAATATATTTTTCCCTTTAAAATAGTGTGATTTTATTTTTAAATTTATAATTAAATAAAACCTCTATGAATACTCCAGATCCAATAATATATTTTATAGTTTTAAAATCATTTTTTTAAGAATATGATTAAAATCCACTTAAACAAGGTTGTTATATTATAAATTTAGGCCTTTTTCTTTTTAAAATAAATAAAGACTCACCCCTTTATAAGTAACAAGGTTAAAATCCCTTGGAATTGTTATTGATTTTGGTTATATAATTATGTACTGTACAAAACCTATGTTTGGGAAATGATAATGAATTATCCACTTTTTTATTATATAAAACCACTCTTTATCTTATTTACCTTCACCTAAAATAATTGGAAAACTTCCTTAATCTACCCTATTCTCTATAGAGTCCTCTCATTGTTCCACCATGCTCTTATGAAGCTCCTCCCAACCATTTGGAATCCCACTCTCAGGTAAGGGGTCCTCACCTTCTCCCCATTATTCATGATTCTTTATTGTCTTATGCCATAAAATTTGGATTTTTAATGTGGGGATATGTTTTTACATGTACCTATTGGGGTCCATTTTCTATCTAAATAATTCCACCATTATTTTACATACTAAAAACATTTTATTAATTACCTAAAACCATTTAATTTCAAGGTTTTTGTTTAATTAACTTATACTTATTGAATGGGTACATACATGTAATTTTTCCACACTAAATTATCATGGATTAAAATTTGATAATAAATGATTGTATTTTTTATGATTAATGTTGCATAATTATGCTCCATAATTAAATTAATGTGACTAGTGTTCCCATAGTTATATAGTACTCCAACACATTACTTAATGTTTACTCTCTTGAGACGTCATATTGGGCATGGAGTAACCATAAATCCATTATGGTACCTTTTCAATCAAGATATATTATATGATATACTTCATTTATATTTATTATGTAGTTTTTCAACTTGTTTCCACATTACCCATGTTTCTTTACTAATTAAAATGATATATCATGCCTCATTGTTCATGTTTATGATTCTTACATCTTTAATACCCCACTGATATTACTATTTTATATCATATATTAATTTTATCATGTTATACAATTTCTATTCACTTATATGTATTTTTATATCACCACATTCGTATGTTTTTTCATAGGTTAACCAATGTAGTTTGATGTTCATGCATGTTATGGGGTTTGTCAATTAATAATATTTATTTTCAATTTTAAGTTTTTATGTAATGTACTTAATTCCATAATATGATAGAATGGTTGATATTTCGGGTTTTATTATGTGAACATTTATGTAATTAATTATCAAATAATGTGTAATAAATAATTATTTCATTATAATTATAAATAAATCATTCATATAAACCTATACATTACAACTAGAAACTTATATTTTCTAGTCATTTCTTTCATAAAACAATAGTATAAAAAAATGGGGCTTCTTTATAAAAAATATCCAAAATTTTCCCCTTGATCTCATCTATGTACATAATATTAAATAAACACATTGGAAAAAATTTTAAAACATTTTAGGGGAACAAAATATTAGTTTGAGATATAAAATACTTGAAACAACTATTAAAATTAAAACCTATAATAACATCTTTATGAAAACATATATATTATCCCTAAAAAAGATCATATTTGTTAATAATATAATTATATTATTTTTTTTATAATCATTATGATTTTATGAAAAATAATTTGAATGAATATAAAATAAAATTAGATAACTTTTCACATCATTTTAAATATTAGTCTTATAAAAGTTATGGAAAAAATAGTTAAACAACAACTCTTAGGTACCCAATCCTTATGTGGTTTTAATGTAACTGCCCAACCTCAATTTATCATGGAACCCACAATAATTGGTTAATAATGTCAACAAAAATCCATGGTTTATCATATATCCACCCATTATTTGTTTCTAAAATAACCCCTATTATTATAAAAAATTAAATTGAACCACAATATCAAAATAAATCATGCAATCTTGCATAAAAAAATACCCTTAGTTGAAAAGTAATATTCTATTTTGAAATAAATCATTTTTGAAATTTTTTTATTGTAAAATGATTATAATTTTATATAGATATAACCATAAAAAAACTAAATTAAACATAAAAATATTAATTATTAATTAAATAGTGAAATTCCATTCATTCTAGATATATAAAAATAATATTTTGTTAAAGAAACATTAAAAAATTAATTTTTAACGAAATCTCTTAACAAATATCATTTAATAAATTGAGTGTGAATAAAAAGAATCAATTTTGTCTATCCACTATAAATCCTCATAAAAAATTATAAATACTACATAATTAAATGAAATTAATTTCATTGATAATCTTAGAAATATATTATAAATGATTTTATTTTTAACCCAGTGAATGACATGTTTGTTAAAAATTAATTTACACATTATGATAAATAAACCCATGCAACCCAAAAACATAATAATAATTAAATGAAACATTTAATAACATGAATCCCTTTAGATTCATGATTTGATATATCAAAAATAAAAAATTACACCACACAAAATAAATATGTCATGAAAAAAGAACATAAATCGTTGAACTAAGAGTGTGATTAGAAACCATTAAATCAAACATCCCTTTAATTCCGTGGGATTTACTCTCTTGTATAATTTTTTAAACAATGTTCTTAATTTATTACACAAATATATTAAAATTTATAATATCATATATGATTATTTTATTATATCTTATTACATTTTCTTTAATACTTTTTCATTATTTTTAATTTTTTGCGAGCATTTTTTTCATGGATTCATGGTCGGTTAACCTATGTATAATTATGGATGATCTTATAAAATTGAAATCAAAATCATGAAATAAAATTAAAAGGTATTAATTAAATTACATATATATTAATGGTCACATATATCATTTTAAATTCTTATGTGATGATAATTATTTTAATAAAACATTAATGATAAATGTTTAGTTTGTTGGAGTGATTTTTTAAAACATTACTAACTAGTTTCATTTTATTTAATATAATGTGTATATATTAGTTTTATTAATGTAAATTAGTTATAATGTCTCTATTAGAATCTAATTGTACTTGAATAACATTTTTATGACCATTATTGATGTTTGTAATGGAAAATGAGAAAAAGTATTCAAGGAGACGAATAACCTATATAATTTAGAAAATGGGTTTGTTTCATTAAATAAGAGTATATAACAAAAGTATATGATATTAGATATTTTAGTGGAAAAATAAAGCTAATTTATATATAGGTTAATATATTTTTTATTCTTTTAATGTATGAAATATGTGTAGATAAGTTATATAAATGAATTTATGTAATAGAACTGGTTTGAGAAATTTTCCTCTTGAATATCACCTCCATTAAAGAAAAATGATTGTCATTGGAATTGGTTATTCTGTAATGCCTCGATTTTTCAATGAGGTGTATTTCCTTTTAATATTGGTCTAATTAATTATTTTGGGAATAATTTGGATTTTAAATGATATAACTGGACTTTTGGGAGTGTCAAAGGCTTGTTTAGAGCCCAAAGCCTCTTATTTTTGAAATGAAAAATGGGTTTCGTAGATATTATAAGCCATGTGATGCAGTCTGCATGGTTTGTGTAGTATCTTCGGTAATGAAGGAATTTATATTGTTGTATTTTATTAAAATTTATTAATTATATAGTGTTTTTCCTTAAAAATTTATGATTCATCCTATAGAGTACTCAATACACATCAATTAGTATCTCTGAAATGTTGCACTCCATGCAAGACTCACTAATTCTAAACAAAAATATTCTATTAATAATATTATGTAATATAGAATTAATATCCTAGAAATTTTATATGAAGGAATTAATATTAAAAACTATATTTTTTTACATGTTTTTCAAAAATCTTAACGCATTCATCTAATAAATTTCATACGAAAAAGATAAGAATAAATTTAGTTTAATACTTACAAATGATATTTTTCTAAAAATAAGTTTTACCACCTTTTAAGAGAAAATACTATTTAAAATATTGTTTATAAACAACTTATAATTTTTAATTTAAAAAAATATATTTTTGAATTATATATATCAAAATTTATATTGTATTAATTTTTGGTTTTGTAAGAGGACATTCATATTTTAATGAATAGTGAATAAAACTGAAATTTAGTTCAAAACTATATTTTCATCAAATTTATTTAAATAATTAAACTAATTTTTTTTGCTTAAAGAATATTTAGATCAATAAATTATCATTAAAACAAATTTATTTCAATGTACATATTTTTTATTGAATTTATATATTCAAACATACCAAACCTTTAAACATTTTTTTCTAAACCTGCCTTTGTAATCTAGTCTACGAGATTGATTTGAAAATAATTTCCTCCATGTAATGTTTTTTGGAATTTTTGAATATTTATTCCATATTATGAATCATAATAATTTATATATTTATAATATTTTGAAATTATTTTTTTTTTGCAAAATGATTATTGAATGTAATTAAAATTAATTTGAGTGAATAATGTAAAATTATGTTTACTTATTAGATAAAAATTTATCTCCAGACCCTATATGACATAAAAACATGTCCAACACACATTGGATAGACTTTACTCAACCATAAAAACTATTTTATTGAATTGGTGAAACTATTGGATTCACAATATGTATTAGAGACATCTCAATAGTGTTTATCTTTTTATGTTTACAATAATGCTACTCCCCCTCCACTATAAAAATGAACTCATCCTTCTAATATATTAACAACAATTATCAACATTGGATCATAAAAAATACCCCAGAAAATCTCCCAACATCCCACCACTCACCCAAGAGGCGTCACCTTTTGAATAACTCCAACATAGAAGTCCTTTGGGGTAATCCAAAATGATTTCCCTGAAAAAGAGGTAATATTCGTCAATATATATTAATGTTTTATTTCATTCTACAATACCATAATTTATTATTGATACATTATTATATGATAACATAAGTATCATAAAGATACTAATATTGTATCATGTAATGGTTTTGACCTATAACTATATACACTATCATTAAATGGGTAACAAAATTACAGTTCATGTACGACAATCTTGCACCTCACATAACATTGTCAATTGTTTTTTCATCACCAGCTATCATGAATGGGGATTATAATGGAAACAATGTTTTTATTGAATAATAATTAGATATTTATGATTAATTTATATCTATGTAATTTTTATACACATATACCATCATTCATTAATTTTTTTAAATATGATAACATCATTTTTAGATATGTGGACTACCACATCTTAAAATTGATGTAGTACATAGACACATTACATCGAATGTATTAAGGATTTTTTAAATTAAAAATATATGAAGTATAAAAAATATATATTATACTAATAGAATAATTTAATATCATGAATCATCCTAGTGGGCCTCCTGAAATGACTCCCCATGATCGGCTCCAATAGCCCATGGGCTTCTGACTAAAACCATGTAGGAATTTCACTAACTTGGGAGGCATATCCTAGGTACCTGTACAAACACACACATCCCCAATCTCCAAAAAAAAATTAACTGTAAAATCCACTAAGAACAAAATTCATTTATGCCACTATATCATAACTAGAGTGTGAAAGGAATGTAATGTGTAGTTATGTATACCAAGAAAGAATACATGCCCACCAAAAAAAGAAATATGTACCCACAAGTCCAACCTTTAGGAATTGGTATTTAGAACTAGGAACTACTCAACCTACATGATCTCAAAAAGCACTATATGGTCCTAGTTTTCCTAGGACTCTAAAAAAATGTTTCTTCTTAACATAAGACATGACACATGCTGTCAAATCTCATTCCTAGGTGAGTATAACAATACTCAGTAGGACCCCCCCCCCAAACCACAAAGAAATACAAAAAAATGTAATGTCTTTTTTAAAATGTATATGTGTACAACACATATAGAATGAATACATAGGTATACTAAATAAATTATATTCATTCTAGAGGTGAGATAAAGCTAGAACATACTTTCACTAGGGATTTAGATCAAATATTCCTCAAATCACACATATGGTAGAACATACTATATATTATAATAGCACTGAAGATCTCCGTATGAGAACTATTATTCGTCAAGATCCATCATGAGAGAGATATTTTCTTAGATATTAATTGAGAGATATGATACATAGATGAGGATCACATCCAGGTCCTTGGGGAGAATCCCACAACTCTATCTAGATTATCCGAGAAAGTAGAAGACCAAATTCCATTGATGTTGGTATCATAAATATGAAAGACTCTCCCTAGGTAATGATGATGTAATTGAGGATCCTGCTTCAGGCCACTCAGTTGATTCTAAAAACACTACATTGGAAGTTCTACTAAATGGATTTTACTCCTCTGAGTAAGAAATGATATGCTGAAACATTCCAGAATACGATGAAGGGCCCAAACACTAACCAAACATGTCCAAGATATGGTGGATATGAGAATCAAGCCGCATAGAAAGGGGTCATGGTGCGTAACATGGTAATTCTCCATGACCCTTAACCTCAAGTACTGCTTGTGTTCAATAGCTTGTATCATTCCAACTGTGTCATGTAGATTATGTGTACATGACATGTAGAAGGATTCACACAACATATCCTTACATCTGGAGTCCACTCATATACATTGTACATGTGGAAGTAGACAATATTATCCCTGGTGTCTCTGCCTGTGTATCAGTTCTTGGTGTAGTCCATGTACATGGTCCAGGACAAGTCGTATGGTGGGGTACACGTCGTGTAGGAAACCCATGTTCTCCACCCCGTGTCCATGTGTCTCCCGAGATAAATCTCAATTATATCGTAAGGAACTACATAATGAGTGATAGGGTCACACACCATGTGAGTTTTAGTAATCACCTGAAAACCTAGTTACTGCTTAATGGATTCCACATTCTATGTATCATAAATTTACAAGCCTTGTTCATTGTTATTCTCAAGTAACTCACCTTTTTCCACCCGCACGTCGCCGATCATCCATGCATCATTATAGTGATCTGTTCACCTAAAAAATAATGAACTAATGTCTTCCAATCACCCTATCATAGAATTGAGGTGTTTTAGGCCTTCAATCATCAAGCAAAACAATATTAAATCTATCTGATGAAAACTGCCCGAAGAAAGATATCTACCAAATCAATCTGCTTCATCGGTTGTCATCATCGTCTCACCTTAGCAAGGTCATCCTAGTTTTGGATCTTCTTTTTCATATCAGCACAAAATGAAATGGAGGTGCAATGATCATTCATTCGTAAACCCATAATGAATGAATAAAACCCATTGAAAAAGCGGGAGATAATTTCACATGGAACAAAATCGGGGAACAAACCTCGACCATTTTTAATTATTCACTTATATGTTCCAATAATAATGAAAAACTATCAACTAAAAATAATAATCAACCCCATAAAAACATAAATTTGATACTCATCCCTCACGAATGATCAAACTATGGATTAACTAGTTCATTAGTTAGTCCATGTTAGTCGTTGAATCTATGAATGGGTGAAATAGTATTAAATAACACGTGATACCTATGAATTGGATAATTCACTATTTACGAAAGATTACCATTGGAAAATACCTTCCAGAAAATCATCAATCCTGTTATCAATTGTTACCACCAAGGGAGTTATATAGGGTTTCACTATAGAGCCTCTAGAAAATTTCTAGGGTTCGGAACCTAATCATAGATCCCAAAAAAGGATTTATTATAAACAAAAATCATCATTGTTCCATTGACTCGATAAAACAATAAAATAAATGAATAATTTTTTATTTTATTTATTTAAAATTCCTCAATCTAATTTTGTAATGTCCCGGATCTAGGTTCCACACTACGATTGCCCCGAACCGGGTTGGTCACATGACCTCAAGCACGTTTCCCCAAACACAAGAGGCTAATGGCTTGCAGTGAGGGACTAAGGATGATAGTGGGGAAACTATGACCACATTTGTCAATATGTATCATAGCGGAAAAATATATAAACATACTAGAAGCAGAAGAAGTAAAAAATACAAAGCTGAAATGGAAAATAGTATTGTAGTAATGTAATGACCTAAAATCTTATATATGATGATGCAATATGTCTCTAATTTCTATGAAAGCATCAAAAACAGAGTACACTACAATCTAAAATAATAGAATATAAGGTAAAAGTACAACAATGCAAAAATAAACAGTGCATTAGGAACTCAGCAGCATCATAAGCCAATGCTCGGTCCCATGCTCTACTACTCCTCTGAAACAATATAGTACCTATATATGAAATCTTTCCCTTAACAACACCTGCAACAATATAATATATTTGTGAACAAGACATGACCCAAACATGGTGTGGGAAATAAATCACAGTAGGTAACCACCAAAGGCCCATGCCCAACTATCAATTAAAAAAGTGCAACAACAGTGTGCAGTAATGAAATGCAGTAAACTAGGAAGTACTCATAAGAAGCTACTCCTACTAGTTACATTACCATTTTATTATTATTTTACAATTAAATATAAATTAATTATATTTTCCTAAGAGCCGGCCTCGACCGACGATCTCCTATACAGTGCCGTGGGAAAAACCATAACAGGCTATCTAACAAGTAAGAAGTAAAAAAATACCAAGCCTGTGCTTTAGCTTGGAAGGTATAACATGAGAAATCACCTCAGTGAATATTTAATTTAAACATTGTCCTCAATGTAAGTACCTTTTCCTTCAGGATAATTAAAATCATGCCCTTAGGATGAACATATTCTTTCCCTCATGCTAAACAGAACCTTGCCCTCATGCTAAACAGAATCCTTTCCTCACCCCTTCCCTCATGGTAAACAGAAACAAAACCATCAGGTGATTTCCCTTAGGAATAAAGAATATTGTTCTCTATCATTTGAGATATTTCCATCAGGAATAGAAGCTACTTCCCTTAGGCATATGAAACGTTTCCCTCAAGCTAAACAAACACTTTCTCTCAGGCATAAGAAATGTTTCCCTCAGGAAAATCAAACCCTTTCCCTTAGGCTAAAAAAACCTTGTCCTCTGGCTAATCAAGTAACCGAGATGATCCCAACACATAAGCAAGCGATTTATATACATTTTCTCACAAGAAAACTCAAATAATTCTATAATCATGGCATACCCTCAGGTATCCAGGCCAAACGGCTAAACAAGAGAAACACACCCATAAGGTGGCCCTGAATCAAGGAAATGATCCCAAACTTGATTTTATGAAAATTAATAAAATTACCTATGAAATTATTGGTATTTAATTAGTCAAGGAATCAAGCATACAACACCCCAAAAATGTTCATGTAGCACAACGGTACACAAAAACAACTTGACAGTTGGAAATAAACACCATACCACCTACCTCGATCTCCACTGATCAATATACATGAACGATGCCTACCGAAACAACCAAGAAAGGCATAGATATAGGATAACCATTCAACCAATAAAACTAAAATAACTTCCCCTTGTAATGAATTGGAATGTGAGGTTCAAGAAGAGTGAACAAATCACCTGCATTGTTCAAACAAGATTGTTGGCGAAGGAATCAGTGTCCCAGTGTGCGGTTGAGAGCTCCTCTATGTACTGACCTTCTCTCTCGCATCTGTCATCATGTTCTAAGCTTCCTCTTTCAAAATAGGAGGCAACAACCTATTTTAAGAAAAAAAATATAACTATATGGAATGTAATCTCAATTACACGGTGTGTAATTTCGATTTTTTCACTATTCCTCTGGCGGCCACTTTCCATCGCCTCAATGTTCGTTAGCCTACTTGGTTACACTATGTGTATTTCGATGTACACCGCGTGTACTGTCGTTCCACTTACAGCTACACCGACCGCCTTACTTTTCACCTTCCGACTGATTACATGGAATGTATATACTATGTACACAGTGTGTAGTCATTTTTTACACCCTTTATCGCTTATTGGCCTACACACCCTGTGTACTCATCCAGAAGGCCTATGTACTTGACATGTGGAAAAGTACACGGTGTGTACCCACAAATTTTGGTATTTTTTCCCATTTTACTTATTTTCTCAAAAATATTAAAGGAAAAAGGAAAAGAAGAAACATGTTCCTCAAGAATAAGAAACAAGTTCTTACAAACATCCCCACTTAAATAAATTCGTCCCTGAATTTCCCTTAAAAGGGTAGTGAAGATAAAGCTAAGAACAACTCTGGAAACTAAGAATGTAAATATGTCTCCCGCTCCCAGGATTCATCCTACACTCATCCATGATTCTATAGCACCCATATGAGAGGAACTGACCGGTCTCAGAGAACCCTCCTGGTCCTATCAACATTAAAAATTGGATGCTCCTCAAGGGATGCATTGACCTGAAGTTTAACCTCCTCGGGCTGAAAAACATTAGACGGGTCTGAATGATAATGGCGCAACTGAGATATGTGGAAGACGTCATGAATGACCTTGTACCTATGTGGTAACTGCATCTGATAGGCAACTAACTCGACTTTCTCCTGAATTTCAAACATCCCCACAAACCTCGGTGAAAGTTTACCCTATCTCTTGATCTGCCTGTGTCTCAAACTTGGTGAAACATGCAAGAAAACCTGATCCCTATGTTTCTGCCAACACAGCCTATGACACGATTAGAAACTACACATCATGTACATATGGTACACGACATGTACTTAAATTTTTTTCATATCTTCCCAAACAGAAGAGTAAACAGCATGTTGTCAAAATTACACAGCGTGTATTCTAGGATTTTCCAAACCGTATGCCTCGGAAACTACTCTGGAGTCAGGAAAACAATTTAACGAACACCAAAGTGCCAAATTCCAATCCATGAAGGCCCATAGTCTCCGTGAACCAAATCTTGGCATCTTATGCGTGTTATAACAAAGTAAAAAAGTCGATGATCCACCAAATTATGGTTGATGAGGGCCCATACTCCTCAAAAACCAAATTTTGGAGTTCATTCACAAAAACATACATAACAATACCGTATCAAATAGAAGGTATTTTATCAGGTAATCTATCAAAATAGTAGGAATTTTCTAGTAAAACATATATCACAACAACATGAAATTTCTAATGCACCTACATGGCATAGAAATTATGCATGGAATGCGATTCTAATATATGCCTAAATGATGCATGAGATGGAATACCCTCATCCCATTTGGTTGCAACTAAATAGAACCCAGGTATACAAATATATAAATCACACCACAAGTGCGTCACCCAATGGGGAAAATCAAATCAACTGAAATAATCAAAAATAGAAAATCACAATTTAATTCGATGAAATCCAGGAATTACATGTATGAGGGGTAGCTACTCCCGGGCACTGTTATTATAGAACCCCTTAACAATAGATCTATTTCATTCATCGCCAAATAATAAAATAAATCAGAGAAATGAAAAGTCTTCTGATACCACTTTGTATCATCACGAATCCTAGTGCCACACAATGGGTGCCCCGAACTCAGATGGTCACATGACCTCAAGAATGTTTCCCCAAAATAAAGAGGCTACTGACTAGAAATTAGGGCCTAGGTCTGATTGTGGGGAAACTGTGCCCTCATCTGTCAAAGTGTAGCACATCATAACAAAATATAAACATACCAGAATTAGATGTAGTAAACAATACCAAACTGAAATGGACAACAGTACTAAAGTAATGAAATGACCAATATTCATATATATGATGATGAAATATGTCCATATTGTCTATGAAAGTAGCCAAAATAGGATACACTTCAATCTGAAACAATAAAGTACAAGATACAGGTACAGTGATTCAAAACAAAATACTGCAGCAGGAACTCAGCAGCATCGCAAGCCTCACCTCGGTCCCATGCTCTCTTACTCCTCTACAACAATCAAGTACCTGTACATGGACTCCTTCCCTTATCAACACCTGTAGAAATATAATCTGTTTGGGCCCAAGACATGACCCAAATAAGGTGTGAGAAATAAATCCCTTTATGAAACAACCAAAGGCCTACACCCAACTGTTAGTGAAAAGTGCAACAACAGTGTATAGTAATGAAATGCATTAAAATAGGAAGTACTCAAAAGCATCTACTCCTACTAGTTCTATTACAATTTAATTATTATCTAAAAATTCAATATAATTTAATTTTATGTTCCCAAGACCTGGCCTCGACCGATGATCTCCTATACAGTGTCGTAACAAAAACCTAAATAGGCTACCTATAAAGTAGGAAGTAAAACAATACCAAGATTGTGCTTTAGCTTGGAATGTATAACATGAGAAATCACCAGAGAGAATTTTTAAAGTAAAAATTGTCCTCAGATAGAAGAAATTTTTACCTTAGGCTAATTAGAATCTTTCCCTTAGGCTGAAAAGAATCTTACAATTAGGCTAAACAGAACCTTGCCCTCAGGATAAATAGAACCATTCCTTCAGGCCATACCCTCAGGCTAAATAGAAACAAAACCCTCAGTTGATTTCACTCAGGCATAACGAATATTTCTCTCTGGAATACGAGATATTTCTCTCTGTAATGGAAGCTACTGCCCCTAGGCATATAAAAAATTTCCCTCATGCTAAACAAACACTTGACCTCAGGTATATGAAACATTTCCCTCAGGCTAATCAAACCCTTTCCCTGAGGCTAAACTGAACCTTTCCCTCAAGCTAAACAAAACCTTTCCCTCGTGCTAATCAAGTATATGGGCTGAGCCCAACACATAATCAAGAAATGTATATATATTTTCTATCTATAAAGCTTTAAGCATGCTATAATCACCGCATACCCTTAGGTATCCCATCCAGATGGCTAAACAAGGGAAACACACCCATATGGTGGCCTTGGATCATGGGAATGATCCCAAACATCAGTTTATACATATTTAGTAAAGTACCTAGGAAATTCTAGTTATTTAATCAGTCAAGGACTCAACCATATGACACCCCAAACATGGGTGTGTAGCACAAAAATGCACAAAAACAACTCAACAGTTAGAAATAAACACCAGAACACCTACCTCTATCTCCACTGATCAATATACGTGAACAACGCCTCCTGAAACAAATGATAACGGCGTAGATCTGGGATAAAATTTCACCCATTAAAACTCAAATAACATCCCCTAGGGAAATAAATTTAAAGAGAGGTTCAAGAAATGTTAACAACTCACTCACATGGTTAAACGAGATAGTTGGTGAAGAAATCATATTCTAGGTGTGCGGTCGAGTGCTCCTCCAAGTTCCGCCCTTCTTTCTCATGTCTCTCATCGACTTATAAGCATCATCTATGGAAAGAGTAGGTTATTTCTTATTTTACGTGAAAAAACATAACTATAAGGCATGTACTCTCAAGTACACGACTTTTACTTTACATATTTTTAATTTATCCTCTGGTGGTCACTTTTCACCGCTTCACTGTTCATCAACCGACATGGTTACATGGCGTGAATTTCAATGTACACGGTGTGTACTGTCATTCCATAGGTGGATAAACCCACCACCTTACTGTTCACATGCCAACTGATTACACGGTGTGTATATACTAAGTACACTGTGTGTAGTCAGTTTTTACACCCTTCATTGCCGACATGCCTACACACCCTGTTTAGTCATCCCATAAGAACAAAGTACGCGACATGTGGAAAAGTACACGGCATGTACCAATAAATTTTTGGATTTTCCCCATTTTCCTAATTTTCTCATAAATATAAATAGAAAAAGGAAAAGAATGAACCCGTACATCATGAATAAGAAACGAGGTTCTTACAAAATTTTCTATCCGAATTGTGTTGGATTATGTTTTCCATCACATAGGTTAAATATGATACTACGAACACAATAGTTCCCCTATATTTATTATCAGATCACTCATTTGGATGTTATTAAATTTTTTACGGAAACAGTTTTTGCACACTAATTAATAATTTAATATTTTTTAAATAATTGATCATTGAAAACTGCGCCTCAGAATCGCACATCATCTACGCACCAGTTCTCAAATTTAATCCATATAATATTTAAAAACATTACACATAAAATATGTTATATTGAATTCTCTCGACTTTGGTGATTTACATCGCAAAAAATCCAAATTAATGGATACAAAAAATTTTGTTGGTATTGAGAATATCTATGTGCCTCCAACTCCAATGTTCTCTACTGGAGATTCTGTTGTTTTCGTCGAACAAACACATATATAATCAATCACACATGAAGGATCCTCTTTTTCCTATCCTCGATCTCCATTGGGTACATAGAAAAATTCAATCCATCATTGTTATCTATGTTGACCTAGATGATGATTTGTGACGGTTCATGCATGTACCTCATTTATTGTGGCATGTGGAAGATATCATTTAAGCATTCTAACTACAGGGGTGTAACTAAGAGGTATGTCACCTCAAAAACTAGACATAGTATTTGAAAAGGATCTATAAACCTAAGGGATAACTTTTTCCCCCATCCAAATATATAAAATCTATGTTGAGGTGTGACTTAGTGGACCTTGTGGTCTGCTTCCTCAAACTACAAAGGCCTGCATAACCTTTCATCATAATAATATAGATAGATCTGTGTAGTATTTATCATCTTTAAGATGATATGAACCTTTTTTATTAGCTCACACCTACTATGGTCCCATATATACTGACTCTCTATGGTTTGTCCAGTAAAGTGGTGACCTATAGGGTCGGCGGTACAAAGCCTCAAATGGAGTCTGATAAATGATGGAAGGGTAGGATTTGGTTTATGTGAACTTCACTATTGGTAGGTGATCTTTCGAACTACGGATGATGTGAAACTAGCATGCCCATTGAATGTACCCCTTAACCAGAATGGTCCACTATATTTGGTTGTACGATTGTGGATGAATTGTCGTTCTCAAGTGTAACTGGTATCCAAATGGCTCTAGAATTTCCTTTAAAAATATAGATATAAAAAGTACATCATGATCTAAATTCATCGTTGATGGAACTCCATGGAGGTGAACTATCTCCTAAATGTGGAGGCATCTCATTATATCTATTGAACTCTGCTATTGGATGGCTAGTAAGTGGGGATACATAGTGAGTCTTTCAATGATCAACCAAACTAAATAATTCTCCCTGAACTTGAATGGTAAACCCATAACAAGAACTAACATGAAAGGTACAGAGGAAAACAAATTTCCATTCTTTTCTTTATTCTTAGTCACTATAAATGACATCGAAGTTCCTGGTACATATTATCCACAACTGGATGTACCGCCAAAGGGGATGTATAAATACCAACATAGGCTCCTACCTCAATGCCACTGGTAGTATTGTGCATTCTATGAAAAATAAGATGTCCTACCCACTATGTGAATATCCATCAAGAGCATTACATGTGGATATCTAAGCATGCAGAGTCTCATTGTCTGTATACCCATGCATTGCATCCCTGACCCACTGTAGTTGTTGGGGGTTACAGCCATCCACTACTGGTAGACTTCTCTATCGCCATCCACAAGGTATAATTATAACGATGCAAAATGATTTGATGCCTCATTAAATAAATATGAACTAGATCTCCTACTAAGAGAATCTTCCACCACAATCACCTTCCTAGTATAATAGACAATCCCGATTTCATAAACCTGGAGGAACTCTACCCACAACCACTATCTCATGTTTAGATCCTTTTGAGATAAGATATAATTGATACTCATATGATCAGAGTAAATGATAAAACGTCCACTCATCATGTAGTGTCTTTAAATTATCCACACAAATACCACCGCTGCAAACAAAGGATTTCGGATCATGCAGTTCTTCTTAGGTGGTTTCTATGTGTGTGAACAATATGAAATCACTAATTCCCGCTACATACTGACACAACCAAGCTAGTTTCTTGATGAATCAAATTACACTATGAACTCCACAACTTCATATGGAAATATTAAGATCATAGAATTATTCAAAATCAACATCAACTACTGAAGAGCATATTGTATCTTCTCTATCCACATGAAAGGTTACCCCTTTCGAGTCAGCGATTTCATTATTGATTGTATCCTGGAGAAATGAAGTACAAATTTCTTATAATGGATTCTCTCCCTAAGAAGCTTTTCACCTTCATCACACTTCTAGGAGGCTCCCATACTAACACTGCATCATCCTTGGCCCGGTCTATAGCCACTACATCCACTAATTTAACATGTCCTATAAATAAGACCTCTTGAATCAATAAATGGATCTTATAGATCTTCCCATACAATATGTGATTTTATAGTATGTCTAGAACCATTATTATGTCTCTATAATTATCATCCTCAAACACTAATTACCGAAGGAGATATTCTATGAATACTACCTCAAACAAATCTATATAAGGCTATAGGATCCAGTTCATGAGTACGGTGAACACTATTGGGGAATTAATCATGGAAAGGGAATAACCAAGTACACATAGTTACATAATGAAATTTTAAGATCATTTTCTTTATATCCTCATACCATAGTCCTTGATGGTGATATCTTGATCGATGTTCATCCTTGGAGAACTTACATGGACATATAAAATTATAAAATAGGTCATCTATTCTTAGTTGTGTATAATTTCTATTCCTGGTAACATTGTTTTTATGCCTATACTATACACACAACCACATGCTATCTTCTTTTTTCTTGGAAACAAAATCTAGGGCTATCTGTAATGAAACACTTTGTCTCATGAAGCCCTTCCTCAAGGTCCTCCAACAACACTCTCTACTCAATAATCTCTTTAGGAACCATGTGATATGTTGGTGCATATATCGGTGTCATCCCATTGTGAAAATAAATGAAAATGTCTATCTCCCATTAGGGAGTTAATCCTGAACATCTTTAGAAATTGCATTCTCATACACAACCACTACTAGAAGAAACTAGAAAACTCATAACATTAAATGCACTGATGGTCATGCTATCCAACTGATGTGTAAAATGATTCACCCTCTTTTGAATGTGTCCATATTATGCTACAAGTGTTTTCTTTTCACTAATAAATGAAACCCCATTCCATCAAAATGGACACACCAAACCCATCTCTTAAAATAGTCTATATTGGCTTGGAAATTGGATACACAGTCCATAACAAGGATGAGGACATAAGGACTCAACAGTTCTAAAAAGAGGTTCCAACTAAGATTATCTTTTCCATGTTATAGGCCACACTTCCATAAAAAATGTGTGATCATTGATTCTTCTCTAGTTGATGTTTCCATGTGTAAGGATCAAGTAAACAGTTCAACCAGAATATAAAGGTTTCACAAATGATATGTGGAGAGAATGAAATGACTAGGACCTATGTCTATTAGTATTGTAGCTATAGTATAAAAAATATATATCATTTCTTGAATCATTCCCAAATCCACTGGGTCATATGCCACAATTGCATGTAGATATCCACACACATTTTATATAGATCACTGAACCTTGTGAGGTCCACCATGGGGTTGTGGTGGTAACAATTAGAAATGAAAACCACCTCCCACTTCTCTCAAATATCCACACACACATCCACCTCCCTGTAGATCTACCTACTGCGGTTGTTATCTCTATATCAGTTGTCCATCCACTCCCTCCTTATTAGTAGTACAACACATATGAAGAGACACTATAACTCTATCCAGGAATGAGTCACCATATCATGAGTTGGATTGCTGAACACCACCATCACCATGTTGAGCGACGTAGAAGGTTCACAATAAGGACTACCATATGATTCATTGAGATCCAAAATAGATGGGAAACATGGGTAAACACATGAATCAGGTTCTAAAATACGTCATGGTTGATCAAACCTTGGAACATGTGGGTTATCCATCAATGAATTTCATTATGTGCACTCATACTATGATCCACGTCTTTGGGTACTGTGGGTACCATGTTCCAATCCACAGGTGCTGGTATAGCAGGTGCACCACATAGATGTAACATCTAGGTAACTGATCCCCTTATCAATGCCTCCTCACTGAGGGGGAAATCCTCATGATTGATATTCTAAATCCTAGATGGTATGCATCTTAGGGGAATCTGGTAAGAAAAAAATATTTTCCATAGTCAATGAGTTTATCTGGAGTGCATTATCAAGAAGGAAATAAAACCACAACCCATTCCTATATGATTCAAGAACCATTATTTTCCCTTCATCCAATATTCACATGTAGTAATTTGAAAATTTGGTTATTTGAGTTAATATGTTTGGATACATTGGCCTCCTCACCAACCCTGGAGTCCATGACCTAAAAGTAAAACTCAAAAAATATAATACTATTTTCCCAAACAAATAATATAGACTCAAATTCCAAAAGTATAACCGATCTCTATTGATACCACTTTGTCACAAACCATCCCAGTGGGGCATGTGTCATAACTCCCCATGACCACCATTAATAGGCAAGGGGCTGGTGACTACAACTGATTATGAATAACACTAACATGGGAGAAATTTCCTATGTAACTATACACATGAAAACTTATAAAAACTCAGAAAATACTAAAAAATAAGAACAAGAAAATGAATACCAATATCTCTCAACCAATGTATGATAGGAGATTAATTTCCATTAAAATAAACAGGGAAAAAATACAATCTAAAAAAAATAAGTTTACATACACATGCCCTTCCAGTATGAAGAAATCACTAGGACTGATATCTGTATCCATTGGAACAACTTGTCCTACCTTATCTCACAAGAACTGTCTTTCCATATTCCTCTTTGGAATTCATAAAAATTTCAGTCCTCAAAACAAGACAAGACATGTATAGGAAAACCCCATTCTGGGTGAGTATATCTATACTCGGTATGAAACCTTGAAACTAAAAAGAAATAAAAACTGGAATGTACTATAAGATCTACAAAGTAAATATATATAAAATATATAACAATTATATACAGATATACTCAAACCAAGACATGTTGTATTAAGGTATGTCACAACTACCATATATAAAAACTAGAGATTGGGCTAGAGAATTTGATGAAGCACTCAGACGAGAGAAGACACTCTTGACTCATATAACAAAAATAAGGTCTTTATGATAAGTATTATTTTTCAGGAACCTTATTCAATGAGATACAATGATAGATCTGGAGAGAGAGATTTGATACACATATGAGGATCTGATCTAGGTCAATGGGGTCTTACCAACTACTCCATCTGGATTAACTTGCAATGTTGGGGATCAATGCCCTGTGATGTTGGTCACATCAATACTATAGAATCTAACAAGGGAATGCAGAATTAAAAGAGTACCCTACTCTTGACCTCTTTGGGTATTCCAAAAACTCTATCCTGGATTTCAAGTTGAAGGGATCATACTCCATTGAGAAAGAAATGATACACACCATCTGTAAAAGAATTAATCAAGGGAACGAAACCTAAAAAACCTTGTCCAATATACGGTGTAAAAAATATTTTATCCATGTAGAATGGGGTACATCGTTTGTATTAGGTTCACACTCCATGTACCCAGACCTCATGTACTACCCTTGTAAAAAAGTAACATGTCATTCCAACTGTGTCTTTAGAATATTGGTAAATTTCATTTGGAAGGTGTCACATTCTGTATCCTTTTATTCAGGGTTAACTTGTGTACTCTGGCCATCTGTCAGTACATGGTGTCAACTTACGTGTATCTGACCATGTAATATTACATTTAGTAGTCTTTATTTTTTTCAAGCCAAGTCATGTGGTAGAAGACACACCATATTGGAACCCCATGAACTCCACCATGTGTTCGTGTTTCTCTTGAGATACATGATAAGTCTTTATGAAGGGCCTAAACCCCCTGGGACATTTAACTATCTCCCGAAACACCACAAATTTGTCAGTGGGTTACACATATCATGTAACACTATGTTGCATGTCGTGTTCATGTGGATTTTCTAAAAACTCATATTCTTCAACCTGCACATCGGCTGATCATCTCGGTCTCATTCTGGTAATTTTTTTCTTCTAAACTCAATATTCAGTGTCGTCCTATTGCGCTAACATGGAATAGGGATTCTTTGGTCCTTCAATTATTTTGTAATAGAATTGAAAATGTGTTTAATGAAAACTACATGAAGAATGATATCTCCCAAATCACATTGATTCATTCATCCTTGTAATTTTCACACCTCATCAAGGTTGTCATGGTGTGGGATCATCAATTTTGGATTATTGTGCCATGAAATGATGGTGAAAAAATCATTCATTCATAACACAATGAATAACGAAAAGAATCCCTACAAAATAGATGATATTTTTTCACATGGATAAAAACTAAGGAAAAAACCATGACCATTGTTCTTTTCATCTTCGTTCCATTCCCATGAGAACATTCATCAATCCAACCTAAATAAAAATCAACCCCGTAAATCCAGAAATTTAAAACCCATCCCTCAAGAATGATCAAAATGTCGATCAACCTGTTCATTGGTTGTTCCAAATATATCACATAATATATGAATGGGGAAAATAATATCAAAAAACATTCAATACATTTTAAATGGATCGTTCGATGTTGAATTTCAATTTTCTTTGGAAAATACCGTCAAGAATGATCCTCAAGACAAGTCACATTTGTCACTACTAATAGTATAATCTAGTGTTTCTCTCTTGATCCCTAGTGAATTTCATGGGAAATGATCCTAACCTTGAATCACTATCTAAAATCTTTCTTAAAATAAACAAATGTTTATCTCTTGCTGAATTGATGAAATAAAAAAATAAAATAAATTAACAAATTAATTTTATTCATTAAAAATGATCTAAACACTATTCACAGTTGACCCACCATGGATGATGTTAAGACTCATCTAGGGAAAATCCACTTTTTTGAATGCAAGGGTTCCATTTTAAAAATGATCCATGCACCCATTTAGATGCTATTACACTTTCTTAGTAAAACACTTCACACATACTAATTAATATTTTAATTTTTTTCATATAATTTTTTCCGTCAGATCGAGCCGCAGAAGCACATATTTTCTTATCACCTTATCACTCTATTAATCCATATTATAATTAAAAATAATAAATTGAAAATATGGATCATTTTATTTACTATTAGTAAAAATAATATATTATTTATTTATTATCTTATCACACACTTAAAAAGAGATAACGTCTCTCCAGGAAGCTTGGACTATCGCCTCTTTAATGTGATGTGATTTATTTTAAAACACTATATTATTATATAAAGTATATATGATGTAATAGAATGGTATTTATAATATAATTATTATTATTTAATGATAAACGTTACTTACCTTCTTTCCAATGTGTACATTGAAAAATGGTAACATTACTCATGCGTACTTATGACCTACCATCTCCTTGATTATTACATGTGTTATTTTTACATAACAATCATTCATGAATGGTTTTAAATGAATAATTTATGTATAAAAATGATAAATATTTCTTTATTATTATTCTATATATGTTTATATAAAAAATCATTGGCCATTTTCAACCTACTAGTCTTTTTTATAATGCATAATACGAATATGGTAAACACATTTGTTGTACACATAACTGTTTAAGTGGTTGTTTGAAACATTTTAATAAGTAAAATTAAAGTAATAATAAACATGAAAATGATTCTCAATAAAATAAATAATTAATATATATTTATTATTTGGTATTATATACACCCATGTGACAATTTCAAATTTAGGTAATAGATTTTATATCAATCACTTTTAATTGAGGAATTTCAGGGTAATATACAAAATTATTCGTTTTTAAATTTTATATACTGACCCTATGAAGATAAATATAAATATTTAATGTATTCTTATTTTATTTATTTTATTGATTTTTATTCAACCATGTGTCTTATGTTTTTAATGTTAAATGTGGTCTAGGATGCTTTATGTGTTTAATGATTTAATACTTTCCTCCATTTAAATATTATTGATACTATTTTACACATTTATTTATTTGGATATAATATAAACAAATTATATTTTAGGTCTAATTTGGTATTTATCTTCCCTTACAAGAATCTAGGTTTATAAAAATATTAATAAGAGACCACTCATTCCCTTTTCTAGGTACATTGTGATTTTAAAATGGGTTTTAAAATGGAATGATTATTTCAATATCCTGTAATTTGTTTCTGTGATTGGAAAATAAATTATATAGGTGAAATGGTCAAATTGAGATATTCTATGTGTTTTATTATATAATTGAACATACACATTTAACATGTGCTCTTTGATAAACCAATACCTATTTCTTCAATGATAAACTAATGATGGGTTGTTCTATGATAGACATCCAATGCATTGGGTATAAAAGGCATTCACATGATAATTCCATTTTTTGAGTGAAATCCATGGAAGACGACCACGTGAATGTTCCATTTCTATGAGTGTCAAGTATAATGGTGTACCAGGATAACTTTTTGTATTTTTTATCGTTTCTATAGTGTTTGTCGATATCACGTGAATACAACAATTTTAGAAATCATCTTATTTTCAATGGAATGTATTTACTACTAATTAATGGTAAAAAATAATAAATTATTATAAAGTCTTCATGTTATTTAAATTTTATCAATGAAATAATGGTTTACATCTTCTTATATCCCTAACTAGAATTTTTATGATCATTCCAAATTTTTAATGTTTTTATAAGGACTTAAGGATGAGTATGGGATTAGATGAGGTCATGCTAAATCATGTGAAGATATTTAATAACAGTAATCATGATTTATTTTCAATTGTTACATATGGTATAAAATTGTATACTAATCTAAAGTGTCCACTTTTTATTTTAAGATTTTATTTTGAATAAGTTATGAAATAATTATCTATATATATAATCATGAATATATACTCAATATGAGAGAAATTAAAATTCATGATATAACCTAATATTTTCAAATTTTTCAAGACTGTGTCTTTATAGTTTGCCTCATTGTATTTTTATAGATTAAATATGCGATTAAGGTGGTGTTAATAGAATTCCTATAGAAGATTATACATTATGGTTAGGTTTGAATTACATAACATTCGAATATTACCATGTTGACTAATCTATAATATGTTTTTTGAGAATTTTTTTTCATAATTGACAAAAGGAAGCTATTTTTGGAAAGCACATAGAAAAAGGTATTATTTTGAGTCAACAACATGTTATGGTTGTAATTGATATAGAACTGTCAGTTACAGTACTGGATTAGTGGACACAAGAAATAATGGTGGTGGTGTACATGCCTGAGAGAACCCCGATCTACAACATAGTAATTAGAATATAGTGTAGAATATTTGGAGAGAAAACCCAATATTTTACAGGATCATATGAACCTTTGATGATTGAAGATTTGATTGAATCCTTAAAAATGACATTTGATGTTGTAAAATGTTCATATGACCCCTATGAAACTCTTGTAATTTATCATTTTGCAGTTGATGTTTATTATTTATCTCCAATGGTGTAACACCCCAAGTTTCTACGGTACGCTTCTCTTTGAATAATGCGATAGCGTGTGTTGTACGCAACACCGAGTTCAAACAACCAATCAAACTAGCCGTTATGATTAGTAATACCTACTTTTTAAAATTATATATATTTTATATTTCAAAATGGACTTCATTTTTGGATTCGGAATATCTAATTTAGCCTAAGGTGAAATTTTGGTTCTTTTCGGATAACTTTCATATTTTGATGAATAGTGAAAATTACTAAATTTTAATTAAAAACAACTTTTTTAATCAAAATAATTAATAGTGATAAATTATGAATTTTGGTAGTTTTAAAGTATATTTAGAATATTTTTTTACCATTTAATATAATGTTGGTCATTTGACAAAATTTTACAATTAAACCAAACATAAACAAGTGTCAATCTTTTGATAGTTATTATCTCTTAAAACCACGCTTTTTGTTTTGACAGCGGGAATTAATTTTAAATTAATTTCTGCCACTTCTGTGTTTTGAATTTAGGAAAATGGATTCCATATTTGGAATCAGGATGTTCAAATTGTGTAAATATGTAACTTTTATTTTTAGACATTTTGAATAATTATTGCGGTAAATATTTTATTTACCATGGTTAAGGGTAAATCCGGTAAATAAGGGTTAAAAAATAATATAATAATAATACTAAATTACCCTAAAACGTGTCTTAACCCTATTGGTTGATACATGGTCGACCATGGACATCTTTGGGTCGATTTTGGGACCCCATGGATCCACTTGTAAGTGATAATGACACTTTATTTTAATTAAGTTAAAATGAATACAAGAATGACACAAGCATATATCCTTTAGAAAAAAAATTGTTACATAGGGTTATATATGTTTGAATTTAGATTATAAATATTAATTAGAAAGATAAAAAGATTTCCTACATAATGATATTTTATTTATAATTTTTAGACATTAAATAATTTATTTTATTTATGACACAATGATGATGCAGTAATTACTATAATAGTGAAAACTTAAAATAATTTATATTATAAATACCCAAATAAATATAATATGAAACTTTTAATGAATTAAAATAATTTTCTACGATAATATGATATATTACGATTTATTTAATTGACTTTGTTCGAAGTAATCAATCTATTAGGAGTTTCAATAAAATCAACTATTGAATAGTGTCAAAATTGACATAAAAGAGTTCTTAAAACAAATATTATATTATTAATTGATATTAAATTCCTAAAAATCTGAGGTTTAGCCAAGAGACTTATATAATGATAGGTTCATCATTAATGGACCACTTGGGGGTCTCTTGGATGTATTTAGTAAGTTTATTAACCATATTATATAAAAATACAAAGAGACATTGTAAAAGTGAAACTAATTAACTTAGAGTTAATACTTAAAGATAAGGTTAATATAAGTACCCAAACCTGTCTAAATTCTATTGGTTGAGTTTTTTTCTACCCATACCCACCTTAACCTTTGAATAATCAACTTTGGATCCATTAGAAACCGAATATTAATTTATTATAAATTAATATTTCTATCTTTTCCAAAGGTGCCCCTCACCCCTCTTATAAAAGGGCACTCCTCCTTCTCATTTATTCACACCTTCAAAGCATTTTGGTTCGGCCAAACTCTGCCCAAATACTCTCCCAACTTCCCTCAATACAACCTAGGGGCCTTAGTTTGATCATAAAGCTAACTTATGGAGCCCTTTTGATCAAATCAAAAGGAAGAACCCGAAGAAGAGGTAATGATTTCACCACCCTTTTGTAAGTTCATTTCTTTTTCCACTTCTTCTTCCTTTGTTGTTACCATTCTAAAATAATAAATCCAGTATAATATATATACTGTGATGTTATTATAAATATGGTACAACAATATTCAGTATTCTATCCACCCGTTGAATAACATGTCACCATACGTGCGCACGTACGGCTTACCACCTCCACGTCATGGTGTAATTGTTATTCAATATAATATTATTTGGATGGGTATAATAATGATGTGTAACTCATGTAAATAATAAATATAACATGTTAAGGATTCTTTATATATGATATACCATCCATTTATATATTATTTTAATATCAAAAGAATGATATTGTTGCTCGTGCGTACGTACGGACTACCGTCTCCACGAACGCGATGAGATTCATTCTCCATCGTATCCATTCAAGTATAATTATAATTTGATGATTTAAAAAATGATGTTTAATGACTTGATATCATTCTGTATATTAATAATATACAACCTATCCTTTACAAACATGTCTTACATAACAGAACATATAAAAGAAAACAATTAAGTTAACACCCGAAACAACGATAATACTAAGATATTATTATCAAATCAATATTAAAAGATCATATATGATATCATATTAATGTATATGATTATTTTATAATTTAATAACAATTATTTCACCATTATACAAGAGGTTAACCTACCCCAACCAAGGAAAAGTACAAGGTAAGGGTTATTTCACAATCTCTTCATTATCCGAGGTTGTTTATATGTAATAAGCTATTGGGATCTCTTTATCATCTACATCCATGTTTTCTTCAAAATGTATTTCAAAACATTTTTATTATTTACAATAATATGGGTTAAAGTCATTTATACCCTTGTTTTTCTTTTTATAAGAGGAATCCTTCCGTCATTTTCAAAACAAGGTCCTTTTTAACCTTTTCGACAGAATTAAGGTAAAAATGTTTTTTTAACTTATACGGCGGGTGCGGTTATTTTCTGCCGTTATAAAATCTTCAAAGCTTTCCTTGCAAGCTTATAAGAATATTTTCAAGAAAATGTTTTATTTTATATGGCTCTTAAATGAATTCAAAAATAGAAAGAGATATTTCTCTAAAAAGTGTTTTGATTTCATCTATGTCAACATCCTTTGATGGATTTTACGCTTATTTGAAGTTGATTTATTATGATACAGAACTTCTATATTGTATTGAAGGTTTTGTGATATGTTTGACTGTGGATGTGCTATTTTTATACCATTCATAGTTATGGTGAAATTATTGGCATTTCGTATGCTAGTTTTAATACGAATGTTTATGTTATGTTTAAACCTTTTAATATGGGAATGGATTGGACTTAATATGTGACGGGTGGAGCCCGCTATAGCTCCTCGATGCATCGGTAGGTCTCATGATACAAACTAGTGTCTTGGCACAAGGCCTTGCAAAAATCTTATTTGTAGTCTTGGCACGAGGCCTTGGCTATGTGGTTATGATAGTCTGGCATTATGAATTCCAACATTATGAAAGTGGTTATTGATATTGCATATAATTATTCGATTAGTAGAATATCCACGTGAACAAGTAAATGGAATTATTTCATTTTACTTTTGCCATACTATGTTGAAGTTCAAGTTTAAAAGGCTTTTGTTTTAGTTATACATAGCCTTAAATGTTTATTCTTATTTATGAAAGATTCTGGTATATTGTTATCCTTATTGGGCATTTGAGCTCACCCCTTTTCTATGTTTTATTTTTCCCAGGATGTGAAGAAGTAAGTTATGAATGACCTGCAGGGAGATTATGAGGGGATAATAGTGTGGACTGTGGAGACATTTTGTTGTTGTAGTAGTTTTTCAATTTATGATGTAATGTAAAACTTATGAATATATCTAGTGTTTCCAAGGCTACTAAACCAATCGGTCTTTCGAGATTTGATCTTTCTTGTGATCATGCCAATGTTATGTAATAATGCACCGACTCTGGGTAACTAGGGTCGGGGCGTTACAGTTGGTATCAGAGGAAGTTTAGTACAAACCTTGGAAGCTAGATTTAGATAAACTCTGATTAGAGCACGCAGACCTAAGATGAACTTTGAGGATTAGTGTAGAAGAACTTCCTAGAATTTTGGTATTGTAGAGATTTTGTGAGTTTTCCGAGCAATACATCCCTGTCTGGATACGAGCAGGTAGAGGCGGCTCTGGCATAGATGTACCTAGGGGTAAAACCCGAAAACACCGCTTTGAGCTAGACTCGATCGGGAACTGGTGCACGACAACGGGCCTTGCTGCACTCTTGGTTACGACACTCCCGGGGGATATGCTTAGGATAACTCTCATTTTCATTACAAATTATTATGAAGGGTTTATGAGTATATAATTCCTCAAAGAAATTTTTTTATGATTATGGATTATATCCATAAATAGTTCAATTTATGTTAAGTGTTTTACAAGTATGGGATTATGTATTTTGATTCATAAACTGATCTAGTTTATGCCATTGTTTCGAAATGGCGCCTAGTGGAAGAAATGGAAACCGTATCAATGCACGCACTCCATGTAGTGATTTCCCTCCTGATCAAGATAATTATAGTGGAGCTGGTGATGCAACTGGAGCGGAACAGCTAATCACCATACTGGGACAACTTACTCAGGTTATGAATAATAACCTTACCCGTATGGAGCACCCTGATCCGCAGTGTGGAGGATCAATGTTAGATCGATTCATGAGGCAACAACCACCAACGTTCAATGGGAATAAAAATCCCTTAGTAGCCGAGCAGTGGATAAATTCCCTAGAGAAAATATTTCAGGCTTTGGGGAGCAGTGAAAGGGAAAAAGTTATCATGGCAGTTTACCGCCTCACTGGAGATGCTGATCAATGGTGGTCATTGATTCAAAACATGATGGAAGATGACTAAGTATCAAATATGGAATGGAGGGATTTCAAAGATCTGTTTTTAGAAAAATACTTTCCTCGCGACCATCGAGCAGATATGGAAAGGCAATTTCTGAGTCTGAGACAAAAGGAGGATGAGAATGTCACAAAGTATGAGGCTAACTTTACAAGGTTAGCAAGGTATGCTGGAGATTATATTCGCAACCCAAGAAGTAAGATTGATCGTTTCTTTGATGGGTTAAAACCATTTCTCCGTCGAGCGTTAGTCTCACAATCCTTTTCATCGTACGAAGACATTGTCTCATGTGCTATCAAGACCGAAAAGGAATTCTCTAAGTCTTATGACTTTAAAGCAAAGCAAGAGAAGAAGAGGCATGCTGATCAATCTAGGAATGGAAATATGGGGAAGAAAGGAAAGGTTGAATATCCATCATGTGGTAAATGTGGGAAGAAACACCCCGGTGCTTTCATGAAGGGAATGGGAGTCTGTTACAAGTGTGGTGAAAAAGGCCACCAAGCTCGTGATTGCAAAGGGAAGAAGGAAGCCACCAACGTTCAATGCTACAATTGCAGAGAGATGGGACATTATGCGAATGAATGTCCTAAGCGTCAGGAGAACTTACCTCAGAAAAGGCCAAGGGATCAAGGCCATGATTATGCTATCACTACTGCAGAGGTAGAAGCTCCAAAAGACGTGGTGGCAGGTAATTTAATGGTTTCCTCAAGTTTAGAAAATGCATTATTTGACTCTGGATCGTCAAATTGTTTCATATCTTCCCAATTTTCTAAGAAAATTAGATATTTCCAATTTGATTTAATAAGGGAGTTGTCAGTTAAAACTCCTAAGGGAAGCATCATTGCAACAAAGTTTTGTGAATCAGTCCCCATTAGAGCACATAAATTTTCTTTATATGCTGATCTCATCGTCATACCTATGATTGAGTTTGATATAATCCTCGGTATGGAATGGCTTTCATACTATGATGCGAAGATTTATTGTAAGAATAAAGAGGTTACGATTCTTGATGATAATGATAAGGAACACCTTATCTTTAGAGCAGAATCGTCACCACCTAATTCTTATTTAGATCCACCCCCAGTAGCTCAACTTAATTCAATTATTGGGGAGGAATAAATGAAATAACTGTCGGTGAGGAAAGGAATGTTCAAATAGAGGATGTACCTGTTGTGAAAGAATTTGTAGATGTATTTCCGGAAGATTTACCTGGACATCCTCCAGAATGAGAAGTTGAGTTTTCCATTGATTTGATTCCTGGATCAAGGCCTATATTGAAGATCCCTTATAGAATGGCCACTGTAGAGTTAGTCAAACTAAAGAAACAACTAGAGGAATTGAGTAATAAGGGATTTATTCGCCCTAGTGTTTCTCCATGGGGAGCCCCTGTTCTTTTTGTTAAAAAGAAAGATGGATCTATGAGGTTATGTATCGACTACAGGGAGATCAATGCTATAACGATAAAGAACAAGTATCCCCTACCTTGTATTGATGATTTATTTGACCAACTGCATGGATCTCAATACTTTTCAAAGATTGACCTTCGATCTGGATACCATCAGTTGTGTGTAAAGAAGGAAGACATTTCGAAGACAACATTTTGAACTCGGTACGGGCATTACGAGTTTACTGTAATGCCGTTTGGATTGACTAATGCACCCTCTGTATTCATGGATCTGATGAATAGAGTTTTCAAGGAGTATCTCGATGAATTTGTGGTGGTATTTATTGATGATATCTTGGTATACTCCAAAACCTACGAATATCATGAAAATCACTTGCGCATTATCTTGAAGACTCTGAGGAGGCATGAATTATATGGGAAGTTTAGCAAGTGTGAATTCTGGCTTCATGAGATTTCTTTTCTTGGCCATATTGTCTCTAAAGATGGAATCTCTGTTGATCCTTCTAAGACCAAGGCAATCCAAGAATGGCTAGCACCTACGAGTATAACTGAGGTATGCAGTTTTATCGGTTTGGCAGGTTATTATCGACGTTTCGTCCAGAATTTTGCCCGATTCGCTAACCCGTTAACGAAGCTCACACGTAAAGGGGTTAAATTTGTTTGGACAAAAGAGTGTGAAGAATGTTTTGAAGAACTGAAGAAAAGATTAGTCAATGCTACTATATTTGACTCTACCATCATGGAGTGATGGGTTCGTTATTTATATTGATGCATCAAAGAAAGGACTTGGCTGTGTCCTTATGCAGAATGATAGAGTTATTGCCTATGCATCACGACAGTTGAAAATTCATGAACAAAACTATCCTACTCATGATCTCAAGTTAGCAGCTGTGATCTTTGCTTTGAAGATATGGAGGCACTACCTCTATGGTGAAAAATGTGAGATTTATACTGATCACAAGAGTTTGAAGTATATTTTCTCACAAAAAGAACTCAACATGAGGCAAAGGAGATGGCTTGAATTACTCAAGGATTATTATTGTACGATACACTACCACCCGGGAAAGGCAAACAAGGCGGAAGATGCTTTGAGTAGAAAAGACCATGGAGTTTTGAACAATATGAGAATTGAAAGGGATCCAATTTTCATGGATCTAATGAAGATGGACATGGGAATAACCAGGGAAGGTGAAACATCAATGCTTTTTCAAATGGTTGCCAAATCATCTTTACTAGAAAGGATTAAGAGTTCTCAGACTGATGATGAAGAATTCCAAAAGAAGATTAAATCTGTGAATGAAGGGAGATTGAGAGACTTTGTGTATGAAGATGGAATTTTGAAATTCAGGAAGAGACTTTGTTTTCCCGATTTACCTGATCTAAAAAGGGAATTGCTGGATGATGCTCATAGTTCCAATTTCTCTATACACCATGGGAGAACAAAAATGTATAGAGATTTGAAGGAACATTTTTGGTGGGACAACATGAAGATGGAGATTGCTGATTATGTGTCAAGATTTATGGTTTTTCAACAAGTGAAAGCTGGAAGGCAACATCCTAGAGGAGTCATGCAACCTCTTCCCATACCGGAGTGGAAATGGGACAATATTACGATGGACTTTGTCATGGGGCTACCAAAGACTCCTAGAAGGAATGATGCAATATGGGTTATTGTTGATCGTCTTACCAAGTCAGCACATTTTCTTGCTATAAGAGAAGATCTACCCCTGGAACGTCTAGCAAGACTATATATTAATGAAGTTGTGAGACTTCATGGAGTACCCTTATCAATTGTTTCTGATCGTGATCCCTGTTTTACTTCAAGATTTTGGAAAAGTCTTTAGAAATCCCTGGATACTGAACTTCATTTGAGCACTGCTTACCACCCTCAGACAGATGGAAAATCAGAACGGACTATTCAGACCTTAGAAGACATGTTGAGATCTTGCTCACTTGACTTTCAGGGTATGTGGGATCAATATTTACCACTGGTAGAATTTTCCTATAACAATAGCTTCCATTCGAGTATACAGATGGTACCATATGAAGCGTTATACGGAAAGAGATGTCGTACACCAACCTGTTGGGATGACGTTGGTGAAAGAAAACTTGTAGGCCCAGAACTGATGGAGGAAACAGTGGAAAAGGTGAAAGTAATCCAAAATCACATCAAAGCAGCTCAAAGTAGGCAGAAGAGCTATGCCGATAATCAAAGGAAGGATTTAGAATTTCAAGTCGGTGATCATTTTTCCGGAAGGTATCTCCGTGGAAGGGAGTCATACGTTTTGGTAAGAAAGGTAAATTGAGTCCCAGGTACATCGGACCTTTCGAAATTCTAGAACGAATTGGGGATGTAGCTTACCGATTGGCAATGTCTCCAAGTCTCTCCAAAGTTCACGATGTGTTCCACGTATATCTGTTGAGGAAATACATGCCTGATCCAACGCATGTACTCACCTATGAGGAATTAGAATTGGAACCCGATCTTTCCTATTTTGAAGATCCCGTCAGGATTCTTGATACGAGAGAACAAGTACTGAGAAACCGGATGACACGTCTGGTAAAAGTTTTGTGGAGAAACCATAAGATGGAAGAGGCAACGTGGGAACCCGAGGAACTTATGATGAAGAACCACCCGAGTCTTTTCATGCGATAGTGTTCTAGAAATTTCGAGGACGAAATTATTTGAAGGAGGGTAAAATGTAACACCCCAAGCTTCTACGGTACGCTTCTCTTTGAATAATGTGATAGCGTGTGTTGTACGCAACACCGAGTTCTAACAACCAATCAAACTAGCCGTTATGAATAGTAATACCTAATTTTTAAAATTATATATATTTTATATTTCAAAATGGACTTCATTTTTGGATTCGGAATATCTAATTTAGCCTAAGGTGAAATTTTGGTACTTTTCGGATAACTTTCATATTTTGATGAATAGTGAAAATTACTAAATTTTAATTAAAAACAACTTTTTTAATCAAAATAATTAATAGTGATAAATTATTAATTTTAGTAGTTTTAAAGTATATTTAGAATATATTTTTACCATTTAATATAATGTTGGTCATTGGACATAATTTTACAATTAAACCGAACATAAACAAGTGTCAATCTTTTGATAGTTATTATCTCTTAAAAACACGCTTTTTGTTTTGACAGCGGGAATTAATTTTAAATTAATTTCTGCCACTTCTGTGTTTTGAATTTAGGAAAATGGATTCCATATTTGGAATCAGGATGTTCAAATTGTGTAAATATGTAACTTTTATTTTTAGACATTTTGAATAATTACTGCGGTAAATATTTTATTTACCATGGTTAAGGGTAAATCCGGTAAATAAGGGTTAAAAAAATATTATAATAATACTAAATTACCGTAAAACGTGTCTTAACCCTATTTTTTGATACATGGTCGACCATGGAAATCTTTGGGTCGATTTTGGGACCCCATGGATCCAATTGTAAGTGATAATGACACTATTTTAATTAAGTTAAAATGAATACAAAAATGACACAAGCATATATCTTTTAGAAAAACAATTGTTACATAGGGTTATATATGTTGGATTTTAGATTATAAATATTCATTAGAAAGATAAAAGAAGTTTCTACATAATGATATTTTATTTATAATTTTTAGACATTATATAATTTATTTTATTTATGACACAATGATGATGAAGTAATTACTATAATAGTAAAAAATTAAAATAATTGATATTATAAATACCCAAATAAATATAATATGAAAATTTTAATGAATTAAACTAATTTTATAGGATAATATGATATATTAGGATTGATTTAACTGACTTTTTTCGAAGTAATCAATCTGTTATGAGTTTCACAAAAATCAACTATTGAATAGTGTCAAAATTGACATAAAAGAGTTCTTAAAACAAATATTATATTATTAATTGATATTAAATTCCTAAAAATCTAAGGATCAGCCAAGAGACTTATATCATGATAGTTTCATCATTAATGGACCACTTTGGGGTCTCTTGGATGTATTTAGTAAGTTTATTAACCATAGTATATAAAAATACAAAGAGACATTGTAAAAGTGAAACTAATTAACTTAGAGTTAATACTTAAAGATAAGGTTAATATAAGTACCCAAACCTGTCTAAATTCTATTGGGTGAGTTTTTTTCGACCCATACCCACCTTAAACTTTTAATAATCAACTTTGGATCCATTAGAAACCGAATATGAATTTATTATAAATTAATATTTCTATCTTTTCCAAAGGTGCCCCTCACCCCTCTTATAAAAGGGCACTCTTCCTTCTCATTTCTTCACACCTTCAAAGCCTTTTGGTTCGGCCAAACTCTGCCCAAATACTCTCCCAACTTCCCTCACTACAACCTAGGGTCCTTAGTTTGATCATAAAGCCAACCTATGGAGATATGTTGATCAAATAAAAGGAAGAACCCGAAGAAGACGTAATGATTTCACCACCCTTTTCTAAGTTCATTTCTTCTTCCACTTCTTCTTCCTTTGTTGTTACCATTCTAAAATAATAAATCTAGTATCATATATATACTGTGATGTTATTACAAATATGGTACAACCATATTCAGTATTCTATCCACCCTTTGAATAACATGTCCCCATACGTGCGTACGTACGGCTTACCGTCTCCACGTCGTGGTGTAATTGTTATTCAATATAATATTATTTGGATGGGTATAATAATGATGTGTAACTCATGTAAATAATAAATATAACATGTTAAGGATTATTTATATATGATATACCATCAATTTATATATTATTTTAATATCAAAAGAATGATATTGTCGCTCGTGCGTACGTACGGACTACCGTCTCCACGAACGCGATGAGATTCATTCTCCATCGTATCCATTCAAGTAAAATTATCATTTGATGATTTAAAAAATGATGTTTAAGGACTTGATATGATTCTGGATATGAATAATATACAACCTATCCTTTACAAACATTTATTACGTAACAAAACATATAAAAGAAAACAAGTAAGTTAACACCCGAAACAACCATAATACTAAGATATTATTATCAAATCAATATTAAAAGATCATATATGATATCATATTAATGTATATGATTATTTTATAATTTAATAACAATTATTTCACCATTATACAGGAGGTTAACCTACCCCAACCAAGGAAAAGTGCAAGGTAAGGGTTATTTCACAATCTCTTCATTATCCGAGGTTGTTTATATGTAATAATCTACAGGGATCTCTTTATCATCCACATCCATGTTTTCTTCAAAATATATTTCAAAAATTTTTATTATTTACAAGAATATGGGTTAAAGTCATTTATACCCTTGTTTGACTTTTTATAAGACGAATCTTTCCGTCATTTTCAAAACAAGGTCCTTTTTAACCTTTTCAACAGAATTAAGGTAAGAATGTTTTTTCAACTTATACGGCGGGTGCAGTTATTTTCCGCCGTTATAAAATCTTCAAAGCTTTCCTTACAACCTTATAAGAATATTTTCAAGAAAATGTTTTATTTTATATGGCTCTTAAATGATTTCAAAAATAGAAAGAGATATTTCTCTAAAAAGTGTTTTGATTTCATCTATGTCAACATCCTTTGATGGATTTTACGCTTATTTGAAGTTGATTTATTATGATACAAAACATCTATATTGTATTGAAGGTTTTGTGATATGTTTGACTGTGGATGTGCTATTTTTATACCATTCATAGTTATGGTGAAATTATTGACATTTCGTATGCTAGTTTTAATATGAATGTTTATGCTATGTTTAAACCTTTTCATATGGGATTGCATTGGACTTAATATGTGACGGGTGGAGCCCGCTATAGCTCCTCGATGCATCGGTAGGTCTCATGAGAAAAACTAGTGTCTTGGCATAAGGCCTTGGAATAATCTTATTTGTAGTCTTGGCACAAGGCCTTGGCTATGTGGTTATGATAGTTTGGCATTATGCATTCCAACATTATGAAAGTGGATATTGATATTGAATATGATTATTCGATTAGTAGAATATCCATGTGAATAAGTAAATGGAAGTATTTAATTTTACTTTTTCCATAATATGTTGAAGTTCAAGTTTAAAAGGCTTTTGTTTTAGATATACATAGCCTTAAATGTTTATTCTTATTTATGAAAGTTTCTGGTATATTGTTATCCTTATTGGGCATTTGAGCTCATCCCTTTTCTATGTTTTATTTTTCCCAGGATGTGAAGAAGTAAGTTATGAATGACCTGCAGGGATATTATGAGGGGATAATAGTGTGGACTGTGGAGACATTATGTTGTTGTAGTAGTTTTTCAATTTATGATGTAATGTAAAACTTATGAATATATCTAGTGTTTGCAAGGCTACTAAACCAATCGGTCTTTCGAGATTTGATCTTTCTTGTGATCATGCCAATGTTATGTAATAATGCACCGACTCTGGGTAACTAGGGTCGGGGTGTTACAAATGGATAAGAATATAAGATTGTGTGAAAATAAGGATTCATTGGAAATGGATGAATTTATTAATATCTTCCATCAAAAATTTCAAAATAATGTTATTTCAATTATTATAGAAAAAAAATTATTGGATAAGTTTGTGGTTCGGTTTATTGAATATATTTTGTTGTATTATAAAATCAAGGAGGAATATAAAACAAACATAAGGATTAGTTTCGGAACCATAAAAATACAAACTATATGGAATGGTTATCAAGAGTTAATTTTGTTTGCTAAAAATTTCATTCTAAGATGTATTGTTTCAAATGATAAAAAAACTATTGATCCAATTAAAACAAAAGTTGATAAATAGTAGAGAAGTCCTTCCAATTTCATTGATATTTATAGTTTTCTTGGATTAATATTGTATTACAAATGGTTTATTGAATAATTTTCACTGTTATATACCCCAATAATGATGTCAACATGGAAGAGAGTTAGGTATATGTGGACATGGGAATGCGATTTTTGTTTTTCAGAATTGAAAATAACACAGATTAATACTCTTGTTATGGCCTTTGATTTTAGATAAATGGAATTCGACATCTACAGTGATGCTTCCTTGAAAGGACGTGTTTGTGTGCCCATGAAAAATGAAATGGTAATTACTTATGTTACACATAATTTTACAACTACTTTGTTGAATTATCATACAAAAGATTCAGAGTTAGATAATATTGTTTTTGATTTAATATTATAGAGGATTTATTTTAGGGAGTGAATTTTGAAATATATACTGATAATAAAATTGATGTATATATTCACTCAAAAGTATTATAAAATGATAAAAAGGAAATGGATGGAACTAATAAAGGATTTTGATATCATGATTCATTATCATACACAACCCGATAGAAATTATGAGTTAATGGCTTAGACCTTGGAAGATATACTTTTTTAATACTTAAATTACTACCAAGGAAGTTGGGATAGTTTTATTTATTTTGTTGAGTTATCTTTTAATAATAATTTTAATTCATGTAAACATATAGAACATTTCATGTAATTTTATGGAATGTGATGTCATATAGAATATTTCAAGGATGATGTAGGAGATAGAAAGTTGATGGGACCCGAGTTTGTAGAATAAATGATAGAGAGAGATCAAATGATTTATTTACACATTAGAAAAACTCAGAGTAAGATGAAAAAATATGTGGATAACCAATGAAACACTCTTTATTTCTTGTTTTGTGAGCATGATTTTTTAAAATATTATCCGTGGAAAGGTTGGTTGTGTTTTGGTAAGAAATAGAAGTTGTGTCCAAGGTTCATTAGGCTATATGAAATCATGGAGAAAGTTGGAATAGTTACCTATAGAGTGGATTTATCTTCATGTTTTTTCACGTTACATAAATTATTTTATGTTTCAATGTTAAAGAATTATATACATGACTCGTCTCATGTTTTGAGTACTAGTATAGTTGAGCTTGCAGATAATATTTCTTATAAGGAATATTCTATTCAGGTTATTAACAATAAAGTTAATTTGTTTTAGAAAAATGAAATTCAATAAATTGAATTTTTTTGGGTGAAATCATATTATTGAAGAGGAATCATATAAATCTGAATATGTTATGAGGGAAGACAAACCCACTAATTTGATAACTTAATAACATTGCGATGATTTAATTTGAAATTTAGGATGGATGTAACATCCCCTATAATGATATAAAAATAAATTTTCGACAAAAAATTATATTCAATATGAATATTTTAATTTTACATTAAAAGGGTTGATATGTCCAATATTGTCCCAATCACACTACAATGAGTTTCTCCAAAATATTTTTTTGAATGCAAGACTGATTAATACCAAGAAAAAATATAATATTAATATTATTAATTAATATAAATTTTATATCTCATATGTTGTATTGGTGGGAATAAATATATATATATATATATTATGATTAAAAAAGACTATTAAATGATTTTAATTTTATCTGATAAATTTTATATAGGAAAAATATAATAACAAATCAAGTTTTACACTTAAAAAGGAATTTTCTGAAATAATAGTTTTACAGCTGTTTAATCGGAGACCTATTATAAATATATTTTTTCGACAGTTTTATAATTTTTATTTTAAAATTAAAAATTATTTTATTATTTGTAAATATTTAAATTTTCTATAGGTGTGTTTTTTTATTATTTTATTGGGAGTATTCAAGTTCTTATGAATAATGAATAATACTGAATATTAGTTCAAAATTGTATTTTCATCATATTTGTTTATATAGATAAATTTTATTTTTGTGGTTTTAAAAAATAATTATATAATTTTTATATAATTAAAACTAAATTAGGTCATTCTAGCCAATTTCACTTTGAATATAGATATTAAATCACACAAATCATTAAAACTTATTAACATTAAAAACTCAATTTGTCATCACATATATGGGACAAATATTAAATAAATTTCATCAATTATATGAATGTAATTTAAAATATCTGATAAAATATTTTTAATTATATATATATAATGGATAAACATTGTTTTTCACTAAAACTATTAGTGGATTTATTGAAAATAATTACAATGATTGTTGTAAAATTATGTTTACATAGTGGTTAAGCTATAATCATAATATTATAAATGACCTATAAACATGTCCAAACCTTTATTTATACACACTATTAGATCATGAAGCATCTTTTATTGAATTTATCATTATTTTATTAACTTTATGAAAAATATATATTCCAATAGTGCTTACTATATTATATTTAAAAGAATGCAACTCCCCCTAAAATATAAAAAGGCACTCACCCTTCCCATTTATACAAACCTCTCATTCCACTTTGGATCATCCCAAACCAACCCAAAGAAACACCCAAAATCCCATACCTCAAACTGTAGGACTTTCAATGGGAATAAATTCAACTAACAATTCTTTTGATTCGAAAAAATGCAGTTACCCGAAAAAAGAGGTTACATTCTTCAACGTCCACATATATTTTTTCATTCTAAAATCCTTTAACTTATTACAATTACATGATTATATAATAATATAATAATCCTAAATATATGTAAATTTTTAAATATTAAATCTTATATACACACCATGAACACTTCTATCAAATGGGTAACAAAATTACTATTAGTGTATGTCGAACTACAAACTCACGCAATGATGTCGTTCATTTTCAATTTACCAACTCTCATGGATTGTAATGATGATATAAATAATGTTTATATATGATATATATATGTGTGTGTGTGTGTGTGTGTGTGATTTATACATTATTATTTTATTTTTATATACACATACCTTCATGTTTTCTCTTTTGTGTAAATATGAATAAATCGTGTGTGGAAGTGTGGACTACTACCTATATTAAGCGATGTCATGTGTTTACACATTAAATGGATTGAAATAAGAATATGATTAATTGAAAGTATTTTAAATACATAAAATATATATTATATTAATCAAATAGATATCATTTTGGAAATATAAAATTTAATTTTCTTTATTACCCTTTCACACACTATAAAATTGATAACGTCACTCATGGAGAAGTGGATTACCTCCTATATGAGGAGATGTGATTATGTTTACATAAAAAGAAATATAGATATAATTATATATTTATTATTTCAAAATTATTTAGGATATTATCATAATTTGGTAAAGATAAAATTTACATACCTTCATTCCATAATGATCTTTAAAAAAATTGAATATTAATCATGTTTATGTATGATAGATCATATATATGACACTAATGTTGGTTAATTTTTAATAAAAAAAATAAATATTGTTATAAATTGGATATTTTACTTTTAAATATGATAATTATTCCATGATTATTAATTTTTAGATATTTTTATAATTACCCGTTTGACTATTGTTGACCTATAAATTTTGTTTTTAATTCCTAAATCAAATGTGTTAAAAACCCCTGATTTAAAAATATTTTTATTATTATTTATTAATACATTTAAATAAGTTAAATAAAAAAATGTTAAATAGGAAAATAATTATATGTAAATTAACTAATTAAAATTATATTATTATTCACGATGATTTAGACACACATGGGAAGTAAAACATAGGGCATGATATTTCATCTCAATCCCCTTTAATGGAGATATTTCATGTTGATATGTACCATTATTAATTTATAAAGTCTAGATATAAATCCGTTGTGATCCAATATCTATATTTTATCTATTCACACATTATTTCATGTTTTTTTAATTTAATTCATTCATTTGTTTTATAATTCGAATATTCAAAGTTATGTGGGATGTTATGAATGTTTAATTATTTCTTCCTAATCTCCAAATAAATATTATTTATTTTATTTTACATGTTTATTATGATTTATATAAAATAAATATAATGGTTTCTTTCTCTCTAACTTGGAATTTTAATTCCATTAGAAACATTCAATTTTTCAAAAATTTAAAAATGAAACCCCTCTTTACCTTTTTATATGTTTTTTTTATAAAGAATGGATCTTTAAAATGGATTTATTATTTCAATATGATAAAAAGTAATATTGTAATTTCAAGTGAAATGTAATGACTAAAATATTGAAAATTAAAATATCTTCTATGTTTTTATTATTTAATGGATCATATACATTTGACATGTGGTTATGCGATAAGCCAAAGACCAGTGGTTCTCTGATAAAAAAATTAAGTGTCAGACCATGATTTCCCTATAATGCATAGGTTATGGAATTTATTTGTATCACTATTCCATTAGTAAGTGTGAAATGAATGGAATTTTACCACATGGACATTCCACTTACAAGCGTAAAAAGTATAATTTTGTCCCCAGACATCTTTATGTATTTTATATGTTTTTCATGGGTTTTATGGTAATAATTTCATTGAAAATAGTAATTAAATGATATTATTTCACGTAGAATGTACATTCTACTAATAAACAGTGAAAAATATTACCTAACGATGAATTCATCATGATTTTTAATGTTCAATAAAAGACTGAATTTTATCTTATTTTTATATCTGTTACTGAGTTTTTTTTGCTCATATCACTATTTTAATTTTTTACAAAGGACTAAAGGATGAGTATGGTATTGTAATGATTTTTGTCAAAAATAATGAATTGTTTTCATAATAGTGATTAGATATTATATTTAAATGATTTATATGATGGAAAAAATGGATACTGATAGCAATTGACCAGTTTAAATTTAAATGTTTTGATATAAATAAGTTATGACCTAATTCTCTAACACACTAAACATAAAAGACCCTAAATGTAGAGAATGTATGATTCATGACATAACACCACATTATGTAATGTTTATATTTAGGGTCATATTATTTGAGTAACCATGAGACGGATGTATTGGGGGATCTAAGAGGTAGAATGGTTTGGGGAAAATATTTTCTCAGGGGCACACACCCATGTGGGATCACATTCTGTTTTTAAAAGATCATGTTACATAATTTACACACGCTTTTCTCAAAATATGTGTTCCAAACCAACCAAGGTCACTCGTGAAATAATGGGTGGTATAGTATTGGGTCATAGTTTTTTTAATAGTGTATCAAAACTATGAGACATATATATTTGGTTAAATAGACTACTTTCCAATCATAAAATATGAATTATAAAACTCAACTTCTTTTCTCTTCCAGAAAAATTATTGGTACCGGTAGGTCCCCTTTGATTCCAAATCATATATTTTCATATTGATTCCACATAAAATCCAAGATTCAAACACCACTTGTCTTGTTGGATCATCACTAGTTCCTTCTTAAATAATCCAGTTCCTTGTTCTTGTTTTCTTTATCTCGACAGAGTTATTGATATGTAGGATTATGTTCCATATATTCAGGGTGTTCATCTATGTGTTTATATTTATTTGATCTAGACTAAACCAAGAGTTCATAATGGATGAGTTTTTCTGTATACTCTTGCGGTAGTTATTCTAGTAATAATATATTGAATTGTTTATTTTTTATAACATATGTATAATGCCACAATCCATATTCCACAATAATTTCAATAAAATATATATCCCATGATTAATCAATACTCCTTGATATAATTGGGATAGATTTTTTTATTCATATTGGTATGGGTATCCATTAAATTTTGGACAACCCTTGCAATATGTTGATCACATTTTTAATGTGCTTATTAACTGTTAAATGACCAAACCATCATCTGAATAGTTTTGAAATGATTTCTAAATTTTGAAAACATAACTATAATAGATAATAATTGTGGTACAGACCGACTAACACAATTATATTTTTTATATCAAATTTAATTTTGTTGAGTAGTATGACCATGTCACAAAATTCAATTGAACAATGGTTTCATCGTTATTATTATTAAATGTTAATGAGTTATAAATTTTTTTTAGAACATATTGAAGACAATACTTACCTGTTGGTATATATGTAGGGTCATGGAGTCCCTAACTAAATATGTTAAATGGGAATGACTACCCTTATTCCAAGCTTTTAAAAATATATGGGAATGAACTCCCACAATAATTGTGATATGACACGACATTCATTTATAAATTTTAAATGAGAATGGATCCCCATTATATATTTTATATAGCCATGGGTTCCCTTTATATATGCGATTCAAGCATAATGAACATTTTTGTTCTGAATGAGAATAATAACAGTTAGTGTGATACAGGGCATGCAGTACCCTACTCTTGTGATATGGTCCTAGAAACCCTATGACTATGATAATGGGATGAATAAACCTATTAATATTATTCTTGTCATGGTGACCCTTGATACACATAAAATATATATGGTATCTTATTGATTTATAAGTTATGCCTTAGTTCCATCCTAGTGGTAGTATCCACATATATAGTTGTTGAAATAATAATGTTTATAGTCCAAATCCATGTATACATATGGTTATATGTTCAAACATTCATTCTACGATTGAATAATGTTCTATCATCCTGATATCCTTCTATAACTAGAGCTGGCCCTTTATATTTTCATTTCTTGTTTCCATTATTACATACAGACATCCATATTATATGCACTTACTAAATATTTATTTCTCCCATTGGTGGTGTCCGGTTATGTTTATCTAAAAACCCATCCAGGTCACCGATGGTAACTCAGAATACTAAATGCATATAGGTGTAGATAAATGGAATTGTATCCTTGCAAATGAGTGACCTCATTCATGTATTGGTATGGGATATTGGTATCAGATGACGGTGAGAGGGGCTAGGGTTTTGTAGTTTTTTTCTTTTGTTTCATTGTATATCATGTATGGTATTAACTAACACTTCCATGAATAAATGATTACCTTTTTTTTAACCCTCTGGGAGAATTAGTTGAACTAATATTTTGATAATCCCAATTATGTTCACTTATATTTTGATAATCCCAATTATGCTCACTCATATTCTGATAATTCCAATTTTGCTCAACTATGGTTTTATAATCCCTATATTGATTAATGGTTAATTACTTATTTCAGTATTTCTGTACACCATGCACATATTCATATATAATATTATTTATGTTATCTTTAGAGAATTCGGTTACTGGATGAATATATATTCAAACTTAACCCATTCTGCCAATAGAATGCCTAAACAGACAAGTGGTCACCGCTACATCAAGTCACCCGGTACAGACAAGTCACCATTTTGCAAGTCTACCAATACGTGAAGGTCACTGATACATCAAGTCTACTGATACATGAAGGTCACCGATACAGACAATTCACCACTACATCAATTCTACCGTTACAGAAAAGTTACCGAGGAGAGTCTACTGATACACTAAGGAAGCTACCGGTACATGAAGGCTACCGTTACACGAAAGGTCACCGGTACATTAAGTCTACCGCTACCGATCAAGTCTACCAATAGACATGAAGTCTACCGATAGGAAGGATACCGTTACACGAAAGGTCACCAGTACATTATGTTTACCGCAACCGATCAAGTCTACCAACAGACATGATGTCTACCGATAGAAAGTCTACCATTGCACAAGAGGCTACCGATACAAAGACTTACCGATACACAAAGCTACAGATATCCAAAGCTACCGTTCCAGAGAATCCGACGCTGCCTTAATTTCTTTATCTTTATTTAATCTAAAAAATGGTCATATCAGATATATTTTAATGCTCTGTCATTTATTTAATGAAGGTTGTTGGATGTCAGGGAACCATACCTCGTACCTACAAAAAGAAATCATTTCTTTTTCCAGAGATCGTTCCATAAATAAAAGAAGTACTTATTGCTGCAAAGATACACATGTGAAAGACACGAGGAATATAAAAGGGATATACAGAAGTGATACATGTGAAATACACAAAAAGAGCTCATACATATATACATGCATGACCAAGAAGACACAGAAGCTCATACACACTCAATCTTACTTAATAAGAGTTTGTTACATTCACAAAGACTTTGAAGAACTTCATTGACTGCATCTTCACAGTCTCAGAACCTAGATGTCAAGCAGACAACACTATGTTTTTCAGAAAAAAACCAGAAGAGGACTCAAAACCATTTCTGATCAAATCTGAAGGAGTCCAGAACTATACTGCAATCACTAGAGCCATTCTAAACTCTATATCTTACTCAGTGATTTATTATTTACATTACGAGCAGTGTGTGTCATCAGTTTTAATTTACACACACTGTATCCTGAACCTTAACTGGAGGATCTATAAATCCTCATTCGAACTCTATACATCTTCTATTTACCACTGTGGATAGTGGTAGTGGTCGTGTGTGACCTAGACAGCTGTATTTCCTATTGTTTTTGTTTCCCACATAGAACTGTGGTAGAGGTCTTTGACCTGGACAGTTGTAAACTGTTGTGAACCCCAATCCAGGATGTGGATCCAATGTATATAATTTTTTGAGAGGAATAAGTCTCGGCTTGAGATTGAACCTCTTGGCCATATCTGATGTGCTTTATTTAGTTTTATCTAAAACCATTTATTTCACTGCCAAGTGCTTTAAAACTTAAAGTGTTTTTCAAAGTTACTCTGATAAATGAATTAGAAAGTGTTTTCATTATTTTTAAATCATTAAGTTAGTTTCAAAAGCTAATATAATATTCTGATTAGATTAACTGGGAATTAATCAATCCCTTGAGAACTTAACTAAATGTTTTATTTAGTTAAAATTCACTACAATTCAATTATTATTTTAAATTGGGGGATTTTGGTAATGGTTATTAACATAGAAATTTTAATTGGAACTCAATTCACCCCCCTCTTGAGTATCCACTCAGACCAACATTTGGTATCAGAGGATTTAAAATAGTTTCTAAAGTACTCTATTTTTCAACTGTGATTTTACTTGTATTTTAAAGTTCTAAAAATTTAGGTTACTTCTAAATTATTATCTCTTTAAAATTTTTGTTTTAACATAGTTATCATTGATAAAAGACTTGAAGGTGTTGCTACTAATAGACCACCATTTTTCAATCGAAACAACTATGCTTAGTGGAAGATTAAGATGAAAATTCATTTAGAAAGCTTGGGTTTTGATATTTGGACTGCCATAGAATCAGAATATAAAATTCCCACAACTGTTAGATCAACTTGGAATGAAGCTACTAAGACAGCTTACAATAATAATTGCATAGATATGAATGATCTGTATTGTGCATTAGGGGATGAGGAATTTAATAGAATATATGCTTGTAAGACTGCACATGAAATTTGGGATACTTTAAGTGTTTCTAATGAAGGAACAACTAATGTTATGGAAATGAGACTGAACACCTATACTATTAAATATGATAATTTTAAGATGAATCCTGATGAACCCATTTCTAATTTCTATCTCAGGTTTAACGAAATTGTCAACACAATTATCTCACTGGGAAAGGATGTTCCATCAAAGGAGGAGATCAAGAGAATTTTGAGATGCCTACCTGAAATATGGAGGGGCAATTCTGTTTCAATTAGAGTATCCTGTGATATTGGTGAACTGCCATTTAAGGAACTTATTGGTAAGTTTATGATGTATGAAGAAGAACACATGGTAAACAAATAAGAAGAAGATGAACCAAAAAGGAAGTCAGTTGCCTTCAATACATCTACTTAAAAGAATAAAGATAAGGAGAAACTTAAAGCTTTAAGTGATAACTCAAGCTGTGAAGAAAGTGAAAGTGTATCTGACAGTGATGCAGAAATGGCTCACATAGCCAGAATATTTAATAAGTTTTATAGGAAGAATATGCTTTTCAGAAAATCAAATTACAAAGGTAAGTATGACAACAAGGGACACTAGAAAAAGAATTGGAAGAAATCTGACAAATCTGATAAAGTTGTCTGCTATGAATGCAAAAGAAAAGGACATATAAAAGCAGATTGTCCAAAGCTGAAATACAAGAAAAAATATGAGTATAAGGATAATAAGTATAAGAAATCCATGGAGGCTACGTGGAGTGCTTCTGAGGATAGCTCCAGTGAATCTGATGCTTCTGAGACTGAAAACTGAAATAAGGAAAATATGTGTTTTATGACAAACACTTCTGAGGTAACATCTGAATCTCCTGCTTTAAATTAATATTATTCTAGAGATGATTTTGATTCTGAAAATATGTCAAAATCTGAACTCTTTGAATACTGTGAAATGTTGGAAGAAACCTGTAATGAGCTGAAATAAAAATACAAAGGTTTAAAGAAATAGAATGCTTTAACCATTAAACATAAATCTGATCTTGACATAGAAATGGAAAAGAATCCTAAATTACTTAAAGAAAACACTGAACTGAAATTGTCAAATGAGCAACTTAGTAAGGATTTAGAAAAGTTCACAAATGTAAAAGATACTCTCACTCAAATTCTAGGTATGAAGATTTCACCTAGATATACTACTGGTATAGGATACCAACCTGGACAAAGAAAAATTACCAAACTAAATTTATTCCTAAATATGGACAGAATGTAGATAGATATAGTTCTGGAATTTCATATTCTTAAACTAGTTATATTTATAGTTACAGATCTAATAAGGTTTATCTATCTAAATCTATTGATTCTGCAAATCTTATGATACCCATAAGAAAAATTTGGGTACCTAATGTTTTATTGGCTAACCTGTCTGGACCCAAGAAAATCTGGGTACCAAAATCATTTCCTATCTAAATCTATTTTGTAGGGAACCTGCTTAAAGAGCTCCTCTAGAAAGACCTAGTACTTGGACAATGGATGTTCAAGACATATGTCACGAGACTTCTCATGCTTCAAAAGCTTAGTCAGAGTTGACAGAGGTTTTGTAACTTTTGGTGATAATTCTAAAGGGAAATTCATCGGCTTAGGCCAAATTGGTAACACTGACTATGTATTAATTTATAAAGTTCTACTTTTTGATGGAATTAAATATATTTTACTAAGTATTTATCAGTTATGTGATGATGGTTTTAATGTTAAACTTTAAAATGATTCTTGCGATGTTTTTAATTCAAAAAATGCATTCGTATTTTCTGCTTTGCGAAATGAAAATGTCTATGCTGTTGATTTAAATTCTTTAGAAATGAAAAATATTTCTTGTTTAAATGCTTCTAATAAAGATTCTTGGCTTTGGCACAGAATATTAGGACACTGCAATGTACATTCACTTAGAAAACTTACTAGGAAGAACTTAGTTAGAGACCTACCAAAACATGAATTCCCAGCAGATAAAGTTTGTAATCCCTATCAAAAGGGAAAGCAACATAAAGTTTCTTTCAAATAAAAGAATGAAGTCTCAACATCTCAACCTCTCGAGTTGGTTCACATGGATTTGTTTGGATCTTCTAGAGTTTCTAGTTTAAATGGGAAGCACTATGTCTATGTTCTAGTAGATGACTATTCTAGGTATACTTGGGTATATTTCCTAGCTCACAAAAGTGAAGCTTGTTCTTACTTTGTTAAATATTACATGTCTTTAGAGAACCTTAGTGGACTTAAGATTAAAACCTTGAGAAGTGATCATGGTCATGGTTTTGAAAATCATGAGTTTGAATCCTACTGCTCACACAATGGCTATAGTTACAATTTCTCTTCCCCTAGGACACCTCAGCAAAATGGTGTATTAGAATGGAGGAATAGAACCCTTCATGAAATTGCCAGAACCATGCTCAATGAGTATGACTTACCTGTTTATTTTTGGGTTGAAGCTGTCAATACAGCTTGTTATATTATCAATAGAGTACTGATCAGACCTGTTCTTATGAAGAACCCTTATGAGTTTTGGAACCATAGGAAACCTAAGGTTAACTACTATAGAGTTTTTGGTTGCAAAGTATTTATTCATAATACCAAAGATAATCTTGATAAGTTTGCATCCAAGAGTGATGAATAAATTTTCCTAGGTTACTCTATCTCTAGTAAATCCTATAGAGTTTTCAATAAGAGAACCAAATGTGTGGAGGAATATGTTCACATCAAATTTGATGAAACTGATCCACATGAACCTAAGACCTCTCTTGAAAATCTTGAAGATGATCTATCTATTTTGAACCTTAATGATAAATACAGTGGACCTGTAGTTAGAACATCCAGTTCTTGAAATTTTCTAGAACCTACTTCTGTTGATTCCCAACCTGTTGATGAACCTGAAATCTCTAGCACTACCTTTTCGAGACCAACTAGGATTCTAAAGAACCATCCCTTAGATGTTGTTGTAGGTAATCTAGATAGAGAAACACAGACTAGAGCTTCTCTAAGAAATCAGGTTGAACATCAAGCTTTTCATTCAAAGTTAGAACCTAAAAATATCAATGATGCTATCAATGATGAATTTTGGGTAATGGATATGCAAGAAGAACTAAATCAATTTGAATGAAATAAAGTCTGTGAATTAGTAGAAAGACCTAAAGGCACTTTAACCATAGGCACAAAATGGGTATTTAGAAACAATGTTGATGAATCTAGTAACATCATTAGAAACAAAGATAGAATAGTTTTAGAAGGTTACAATCAAAAAGAAGGAATTGACTATGAGGAAACCTGTGCACCTATAGCTAGATTAGAGGCAATTAGGATCTTACTGTTTTTTCATCACATCTAAATTTCAAGTTATATCAAATGGATGTGAAAAGTGCTTTTCTGAATGGCTTTATTGTTGAAGATGTTTTTTAGAACAACCACCTGGTTTCTCAAATCTTCACTTTCAAAATCATGTTTTTAAACATTTTAAAGCTTTATATGGTTTAAAATAAGCTCCAAGAACTTGGTATGAAAGATTTTCAAATTTTCTTATTTCCAAAGGATTTACAAAAGGAATTGCTGATCCCACTCTTTTTTTAAAAATAATTTCAAAAGATGTTTTAATAGTACAAATCTATGTTGATGATATTATTTTTGGATCTTCTAAAAGTTCTCTATGTACTGAATTTTCAAAGGTTATGCAAAATTAGTTTGAAATGAACTTAATGGGAGAGATTAAGTACTTTTTTGGATTTCAAATCTTTCAAAATAAAGATGGTATTATTTTAAATCAAAGTAAATATACTAAGGATTTATTAAAAAGTTTTGGTTTGGATAGTATTAAGGGAATTTATACACCTATGAGTACCACCTGTAAATTAGATATTGGTGGAATTGGGAAACTAGTAGATCAAACTAATTATAGATGAATTATTGGGAGTTTACTTTATCTTACTGCTAGTCGACCTGATATTATGTTTAGTGTATGTATGTGTGCTATATTCCAAGCTAACCCTAAAGAGTCACACTTACTTGCTGTTAAAAGGATTTTAAAATATCTTAAATATGTTGTTAATTTGGGACTGTTTTACCCAAATGGAAAACCATTTGATTTAATACGTTATTCAGATTCTGACTTTGCTGGATGCAAGGTAGATAGAAATAGCACAACTAGAACATGTCATTTACTTGGAATGTTCCTATTATCATGGTGTAGTAAGAAAAAGAACTCAGTTGCATTATCTACTACTGAAGGAGAGTATATAGCTGCTGGTAGTTATTGTGCTCATATTATGTGGATGAAACACACTTTATAGGACAATGGATTTGATTTTAAACATGTTTCAATTAACCGTGATAACACTAGTGTGATCAACATCTCAAAGAACCATGTGTCTCACTCTAGAACCAAACAAAATGATGTTAGACACCAATTTCTAAGATATCATTATCAAATAGGTGATATAACTCTGGAATTTATAGGCACTGAACTCCAATTAGATGATATTTTCACTAAGCCATTAAATTCAGAAAGATTAAGTTTCATTAGACATGAATTAGGAATGATAACATACTCTTAAACCGTTAGATAAACCTCACCGTTAGGATAGACATCACTGTTACGATAGACCTCACAGTTATATAAACCTCACTGTTAGGATAGAACTCACCATTAGGATAGACCTCACCGTTAGATAAACCTCACCGTTAGATAAACCTCACTGTTAGATAAACCTCACCATTAGGATAAACCTCACCGTTAGGATAGACCTCACCATTAGATAAAACCTCACCGTTAGGATAAACCTCACCGTTTAATGAAACCTCACCAATACATCTCGTGCACTGTTTTAAATTTTTTTATTAAGGCCAAGACTCCAAATTTTTTATTATTATTTATTTTTTATGTGAATCCTAAATGATATTAAACCCGACACTAGACTTCACTCAATCACTGCGAACCAGACTGTTCAAATCCATCCTACCTAAACCTCTCAATCTCACAAAACCCTAAGCCTCAGAATCTGAAATGGCCCATGTGAAGCGACACTCAGTGGATGAAGGGAGTGATGTGCCACAAGCTAAGAAGTTGACATTAACCAATGCTGGTGCTAGTAGAAGCAGTAGAGGTTTTGTTCGAAGGAATCCTGTGAATCCTCCTTTATCGAAGCGAGAAATTATAGTGGAAAAGGAGTTATGTGCGGAATGGCTGTTGGAAAGAAAGTCCTTAATTCTGAAGATCTTACAATAGCAAGGATGGCTCGAGTGCTTCACGAACAATAATGGACCGCATTATCCTGTACTGGTAAAAGAGCTCTATGAGTTTGTCTGTTTTGAGACATCAGAAGAGGATAATATGATGATTTCCTTTGTGAATGGTCAAAAGTTTTCGTTCTCATTAGTAGAATGGGATGAGAACCTTAGAGTTCCTCATAGTGGTGATTATAGATTTTATTCAAAATCCATACCTACTGCTAGTGAATTTTTCAAATATTAGGATGCCTTGTTGGAATTGACAGGAAATGGAACCCCTAGAAAGGTCATTTTTGCAGAAATGGAAGGGGAGGATAAACTAATTTTCATGTTCATTCAGCATGTGATTAGTCCAAAGAGAGGAGATTTTGTTACCCTCATATTTCAGGATATTTATTTATTGTATCTATTAAAACATGGAGTAAAGGTGAACTTGTGCAGATTGCTAATGATTCAGATTGAGGATATGACTAGACCAAAGTCTAAGTCCAATGCACTTTTCTTTTCTACGTTGATTTCTATTCTGTTGAAGGCAAAGGAGGTAGCTGGACCTCAGGATGAAACTGTTGTTGTTAAGGATAACTTTTTCCTCACCAGAACTGTTTGTATGTATATGAAAGTTAGCTGGAACCCTTTGAAGAAATCATGGGTTAATGATGAAGGTAAAATATATGACAAGTACACTTTTATGGACCATCCTTCTAGAGAAAAGGATATGAGGGATCCTGGTCTTGGACCAGATAAGCCAGAACCGGTCTACAGTTATAATGAAGCTGAAGTTGAGGAGGAAGAGACATCAGTTGAGGAAGGAGGAGACCCAGATTTAACTCCTAGTCCTGTGCATCAAAATATTTCCTATGGAGCAACTAACCCTCCACAATAAATACCAAGGAGAGAAACCATTCTGAAGGACAATGATACTGAGACCACAGAAGATGAAGAAGAAGCATATGAATATGTTGTTAAGGACACCTATGAAGAGGATGAGGAAACCAAATCCAATCATTTTGTTAATGGAGAAAAGGAGGCTACTGCTGAAGCAAATGATGAGGAAAATGAAGAAGAAGAGCTCAGTTTGAGCCCTTTGATAGATAATAAATTCTGGATAGTGCCTGATCAGGAAACAACAGTGGGTCCTACTGCCATTACAAAGAGAGTCATTGATGACTCGGAAAAGGATAGGACTAATCCTACTGTTGAACTGTTAGAGAAAATGGTTATTGAATTTGCTGAAGTTGCAGAGGAGGCTGTAGAGTTACCTCGAGCAGAACCATTTGAGGAGATTATTCAGGAGAATGATCTAAGTGAGGGGGAGCATCTTGGTTTAGTTTCTGTGTTTTATGACATTGAAGGTTGAACATCAGATCCAGGATATATGGTACTTGGACTTAATTATGGAGATTCTGATGAGGAAGACCATCCCCAAAGGGATTCAGTTATCCTAGTTGTTGTGGCTGAAAATTTGGCAACTAAGGATGGACCTTTAGTCTTTAAAGGCTGAAAATAAAGAAAAACTGAGAGAATCAGTTGAAGATTTGAATAAAAGCATGGTTGATGAAATGAGGAGTGTGGAGAAATATCTGGAGCTATCTCTGGGATGTGTTGTTTCTAGTCCAGTGAAGGGAATGATGGATGAAGTTATAGTATTCCATATTCAAATTGAGAGTTGGACATGAGATGTAGTGGATCTAAGACAATCGATTGCTTCATTGACTGCCATGAACATCTCTCAAACCCAAGTGAATACTGATATTAGATATCTCAAATAAGTAGTCAAGTAGTTTGTGGAAGTTTTTGAGGATTATAAGAAATTAGTCAAAGAACATTTGAACAGTCAAGATGAACTTATTCAGAAGGAGGTTAGTAATCTGACACAATCCTTCAAGGAGACAGCAGATTTCTCATTTAAAACCCTTCCCTCATCTAGCTCCACTGTGAACCTTGGCCAGATCAGAACTGTTATCCATGAAGAGTTGGCTAAGTCCAGTACCAGTGGCACCTCGGATACTCAGATCATTGCTACCACTAGGGAAGTTAGTAGTTTTGTTCGTGATCGCCTACATGCAGCTACTGCTTCTCAAGAAGAAATTACAAATAAGGTGGATGCTTACATTGAGAAGGTCTATACCAAGAATAAAATAACCAACCATTTCAAGCTCTTGATGGAGAATTTGAAGTTGCCTCCAGTGACTCAAGGTTTCAGAGAACAGGTTAGCAAGCTCCAGGAGCTTACTCCTACCTTGGATAAATTCATTGAAAATCGAGATGATTTTGTCTCAGCAATGGAGAGAGGAGGGAGTATTATTATAGATTTCAGGAACCTGTTGCTACCATTCCTGCATGTGGATGCCAGACCTGTGATTGCGCCTCTTCACTTCCTACCTCTGCCTCTGGGAGTACACCTCAGTTGACTCCAGTTCAGGCTATTCGAAGCATGACACCTATGATCCCACAGAAGAGCACAGATTTAATATCTACTATAGTTTCAGTGGCTGACCCTCCAATTTTTATTTCAGCTATTTGCATGACATCTACTCAATCTGACCCTGCACCCTCTTTGGACCCTAAGGAAAAGACTCATGTTCAAGAGGACGATTGAGTGATTCTGGATGTTTTTGATAGGATTCACTTGTATTTTTGTAATACAGACTTTCTCAGTTTGTATCTTTTGTGACATAATGGAAATTTACTCTTACATTCTCCACTTTACTGTGTTTATGTTTCCTTGCAATCTATTCTCTTTTTGTCTCTACATTCCTCGAATTCTACCCGTCTTTTTGTTAATCACAAAGGGGGAGAAAATGAACCAAATGAGAACTGGGAGTGAAATTGAAAGGAGGAGCAAAATGAGAACTTATTTTTAAAAGTTTTTCTTAGGAAATTTTTCCTCTGACACTATTTTAATTTTCTTAATACTTTGGTATAAGTTGTGATTATCAAAAAGGGGGAGATTGTTGAACCCTCTGGGAGAATTAGTTGAACTCATATTTTGATAATCCCAATTATGTTCACTTATATTTTGATAATCCCAATTATTCTCACTCAAATTATGATAATTCCAATTATGCTAAATTATGGTTTGATAATCCCTATATTGATTAATGGTTAAATACTTATTTCAGTATTTCTTTACACCATGCACATATTCATATATTATAATATTTATGTTATCTTCAGATAATTAGGTTACTAGATGAATATATATTCTAACGTAACCCATTCATCCAATAGAATGCTTAAACAGACAAGTGGTCACCGCTACATCAAGTCCACCGGTACAGACAAGTCACCGTTATGCAAGTCTACCGATATGTGAAGGTCACCGATACATCAATTCTACCGATACGTGAAGGTCACCGATATAGACAAGTCACCGCTACATCAAGTCTACCATTACAGACATGTTACCTAGGAGAGTCTACCGATACACTAAGGAAGCTACCGGTACATGAAGGCTACCATTACACGAAAGGTCACCGGTACATTAAGTCTACCGCTACCGATCAAGTCTACCGATATACATGAAGTCTACCGATAGGAAGGCTACCGTTACACGAAAGGTCACCAGTACATTAAGTATACCACTACCAATCAAGTCTACCAACAGACATGAAGTCTACCAATAGAAAGGCTACCATTACACAAGAGGCTACCGATACAAAGACTTACAGATACACAAGGATAACGATATCCAAAGCTACCGTTCCAGAGAATCTGACGCTGCCTTAATGTCTTTATCTTTATTTAATCTAACCAAATGTCATTTTAGATATATTTTAATGCTCTGTCATTTATTTAATGAAGATTGTTGGATGAAAGGGAACTGTACCTTGTACCTTCAAAAACAAATCATTTCTTTTGCCGGAGCTCGTTCCATAAATACAAGAAGTCCCTATTGCTGCAAAGATACACATGTGAAATAGACGAGGAATATACAAGGGATATACAAAAGTGATACAAGTGACATAGACAAGAAGATATCATATAGATATACATGGACGACCAAGAAGACACAGAAGCTCATACACACTCAATCTTACTCAAGAAGAGTTTGTTACATTCAAAAGGACTTTGATGAACTTCATCGACTGTATCTTCGCTGTCTCTAGACCTGGATGTCAAGCAGACGACACTCTGTTTTTTAGAAAAAAACTAGAAGAGGACTCAGAACCGTTTCTGATCAAATCTGAAGGCGTCTAGAGCTACACTGCAATCACTAGAGTCATTCTAAACTCTATATCTTACTCAGTGATTTATTATTTACATTACGAGCAGTGTGTGTCATCAGTTTTAATTTACACACACACTGTCTCCTGAACCTTAACTGGAGGATATGTAAATCCTCATTAATACTCCTTACATCTTGTATTTACCACTGTGGATAGTGGTAGTGGACATTTGTGACCTAGACAGCTGTATTTGATGTTTTTTTGTCTCCCATGTCGAACTGTGGTAGTGGTCTTTGTCCTGGACAGTTGTAAACTGTTGTGAACCCCGATCTAGGGTGTGGATTAAATTTATATATATTGTTGATAGGACTAAGTCTCGGCTTGAGACTAAACCACTTGGTCATATCTACTGTTCTTTATTTAGTTTTATCTAAAACCTTTTATTCTGCTGCCAAGTGCTTTAAAAATTAAACTGTTTTTCAAAGTTACTCTGATAATTAAATTAGCAAGTGCTTGAATTATTTGTAAATCATTAAATTAGTTTCAAAATATAATCTGATATTCTAATTATATTAACTGGGAATTAATCAATCCCTTGAGAACCTAACTGAAAGTTTTGTTTAGTTAAAATTCACTACAATTCAATTAGTATTTTAAATTGGGTGATTTTGGTAAATGTTCTTAAAACAGAAATTTTAATTGGAACTCAATTCACCCCCCTCTTGAGTATCCACTCTGACCAACACTATTTTTAGAGACATGAAATCTTTAAATTTTGGATATGATTCATAGTACCAATTATTATTATTAATTTGTTCGTGGACTCTTATACGTGATTACTATATACTTTCTATTATTGATATTCTACTGATATATTATTTGTATATTACAGTGCTTTTATAATCAAAATAGAGGGAACGGTGTCCCCTATGATAAACCCTAGGCCATCTCTTACATTCATAATCATCTAGTATATTGGTAGGCATGCTTGAGGCCATGTGGACTACTAGTTTTTGTCACCTTTTCATGGAACCTGGTTTAAGAAGTCACAATGTTGTATTAGACCTTATTTTATTTTCTTTTATAATTTTTTTGATTATTAGATAAGATATTAGGAATGAATCTGGATTTGAGAATGAGATGTTCCCGAGTGTAACTAATACATGTACCTAGAAATGATAAATTACATAGTATTAGACATGTTGAACTATATTCTACTTATTATAGTTAATTTGATTTCACTATATGGGGAAACAGTTGAATTAATATATTATTACTACTATCCTTTGTGATTGTATTTAAATATGGATCAATTATATTAGTGAATTTGTTATCATGAATCATTATATGAACCTCTTAGAAGTTACAACCCATCCCATATGGTCCGTTCTCTGGCTACCCCAGGACCGCCATCCATAGGCCCGGGGCTGGTGACTATCACCGAGTATGAATTTCCAAAAAAGGGATATCATTTATATTTAAAACTATACACACACACAGAACAAAAAATGTGGAATGTAAACAAAAATTAAACAAAAACTCTGTTTGAGAAAACTATTGAGATTATTATATAAATGGAAAGTACAAAGGGGCCAGAATACAGTCCCAAAAAACACAAAGGAAAATAAAACATCCAAATTCCATCATCTCGTGTCCATAACTGAAGGGTAGGGGAAGGGTAGCATCCTGTAGCCACAGAGGTATGCTAATCTATCCAATATCACAAAGAACTACCTGGTCTTGGACCACAAAAGTATCCATCGAGTAATTGGTCCCCTATAAGAGACACAACAAGTGAAGGCAAATACCATGCATTGGTGAGTAACACAATACTCAGTACGAACCCCATCCCAAAAAGGAAATACCACAAATAAATACAAAAACATAAAGACATCTCACACCATGTATAACTCAATGTATTGAAATTAAGAATATTATACATAGATTTGAATTATCAAGTACTATGGAGGGGATCTTCCATGATGAGTCACTGATGGTTGTTCAGCTACTAGACCACTGAGGTTTTCTCTACTACTGGACCACTGAGGTTCACTGAGCTGATAGACCACTGAGTTCCGCTCGGCTACTGAACCACATGGGTCTGCTCTACTACTATACCACTAATTTTTGCAGAGCTACAAGACCACTATGGTCTACTAGGTTACTAAACGAAGGATGTATGACCGTCAGCTAGACCATGGCAGTATGCTCTGGTATTGGACTATTGAGGTCCCCTGAGCAATTGTACCACTATGGTCTGCTTGGAAACATGATCGATGTGTCCCCACTCATCATATCCATTGTGTAAAATCCAATCACAGTATTCCACCTCCCCCCTCTAGTGTTATTGACTCTGTCAGATTCTAATTCTCAAGACATTGGTTGTATCTCAACTTCCACAAAGTCTCACTTATAGAATACCCTAAAGATTGTCTCTTTTCAAGGGTCCCAAATCCATAGACGGTGCATCATTAAGATTCCTGGTTTGAATTATATTTGTGTTTTAGTTAAAAATTGTTGGATGCATTCGGGCGATGTCCGACTTGATCGGTATGACCTGATCAAACCAGCCTGGGGGTTCCACATGACCCAACCAGTTTCATGGTACCCGACCCGACCTGGTTTGGTCGGAGCCGACCTAGTCTGGCGTTTCCTAGTGGCCAAGCCCACTGGTCCTTCTAGACCTAGCCATGTTCATTTGCGGGTCAATACCAATGGGTTTCCCAGAGAACCAGTTCTCATTTGGCCCAATACGACTGAGTCAAACCAGTTCTAACATGTTTGGACACCTAATTTCTATTTCCCCATTAGGCCCTGCCCGCATCGGCATGCTAGTTCTCCTCCACCTACTAAAATGGTTTATTCTTTTGGACCACCCCGCATCATCGAGCATGTTCTCCTCCAGCATGAATATCGTACAATTTTCGGTTCACACAACCATGTGGTTCCAGGGTACTACCACCTCATCATCTATCCATTTATCTCACATAGACTGGGTTTTCCATGTCACATATATCATGACTTGGGTCTAGCTCACCTTGACAGTCCACGAATAATGGATTTTTGCCATGCAGAACCTCCAATGTGGACGGGTGGCCACATAAGATTTCCGCCAAACCCTAGCCATAATGCCGTCGTCCCCTTTCACAACCTCGACATGCTTCCCACACACCATCTCCCACCTCTAATCATCCATGGTGTCGGCATCTCCTACTTCCTCCATGGCCTAAGTGTTGTAGCCATGGATGGGTGTCATGCCGGTTATGTGTTGAAACCCCTTTCTGATGTCACATACCTCCTAGTCATGGCCTTCATTTACTAGCATCGTAGGAAACTATTTTGTTGTGGTCCCATTAGGAAAGTGGATTTCGTCATCACCGACCATTGGTCCCTGAATAATGGGTAGAACAAAGTAAGAAATTGGGGAAGGAGTCACAACAAAAGAATACCAAAAGAATAATCCAGTATCTTTTCATGCAAAGCAAGATGGATTTTTGATAGCAGGATCATGAAGAACCAAAAATATGGTGGAATAATCACTATGATAGATATCCCCTTTATCGCACATCTATAACCATCCGGCATGATTGATTGAACTATAGATCAACATATTCGTGGGTTGTTCCATGTTCATCATTAAACATTTAGAACGGGGAATGAAAAATTACTAAGAAAAAATCACTACTTGGGAATGGATATTTCTCAAGGATGATTTTTCATCATCCTCGATCTATCTCTAGTTCTAAATATTCTCTCCCAGTGTGTCTTCTATATTTACTAATTCACCACCATTAGTCATTTGAGATAATTCCTTTATCATTCTTCAGAGGAATTCTAGTGTTGGTTGTCAACCATTAATTCCCCATTTAACTAAATAAAGAATAAACATGCACATTGTAGTGTCACCAAAAAAATTCATTAATGAGGATCATTAATGGGATTCAACATCACTTCATTATTGCACCACATTTCTGAAGAGTCTCTACATATCAAAGAATAAAATATAAAATTATATCTTTTTAAGATATTTTATTTTTCATACGAAATTCCAGAAAAATATATTTTTTATTAAACCTGTGTTGGTCTATGTTAGGCCCTTCCTAGGAGAATCCTGATGCTCTGAGTTCAATGGTGCCCTAAGATTTTGGAACCATGCACCGATTTGAGGGGTTGAAAAAACTACCTTTCAAATTTATTTAATGAACATTAAAAATAGTTTGAAAATACATTCTAGCTACTCTAGGAAATGGAAACATGTTCCATCTTAGAGAATATCCTGAAAATAATCCCATTTAATTTTTTAATGAATTTTCATGGAATTTTGGGACATTTCAACACTCCTTACATTAATGATTTCTATATTTGTAATCCAAAATAAGGAATATCAACCCAATGGGGGTACTGAGCATGAATCTAAGCCTCCCAATGACAAGTTCTATCGTGGAGATTCTGTTGCTGTCAAAAACGATGCACCAGAGGAATAGACAGACCACAAAGGATCCTCTCATGTCGATCCTCTGTCTATATTGGGAACTTCAGGATTGTCACCAAGTCATAAATTTCAATTTCATTGTGGTTGATGACATGATTAGGTTAATGCATGACTCTGCTCAGTTTGGATACATGGAAGTCATCATACACCATCTATAACTGCAGTGGATGATCCAAGATTTATGCCACCTGACCCACTGTACATAGTATTATAAAAAGTCCAATGAACGTTAGAGATAGTTTATCGCTGCGACCTAATGTCTCAATCCCTCATCGAGGATAGACCCATATGAATACATGGTTACCCTCCTCAAACTACATGTTTCTTGTTCACTAATAATAATATGATTTATTTTGGCTCTGTTCAGTCTTCATCCACTATCGGAGGGAGCGATCCTTCTCAGCGGTATCTTGTACGATATTTGGACCCTGGAGTGCTATCTCCACTTGGCCTGTCCAACATAATGTTGACCATCATGGTCATCTGTATAGTTCTTCAAATGGTACCATACCGATGGGGGAGTGGTATCTATTTTTCTAGACAAACACAACCATTGTTAGGTTGTCCTCCCAACTATAACCTAAATCATGAATGCAAGAAAGAAGCATTTCCTCCATGGTCTGTATGGTTTCCTCCGTCTAAACATCAGTCCATGGGTGAACGGCTCTGCTCAAGAATAGCTGAGTCCCAAATGCCTCCTCTAATCCCTTCCACAACTGGGATGTAAATGTAGAATCATGATCTCATACTGTATTTTATGGGACTCCATGGATTCAAAATATTTCCTACACATTGAGTTCTAAGCTCTTTATTATACCCTATTTTCGAATGGTTAGGATGTTAGATGAATTGGTCAGTTGGTATACGATCACCAAGATTGTATCATGCCTCCTTGACATATGTGTTAAACCATTGAAAATATCCATTCATATTCCATACCACTTCCATTATGTTACCTCTAGGGTTTGTGTCAACCCTTCAAGAAAATGGTGCTTAGCTGTCACTTGTTGACAAGTGAGGCATCTGGAAACAAACTCTACAACTACATTCTTAATTCCCAGTCACCAGTATAGACATCATACATCCTTGTACATCTTATCCACAAGTGGATGTACTACCAAAGGGGGTATATAGAACTCCCTCAAAACCTCCTCTAGAAACTACACTCATACTATAGTTAGTCCAATGAAAATAATGACTTGCTCTCAACCTTTATAATATCCATCAGTGGAATACCTTGTGGAAATCTAGGAACGTGTAGACACACAACTAGAATCTCAATGTTATGACTCCCTGACTCACTATAAAAGTGGAGTGGAAACTGAAATCTTTTATTGAAAAATTTTATACTCTATATCCTTGAAAGATATCTAAAACGAGTCCTACTACTCTAAGGCATTAGTTAGCACCGGTGAACTCGATCTTCTTCTGAGAGCATCTGTCGCCATGTTCCCCTTCCATGGAATGTATACTATCTCAAATTCATAGTCCTTCAAGAACTATATACCAAATATCTATCTCAGATTCAGATCCTTTTGAGAGAATATATACTTGAGAAATTGGTTGTTAGAGAAGACGATGAATCGCTCACCTCTATGGTAGTGTCACTAAATCTTCAATGCGAAGAATACTACTCCCAACTCAAGGTAATGAGTTTCATATTTATGATCATAAAGACTCAATTTTCATTACACATTAGCAATCTCTTAGCACACCTTCATATAATCACAACCAAGCCTGGTACATGATGTATCATAGTACACCATATAGTTAGTTCCCTCCTATGGAGGCCACATGATAGGAGCACTCTTCATGTTCCACCTCAGCTACTGAATGATATGATGGAATCTTTCGATCCACATGAATGGTTTTCCCTTTTATCACAATATATTCATTGATTCTGCTACTTTAGAAAAGTTGGTTGCAAACTTCTAATATTACATAGCCAGCCCAATGAAACTTCACACCATAGAAATACTCTTGGGTATTTCTCAAACAATCATCTCCTCGATCTTCACTTGATCCACCACAACATTGGCATCTAAGATGAAATTTCATAGGAAGTGGACCTTTTGTTTCCATAAATCACACATCGAGAGAAATCTATGATGATGGTGCTAAAGATGGGTGTCCATAACCATCCTATGGTGTATCATGTACTCCTCCTCAGATGCTGAAAAAACTAAGATGTTTTCAATGATGCCCACTACAAAGGGGTCTATGTATTGCTTGATGATAATGTTCATGATTCAATTGAACACTCCTGTGGAATTTATCATGCTAAATAACATCACTTTGTATTCATAGTGGCCACTGCAACATTTAAACTCTATATTAGAGATTTATATATCTCCAACTCGAAGCTAGTGATTATATGATCTGATGACAATCATTGAGAACCATCTCCCTCTCATAAACTGATTGAAGAGGACATCAATACTCGGTAAATGATACTTTTTCTTCATGATCATGTAGTTCAGGTGACAGAAGTCCAAGAATAACTTGAAGGTTCCATTTACCTTCTGGGAAAACATCCCTGGGGCAGCCCATGGTGAAACACTTGTCCTTGAGAAAACCTTACTATGAATGTTAACCAATAGTAACCTCAGATCCAAGATCTCTATGGGATCCATCCAATACGAAGGTTTAGATATCAACGCCATCTCAGGGCATAGAACAATAAAGACGTCTACCTCTCTAGGATGATTTATTCCTAGATTGTACCCTATAGAGACATCCTCATACTCATCCACCACTATAGTGAACTAAAATCTAAAAACATCCACTTCTATGCCCATACGGATAGTTGCATGTAGCTACCGCCTTCATTTACCTTCCATATCGCTGATCCCATAGTGAATTACATTAAGTGGTGGATGTAACATGCTGAAACATATTCCACCTCCTGCTACTCTACTAGAACCTTTGCCGTGTCTACTGCCCTATAGATTAATCTGTTCCTATCACTATCTCTACACTGGTGGAACATCCACCATTTCACAGTCAGTAGGACGGGTATGACAATATCATAGTGATATTTCCCTTGATGTCTCTTAAAAATTATTTCTTCATTCTAGGATGACTATACTCACCCTATGTTCCTTGAGTGATAGATCACTTGTCTTGGGACCTCTTCTCAGAATGTGTCACATGTTATAGTCTTTGAGACTAACGTAAACTTTTTGATTTCCCGTTGCTGGTAGCAAATGGCTGAATCTACTCATCCAAAAGAAAGTAAACCAAAAACAATATCTCTAGGACCATAGTATATATAAGAATACACTATGGAATAGTGTTGTCTCAAATGTCCCTAAACACATCTCTCTTATAGGTACAAGACCTAAAGAACTGGTTTTATTATATTCATTGCTTACTGGGAAAGGACTGTATGCCCTGTCGAATAGTTAACTACTGACATGTTGTTATACCAAAGTTGTAAATGTTTTTGGTCACAAATTACCATTGGTTTTATGGAAAGTACCCACTTTTCTGAGAAAGGTTCTCATGATCTGATAATAGGAATGTAGCATCATCATAAAATCAGGAAATCTGAAACCTTCCATCCCCCTACGGGTCCACATAGAATTCTCACTACCAGTACAACCATAAGATATAATGGTTTCCTAACTTGATGGAAAAATCAATCACCACCTTAAGCAAGTACATACCAGATATGATTCGAGCTTGCCACAATAAATAAGGGGTCGATGTCACTGAATATCAGATTAGGAACTAAGAATACATGCACCCTCTACTAGTAGTGACAATAGTAACTACTGACCAATGGTTGGTAGTATCACTGGGACACTGCCCAAAAGGTACCTTCTCAGGAAAAGGGTCATGTGCTGAAGCCTTATCTCTCGATGGACCGTCTTTCTGGCTACACACTAGAATCAGGGCCAGCTATATGCATGGAGGCATCTTGAAGGGTATCAATATGGACAACGATTAATATATTATACCTGGTGAGCTGTCTCTAAAAAAATATTATGAGAAAAAAACTCAAAGATATATTCCACTAGTGTTTTCATGTACCATGTCTGAAAGTAGAATTTAGTGTCTTGGTGTAAGGATACGTCACCCCCTCACCAACACTGGACTTCATAGCCTGAAATCTGAACCTGAAACACTTAGAACAATTTCCCAATCAAAATTTATTGAATCTGGGTTTTTAAGGTAGAACTGGCCTCATTTGATTCAACTTTTTCATGTCCCATTCTTCGGGGCCCTTTCTGTTACTACCCCAATCCCACCATCCATAGGCTAGGGGTTGGGGACTAGATCCATGTAGGAATATCCCAAAAAGTGAATTCATTTTCATTTAAACATGTAAGCACGTAAAAAGATCAATATACAAAAAGTTAACACAATGTAAACCACAACAATCATTGAAACAACAACTGAGAGTACAATGCAAACTGAAAGTACAAAGGGGCCATAAATAAAGGACAAAACCACAAAAGGAAAATTCAACTTCAACTGTCCATCTGCTCGAGACACTACCAAAATTGTTGGGGAAGGGTAGATTCCTATAACCATATAATTACATCTTAATGACCACTCTCAATGATCACTACCTGGTTTCAGACCACTATGGACTCCATCAAATTGTCGACCAGTTTCCTGAGACACAACATGTGTGGGAGATTCCTATGCAAGGGTGAGTAACACAATACATAGTAGCGAACCCAAACCACAAATGAAAGACAAAAAAAAAGTACCACAGAGAAAAAAAATATCACAGAAGGTATAACTTAATGTATAGAAAGTATGATTCTCAATCATAAATCAGAATCATTTTGTACCGTTGAGTGGCTCATACATGATGAGTCACTGAGGTTTTTTCAGCAACTGGACTACTGATTTCTCCTCCAATAATTGACCAAAGAATTCTTCATAGATTCTATAACATTTAGCTCCTTTCTGTTTCTAGAAATCTGAGGATCACTTAACTATTGGACCACTGAGGTCTGTTGAGCTATTGGAAAACTGTGGTCTACTCGGCAGCTGGACCACTGAGGATCTCTTGTCTACTGAACCACGTTGGTCTGCTATGCTAATTGACCACTAAGGAATGATGATATACTATTTGAATGAGATCTTATAGGCTACTGGACCACTTAGGCCCCACTGGTCATATCCTTGATGTCATAGTTAGCCAATGGATTCTTCCTCTCTAGTGCACCTGACTCTGGGAGATTTTACTCCTCTATCCATCAGCCATATCTCAATTACCATGAAGTCTCACATAGAGTATACCAAAATGAACATCTCATCACAAGGGTCACAACACCCTAGATGGCATGTCAATTGGAAACACGGTCTGAATGATATTGGGTTTTTTGTAAATAGAGGCCAAATGCATCGGGGACCGTTCAACTTGGTTGGACCGACCCATTTATCCGGGATCGAGGGTCCCATATGACTTGATCTATTTTGTCTGACCCAAATCAATTGGATCTACACCTACCCATACCATCCTGGCCTAGTGGCTATACCAATTGTGCCTTTCTGGGCGTGGTCCTATTTTGTCGGGTGTCCAGCCTGACTGGTAGCCCACTGACAAAGTTCTCATTCGATCCGGATGGACTTAGTTGGAATAGTTCTGACTTGCCAGACTTCCCAATGGGCCGATTACCCATCCATATCAACATGAATTGGTAGGTTGGATCTCATCCATCCTTGGCACCATGCAACATCTGGTTCACATAGCCATGTGGTGCTGCCACCTCATCCATCCAATCTACACTTGTAGACCCGTTCTTCCATGTGACCCACATCATGTCCCAGGTCTAGCTACCGTCATGGTCCCCAAACCACAGATTTTCACCATGTGACCGCGTCCACTGACAACCAATCACAATACTCTATGCTAGTGACCCTTATCTCCATCGGGGGCACCGCATCCTACATGCCACTATCCCCGGTGCCGCAACTACGCCTGGGTGATGCGGCCTTGTGCTGATGCCATAGATTTGGGTAATTGTTTGGTTCCACAACCTGGTGCCACCACCACAACATTGTGATGTGGCTCTCATGAACAAGTATCTTCTTACCTGGCACCATAGGCTAATGTGCCACTACGGTCCCATCTGTAACATTTATTCTATCTCCACTAACCATTTCTCCAAAATAAAAGGGAATAAAGCAAGAAAAAATTGGGGAATGAGTCACAATACTAGAAAACCCAATCAACAATCAGGGTCTTTTTCCATGTTGACCTAGATGCATTCATGTTACCTTCATCACAATGAATTGAAAATAAGTTTGAATAATCACTATAGTAGATATACCATTTATCCCGCATAATTAACCATCACACATGAATGATCAAACCATAGAGAAACCTGTTAGTGAGTATGTCTCTGTTCGTCGTTAAACATTAAAAATGCAGAAAGGAAATCACTCAGAAAAAACCCCTACCAATGAAAACATATTTCTCAAGGATTATCTTTCATTGTTGTCGGTTGATCTCTGGTCTTGAATCCTCTCTACAAGGGTGTGTTCCCCTTCATCTGATACACTAGATTTAATCGTTGGAGAAGATTCCTTTGTATTTCTTCTTAGGAATTCCATAGTTTTTGGTCAACACTAAATTCCAAATTTAATTAATGAAGGAATATTCATGTTCATTGCATCATCACCATGCTTATTAATTAATGTGGTTAATTAATGGGATTCAACATCGCCTCATCGCTGCACCGTAACCCTGACGATTTTATGTGTAACTATTAAGAAAATATAATAAAATAAAATTTTATATTATTTTATTTGTCTTCTGAAAAGTATGAATACTAGATTTTTAGCCGACCCACATCAGTCACTATTTTCCACATTGTAGGTGAATCACAAAGCTCTGTGTTCAACAATGCCCTTGGATTTTGATTTGGGAACCTGTTTAAATTTTATAAAAAAATCTCACAAGGTTATTTAATGAACTTTAAAAATAGTTTGGAAATATATTCCAGCCACTTCCAGCCTTTGAATCATGTTCTGTCTCAGAGCCTTGTATCAAAATAATCCAATTTTATTTTCAAAAAATAGACATCAAATTCCGAGACATTACATTCTAAATCACATTCCATGCATTAGTACATGCCATGTAGGATGAATTAAAATACTACATAACTCTATGATATGTGCCATATGTGATATATATGATTAATTAGATAACATTTCAATCATTTATTTAATAATTAAATGGTTTTTACTGAGGTGTGTGGGACTTTTTATATTGGATGTGGAACTCTGTATAACCCAATGATTAATGATGGAAATTAAAAATGAGAATTACATTAAATGAATATGAGATCTAATATAAAATGCGTAAAATTTAATAGGGATGCCAATTTCATTTTATAGGATGTTTTCCCCTATAAATGGCAAATATGACCCTACATACCAGGACCAATATAGAAAAACATATTTCTTGACCCACACAAAGCCATATTAGTGGGAAGAATACTGTGTCTCTTATTATCTATAAAAATGTATCTATCACCCATACAAGACTGTTTGAGCTAGAAGAGGGGTATTATATTTACATTGGAAGTTATATAACTATACAATTTGTAAATATCCAATGTTACCACTATTTAATAATTTTTGAGGTTTGCGTTTGGAATTTTTAGAATTATGAAACTTTAAAGTCCTTATGTCTTTCATAATGAGAGTGGCGACCACCATTTTATAGAGGTGTTTGGGACTAAGAAGGTGGAGATACGTCATGTAGCTCAACATATGTTATTTTTTCCTATTAATAAAATGAGAAATGATTAATAGTTTTGAGTAGATTATCTACAACATATGCAGAAGATGCAGTAATCTCCACGACCTACCCTCTATATGGGAATGATGACTATGAAGTTCAAAAAACTCCATCTACCAATTGTTTTCAAGGACTACGGAGCCACTGGTTGAAAATAGATAGATAGTGATATTATAATAAATAATAAATCATGTAGAGACACCACATGATAAGATATTGAATCTCTCTAGTAATATTCATCATGGATCCTTGAATGACTACGGTACATTTTAAACCAAGATGGACGGTATCAGGAAGTGACATTGTGGGATTTCCAATCGATCGTAGTAGATTATTTATTCATTGATCCCATGAGTTCGGATTTCATTAGGGTGTTCATGATATTGATGTAGGGTTCTAGGAATATTTAGGACAATTTATCTCATTATATAGAGCTACATTTCTTTTTTCACATCTATACGAATGATCTAGTGAACCAGAGACTACACGAGGATCAACATCGACATCCTATGTGATATCTTGTAATTATCTGGTGGCTGAATAACATATTTTATATAGTGAACCACGGTCTTATAAAAAATTAGAACCTATAGGATGAAGATGGTTTGAGACAATGTGGTTTAAAACCGATAGAAGGTACTTTTTTAACTGTGAGTCAAAATTGACACTTCACCACTTTAAGTTTAATAAGCACAAGTAAAATGACGATCATAGATTGTTATATTCTTTCTTAGTAATTTGGGAATACTTGGAATAAGAAGACAAATGTTCCCAGACAACATTTTAACTATCATGTTTGTTGCATATTAGGGAATCTAAACCATTTATGTTGTACTTTCCCATCATTATTGAGTGGTAGAAGATCTATTATACCTCTAACATTAGGAGAAGAATGAATAGAAACATAAAAAACAACCATCAGGATAAATCTTAACCATAAATGAATATTAGGAGGTTATGGAAATATAAGACAAGATTTAGAGATATAAAACTAATAGTGTGGACCCAATCTTGTTATTATTTTCTCTAGAATAGGGTGATGGATCATGAAATGATTATTCAATATAGAATATTGTAGATGTCCAAGACATAGGGCCATATAATATTAACTGTACAATTCTAGTAGGATATATTAATATTTCTTCTATATTTTACTTGGGTGAATAAAATATCATCATATTTGTTCTCATTTTGGAAAACCATGGGCTTAATATTAAGTACATTTGTGGGGTATGAGGCTTAATACCCATTTCCTTATAGGTTTTGATAGTATACTTCAGTGAAAGGACTTTCCTATTGATGTAGGTATGTTTTTTTTCTTATAGAGCCATGTTTTCCACAAGATGTCACGATTCGATGTCATTCTCATGATGGATTGGTTGGTTCTGTGTCATATGAATGCGTATTATTACCACAATAAGGTCTTGTTTATGACACCATATAGAAGGAATTATAATCAGAAGGGTGAGTTTGATGTTTAAGATATCATAGTTGGACTAGACCATTATTCAATTAGTGGGGTGACTACATAGGTATATTACCATCAAATGGTTGATTAGGGACTAAATGAATCTGAGATTACTACATCATTTTATCAACTCAATAATGTATTCCCTGACAAAATATCAGGACTAACTCATAAGAGAGAGGTAGATTTTCCTATCGATATTGTGTTTGGAGATTCACATGTGTCCATTCCTCTTTTTTGGACCACTATAACTAGGTTGTATGATCTCACGATCAAGCTATTGGATTTAAAGGTCAAGGGTATTATACATCCTAACAATTCTACCAATGGTTCAAATGTCATTTTCCCAATGGAGGAAAACAAAACTGTCAAAATTTTTAAGGATTATAAAAAATCAAATTATATTACAATGATGAACATGTATCACTTATCTCATATATAATATATCATTAATTATATTAGCGTAGATTGTTTTTTCATGAAAATGACATATGATCTAGAAATCATTCGGTTTTAGTTTGTCATTAATATATTCAACATACAATTTTTTATAGTTTTTAAAGATTATTTGAGTATCTTCTGAGGATGTTAAATCTTACGAATGTGCATATAATATTCATCAATTTAATGAACATTGTTTTCCATCCAAATAATGTTCCCTTTATAGTTGTATTCATAGATGACATCTTGGAGTATTACTCAGCTTGAAGAGACCATAAAACGCATCTTGAAATCATTTTGAATACACAAGGAAGAAACAACTATATTCTAATCTAAGTAATTTTACCTTATAGACCACCATGGTTCACTTCGTGGGTCATATAATAAATGTGGATGGATATTTAAGTGACCTATATAAGGTGAGTGTTCTGGTTACCTCAGAGCAACCCATGAATGTATTCGATATATTGAGTTTCTTGGTATATAATCATACAAAATGAATTCTATACACGACTTCTCTTGAGAAGAAAAATCATTTATGGGCTTGAATATGAAGGGTATGATGTTTATATGGGTTGAATCTGGTGTTTCATCCTTTTAAGATCTAAAAGGGATATTGAATTTAGTTCCTATATTGATTCATCTAAATCCATGGAGAGTTTATGTAGTATATTATGATGCAATATGTGCCGATATAGTAGTAATTATGATGCATGAAGATCAAATCATGGTATATGGGTCATGAAAACTAGGGCCTCATGAGAGGAATTACTCTATTCACAATCTTAATATGGCAGTTGTGGTTCATACCATTTATTTTTTGTAGGCACTACCTACTGTGAAATAATTTTTTGTGTTTATGGGAAAAACTCAAGTATATTTTCATGAAACATAATTTGAATCTTATATAGTGAATATATGTTGAATTTATATAGTCCTTTGAATTTGATAATTCATATATATTTAGGAAATAAAATTTTGTTGCTGATTATTTGAATAGGATGATTCAGATGATGGTAGTTTTGGAATATAGTAGTGAATATAAGCCTCTAGATCTAATTAATGAGATTCAGATAGTGGTGTAATCTCACCATGGATTTTCTATTTTTTCATCTCTAATAGTGGACTCTACAATTTTTAGAGACTTCAGATGAGTAAATTTTTAGATCACAAATTCTAGTTCCTATGAAAGAGTATTTATGGGGAGGATTTCCCTCTATATTTTTTTCTTCAATGATGATGATATCTTTTGTATAAATCTGGGTATATGGGTTCTCACATATATGATAGAGGAGTTGATGCATGAACCACAAGCTTATTAATGGAGTTCTTTCTAGAGTATCACCAAGTTGTATTGTGATGTATTCCAATAGTATTACTGGACAAGGATTAGGAAGTAGTTTTCAAGATTTATTTTAAGGTCTTCTAACTATTTGTAGGTTCATGTAGAGCACCAATGAACTTATTGATTATTAAATCCACTAAGAGACCCATAATGGACATTGGGATATTTTTTATGAACTATTTAGTCAGCTAATCATGGTAATCTCGAGGTTTTTATGTAATTTGGATAGGCATAGATCGTCTGAAAAAAGATTCCCACATTCAACCTATATAGAAGACTTTCAGAGTTGATGAGCTAGAGTGATTGTATGTATGTGAAACTATATGTCTTCATGGGGACCATTAAAATATCAATTCAAAATAGGGATTCTTTTTTGGTATCTAGGTGCTATCATAGATTACATAATTTTGTCGGTACACATGTTCTTCTGGGTACTGACATCCACCCTTAGATTGATGTCCAGTTAGAATGGACTATATATGATATGTAGGACATGATCCATGCTAGTGAACATGATTTCAGAGGGTCTAGGGTGAATAATATACCGCCCATAGAGTTCACCTACAATAATGTATTTATTGTGTGTATTTATATGGCTTTTATGAATCCCTATACATTAGGCCATGTTACTCATCCTTGTGCAGGTTAGAGGAATTCAGGGATGTGCTATTGGGTCCTAATCACATTTAGGATACTTCAATGTAGGTTTAGTCTTTCAGGAATCATATGTCTACCTCTCTTTCTAGACATAAATATCATGCTAATCATTATCGATCACCCCTATAGTTCGGGTTCTAGGATCATGTTTTATTATGGGTATCACCTAAACATGGGAATAGATTTATAAAGAGTATATCTAAGTTGTTCTCATTTTTTTTCAAGATTTTTAGTATTCTATAGAGAGTCGTTCTAGTAACTTATCAGTTTATATTACCGTAGAGGAACTGTTCCACACACAATGTCTTCCACAATTTCACCTTCACTAATAACATGCCGACCTATCTCATACAATTGATCCTAATGAGTAGGATTTATATTTCAATGCTTCATTTTTGGATTATCCTATACAAAAAATTGATTAGAGAATAAAGAATATATAAGGATATTATATACCTTTAGTACTGTTGATTTGGTTTCTTTAATGGGTACAATATGAAACTTGGGATCAAGAGGCCAGAATAATTTAACACGGCCAGAATTATTCTCTAGTATCTTTTTTCCACCATTGAATGGTGAACTCATGGATGGGTTAATTTATGGGGGAATGACAGTAAGAACCCAGTTTTTTTATTACATATGGTACATTTTAAATTTTTTTTATAATTTCTTATTTTGGAACTAATAAGGATACAAAATGAGATCACAAGAATATTGAGGCTATCAAGCACATTTTTTGATCATGGATGCCCATTTTTTGAAACAGAAATCTATGGTGTATGATTAATAGATCTCATGGGTCACAACCTACATAATATGAGTATCCTTGAAAGGGATAGATTGAGGGATACATGATGAAATATATTTTTTTAGGAAACCATAATAAAATGGGAACATGCCCATGCATGATGACTTGATGTTTTTAAAAGAACATGCAACATGGTCAGTGCATGGTTTCCCAAACCATGTGAATGAAACCATGCATGGTCCATCATTAGATATTGATAGGTTAAATTTTGGAGTATATATTTTATAACCATGCAGCCAAACCATTCAACCAAATTATTTATTTTTAAATGACCATTTTACCCTTAATAAAATATTAATTATACCCTTCCACTCAACTTCTCCTCCAGTGGAAATCTATTTATTGGGAAAACCAATTTTTTCTCAATCCATATATTTGGATCCCAAATCATCTTTTGATACTAAATTAAACACCATTTGCCTCATTGGATCCCTACTGGTATGTTATCTAGTAATATTAAAACATTCTTTATTTTCTTTTCTCTATAATGAGTTAAAGATATACAATCTCCTATTCATAATTTTCAAGGAATTTTAATTATAATACATTTTATTCTAATATAGACCATTCCAAAGGTCGATACTAGATGAGTTCTCTTCTAGATTCATATGGTTTTTGGTCAAGTGATTATACTGTATCCTCTTGATATTTTATAACATGAGTTTTTTTTCTCAGTCATGATTCTCTTTGTGAATAATTAAATCACAAAATCAGTGATTGATCATTCTGCCTTGATATAAATGGACTATAATTTCATGATTCATGTTGGTTTCAATATCCATTCAATTACTGCCACCACATGCTATCTTCCGTCACTTTTCCAATGTGGTAATAAATAGTTGATTGGTAAATCCATCATCTAAATAGTTTTGTAAGTCCATATAAATTTTAATAACATTACTATAATAGATAATCATTATTATTTAGCTCGACTGAAACAATAATAATTTTAATAAAAATTTAATTAAGGTGACTGGTAGGAAAATGAATCCTTTTTAAATGTGACAATAGTTATAAACCTATAATCATTAAATGATAATTAATTATGAATTGTTTGTTTCCTCATATTAATGTTGATGTTTACATATCTATATTGATGTATGGGCATGACAATCATCGTTTTTTACGGAAAATGGGAATGATAACCCTTATGCATTTTATGTAATTACAAATAAGAATAAAATCCAATAAAAAATAACATACTAGAGTGGCATCCCATTATTAATGGGATACTAGAATGATTTTCCCTTATTTATTTGTTATAAGAATGACATCCCTTTATATACATGATATAGATATTAATACCCTTATTTTTATGAATGTGTATGTTATCCATTACTATGCTTTGGGTATGAAGTCCCCAACTCTGGTGATATTGGAATGGGACACTATGAATATGATATCAGTCATAGTGACACCTGTTACTATGATACAAGGCTTGGAGTCTCTTGAAAATGTGGTACTTAGCGACATATTATTTTAATATGAGTAACACCTTAGGTACATGATACTGGTAATATCCATAAATATGGTTGTAGAAAGCATTATGTATATATTCTATATATGTTTATACATATGGTTACATGTTCAGACTATCTGACTAAGGTCGATGTAGGAACTGTCAACCTAGTTTTATCATGGAACCAGAGATGAACCATTACATTTTATTTACATCTTTCCATCATTACCTAAATATTTTCATATTGTTTTCACTAATTGGATATTTACACACAACGTTGGTGGTTTCCTACTGATTTTAGTTCATATAATATCTATCATGCTGATGGTACCCATAAAAACTATATGATAATACGTGTAAACATTGGAAAATGTTATCTCGTGAAGGACTGACTTCTTTCATGACTTAGGAAGGGCGCTTGGTAGTAGATTACTTGGTTAGAGCTCAGAATAATTGGATAGATTATCAATTTTTTATTGTATATCATCTACTATATTAACTATATCCCATATTTCATTAATGTTTTACCTCTTTATAGATACACGACATCTTCATATTTCTTATATGATTCTGATTAATTCAATTTATATTCATTTTTTATGTGAATGTTTAGACTTTCACACACTTATATTTAAATTGTTGACATGATTTATTTATTTTAATGGTTGATTTAAAAAGTACGATCCTTTGAGTAAATGTAACAGTTTACCTAAGGACACATTTGAGGATGTTGTTTCTAGTAGGTACTATATAGAGTATGGGGCTGTGAATGTGAGGCCTTGTGGATCACTACTTTGTAGAACCTATAAGTGTCACACAGTTCTCGATGTCATACATTTGGTGTGACCAGCAGCACATAAATGTTGTATGTGTAGGGAGGATATTTTTTCAGTAATATTTTTTCATATTAAAGGATATTTATGAGAATAGTTTATTGGGGAGAGATATTTATACATTATGTGAAGTTATTTTTTTGATTAAATAAGTATTATTTTTATTTAAAGCCACCACATTTGGGCGGAATTAATTTTAAAAAAATAGATTGATAATTAATGTTTTAATGTCTATTTTGGGTTTTGGAATTCATAGAAAACTCATTTGATGTTTTAGTTTTTAGATATTTTATGCTTTTACATTTTAATATTAACCTATTTAATTATTTTACCAATACCATAATATATGATTTTTCCCATGAAATATTTTTCCTCAAAAAATGACCATAATAATTAATTTATAAATTCTAACTCAAATTATGGAATCCATATTACCATATTAAATTCAAATAATTGGGTAAATTATATTAAAATAACCTATATACAAAAAAAATAAGTTTTCAAGAAGTATATCTCCAAGAAAAGGATGATTTTATATAAACTACATGATCAATAATTATCATTTTATGAAACCCATTAATAATTAATGATATATAATATATATTATTTAAAACATCCACCACTAAAAACTATTTTAATTATTTAAAAAGGATAGTGATTTTTAACTACAAAATATTATTAAAAAAATAAAGTTTTTATAACAAAAAATAATCATACTCTAAAATATAACATAACAATGATGTGTTTGAATTTTTGTGGAATAAATATTAATAAATTTTATTTATATCACTAGAAATAAAATCTAAAAAATTATTGTACTTTAATACATTTTAATTTTTTGAAAATAGTTGAAATTTTGAAAAAAAATGTTTATACCTAGTCAATGAGAATCCCAATATTTTCTAGAAAATCCAAAAATTTCACCCATCATAAAATACAGTATTGTTATTTCCAAAATGAATTTAATTTTACAAAAATAATTTTGTAAATTTTCTACAAAATTATTTATATTATTGAACAATGAAATATTTGAAAACCAATTTTTGATGAAAATTTACCTTTGACGTATAAAATGACATTACTAAAAAATTGATCGATTATTTAAAAATAATTAATTAAAAAATTATAAATGAATAATACCATTATATATTTCATAATTTATTAATAACATCTATATCCACCCATTTAATGGATAGATTATAATTTTCATATTTAAATAATGTTATTTTATTGTTCGTTTCGGCGTGATATGGTGTATCTTATAAGCTATCAAACATGGTTATTTCTTTAAAAATACATTGATGTTACATGATACACTCACTTATTCAGTTACATGAATCCACTTTAACCATTAAAAAAATACAAATATCACCCTCTGAATTTTATAGTCACACTCCACAGCAGTTGGTCTTCTCAAAATAGTATCCTTGGGTTCATTAATAATATATCCAAATAAGGTTTTTCTATGAAAAATTTTTGGAAAAACATTAATGTTTATTTTTTTCATATTATTTCCCTCTGTCAAATAGTTATTGTAAATAAAATGTTAAACAATTATCCCCTATATACTATACTTTTATTATGTTTATGGAATAATATTTATCCAGTAGAGCTTCCATCTAATGGGAAAAATTAATCATTTCTGTGTAAGGTGGACTACCTCCTCACAAACCGATCTATGTAAAATTATATGATAACCACTCACAATATTCATGATAATTGAAATATATATATATATATAATATTAATTAAATATTAACCATTTTTTTAATGTAAAATATCATATAAAATATTATATTAAAGATATTGAAAAATGATAACATCATTCTTGTTTAAAGAAGACTGCCACATCATGAGGTGCGGTGATTATTATTTTACCAAGTCATATTAACAGAATAATTATGTAAATTTAAATAATGAATATGATATTTATGAAATAATTATCATTATGTAAATATTAAATAACACTTTGATTCCACATTGTATTTGAAAAATTGAAGCATTACTCATTCCTATATACGACCTACTATCTTTATGATTGTAACATATGTCATATTTCATATGAACAATACATTATAGGGTTTAAAAGTAGAATTTATTTATATAAATTGTGATTATTTAATAATTATTTTTCTAACGATGATAAAATTTAACTTTTTACTTTGGTCAACAAACCAATACTATTATGAGTTTATAAACAGAACATCCTCAAAAAAATCGATGTGGGGATAAGAAATTATATAAATATGTATAAAATAAAATATTTACGATGATAATTTTTATGTATAAGGTTTAATCCAAGTAAAATGATTGTTAAAAAAACAATTATTACTATTTTATTATAAATGAGATAAATGGAATAAATGACAAGTCTTCTCATGACATATGGGATTCCATCTCAAAGCTTCCTTCCTTGAGATTTTTTCCATAACATTTCATTTATATGTTGTATATATCCCTCCTTTATATGATTTATAATTAAAACTTCATAATTCAGGTTATTTTAAATTATAATTTTGTTAAATCACTAATTGGAGTTGTGATTCATAATTTACCACAGTAGAATGGAATAATGCTTAATTAACATTTTAACCAGGGTTATTTAGGCTTGAATTTCTAGTGATAGAAATTATTTGATAATTTTATTTTTAACAAAGTATATTTTATTACCCTATTTGGATTAATAAAATTTAAAAATAATAATACCATTTTCCTCACTTTTTTTACTTATAATTATGGAGTAAATGATTTTATGAATTATATATATCATTTCAATATTTGGGAGAAAACCCTTCCCATTAAATTTATTTATTTAAATGAAATGATATAAAAACAATTGTTAAATTATTCTATGATTTTATTTGGAAATATTAAAAGATTAATAATTTTTAAAAGAAATTTTAATAGAAAACAGTTAATAATTTTCAAAATGAGGTAGTATTCACTATTTACCAAATTATGAATTAATTATTTTCCTTACAATTTAATGAAAGTAGAAAATTAACCACCATTATGAAATATATTTTATTTGATGATTAAATAATATATATTTCTAATTTTATATCAAGTATAAATATTCCGAAAATATTTTGTGAATTTTTAGTTTTATAAAAGTAATTTTCCAATTTGAATGATTATTTTCCATATGAATTTTATTAATCATTTTTAAAGAATTTATATATAAAAATAAAAACAAACAATATATTTTATTCATCATATAATGTTACGGAATGAATCAAAATTATTTATATATGTATCTTATATATAAACTAGAAATCACTCCCTTACATTTATGTGTTAAGGCCTACCTTTTGACCATTTCCCAAATACCCACTTTTAGAAATGTATTTTGATTAATATAAGAGGCTCAATTATGAAACCAGATATCATTTTAGGGGTAATTATCATTTTCAAACTTTATGATTGTTTAACTTATATGTCAAATATCTCTATATTCATTAAATGAAAGTGACATGTGGGACCTAAATTATATATCCCTCCAATGAATTACGCAATTTTTTTGTCTCGTGAAATGTCTTGTGTGGGATTATAGTGTGAACTGAATATGTTATAGGACATTTTCAACTATTTGATATTCTATCGGTGGTTACCCTTGATATATTTCTATTTTATTTTATATGAATATTCAAAATTTCATATGTTTTTAGGATCTGATGTTATCATGTGATTAATGTTACAATTCCATGTGATTAGTCACAGTCTTTATCTTTTATGATATAAAGGAATAACATTGACTCGCATATTATGATTCATTATCTTCTTTATTTACCTAATAGGTTGTCAGATCAACCATTTTTGTGTATTTATGAGGTTATCTAATGATTTTTTGGGAGGTAAAACAGATTTTAGTGTTAATTTGGGAAAATAAACTATCGAACTTCTATTTTTGTATCACATTTATGCCTTATGATCCAATATTAATGAGAAAATTGTTTTTAAGATGTTTTTGTTGAAATTTATAGTTATTTGTTATAAAAATCATGAAATAATATATATAAAGGATTTGATCTCGCTAGTTGATATTTAAGAATAGGTTTATATAATCTTTGGAAGCTCTGATGTGAAAACTTTAGTGGGAACCCTAGAGATAAGTCTATGGATAAGTTTATATGTAAGAAAATTTTATTGATGTTTATTAGTGGATAAAGTGTGGGTATTCTAATAAATTACATCCATTTATGGATATTACAAGTGGATGTATATCTATAAATGATGTACCAAAACATAATGATAAAAAAATGGATCATTGAGATAGAATGGACCAACACCAAGACTAAAATAATATGGCTTTCTATGTACCTAGTGTCAAACTATTGCAAGATATTATTTCGATATAATGAAAAATCATTACTAAACATTATAAAGGACTTGAAGAAGTTATTAGGTTGTAAAATATATTATGAAATTTTACCAGGGATAACATATACAGAAATATAGTGTCTGTTAAACAGAGATATACATGTCATTTATAAATTATACATTCATGTTTTATATTTTTTTCATTTTTATAAATTAAGTCATTATCATATTTTTTAGTTTAATTGGTTATATTAATATGGGGAATGAGTGTAAGTCGTGCAAATTACCAATGTGATGGGTAATGAAATGATTTCCCTAATGACGTGTGTAAAATAATGGTAACAACATATAGACATTTTATGACAATTTGAAGTGATTTTTCTAAAATTTGGATTTATAAATACGAAATTGGTGAATTTACAATCACATTAAGTATTATAAATATTGTCTATAATCGATATTAACGTGTAAAAAATGACAAATAAAATAATATTAAATTTTATATATGTCAATAATATGGGAAGAGTAATAATAGAAAATGAATTTAATGAAATTGAAGATTCATTGTTTGTCAGAGAATAAGTCACAATGTAGTTAATTACCAAATAATAATGAAGTGTCTTGTTAATAAGATGTAGCGAAATATGTTTTAGCATAAGGGACCACTATACATTCAATGTTTTTAATGTTGGTAAAATAATTATTATCTACGTAATTCCATAATACAAGGATTTGTTTAAAAGGATTTTTTTATAAATCATTGAATTGGGATGATTTAAGTGTTTAGGTGTTGAAATTTGAGAGTCATATCATTGATTTATTTTAATTAATTTGTTTATGGTCGTGATAATCAATAATTATCTATGAATATATCTGCATTTTTTACTATGGTTTGGGAACAATATAAGGAATGGTACTAATGAACAAAAAATATGATTTGTTTGTATGGTAATATTTTAATAAAAATAGGTTTTGTGGGAATAAAAATTATTTGTTATGTACGTGATATTGAGATTGTTATATTCAATTTGATTATTTGATTTTTGGTAAACAAAATTGATTTATAGAAGTCATTATTAGTGAAAAACTAATTTTATGATTAATGATATTTTGATGATTTTCATTGTATTATTAGGATAATTTTAAGTATTACATTAATATATTTTTATAAAAATTACATCCCACATTCCAGTGACAACTCTTCATATCCAGTAAGGCCATGGGGTATAAACCCATAACTGAAGGGTGACATGGTTTTAGTGCCTAATACAAAACTACATTTTATCTTGGTTAGTATAATTTTTATCATAATAGAGTAGTTGGTTAAAAAATATGTTGATTTTCAGAATAATATTTTAAAATCAAATTATTATTGAATTTTTATGATTTTTTTTCGATTAATGATATTTTGTGAAAACTAGTATTAGTTTAAGATATAAATATATATAAATAATAGTTTGAAGATAATGGATTATTAGTGAATAATTTTATTATTATTTTGTGATGTAAGATGAATGGTATGAAATATCCATTGTGGTTAAAAACAACTTTATTTTTTAAGTTATTAAGGATTATTAGGATATATAGATATTTGTTTAAGGAATTAACTATGTAAAATTTTGATTTTATTTTTATACTATGGAATACTAATATATTTATATTCATTTTTGGTAGTTTCATACATTTTACTATCGATTTTTGGTTTAATAAATACTAGAGGAATAAAATATTTCCCTTTTATTGATCATATGGTCACTTAAAATTTAATTTTAGTTAACTAGAAAAAAAATGATTTTTATATTGATTACTTAGACTATTAATTGGACTAGGAATTGATAGAATTACAATGAAAGAAAGATATTGAGTATAATATAAGAATAGAAATTGTAGCATCCTTGGTTTTGGTACTTTATCTCATTATTTATTTCATTTAGTTTTATATAATGTTCAGGTTAGGTTTATGGATGTTTGGAGGGATTTTGGAATACGTTGGAGGTCATTCTAGGGATTCACAGTTTGAGTATCATTAGTAGAAACTATAAAACCCTATATGAAACATTTAAAATGAAAAATATTTGCAACAAATAATTTCATGAATATGATCACAGTTTGGCCAAAACATGTGGATACCTAGAATAAACCACGAAATGTTGGATAGAGTTATTAACATAATTGGTGAAGTTATTTTATAACAATGTGATCCAATCACGTGAATTGTGTTTCTTGACAGAGTATCATATATATCCATCACTCCATTTTCCTAACCATGAAACAAAACTATGAATTGAAAAATTCTATCAAATTTTTTGGATGTACCTCATTTAACAACCATAATTACTTTTTCCTTCTAATACAATCATAATTTGAAGTTCTATTCCTCCAAAGGATATAGATATCATTCCCTTTAATGTTAGAGGTATTCCTAGTATAATTTATGTGTGTTATAGGAATGGATTCATTGGTATTTTTTTTATTCTTTGTTGTATTCCCGATGTTTTTCCTCTTCCCATTTTTAAGAATAATAAATCCAATATTTTATGGATAGGTATACATTGTGTAATATCATTCATGATTAGATATTTTGGTTTTTATTTAATGTAACAATATCTATTGACTTATATATGAGTTTAAAGTAGGGTTTTTATGTTTTTATTTAGTTATTTGTTTTCAACCATTTTGAGGGGTTTGGGTCTTCCCTATAAACTCTTATTGAATATAACTTGAATGATTGATTTGAAATAGATAAAATTGTTTAAAAGGAATTGTGATAATGGTGTGGAATTATTGGGGGAAAACCACCTTAGTGGTGATTTTGTGAAATTATTATTATTTTATGGTTTTGTAGAATGTGATTATTGTTACCTATTCTAAAATGATGGTTTACAAAAATAGGTTTTTATCCATGAAAAATATTTATATAATTATTTTTAATGAAATAGATGTTTTAGTGAAATTAGTTGTCATGGTATTTAGTATATTTTAGTGTCAAGAGTTCATTTCCATTAGACGTGACCATTTGTATGGGTTTTCTTCGATTGGGTAAATAGGTGTTGGTCAACCTGTGATGGCGTTGTATCTTCTTGAGATACTGCTCATGACTATTGAACTATCACTTACGAATGAATGTGTAGATGAATGTAATGGGAATGATTATGGATTTGAGAAATGGTTTTAAAAGTTTGGTTGATTTTATTCAATGGAGAATTAGTTAGGATTGGAAAATTGTTTAGTTTGTGAAATAAAATTTCATTAAATTTTGCAAATTTTTTAAAAATATTGTGCTATTGTCATTTATCATTGTGGAATGGATTGAGAAGTAATTTGGGAAACATGTTGAGTTTTTTGATGACCCCCCTACATGGGAACTATGGTGATTTTCAAAATATTATAAATGGGTACATAGGTATGGTTAAGGTATCCCAGTTATGTAGAGATTAATATAGATATATTTGGATGGGAATGTGGAGTTAGAGAATAGAGTATGTTGGGTGTTTCTGAGTTGATGTATTTAGTTTCTTTGGGTTTTTCTTGGTATTTGTTTCTGAGTTGTACTTTGTTATTATATTGTGACATGTTTTTATAATAGATTTTATATCTTACAAATGAATCATCAATTATTATGATTATATTATTTTTTTTTGTTTTATCTTAAATGGGAAATAATCCCTCTAATTTTAACCACTTTTCATTTATTACTTGCCTTTGGTGTCATCTGGATGTCACTTATTGATAGTAATAGAATATTGTCCCTTCTCAATACAATGATGAGGTGAATGATGTTAAAATTGGTATAATATGGTTCTATCCTTGATAATGGATTGTTTTTAGTCTTTATGTTAGGATGGTAGAAAGAATTATGGTTTTTGAAATGTGAAATGCAGAACATAATGAGGCATAACTATCTTATTTATGAGGAAAATCATGTTACCAAGGTGTATAGGTACATGTGTGTTTTATATAATTACAATAGTTATTAACAAATCATTTTTTATTTTTTAATTATATGAGAATGAAATTAATTGATATGAATGGATTCCCACAGGGAGTCAATAATTCATTTTGAGTAATGATTTTTTATTTGGTGAAAAGGATTACGTTTTTTAAAATATTTGAAAATTTATGGATCTTCCAAAATAATTGTGGAATTCTTCAACAGGGTTTAAAATATGAATATGTTGAAATTTTTAATACATTTTGTGATATGTTTGATGTGGTAACATTTATATTTTTAATAATATAGTTTATAGATAGAAATATTAAATTTATTTTTATTTTGGTGATGGTGAACGACACCTAGAAGGAATCATAGAAACCAAGAGAAATTGGTTGTTTAAAATGTGTTCAAACCTGATACAAAGTGAACCAATAGATAGTACATAATAGTATACGAGGTTTTTAGTCCATGGATAGAGGGAAGATGAGGGTGAACAATATAAAGTGGATCATTTAGTTCAATTCTAAAAGATAAATCTAGCAATAATTTAGGCTGATTTAGAACCAAAATTGTAGTAGTGTTGACAAATATGGTTAAGTGATTCATTGGATTCCATCAAAAAACATGTGGGATAAATTTGAAGTTCGAAACATAATGTTTATTGGATTTATCATGTGAATACTAGGATTTATCAATTTAGGAAAAATAAGACCATTGAATTTCATGGGGGTTTTTGAATAATTTATCAAAACTTAATTATATACTCATATGTTAAAAACAAATAGAGCAATAGATTTTATCATTTTAATTAAATATATCCTCTTAGTTATATTGTATTTAGTTTTAAATACGAAATTAGTTGACTTTTTATAAGAAATTATTGCATGTGAATCCTTATAGGAATGAATTTTTTAATTTCTATTGAATCATAAAATTATATCAACGATGAATGTCCATTTTATGATGGATTATATAAATATTTATAAAAAGTTTAAGGTGGAATAACAATACATTGATGTAATTACTTTAGAGGATGTATGTCGATGCCATTTAAAAATACCGAGAACAAAAATTAATGGTACAAGTAGAATATGAAATCCTATTTTTATAGTGGTGGTTTGACTCAGAATGTGACTGGGGGATTATTGAATCTTCCCCCTAAACCAAATACAAAAAAAGGATTCTAGAATTTTGGTTCAAATGATCATATAATATGAGATTGTATGAATTTACCTAGAGAATATCACATTTAAAACTAGGCTGGTCATCTTCCATTCAATCATATTTGATCCCAAAGGATTGGTTCTAGGAACAAATCACATTATTGTAAAGAATAATATACCTTGATTGGCTGGGTGTAGAAAAATAATTCTCCTCAGCAGAACTAATAATTACAAGGTGATCCAAGGAATACATTGTTTCCTCAACCATTGCAATCTCAAAGGTGAAGTAGAAAATGGTTTTGAATATGAAATTTTATGGATATGAGAAGATGATCATAGATGATGAATTTGGACCTTTAATAGTTTTAGGTAAGATTCAATTGAAATATACCCTTATAAAATATTTTCATAATATAGGTGAATCTCATTCTATTTATTGCTCTGCAAGATGTTGATCTTATATGTTTTCATGTTAGGATGATTCCTTATATTTTGAAACATCAAAATCCTCTTCGATAAATAGAATTTGATGCCTTTAAGAGCAACTAATTTTCAATAAATATATTATGTGTTGAATAGATTTTGGATTTTTCACTACCTGAAAGGGGTATCTATTACATAATCCTATTGATGGATTGGTTGAAAATGTTCTTAGTGATGATAAGAAATTATACCTAAATGGATAGTAACACAATTATATATGGAATTGGGACTCTCTTAAGATAATATTTTAAAATCAATGAAACTATATCATGACTATTGGAACTAGTAGTTGGAACTATTTTATACTTGATGGTATCACTAACCTTGGAATAAATGGATCCAAATGAGAATAATTATTACCCAATATTTTTGGATCGGTTTACTGATGTTATCCACATAATTATTATTGGTTCTCACAATAATGGAATGTTGTGTTTATGTTTTTTGTGCTACTAGGGACTAGTCCCATCTCACTTTCACCAACTTAGATGGGACCAAAAAAAATAAGGGAATAAAATTTCAAACTAAACAATTTTTTAAGAATTGTTTACATTTAGCCAAGTATATCCCTACAAGAAAAACCACTTTTGTTTTAAAAATGGAGGATGTAACTCTTCATCATTTTTTACATTATGATTAAATTAATAATGTTATGACAAATAATAAATAACCTCTTCCACACAATAATGAAATGTTTGATCAATTTAGGGGATCGTGGTTGTTCACTAAATTTGTATTGCATTTGGTATATCACTCACTATTGGTTTGAAAGGATGGTATTTTAAATAAATAATTTATATGTTTATATAGCCATTAAAAGTATGTGGTTATAAATTTTGGACTTATTAATTGACCATCTACCTTTATTAAAATTATTAATAAGAAATATCAAAATAATATTGATATGTTTCTCATGGTGTTTGTTGATTACATACTAGTGTATTCTAGTATAGTAGATGAACATGAGAAACACATGGATATAGTGTTATGTATCATTTTATATCATCATATAAATTTAAAACATTAAATTTTTATTTCTTGATACAATATATATATTTCCTTATCCATGTTATCTCTGAAATTGGTTTTTTTGTGGATTTAGAAAAGGTGGAGGTTATTATCTATAGAAACTACAAAATAATGACTCTTATATACACTATTTCCTTAGGTAGGATATTTGTTTCAATTTTTTATTTGTGAATTTCCATGATTGGCATAATTGAATATTGTATTGATGAGTACATGTGTTCCTTTCTTAGGGAACCATGAATGAAATAACAATTTTCAATAGAATAATGTTTGAAATACATCATCATTGATCATTATTTTTACAAAATAAAGACTATTTAATGTGTTTTATAATGACCCTCAAACATTTGGGTCATGGTGCATTCAGATGTAGGGAAGTCATTTTGTTTGATATTATTTTTTCCAGTTAATTTTTCATAACAAATACTACCAAAAAATATTTTGAATTATCTACTATGGTCCCTGGTCTGAAGAACTATAATAATAACATACTTTATGTGAAAATTATGTTGTTTACATATCATAAGATATTGAAACACATTTTCTCACAAAAAAGATTTAAATCTAATATAGTGAAGATGGAAGGATAATCTCTAAAAGGGTGTCTTTAATTTAATATACACACTGATAATAAAAATTCATTGGTGGATGCATTGATCTAAAATTAATCTAGTTAGTAGGAAATAGAGTTTTTAGAACCATGATAGCTGATGTCAGTTACATCCAAAAATACCGAGGATTTTTAATTCGAAGGTAGTTTTGTGGTTTTCATTTTTGTTACATTTGTTCATTATTAGGTATGAGAAGGTTAAATAGGCACAAAGATCTTATTTTTAATGTTTTTCAATGATGTCATGATTCAATGGTGGTGACAAAATTTTGGGATGAAATCTTGACAGAAGATTAGTTTTGGGAAATCATGATCTGATGGTTGCACCTATGGATTTTAAAAAAACATTCCTTAGGCATACAACCTTTCGAGATGGGATTTTCATCATAGAGTGAAAATTAGGTATAAGAAACTGAACGAAAAACATTTGTTGGTGAGCATAAAAACAAAATTATATGAGTATTATTTTAAAATCCCTTCCTATTGATAAGATAATGAAGAATACTAGTAGACAATAGATAAGTTGTAGTCTTTACTAATTACCTTATTGAAATTGAAAAAGATATAAATGGATTTTTTAATAAGTATACCAATAATTATTTAGTAACAAAATTCTATTTGGTGTTATTAGACTAGCTCAGAACATCATCCCATTTCATCCATATTCATAAATCCAATACGGGGGTGACATGGAAAAATCTATATTAAAGATGTTTTTAAAAAAGTAATTGCATAATGATTTTGATAGTATCAGACCAAGATCAAAGGTCTATATTTGGTTTTTGAAAATCCACATAGCTCGACCATGTGAAGAAGTTAAATATGAGTACATCACATCATACACAAATGGATGGACAATACTGAAGGATGATGAGGATATAGTTATACGTGATTAGGGCTTGTGTAATGGAATTATGTTTTTCATGGTAATATCACATAATGTTATTTGAGTTCTCATATAAAAACAGTTATGAGACCTCCATTTATATATCCCAATTTCAAGTAATATAAGGGAATCCAATTAATTCTACAGAGTGTTGGTTAGACAGATGTGAGGCTTCATTGGAAGGAAAAATCCTTGTGAATGAGAAAATGGAGTACATTCAATAGATTAAGAAAAGAATGAATATTTCTTTGATTACTCAGAAAACATATGCATACCATCATAGATTGTCATTATAATTTTACATGTATGATCATGTGTTTCCCGGAATCCCTCCAAGACATTGGAATAATAATTTTGGGATGTATGGCACAATATCTCCATGAAAAATAGTCACTTTTGAAATAGTTTAATGGGATGGAGTGTAGTAATATTAGTTGGATTCGCATTCATAGATTAGTTCTGTTCAAAATATTTTTCATTTATCTAAACAAAACAAGTTTAAAATATATCTTTACAATGTAATTCAATGGGATAATGTAAAACAAGATCCATATGGTATGTTTGTATATGTGCTTGTATAGATAGTTGATAGTAACAAGCATGTGATTCTTGAAAAAAATCATTCTATTATCATATTAATTTTAATATATATAGATTCAAGAATAAGATTGTTAGCATGAGTTTTATATTATAGAATAAAGTACAAAACTATTTTTGGCCGATAGTGGGCGACCACTTTTTGGGGATGGAATAGATAATGATGGGGAGAATTTATCACCACATGTTTATGATACATTACATATTTATTTATTTAATTTATATATATAATTATAGAGTTATATTTGGAGAGATTCAGAGGTGTTTTTGTATACATAATAATATTTTCTATAGTGCCGTGATTTTTAAATGTTTAGTAGAAATTATGAAACACCACTATGGACCAATAGAAATGAAATCCGGGGAACTGTTTAGGTTCATGGTTTGGCCAAACCATGAGACATCCCAAGGGAAACTGTGAAATTATTCATTGTATAGAATACCAAATTTGGTGCTTGATTTTTCAGACTATGTGATCCATCAATGTATAGTGTGCTAGATTTTTAGGATGATGCACAGTTTGTACATGGTTTTCCTTACCTTGTGCCCTAACTATGCACCGTGAAATGTTAGGTCAGAAAATTTGTGATATATATCATTTTACATCCTTAATTATGCATTTACCATAATCATACCATAACTTGTTTTCTTCTTCATACCAAAGAAATAGAGACCATTCAATTCAAAATGAAATTTATTCCTAGATGAATATAAGTGTTATGGAGGTCTGTATCCAATGGTAAGTGCTCATTATTCTTCATTTTCCATATATTTATTAGTATTCCCTATATTGGAATCATTTATCTAATCATTAACGGATCAATATATGTTGTGTGATGTTAAAATGTTAACATATTATTGGTTGTAGTGATGTGAATGATATCAAAGGATTTTAATAGGTGTTTCAAGATTGGTTTTAAATGTTGTTGTCCCATTATTCATTTTCTCTATGCTCTAAGAAGTAAGTGGAATCTTCCTAGAATAATAATTATTAAATAATTATGGCATCATATCATAATAATAAATTTCCTTTAATAGATCTATGAAATTCATATAGAATTTATTATGGAATAAAATATTAGTGGTGGTTATGAGAAATAGTGTAAAAATAATGGTTTTGTGGAAAGTTCTTATTATTTTTTATTATTAAATTATACTCTTAAAATGGTGGTTTGTTTTTATGCATGAAAATTAATATACAATAGGTATCAAAAAAATAAATGTTTTTTTCAATATATTGGAATTTTATTTGGAATATTTTTTTCATAAGTTCACTTTTATTATATGTGATCATGTGGAAGTTGAATGTGCCATTAGGGAACCTAGTATTGGATACCTTAAAAAATATTGGTATAGAACAGTGATACCAATCATTAGTATGGAACTGTCACATGGGAATGCATGTTTGAATGTTTGGATATTATTAATGATAATGAAAATGGAATTGAGGAAAGGGTTTAGAAACATAACTGATTTCATTCCATGAAAATAGTTTTGTTTTGATAAATTGTTAAGGACTAGAAATAAAAAATGCAATATTTTGTTTTTAAACTATTGTATATAAATGTGTAAATATTTTGGTTCCAATTTAATTGAGTAGGGATATAATTGTGGATATCATACTAAATTTTATACTCACCCCCTACATGGGAACTAAGTTGTGTTTGTAGATGTTATATATCAACACACATGTAAGGGAATTATATCCTAGTTCATTATTGATGGATATTGATACATTGTTTTGGACATGTGGAATAGGAGCACAGATCTGGTTCAAATATGGTGATTTAATTTCTTCTATGACATTGAGTATTACAAGTCATGGTTTCCAAATTATACTCTAATGTTGCCTTTTGGATTTTTTGTGTGTAATAGGTCGTTCTTTTTATTGTTGCATAATATATTGGATTTTGGATTTTGGATATCTAGTTTTGTTGTTTTGTCATCAAATAGAAATCACTCATCAATTTAGTATGAATCCCCTGGAATTTATTTATAGTCTTTTATGTCTGGGAGATGTAACCTCAGGCCAGTAACACACACCATTCAATTCTCAAGTCAATGAGGAGGGTCAGGATGATATAAATATCAAATTTTTTTACTTTTCTCTAATTTGATAGTAAAATAATCCTTTAACACTTGGAATAATACCCTGAATTATATAATATATCCTACTACATTTATATATAATTAATCAATGGCCTTTTAATTCCTAAAAAATTTATGATTTATTGGTTTCTAACTTCCTTTGATCATTTTTATTATTTTGATCATTGAAATTAATCACTCTCCATCACTATTAATACTTTTCTTCCATGTCAATATTTTCAAGTATGACTAAAGTTTTCCTACATGAAAACATTTTCATGTTTTATTCCAGATCACCAGCATGTTTCCCTTTCCCTATTTTAAGTGAATATTTTATTAACCCTTTTTTTGATGTTGTATTTTCACAAATCTAATTTTTAAAATGATAATCCATAATTACTAAGAAGAAGTTAACATTGTGGAGAATCAATATATTTATGGGGGTATAATGTAACTCCTTGATATTTTATAACTACACTATTTTTGATATCATATTCAACATGTAACAATGTGTTAAAACAAAACAAAAAGTGAAATTATTATATTATAATATAAACATGACTAATTTACTCTTTATTATAAATTTTAAGTAATGAATAATTTTAACTACTTTATGATATATATATAGAATCCCTATATAAATATATTGATAAATACTTAATAAGAACTCATCTTTTAATAAATAATTTTTACTCAATAAAAAATATGTTTCTATAAAAAATTATTTTATTAATATTTATTATAAAATATTGTACGTAATTTTTGAAACATACAAAAATGTTATTTTATAAAATGAACATCATTTTGAAATAATCATATTAAAATTTTATTAGGGTGATATTTTCGGATAATTAAAAAGATAATGAATTTTAAATATATAATTTAAAAACCATATTTTTGTAAAATCATATTTTTTTATAATATTATGTAATTAGAATGTCCCATTAATCATTTATTTTAATTTTAATGTACCATAAGTATTCAATATTAATATTTCATAATATTTAATAAAATTAAATCATTGTTATTATAGTGACCTTGGATTAATATAAATATATACTACATCATCTTAGATGAATAATAATTACATTACAAAAGTACATGATAGTGGACAGTAAAAGTTTAATGTCTTCAGAAACATTGAACATTATCTTAAAACATGGTTAATGTTGTTCAACCTTTCAGAAAAAAAATATTATTATACTGTTCTCCAACATAAAACTATTCTTCATGTTCAGGGGAAAGGAAACATTAAAAAGGGTGACCTTAGATGCTCATTACATGTTATCAAAGGTGATACATAAGAAAAATATTAATATAAGGGTACAAAAAATTGTAATTATAATTCAATAAACATACCTTTTTTTCAATGATCATACAAAGGGGTCATAACATAAATATTTGCAGATTATCATTCAGGAATAATAAGATAATCAAGATTATAATCAATGTATTTATAAAATAGGAATAAGAAATAAGATTATTGATGACTCATAAACCAATGAAATTATTTGAATAATAGTCATGGATAACTACCAAGGCTATAGTAATGGAATTATTTAACTCCCAAAATTATCTATGTTATTAACCACCAGTTCCATCTTAGCTGAAAAGTATATTCACTAAACTGGTGTCACTACCCTTCCCAACCCTATATTCATGAACTGAGATAACCTTTTATTCCATCCCTATTTTACAAAACTATATTAACATCTATTCTTATACAATTAATTCTGAACATAGTTAACATATCATCCATTTAATATCTATTTCTTAAGATACAAATCATTACATAACAATTTTAGGTAGTTATAGGTCTCTCCCATCATATAATCAAATCATACATATGTGTTCCACATGATAATATAAAACTCAACATATAATAAACCATAAATATAGGTGGTTATCTTAATGAAAATATTAGGACCCTTTAAATAATATATTCAAAAAAATAATTCATCATATCATAACATTTAGAAAAGTTACAGGTTTTAAAATCATTTCATCATAGAATAACCCATTAATAGTAGTAGGATTCATAAGAATTTTGTCATGGTCTAACCCATTAAAGTGAATATAGTTTTTTGAAAAAAATATCATCATTAATATAAACAATTCAAGGAAATTTGGTGAATGGTTTACAAGGATTATATCCCCAGTAAACCATTATATCAATCAATGGTTTACATCATATATAGAGAAGGATATTTAATGACCCCTTACACTATTTCTTAAGGAAAATAACTTGTCATTGAATTTTTTTAGAGACATAAGACATTATCAATATTAATTCCTATGATAAAAATAATGAAAAATTATGAACCATTCACTTCAAAATAATTTGAAACATATCCTGGGGAAATAAAATTCCCTATATGATGAAAATTCTTTTTAAATCATAAAATTTTTTAGAAACATTTCATTTAAAATTATTTTATAAAACATATAATGAAATCTTCAAAATCATTGAAGTCCTTTTCATTAAAAATAATCATTCAAAAATTTTAATTAAATATATGAAATATATGAAATATTTTTCATTGAAAATAACCATAGAAATATCCTAACAGAATATCTGAAATTATATTAATTTGTTACATTGAAAATAATCCTTAAAAACCCATAAATTAAGTTCTAGAGACTATTTAAAATGTAATATAAAACATAAATCAATTTCAAAAAAACATATTTGAATGAAATTCGAGAATAAAATTTCTATGTATTTTTTCTAACATTTTTAAAAATCATGGTTTATGAATAAAAAATATTTCCAACCGAATAAATAAATGATTTAATATTTTCTTAAAACAAATTATTAATTATATTAAACTCATGGAGTGGAAATGTGGTCAAATTTAATTTTGATAACCTGAATAACAAAATGAGGAGATACTTCATGATTATTCTTGGGAGGTGGATCATAATAATTAATCATGGGAAACCTAATCATTAAAAAGTCAAATAAATGATGAGATTGTTGCAATAAACATGTGTCGAGTTGGTATCATTGAATCAATATCCCTAGTAATGGACACCATTACATAATGAATACTATTTCATGAAAACATGTTATCCAGGATATAAAATGTTAATTGGGATTTATATACACCTTTTTATTGAATATATGGGCATAATATAACATGTGTCTCAAATAATGTAATTTGAGATTGAGTTACTTTACCGATTGGTATCGTTCGGACCATGAACTCCATTTAAGAGATATAATTAAAATTGATTTATAAATGTTGATAAATATGTGTATAATATTTATTGAATAAATTTATTGGGGGTATATACACCACATATATTATATGTGGGGTAAACATTAACATGCTTCACATGGATGTAAAAAAGTGAGACAATAATCCCTTACTACGTGAGTATCTTTTGGATAATGAGATATATGATAGAATACAATAAATTTAAACAATTAATGTGATAAAATAAAATAAATTAATGTTATAACATTTAATAGGATAGTATAAATACTATATAAAAAATTATTGGGGAATATGGAATAAGCCTCACAGAAATAAAAGTGATCCTATAAATCTAATTACCTTAAAACAAGAATTTCTTCAAATATATTAATCCTAATTTATGATAAATATATTTTTACTAAAATATTAACACGAAAACATATTAATATATATAATAAAATATATTATTTTATCATTATATTATATTACTCATTTAAAAAAATTCCACGTTAATGTTATGGTTCTAGTAATAACTACTTTGTTTTCATAAATGTCTTGACCCGTTATTCTCGGTCCACTGAATTAGATATTTATTTAATCATATATAGAATGTTAAATATAATATAAATGATTTTTATATTTAGTATATATTTATTTATAATTTTTTATTAAATATATAAATGTGAAATTAATTACATCGTTAATGGTGATGGTACGTCATAAGTATGCATGAACATTGCTTCAAATTTATTGTCACATTTATCAAAATAAGGAAACATAAATTACACACATGTATATATATATATACAAATATCATTCCAGAAACTTTACTATCTGAAATATATATATCATATTTCTATTTAACAAATCATTAATATATTAAATGTAATCAGTGAACGCATCATTTCAATTTGTGGAGGCTGTTGTTCACACACCCACAAATGATGATATTGTATACCCAAAAAATTAATATCATGATGTTAGGACTCATATAATAATTAAATTAGAATATATAAATCATATATATCATATAATATTTTTTGGAACATCAGTATTCCCCACAATAAATGGTTGTAATGTAATAATTAACGTTAACAGTTCACGAGGTGATACTTTGGATTTCACACGAACGATGATTTTTTATCCCACTGTATGAAAGTATTTTTGGGTGTAGTTTTTTACCTTAACATAATAAAACAATTTATATTTTGGAAATTTAGGTTATTATATGTTAATTTATTATCCAAAATTGAATTGGCGGAGATGTAAATAAAACAAATGTTCTTGTTGAAGGATGTTACCTATTCTCATAGTAACTCATTTTAGTTTAAGTTAAAGGAAATCCTTTGTTTCAATTATACCCAATGTTAGGATTCTGGGACTAGATCATACATTTTGTTATGATATTTCTTGAAGTATTTCCGTATATAAAGGTCTTGATATTTGTGAAAAATGAGGGTTTATTTCCATTATATAGTGGATGAAGATTGAAATTATTTAAAATAAAAAAATATAAATACCTTTGAAATGCCACCCTTATATAACGTGCCTCAAATAATGGTAAACATTTTATAAAATTTTTTTTATTGATGAAATAATTCAATAAAATTGTTTTTGGACACATTTCTATTTCATTTGGAAACATGATTTAATGTTTAGTCCTTTGGAAAACTCATTTGTCTCTTAAATGCTTTAATTAATTTTTATCTTTCACACAAATAATTTTGTTAATATACTAATTTGATCATATTAATTATTATAATTTACTATTATTACAAAAATGGAAATTTTTTTCTTGAATTCTAAAAAACTACGATGTATAATATAATTTGAAATTAATCTTAACGACAGGATGAGACCACAAGTTTTTAAAGAGAAAAAGGAAAAAAGAATGAATTGCTTTTTAACTAATTTCAATGTTAAATTTGTTATAATGAAATAATTGGGATTAATATGTTTATAATTATATTATTAATCTTTTAAAAAATAGAATTATATATATATAAAATAAATGAAAAAGTAATTTTAAATTAAAATTTAGTATTTTTCACTATTCATTCAAAATTTAATGTTCTCAAAAAAATTACATAAAATCATATTAATATTATTATGACATTTTTGTTTCAAAAAATAAGTAAATTTCTTTTCATAAATAGATTATAGATGTTTGAAAAATTTTTTTTAAAACTTGCGTACAAATAAAATATTGAATTTTTTTTTAGAAAAATATATATTTCTATTCTAAAATTGTATTTATTTTTTCTCATTTATAAAAAAAATGTTATGAATTTCTAAAAAAAATCATATAATATTAATTTAAATTATTCATTAATATTTATTTTTGCCAACATTTTTATATAAAATATATTTTTCATAGAATTTATTTTTCAGAAAATTAATTTGTTTGTTTTTAAGTAGTACTTACCGTGGAATAAATTGTGTATACATGTGTAACCATTATTTTAATAATTTAGTTATTTATTTTCATGAAATTAATTCCAATATCTATGTGATTAATAAGAAATATATTTTTATTTTATTATAAATAGAATATTTTATTTGTGTGAAACACATTCTTTCAAGCAATGCAAGATTCCTAAAGAACATGGTTTTGTGTGTAAAACAAGCTATACATTGTATTTTATGTAATGCGAGCTTTGAAATGTGTTTCATATAGCACAATATTAACATAGAATATCAGTAAATGCAAAAAATCATTGAATTTTAATTTATTAAAAATAATAATTCATAAAAAAATGTTCTGTTATATTTATATCATATTTTTGTAAATGTTTATTCGTAGGTTCAAAATTCGTTTTATGAGAAATATTTTAATGTAAATAACTTATATATATTTTATTTATTTAAAATAATAAATAATAATGGTTATAAATTTATATTTAATGAATATACCAAATTATTTATGAATTTATCATTAATATAATGTGTAATACTAGTCACATAGTTAGTGAAAAATCATATTTTCCTTGAAGAATGTAATTTTTTTTGGAAACCTATTTTCCACCATGATTGTTGAATTTATATTCTAATAAAATCTAATAATTATTTTAATTGAATTATATAAAATTTATTCCATGATTCAAATAATATTATTTTAAATTTTATAATAATTTCAACTTATATTTTTGTCACTATTAATGTTAAAAACAATAAAAAACTAGTTATTAGGGTAAATAAAATGGTAAATATGAGTAACCATAGAGTAAATTGGGGAAATATGTTTAAATCATATTAATTTTTATTTTTTATATCATGGATCATCATTATGGATCATAGAATCAATTATTTATCATTTTTCTATACTCTTTGTTTGAGAGTGACATTCCATTATTGAATATTTTTGGTATTTACACAAATTCCCATATCCAAAAAAATAAATTAGAACTCACCCCATGAAGTTATTCAAAACAATTATAATATTATATTTAACAAAAAATGATATTCCCACAAATAATTATCTCACGAGTTATTGATTTTTTTCCAAAATACTCGCTTTAGGGTCCTTAATAAGAGATCTAAAAGTTGTTCTTCTAAGCGAAGGTAATTATCTTCACCGAGATCAAACATCTTAAAAAATTAACAACATAATTTATATTATAAAAAATTAAATATTATGTCACCATTATCCCCTATAAACAGATATTTTATTTGGTTTATATAATATTATTTATCTATATCATCTTCTATCAAATGGGAAATGATACCATCGTTTGATTGTACAGTAGACAGCCACCTCACAGACCGATATATATTTTTTCCATTTTATCTTGTTAAGGAGGTTCATGATGATATATTTAATTATTATATATGATATTATTGAAATATTAATCATTTTTATTGTAACATATTAGAAAACATTCCTAAAGTACAATCAATTAAAAAATGAAAATATTATTTGTGTCTACAATAACTACCTCCCACAAAATTATATAATTTTTTTATTAGAACATAACATGGATGGTGTATGAATGTGTTTTATAATAATAAACATGAAATATATGATATTATTTTAATTATTTAGTGAAAAAATTTATCTTAAATTCATATTGATCACTGAGAAATTGAAACATCACCTATGTGTATGTATGATATATCATCTCGCTAATTATATCATATCTCATTTATAAAAACTATTTTAAATTTTCTCATTTATGATTATATTATATGTATATATTTAATATTATTTTAAAATTATAAATATAGATATTTTGAAATAAATATCCTATAGAACATGGTAAACAAACTAATGTCATTTTGAATTTATGAAATTGACATCATCAAAACACTAGATGTGGACATAACTAAATTTATAATTTCCAAAATCATAAAATATTAATTATATATATGGTTTAATTACATGTTATCAAAGTTGTATAATGTTCTTAATAATTTTTTTTGTTATATAAGAGATAAGGGACAAACACCATAAGTCTGGCCTTGATGTAAGGGTTTCCATCTCAAAATATCATTCATTAAGACACATTACCTTTTATAAACCTATGTATTTATATATTATGAATATAATTACCTATTACATATTATATCATTAATTTTTAATTTTTAATTTTTTTTCAGTAACAATTCACTAATATCAGTAATCGTTCAAATGATTCAAATGATTCCATGATGGGAGTTTTTTATGCTTCCGTCCCATTTGAATTGGGATTGTTTATGTAGGATTTTATATTGAAGATAATTATTTGTTAAATGTGTATAAAACCCATTTATTATTATTATACTAAGGTTATTCATGAAAATTACATTTAATATAACCATTTTCCCCATTAGGTGCTTGAAATTATTAAAGTTCTATTTTAATAGAAAATCAACTTTATTTTTATCGTCAATCAGACATCCTTTCCCTCCAATGTCCATGATATCATTAAAATGTTTTCAAATTTTTATCATAATATTAATATACTATTTTAAAATAATTTTTACCCATGATTACAACTTTTTACTATTTTATTAAAAATGATTCTAATTTCCATTTTATGTGTGAGGAAATTATATAGTTTTACCGAAGTGGAAAGGATTTTTTTTCAAACATGTATGGCATGAAAAAAAAATCCTTTAAGAACACTATTTTAATTTAATCATAAATTAAATATTTTATTTTTTTAATTTTCAATGAATTTTATTTCCATAACATTTTCTACATTTTTAGTTTTACAAAATTGATTTAAAATTTGGAAAGGTTATCATCATCATTATTAATTTAAATATTTTTACATGTATTTTTATTCCTCAATAACCCAAAACATTGATTTTTTGGATTGGTTATACATTTTTTTTATTTTATTATAAATATATTCATATATCTCTATCCCCTTTATTTTTTCTTAATAATCCATCCTTACTATCATTTCTCAAATAACTTCTTTGGAAATCACTATTTATTATGGAATAAGGAAATGTAATCAAAACCACTTTATTTTCATGGGAGATTTTTATGTTTATGATTTACCTTATTTCAATAGGTGGCACATGTCTACACATACATGAAATTAATGTGACTTGTGGGATGAGTTTTATATCCCTCCAATTCATCGAATAATTTTTTAGTCATAATAAACATTATGTTTAGGATTAGGGATTGATCCTTTTCTATTACGGGATTGTATCCATCGTGGGATGTTGTCTCCATGGGTAACCATGATTGAAGTTTATTTTTATCATATTTCCTATGTTCATATGACAATATGATACCTTGTTTTTTATTTTATTATTATATATGATTTCATATGGGACTTCCCTTTTATAATTCCATGTTATAGCATTGAATCACTTGTTTTTCTTCATTGCCATGTATTTTTCCTTAGTAGTATTATTTTTCAAAAATGTTTTTCTATGTACTTCATAGGTAATCTTGTGTATTTTTATAAGATTTAATGAATTTATGATCTCATTAAATAGTATAAAATAATGGTGTATTTTTTATTCTCGCTTTTATTTATGATGATTCTAGTCTTAAAAAGAAAATATGCCTCATTATCATTATGTTGTAATTAATGAATGTTTATATTAAAAATCATCTAATTAGATTTTTAAATGAATTGTTTCATTATAATTATCAATTTTAATTCATAATATTTGGATAATCCCTATCATTGAAGACTTTTACGATATCTATAATATTTTTAGAATAATACATTATATTTTATGAAAGTCTAATTAATATATTGTTTCAAGATAAATTAATATAGTATGTATTTGAAGAATTATGGGAAACAATTTACAAAAAAATTGGAATTCAATTATAATTAGTGATGATATATAAAATTAAAAAGGGACCTAAATAAAATAATCCCAAATGACTGTATAAGTGAAAGAGATATTAAGATACTAGAAGTACTATGAGTTCCTTCATTGAGATATTTTATCACCCTATTCTAAATTAAATATATAGTATTTATAATCATAATTTTAAAGATTCTATATCCAATAATTATTTTCATTATATGAATTAATCCTTTATAAAACATCGTCAACATATTATTCACTCTTTTATACTAATTCCTTTACATATAATGGATAATTTAGGGCAATTTTAATAATATTATAATGAAATTAATACATCAATGAGATTAACATTAATCATAATTATCCAAATTATAATATTTTATTTATTAAAGGGCAATAATTGTTTATGATACTATAAATTTTTTTGGATTTCTAAATAATCATACACCAAATTCCATGATTTTTTATTATCAATTTTGTTTATTCCCTCATGAAGAATGTAACATTATATGTTTTTTGTATGAAATTTCCCTTTTATGTATTTTAATTTTACATTAATATTTTATGTGATAAGTGGGAGAAAAATTAAATATATACATAATTAATTTGGTAAGGATTACTTGCGAGAGATGTATTGAGGTTTTTTGCCGTTACCCAAAACTATATTACACCATCATGAAGATTCATCAAAATATTTTCATGAAAACATGGTGACAATATTCACTAATAAATTTTTTATACCATGGTGGTGACCCATTATAATTTTATTATTATACCATTTTCATGATACTTGTTATTATATATTTGTTTTTTATATTCTTTTATCTGTTATTCAATTATTTCTTGGGTTACAATATGACACTTATAATGTTTTTTGAAATGGGGATTCATTTTTTATGGAATTCCCATTTCTAAATTTCATTTATTATATCTCATAATGGTTCATACATAAATTTTGTCTGATCATTTTTTAGTATTAGTTTCATTCATATGATTATCTTAGACTATAAATTTGTATTAAAATATTATCCACCATTATTATATTATTATTATTATATAAAAATCTTACAGAGTATCGGAGATTCCACATTTTTGATATGATTTCTCATTTATAATGAAATCCGCATTATTATTTTTATAATCATGTATAAAAATAATTCAAATTTCAAAAAATTCTATAAGATAAATTTTTTATAATTTCAAATAATATATCATTAATTCCCAAATCAAACTAACTTGGGATTATAGAAAATAATATAATAATATTAAATAAAGATTAATAAATAATTCTTTAAATTATTATAACTAAATTAAAAATGTACAATTTTTCTATTTGTACAAATGAATGGTTAATTGATTTTTTAGAATTAAGAAAGAATAATATAACAAAGTTATCTCTTTTTCTTGAAAACTAGATCATGTATAACCTGGATAAATATATTGTTTAAACATTTTTTATCTCTGTATATTAACTAAAATTTTGACCATATATTTTATATTTTTATTTATATTCCATGAATAATATGTAGATTTTAATTTTTCCTACTAAATATATGAGGAACCATCAACTTCTTGTTATATTATTAATTAATTATTTCAGAATCTTCCATAATTTTTAGTAATAACATTTTTTGATTGAGAAAACAAATTGAGGATACAATTTCAATAGGGGTAATGTAACATCCAAGATATTTTAGATTATTTTTATGTACATTTTTTGAAGAAAAAAATTGATTATAGAGTAATTTCATTGATAATAAATATACAATATTAAAATGAGTTTAAAATTTTCATTAATGAAAAAAATACATAAACCCATTTTATCTAATTTTGAATAAATATGAACAATTATAATGTCCCAGGACTAATGGATGTAAATATCATGGTATATTTCCTTCTATAATAATCTAGTCTATAATTCATTTACCAGAAAAAATATAAATTATAATACATTGAATAATAAATCATTATTTGTATACCTCTATGAAATTATAATTGTTTTAATACATTATAGTATAATTTTTAAAATTAACGTTAAATATTATACATGAAATTAATATGTAACCATTTATAATATATTTGAATAAATATCTCCCATCACAGGGTCCTATGTGAACATTATACAAATAATACAAATAAAATATATGACATATAGTTTTAAATATGAAATTTGCATGATGTGATAATATATTAACATTAAAATAAGATTAAAATACTATATTATTTAAGGAATATCATTTATATATTTGTTAAAGGACAATGGACTGTAGTCATTTTTATGGATTTTTTGTTATTTTTAGGAGAATCTATTTTTGGTATGTTTAAAATATATCTATCAATTTTAAATGATTGATTTTGATACTGGAAAATATTATATGTAGCCCTAAAATAATAATATTTTTTTAAAAAAAAACACATTAATTTATATAGAAATATTATCAATTTAACATTAACCTTAAAAAAATAATATTATTGGTCGGCGGTATTTTTTGTCAAACATTATGTACAAAATAAAATAATAAAATAAAGATTATGGTTGTAAAAGTAATATTGGAAAATAAGTTTTTTATTCCACAACAAATAATTTGTTTGTAGGTATATTTCTCTAAATGATACTTATTTATATAAATTATTTTTATAAATTATCATTAAATGAATACATGATTATCTTTTATAAACTAAGATTATTATTTAAATGCTGACTACCTCTTAAAAATTTATTTATTATGATAAAATGATTATTTTATAAGTGTAATGGTGTTGTTCTAGTGAACTTCAATTACATCTAAACATATTTCTTAATTAAATTTTTAATAATTGAAAATTTTATATTTAGATATTTTTTTACTAAATTAATTACTGAATTTTTAATAATAACTTTTATAATATGTAGTAGATAAATTTTGAAATATTTTTGAAGGAGTTGAATTTATGGACATTTATTAATATATGGTATACATCTACTGTAAAATATTAGAATTTATAATGATATTAAAATTATGTAATAATTTGGATTTATCATTTTCATGACATAATATATTTTTAATTAAGAATAATTATTTTAAAATATTTTAATCAACATCTCCATTATAATGAAATCATTAAAAGGGTATGATAGATTTAATTTCATTGAACATAAATTTCTAATAACAAATTTATATTATTTTATTTTAAAAATAAATCAAATTTTTTTTTGTTTAAAATTATATAACTCATTTTTTAATGTAATATCATGTTTTGGTAGCCCATACATTTTAATGTGAAAAAATGGCATTTTATTAGTAATATATTTTATTACCAAGATTCATAGTAATTATTATATTATTTTTTATCATTTATTAATATTTTAATAAAAATAACACCCTCCATACCCATATATTTTCACAAAAAAAAAGAGGGTTTAGACTATTTTTTTATCAATTTACAAATTATTAGCATCCATGTGATTCTAATAAATATATGTTATGTTATAGGAATTCTTCAAGAATGTTAAGGTCCCTCTCTTTATAATTATAATCATTTCATAATAGAATCACATAATTTATCTCTATTAGTTATTATTATTCAATAGTAAATAAAATATAATTATTTCTAATAACAATTCATGTATCATTTCCAAACCAATAAATTGAACTCCTTTTTTATTAAATCATGTTATTATATTAATTCTTCACATGATTTTATGTCCCTTTTATGGTTTTTATCAATCCCTAAGTATATAATGTATTTTTCTAAATGTGAGTAAAATAATTCAATGTTGGCGGCTATATCAATTACAAGGGAATATATATCAATTTTATCATTTATAGGGACCATAATGATCATATAATTTATAATAAAATATGAAAACATAAATTCTTATTTTACTAGTAATAGAAGTCCTTTATTTGGGAAATTTATATCCCCTATTAAAATAAAATTTATGGGTCATTTAATCATATATTTTTTTATTTTCACATAAATTACATTGATTTTTTTATAAACCCATTTAAATTTTCATCCATTCTTGCAAAAAAAATTATCAACCACGTCCTTCAAAAAATGGTTTTCTCATTATATTTTAGAAAATTATACCCATGATTATTTTGTAACATAATATTACATCTCTCTATGTTTATCCACATTATGTATGCTTATTAATTAAATCATAATTTTTGATATATTAAACCATCCATTGAGTAGAGACATACTAATCACTTATACCTAATTCTCCTACTAATGGGTCATAATTAATTATTATACATTTATGATGATTATTTTAATATTTTTTCCCTATAATGAATTCTATATTAATGTATTTCAATTATTCATTTAAAATTATATATTATGGATTTATTTTATCAATATAACAATTTAAAATTATGTATTTAATGATTAATATTAGGATATAGTATAAATTTATGTTAGTTTATTTTTTCTGTATGACACTTTAGTGATGATCATATGTATGATGTTTATGATGTCTTGGTGATGTTTATTGATAATATATTTTTGATACCATGGTATTTATCATTGATAATATGATTATTATTTCATCTGGAACACTTAGGTAAATATAATAGTGGGATCTATATCAATATATTACTCATTCTATTATAATCTATGTTCCTTGATGATTCATGTAATGATTATGATCTGAATGGTAATCACTTTAAATATATGTGTATAATGATCATTCTAGGTAAATGATTCATTAATATTTATCCAATAATTACTTTTCATAACTAGTAATTCTTCTTATTAAGTTTGTTAACATATAGTTCCTTAACAATGATTGATGGATATTTTTTTTCACACACCGTCATGACATTAAAATATTCTAATTGGGAATCTAACCCATGTGTTTATTTAGGTTTCTATTTTTTTAGAAAATATAGACTATTATTTGTATTAGAGGCTTTAATGATTATAAATGCTATAAAAACCTACATTATTATTATTAAAATAAATGTTTCTTCATTTCATTTTTGGGAAATTATATTTTATTCCTATATAAATTTGACTAATGATTTCTAAAAATAAAATAAATACACGTACTAAATATAATGATATATATATATGTTCTACCAAATTTTGATTTCAAAGACATTATAATTTAATAATTAGTAATATATAAGAAAAAATAATTAAAAAATGAAAAAAAAAGAAATATAAAGAAAATCACATAAGGTATCATTAAGATAGGTTTTAATTGTCCTGTATACCTTATTAGCAACTAGAATCCTAAAAAATAAAAAAAGTTTCTCTATAGACAATGGAATAAAAATATTGATCTCAAATGTTCTGATACGACCCATCATCTCTTCAACTACAACCACCCCAATATTTCCTCTATAGTCCATGGGCTAGCAGCAAGATCCTATTGTAATTAATAATATTAGAGGAATTTTCATAATTTATATGTGCACACACAACCAACCATCTCAATGATGATGTGCTATTGGAGTAATATTTAAAATAATTAAAATAGATAGAATAAAAAACGATCGTGAAAAACCTCTATTGTATACAAGTTTATGACATTGTAAATAGAAAAGTAAATTGGAATAATATAGGTCTAAATAGAAAGATTCCCCATCCTGATAGAAACTGGAATGTAATATTCAAAGAGAGCCCAGATCATGATCAACAAGATCCAACCACTATATACAGTCCAATGCACAAGGTATACCGAATATCCTATATAATTTTTGATGATATGTTCATCATTTTCCAATAACATGACTCATGCATGAAAATCCCATACATTGGTGAGTAAATAAAATCCCAGTATGATTCCACCAATGCTGATGGGGGTGCCATAATAGACACGATTGGAATATATAGAAGAGATCTCAACCCAAATCATTTGATTAAAAAATCCAATGACATGGATATGTATATATATATATACACACGAATCAAAGGAACCCAAATTGGAGAGAATGGTCTATCCATCTCATATACTATCCTAGGAAAGAAGTGACATCATTTCCAAAATTCCCCCAAAAATTCCCAACATCTCGCACATCTTTCCAAAGAAGTAACCATGTGAAGGGAACCATTCTCAACATTGTAACACAATGATGAGTTGGATAAATATTAAAGTATAGTACCCTTATCCTAGTCTATAAGGTGTTAGTTAATAGTTGTAAATATGTCTCACACCCAATCTATTAGGGGCCACAACTTGGTGTGAAGAGGACCAGTGCCCTAGTGCTTGAGGGCATTCCACTCATTGAATAGAAGAACCGAACCCTATCAGTTGGGGGAACAATTCAGTATATACATGAACCACTCACTAATTCCATAGTGTGGTCCCACTCATTTGATAGAGGACCCACACCCAAATCCCCCAATGGGCACCACTTTTAGATAGAGGCCAGACACCTTAACTCTATAAGTTGTGCCTCATAGTAAATAGTGGACTCAAAACCCAATACAAAAAGAGGGGTAACACTCATCATATTTACTATCCACATAATATTTCATTAAGGGGTACCACTAAGTAGATATAGGACACACACCATGTCCTGTAGGGGGGTAAAAATTTACTGATTCAACATATTCAATGTCATTGTCGAGCACCGCCTTAAGAAGTATCAGACTCAAAGAATAATTCATCATACCTCCAAATCCTTTATAGAGGCCACCATATAATTTATATGATAAAATAACCATGATAGGATACTCATGGGATTATATCTGAATCCAAATGAGTGAAAAACAAGTGGTGGAAGTTTCATTAACAAAGACAAAGTGGTACATGGCATGTAATGTGAACCACAAACTGTGTAGTCCAACTTATCAGTTTGGCCATGTCCCTACTGGTCTATGGATCACTAAACATGTAGCACTATATAGTGTGTATGTGGACAACATGGTGTAACTTTTCCAAACTGGGTCCAACCATTCTTTTAGCTATGATTGTTTAATCTTTCATATGTCTGTGTACTACAATAGACGACATGTAAGGTCTAAACTAGCTTTCATCACATGATTATTATTCAATCCTATATATTCGTTGACATGAAAGGAATGTCTCCCACCATGTCTGGTTGGAATTTCCACATGTTCACATAGGAATATAACTATTGTACGCACTAATTTTTTCATCTTGTATTACATGTTGTCTGCCCCCTTCACATAGTGTGTCATATTTAACTTCAAGAGAAACCCTTGATTCCAAAAAAAAACTAGAATATATAGATTATGTTATTAAAAATACATAGAATTTAATTGTTTTTTTGTATAAAATATTAATTAAGTCAAGAAATATTAATATATACTCAAATTCATTAGATCTGACCTCCATGGGGGTTAAATAGATCGAAACATCCTAAGATCATCGTTTCCAGCCCATTGATGGATGCTAATAATATAATCATTAATTTTTGTGTTTTGTTAGATTTACCACATGACTCCCTTCATGAATGAGATTTATCATATCCCACATCAATGAAATGGTCACCTTTAATTGTACAATTTATCCTTTAAAATAATTTATTCCAAAAAAATATCATAAAAAATTAATCCAATATTATTTTAAGTGACTCTTTAGGCTTGATCATTCCAGAAAACATAGCACTGAAACCCCATGGAAAAATAGATGTAGAATAAAATGAAATGTGTGGGAAAATCATAAGATAAAATTGTGAAATAATAATTTCCAAAGTTTTCTTGGTGAATATATTCTAAATAGGGATATTTGGTGGATAAAAAGATATAAAAAATTCAAATCCATACAGTATTATTACAAAGGATTACAATTGAAACAGATCTAATTGATTGAATCAATCATTCTTAAAAATCATAATAAATTGTTGAATAATACAAAAAATTATGTTTTCATCCACTATTTGTAAAATTAATTGATGAAGAAAGCACTCTCCAAAAAAATTAGATGTGTTATTATGTTCACAACATCTTTATCTGCTTTGATTTAGAATTTCTTCAACATTAGATCACGAATCTCCAATTATAGTTGGATGTTAAAACACTATATTTTACTAGGAATTATGTTCCATGACCTAGAAAATATTCATAAAGTTATTTTTGTAGAATAATTGTGTTTTTTATAGATTAATCAATCAATTAATTTAATTAATCAATTACCCCACTACACATTCTACAAAAGTTCATTTTATCTGAATTCACTGCAGTGAACAATTTTTGGTATTTCCTAGTGTAATCGTAATGTTCAAGACATAACCATTGTCTCATGTTTTGGATATGATATTCTATGTATGAATTATCCTCTTTTATATAAGGAAATATTAATGTGAAATATAAAATATATTTAGTATTTTTATAAAAAATATGTTCTCGGACACCAGGCCTCAGAATCACACAGCGTGTCTATTACTGGTACTAAATTTATATCTAGAAATATTCCTGTGAAATTCAAGGGAAAATAGTGTATCTAAATCATTCTAACTATCATGTTTTTTCCAAAACATAATTACTAAACAAAATTTTTGGTATACAGAGCCTTAATTTGGATATCATACTTCTTGGATCTCTTATACATGCTCATTTGTGGCCACAAAACATGAACCAAGGTTATAGTACGTCCACACAAGGCCCTATATTTTTTATCTTGGATCTCTACTGGGTGCTTCATAAATGTGGCTCTTTCCTCAGTGTACAACTCACCCTAGTAAATAACGTACATAGGTTAATACACATATCTCATCAAATATGGTACATGAAATACATTGTGAACCATATCCAAATACAGTGAAATTCAAGGTGTTCAATATCCTCACCATCCCTTTTCATGATCCCATAGTAACTGATGAAAAATAGGGATTTTTATTCTCCTTGGATCATTCTCCATAATGCATATCATGAGCATACAATACAGAAAATTAGGTCTCACGAATTGAATTATACTGGACTATTACATCGATAAACATAAGATTTATTCCTTTTTTGATATGTCATCATATACTCACAAATGACCATGACCTTCTCTGTCATCACCTTCACCATTAATGGACCCACAATAGTTGTATTTCTGGTCTCTATCTAACACATTGGTGATCATTAATTTATCTTATAAAGGTACTCTAATGGTTCTATGCTAATCTTTTAGTGGTTGGTATTATTGTCTATAAACTCTACCAATGGAATGTGACCCTCATAGCTTCATCTGATGTCCTACATGAATGCCTTTATCATATCGACCAACACATAGATAGTGTGCTTAGTCTACCAATCTATATAAGTTTTAAAGGCTATACTAAACCTCAGATGTGACCCAAATTTATCATTTGGTCCTCTTCTTAGCCATGATGTAAGCCCCACACTACGGGTGGATACAATATTTGAAGGATTCCCAATATGTAAAAAAATATCTCATATGTACAACTTCCCATTAATCTCTATCGAACTATACTCCCTCATAGAAAGGAAATGAACAGACATTGTTATTTGGTCAAAATCACCCTGATCGAATCATCACCCCTTGCAATCTATGAAATCCCTATCAAAATGTCCATGTATATTCAGTCCTATTTCCACTTCGAGATCTCATGGTGTAGAATAAATTCTATAAAGAACCTGGTCCTCAACCTTAACCATCTAACATCTGAGGCACCATGAAAAGAACTCAAGAAAGATTTTTCTCCTCACTAACAACTAAAACTATCACATAGGAGCTCTCTACACTATCCCCACACTAAGATGTAATGTAAAATGAGTAGTGAGAAATATTATCATCACATCCTCCCACATGACAACTTGGACCACATTCCTTCACTAAAAAAGGGTGACCTTATTCCTTCTATCAGGAAAATACTTGTATGGAATCTATTAAGGTTATATAGTGATGAATTATCTCCTAGTAAATGTCTCCCAATTGGGACCCTCTCACACACTGAAAGAGAGAAGGATTCAAGACCATCAACTGAAGAAATTTTACACCCTCGTTCTCAAGGAGGGTCAGTTGCAATAATCAAAGTACTAAAAATACACTGGAACCACATGATCCATGGACTTCCAACTGACCTCATATTCTACCACAATTATTCTTTCATATGATTATTGATAATCCCAATGTAAAATTCATACAGGAACATTTACCACAACCTTTACCTCAGTTTTATGTATAACTATTTTAATACATGCCTGGGACACTGATGGTCATAATAACCCACAAATCACTCCCCAAAATGAGATTGAATACACTTAATCAAAGAGAATACTAATATGGTTAGATCAATGTCATTAGTTTTTTAGTATCGTTCATGGGTTCTCAACTATATTGGAAAATATTAGATAACTTCCTATTGTGATATAGACACATAGATGAGTACATCTATTGAGGCTCCACAGTACACTATGTACACCATTACCTCCTCTGATTGTAATGACCAAGACTCATGTATCCCTATTATAGTTCCATAATATATTGTATTGACATAAATACAAGATTCAAATATTAAATCACTTATTAATTTATGATTTTTAAACTAGAATAAATATATGACACCCAATTTAAATTTTATAATGAAACATAATACATTATAAAATTTTATGAAGCGCATCCATGAAAAATCATTCAAATATTTCATATTCATAACATGGGTAAAAGAGAAAAAATAAAAGGTGATCATAGATTCCATATATGAGTTACATACATCAGAATATATCTACACTCAAAAATGAAAAATCAATATGGAAAGGTAAAATAACAGAAAACACATTCTATTTAATGAAGAAAATATCATGATTTGAATCTATGGATAATATAATTTTGAAAATAAAATGGATAAAATAATACAATTATTAATGACTTAAATACTTAAATTTTGGAAGTAATGTTTCCTAGGAATCTAATATATTTAACATCAAGTCCATTTAAAAGTTATTTTAATATTTAGGAGAAAAACATCTAATTTGGTAACATTATTCATCTATTGAGACTATTGATGAATTGAGGGGACTTTATATATATAGATCACACCCATAATTTTTTAAAAAAGTAATATATATTTAAAATAATCAATTATATCAATATGTGTTATCAACAAATGTGAATACTTAGTAGAAAATATGGATTGATAATTTTTCAACTAATTAATAAAATAAATTTCAAAATAAACATCATATATAATATAGTATACAACAAGAAATAATAATATCTGAATTACAAGAAATATGGATATTAAAGAGAAATTATATTTTCAGTGAATGGTGATCATAAATAAAACATGGTTAAATTTTATACAAAAAATGATGTTAGTATATTAATATTATCATATGTCTCAATGAATTTTTAATGACATGAAGATCATTAAAAATATCATATCGTTAATCGAATAAATTGATTATGTGTACCACTATATATTCACATGAAATAAATGTATATGAAACATAATATTTTGAAAATTCATTTCACACATAACCTAATAATGTCAGAATCAATGAAATAGAAGTTTACCAAAATGAATGAAAATTTTGTTAAGAAATCCCTTACCACATGTAATAAGTTGAATCATATGCTCCATAAAAGTAATTATTCTATAAAGAAACATTTAATAGAAAGTATATAATGAAGATAATGATATTTTATATAAAATTTATGTTTATAATTACCACAAACATTAAATATTTTGTCTATATGGCATATATCTCATGGAAGTAAAAGTGATATGTGAAACCATTACCTCACACATAAATTAGGTGTAGAGTTAATTAATCTATAATATAATTGTTTAAATAATCTTATTAACTCACTAATATTATATATATTAATAATTTTAATACCTTAAGTGATGATTTTATAATATCTTAAATCCCATTCAATAATAATATTTCATTGTTTTCATGGTATAGGGTGCATTCATTTCATGGTCTTATGAACTATTAAATAGTATATAATTATGGATATTCATATAAAATTATATTATAACAATAGATGTAGAATTAAAGAGAAGTATTTAACTAAATTATTTCTAAATTGTCCCAAAAAACATTTTTATTTCATTTAATAGGATATTATATTTGTTAAATATTTAATGATAAATCTTTAGTTTATTATGGTGGTTTTTCCAAACACAATGAACTAATTATGTTTTATTTAATTTTATGTGTATATTTTAGTTCCATGACATGAAATAGAATTCAATATACCTATTGAAATCTGTTAGAAAAATATTTATATTTATATGACCATATGTGAATGTTGTAATGTAAAACGAACCAAATCATTATTCATATTGGTGATTAACTAGAATAATTGTTTATCGTTTTATTTCAATAAATAAGATGAGGTTATAATTGTGATGAATATAATATATTCTATTAGAAACATAATATTATAGAATTTATAGAATATTTTGTTTATTATTCCATTATGAATGAAGGATGAGAGGATAAAGTACAATACGAAATTAAAATAAGAGGTGTGGTTTTATAAAATTTCCACTTGAATATCACCATCATGAAGCATCCATTAAAGTCCTTGGAATTATTGTTTTTATGAGACCTGAAATACCTGGATATGGTGAGAGTGGTAAGGAAATTTATTTCTAGATATTTTTTTGAGCATCAATTCTTTTTCAAATAGAAATCGGGTTGTGATGGTTGGTATCTACAATTGAGAAGGGTAGTTTTATGTGATTAAATACAAATTATTTTATAATTAAATCCCTCTATATGGATGTTGAATTAATTTAAAAAAATTAGGATGAAAATAAAAATTGTAAATCTAGGTTATGGTTGAGAAATACGTTATCAAACCATTAAATATTTTATTTTTTGGTATTTTACACCATTATCTTTTAACTATAACCCATTTCATTATTTTACCTATACTACTGTAAATCTTACTATTTTACAATAATAAAATTTTAATTCGTAAAATAATAATTAAAACCAAACATAATTAGGGCTTTATAATTTAAAATATCGAATCTATTTTACAACATTAAATTAAAAAAATTAGTAATAATATATTTAAAATTAATCTCATAGGTATGACGAGGAATCATATTTTTAGATTGAATGTTTTCAAATGATTAACATAATTTATAACTAAATTTAATATAAATATAATCTAATTACATAAATTGGATTAATAGATACATATTTATTATAATTTTAAATTAATAACAGTTCAATTTATTATTTATCCTTATAAATTATTTAGATGAAAATTTGATTTTCAATTATAAGTTATTATTATTCTCTATTAATCAAAAAGTGAAACATCTCAAAAAAATTCCAAATGCACACCCAAATATAATTTTGATGACGTTTTTATCAAAAAAAAATATATTTTTTAAAATAATTTATAGAAAAATTTATAATTTACTTTTAATGTAGGTTATTCATTAAAAGACACAGAAATGGCCTTTATTGAAAATTATTGATTTTATACATAAAATTTGTTATATTATTATATTAATACTATAAATCATATTAGATAAATTTAAAAACGTTTTGTTTAATATAAGAAATATATATTTCATTGTGACCGATCAATAATAGTTATTTTTTTAATTTATCAAGATAAAATTCCATTGTTGGCATAAAAAATCATTTCTTATAAAAAAATTTCATTTATGTTCAAATGGTTTTTGTTTTATTTTAAACTTAATGTGTAACCAATGATTTCAATTTATTAGCTTGTATAAACTATATTTTCATAGTTTAGTATTTATTTTTAATTTAGTTTATTCACTAAAAGGTACAAAAATAGCCTTTAATGAAAATTATTAATTTTATACATAAAAGTTGATATATTATTATCTTAATACTACAAAACATATTAGATAAATTTAAAAACATTTTATTAAATATATAAAATATATATTTCATTTTGACCATTCACTAATAGTTATTTGTTTTATTTATCATGATAAAATTCCATTGTTGGTATAAAAAAATTGTTTTTATAAAAACATTTCATTTATATTCTAATGGTTTTTATTTTAGTTTATAATTAATGTGTAACCAATGATTTAAATTTATTAACTTGTCTAACATATATTTTCATAAATTAGATAATATATTTCATTCCCTCTGTTCCATCATTCATGTGATAACTATTTCTATTAAATAATAATATTTAATCTTTTGTTTAAGCTTAGTATTGTGTGAAACATAAGCAGACAAATATATAAACATTAAAAAGATTTATATAATAAATTCATGGGATGTTACATTCCCCCCTCCTTTAATAAATGTATTCTGTAAAATTTGAGATTTCACTTTGAAACAATATGTTTAAAACATGAATATTAATTTGTGGGAATCCGAAATAATTATTAGGGTTAATAAAGAACATTTTAATTTCATGAATAGGGAAATGTAAATGTCACCAAAAAGTCGGTTTTTATATTGTATAAATTAGTTTTAATTGAAAACAATGATATGTAAAAGAAATTTAACTATCATGTTCTGATAGATTGTGATATAGAATTTGGTAATTAGTAAGTTGATGATGAAAAATACATAAACCAGAGCTATGAAAATTTTTATTGACATCAGAAAAAGGGATAATAATAGCATAACATTATTTTTAAAGATCCTTTTTCATATAGTTCTGAAATAATTTAACTCGTATAGAATATATAGGAAAATAATAATAAAATGACTTCTTTTTATTTTGAGTGTAACAATATTAACATTTGGTTATGCCTTGAATTTTAATACGTAATATATGAGCATATGTTGCATCATATGGTGACGTGATTTATAAAGCATTTTCCATAGATCAAAATGAAACATTCATAAATGGATAGCCCTATTATGCTTACAAAATATCAGGTTCCAAAACATTATATATAAGATCACTGAATTTTGAAAAATAAGTATTCATTGATCACTTAACTAACATGACGTTTCTCTTAATCATCACTTACCAAACACATGCATTATTTCATCGGGAATTATCTTGAAAAATTATAGAGTCATGAGTTGTCATAAAACCATATTTATAATAAGAATGAGTAATTATTCCTTATATAAAACATAACTTATATGAAATATTCCAAAATTTATATAAATTCAATAACTGAGAGCATAACCACATTATCAGCATATCATTAATCGGTGTAAATGTAGAATGAACAATCAAATTTACTTTTTCCATGTAAATGATCTCCTCATATAAACAACATTTTCTGAACCTCAATAACATATAATAGAATATTATTCCATTATCCATTTGTTTTAAAAGAGATTAAATTTATTCTAAATCATTTTTCCTTTTACCATTAAATACATGATTTAAAATCATTCAATAAATGGTACTATAGCACAATTATTATATATTTTTTTATTCCCCAAGTAATAATTTCATTAAACATATTTCATGGATAAAAAAACAAAAGCACAAATATCAGTCAATTTTTACTATATTAATATAATAATATTGATCTTGATCTCATAGCTTATTTTTAGATATATTCACTTGATTATTTAGGATTTCATATGCATTGTTCCCCAAATCCTTTCAATTAAATCATTTCACAATCCCTTCTTCTTTCATTACCTTGTAATCATGAGCCTAGTGACCTTTATCTCCACACTTGTAACAAACTACCATTCAATTTTATCAACATGGATTTATTTTCACAGCTATCACATGTCGTACAATACTTCATTATATTTTTTCGTTGTCCATCCTTTCCCCCTATTTCCTTTTATTCTCATTCATTCCTCTAAAGTCAAAATAAAAAGATAATTATTTCTCGACATTTTTAGCACATAATAATATATATGTGTGTGATTTTAATATAATGGAGACTAATTAACATAAAAATATTTCATTAACACCGTCAAATATATGATCCTTACTAATCTTTTCAATTTTTAGGTTTTAATTCCTTCTATTAGGCATTATTTCTAAATGATCACATATAATATATTATGTCATGTATTTTTCTGTAATCACACAACTAGATGAATAATAAAAAAAAATTCAAATGTTCATGCGAAGATAATTTCATCATCATAGTAATTTCTTCATTGGGATGTTCTTCTATAGATATACTCAAATTATATTAGAAGGATTTGTTCCTTATTCTATGTTTCTTATATGTAGTTCTAAAAGAATCTTCTAGAATTTATATAATTAACACTATAAAGATGGATAATATAGTAGAAATTAGATGATTCCTTAATTTATTAAATTAGAATATATAGAAAATTAGTATCCTAATGGATAAATTAGTTTACCAATTTTGAGAACCAAATTACATACATGGACCCCATTTTACATTGGGAAGTAAAAAATAATATTGAATATAAATTAATAAAATGAATCTATTAAATCTCATTAAAAGATATATTCTTCATAACCAAGGGAGAAATAGAATCTAAAAAGGAAATCTGAAATAACCACTTATAGTTAGATAAAGAGAAATCTATATTGAATAAAAAATTCATAACAAAAATAGGAATTTAAAATAACTGAACACACATTCCATTTAATAAATAATGTTTACACAATCTGAACCCACATATAATCTCATTGTAAGAATATATTGGAAAAAATAAAATGAACTATTAATGAAATAAATTATTAATTATTAGAAGTTAGGTTTCCCAGTCACATGATTCCAAGATAGTCACCACCTTTCATAAGACCGTTTAATCAATATGTGTAAAAATAGATTTATTTTAGCAACATTATTTTCCATAGACAAAAATAAATCAAGGGGATTTTATATATATGATCACCACCCTTTATTTAATTTACAATTTATTCAATATATACTAAATGTTTAATTAAATAATTTTTCATTATAAAAAAATACCCAATTTGATAGAAAATATGAACTTACTATTATCTTTCTAGTTAATCTAATAACATTCTATCTAAAAATACTATATAAATTCGTTTATGTCTTCTAAAATAATTATAACCATGATACAAGAAAGATAGATATTTAAGACAAATTAAATTTTCAGTAAATTTTGATCATAAATTAATCATAGGTAATAAATAAAAAGTAATGAAACAAAATAAGGTGCTTAATGTTAAAATATTCCTTAGTGAAGTGAAATCTATATGGAGTCCCTTACAAATATCACATCATTATGAAAATTAATTAAATATGTGTATTCACTCTAAATAAACATAATTAAAGTGGAAATAAAAACTCACATAATAAAAATTAATTTCCCACATATCCTTAGCATGACATAATCAATGAAATAGAATTTTTTCCAAATGAATAATAATTGAGTTAAGAAATACCATACCACATGTGATCAGTTGAATAATATTCCCCACAAGAGTTATAATTATCAAATAAAACATTTAATACCATGAAGATATTATTATTCGTGATATTTTATAATAATTGAACACATATATATATTACACACATATGAAATATGTTTTTAGTAAGTCTTATATATGACAAAAGTAAAAGTGAGATGAGAAACCCATACCTCACACATCCCTTAGATAATGCGTTCATAAACCTCATATATAATTTTACATAATGTAATTAAATCATAAATAAATAGAATTAATATTTATAATAACTTATTTTAACATATTATAACATATTATGTCCATTAATTTATTAATATTTTTTTATTTCATGGTTTCAGGTGAGCTCATTCCATGTTTTCTGATCGTTTCATATGTGTATAATTATGAATGTTTTCGATAAAATTGATTAAAACTCCATAAGTGGTAATAAATAGTATTAATTCAATTATATAGCTATAAATTTTCACAAATATAATTTTAATTTCGTTTATGAGGATTATTAATTTGATGACATGTTAAGGATAAATGTTTGGTTTCCATCTGTATTTTTTTCTAGACACCTAAAAGTATTTTTATCTTATTTAATATTTTGGGTATATATTATTTATAGATCATGAAATTTTTTATTATATACCTATTAGAATATTATATAACTATATCTATATTTATATTATCATCTATAATGGTGGTAATGGAAAATAAAAAAAAATCATTATTCATGGAGGTTATTAACCGACATAATTTCAACTGTAGATAAGTTTCATTAAATAAGAGGAGGTAATAAAAGTGATGAATATAATATATTCTGTTATATATATATATACATATTATTTTCATAAATCATGAGTTATTATTCCATAATGGATGAAGTGTGTTACGAGGATGTAGAGGAAGAAAAAAATAAGAGAGGTGGTGTGATAAAATCACCACATGAATACCACATCCTTGATATGTCCATTAGAGACCATTTCATTGGTATTTTGGTGAGACATTCGACACATGGTATTGGGAATAATGTCTATGAGTGTTATTATAGATTATATAATATTTAATCCGTATGATGAGAAATGGGGCGTTCATAGCGGTATTTATTCTTTAAGAGATGTGGTTTAATGTGATAAGTAATTATTATTTTACAATTGAATCCAAATATAATAAGAGAAAACATTTTCACTGTATTTGGATGATAATAATGTTTTAATGTCTATTTAGGGTCTAGATATTAGTAAAAAAACATGTAATGTTGTTATTTTTATTTATTTTAGGCCATTACGATTTAACATTAACATGTTTCGTTATTTTACCTATATTGTGGTAAATAATCATTTTTACTGCTATATATTTATTATTAATAAAAATGGAATTGACCAAAAATAATAATGTGGGCCTAATAATTCCAAATATTAAAATCATTTCTCTGTATTAAATTCAATTAATAAGAAAATTTTTATTAATAATTAATCCCATATATGTGCCTAGAAAGTTCTTTTATATAGTGAAACTATTATATGGTTGAACTTGATTTTATATTTAAAATAATTATACAAATGATACCAGTGACATAAATTTTATTAATAGATATATATTTTATATATTTTTACATTTAAAGTATTTCATATTATAAATTATCATTAAAATTATTTATATGAGATGTAAATTTTCAAATAAAATTTAGTTTTTTCACTATTCATCAAAAAGTACATTTTTTTAAACATTCCAAAAAACCACCCATTGATAATTTTTATGTCCGAATATAAAAAAATGATTATTTTATATATAAAATTTATAAAAGTTTATTTTTTTAATATTTCTTCACTATAAATAGATGAAAAAATTCCCTTTAAGAAAAATATAGCTTTTTAATCCTAAAATTTAATTTATTAATATGTTATGCCAATAACACTTTTCAGATAAATTTTAAAAAAATGGAATATATAACATATATATATCTTATTATGATAATTCACTAATTGTGAGTAATTTCATTTATGAAGTTAAAATTTCATTAGGGATGTAATGAATAGATTTTTTTTATAAAAACATCATTTATTTTCAATTATTTTTACTTTTATTTATACTTAATTGGTAACAAATGAATTCATATTATAATAAAATCTAAATTACATATTCATAATTGTTTTAATATTAATGATTCCCACTATTCTTATTAATTGGTGAGAATAATCACAATTAAATAATAATATTAATCAATTGTTTAAGCTTAGTGATATGTGTAACTGAAGAATTGAAAATATTAAACTTTAAAAGAGGAATACCTTAAATTATTATGGTGTTACATTAGTATTCTCAAAATAGTATCACATAATAGCCTCAATTTAAACTACATGATGGTCCACTATACTTACTTAGAACATGTAAATAGGTAATTTTTTGCATTAGTTTGGTCAATAGGAATGCAATCTTGGAAAAATCATCCAAAAAATTCATGTAGTAACTTTCAATGGAAATATAACTCAAATCCAATGAAAAATTATTGGGTGGTTCCTAATAAATAATTTAATCCATTCTTTTATAATCATAACCAAACAATTATTACAAATTACATTCCCAATTGATCCTTAACAAACTAGAACTGGAACATCCATAGATTACCATAATAATGGTTCTCTCCAAGAAAATACTTGACCATCCTCTAGATCTATGCCTTCACCTCCTCTAACAAATACTATATGAGTATTTCATCTTTTAAGAAACAAAATGGTCCATGTATGACTGGTATATCCATTTCATCAAATCCATAAACAAGACATGGCAATTCATCAAACCAAAGAGAATCACCAAGAACTCATGGATTCTATTGCAACCTCAAAATGACAGCTTTAAAATATCATCCTTATAACTTATCCAAAAGTGGTAACTAAATTTAATATTGATCTTTGGGAACCATATAATGGATTTTAATTGGTCTAACTGTTTTTGAATATTTGACAAAGAGTACATACTCTTTATTGTTTCATTGTTTAGGCAATGATTTTCCATATTAGGTAACAATATCCCATTCAGTTTTTTTACAAAAATATCAGACCTGAAATGAGGGACACACTGGGTAAGATAAAACCCATCTATAAAAGATCTCAATTCTAAACTATTGTTCCATGAATATGATAGGGGAAACCAAATATTCTGCATAATAAATTTGAGTTGTCTTAGGAAATTTTTTTTATAAAAAATCCATCTTCCACCTCGATGGTAGAACCCGAATTTTCTTAGAAAATTAATCCATACATTAATCCATGAGTGAAGGAATCACGATGCCTTATGTGTCAGTTGTATTAAGTGAACGATTCTTAAAATAATGGGTAATAAGATTCATCCTCCTACTAACAAATCCAACTCATACCACTATGAGACCTTTCTTCCCGTAAAAGAGAATCATGTCCCATCAATGCGAATGCATATGAGATTTCTAAATTGATACTGAATCTATGCTCAGACCATGGATGACCAATGCATACCCAAATTACATTATATGGCTTCATCTTGGTCAAAAAAGGTCACTTTAGATCCTCTCTCCTCCAAGTGATAGACCACACATCTGACAATTAAAAAATATAAACCCAGCATTCCCTATATGAACCTCAAGAAAAATATTCGGGGGTTAAGTCTCAACTATGAGATCCTTATCTCACCATAGAAGTAAATATATAAAGGAATTACTAAAAAATATATCTACCAATACTAAGTAAAATGTTTAATAAATAAAGATCATATATATGATCATCTTGTGTTCCACTGGGTAGTATGCCTCCAAAGCCTACAGTTTTTTTCTACCTCAACCACCATCTCCCTAAGCCTAGAGTGGGACAACTGATGGTGGTGGATGAAATATTTCTTATACTATTCCAATGGCCACAAATCCTACAATAATATTTGTGAATACTCCATTCCATCTTCATATCCCTTGGGGCATCGTGCCATCATCCGAGATATCACTAATCTAGGTGTTGCCTCTAATGTGGTGTCCCATCCAATATCGTACTGTCCTCATCAGAATGTATGGTCAGTAAATCATGTTCCATATATCCTTTACCATCACATGAATTACACCAGCCTTCATGTAACAGCCCAAGATTTTATGAAAAATATTCTTTTTAATTTTATTAATGTCTTGTGTTGTACGCTACACCAAAAGGAGCTTGCACAACACGCATCATTGACTTGCCTTGCATTACACGCAATCGCAACCTTCCTCGATAGTGTGTGTAGTACGCAATAACGAGTTTCACTAAACAGCGATATGCTATTAAAACTAGCCGTTATGAATAGTAATAACCACTTTTTGAAATTTTGTAAATTTTATTTTTTCAAAATGGATTTCATTTTTGGATTCGGAGTATCGAATTTAGCCTAAGGTGAAATTTTGGTACATTTCGGATAACTTTCATATTCTGATGAATAGTGAAAATTACTAAATTATAATTAAAAACAACTTTTTTAATCGAAATAATTAATAGTGATAAATTATTAATTTGAGTGGTTTTAAAGTATATTTAGAATATATTTTTACAATTTAATACAATGTTGGTCATTGGACGTAATTTCACATTTAAACCTGACATAAACAAGTGTCAATCTTTTGATAGATATTGTTTCGTAAAAACACGCTATTTGTTTTAATAGCAGGATTTAATTATAAAATTAATTAATTCAACTTATATGTTATGAATTTGGTAAAATAGACTTCATTTTTGAATTCGGAATATGAAATATAGCTTAGGATGAAATTTTGGCATTTTTCTGAAAACTTTCAATTTTTGATGAATAGTGAAACCACTAAGTGGTAGGTTAAAAACTGAATTTTGCATAAAACTTAATTTTACCACTTCTTTGAATGGAATTTCGAAAATCCGAGAGACACGGTTAATATCAAGGACTAAAATGTGGTTCAATGAGATGAAAATAATTTTTGGTGAATAGTAACTTTTTACTTTTTTTTACCGCGGTTAATAGTAAATAGGGTAACTAAGGGTAAATATGATATTACTATTACCCTAACACATGTCCTAATTCTATTGGACAAGTGTAATTCGACCAAAAACAAACTTAGGAATAAAATATGACCATTTAGGCCCACTTGGATTAGATTAGGACATTTATTATGAATTTATTTAAAGAAGGGTTAAAATAGTTAAAATCAAAGTTTAACAAGTAAATCATTTTTAATATGGGGTTATACATAAGATAAATTCGATTGTAAATATTCATTAGAAAGCTAAAAAGATTTAATACATGATGGTATTTTATTTGTAATTTTTAGACATCAAATAATTTAATTTATTTATGACACAACGATGATGCAGTAATTATCTTATTAATGAAATATTGACATAATTGATGTTATAAACACCAAAATAAATGTAATTTGAGATTTTTTATGAATTACACTAATTTTCTAGGTTACTATGATATATTAATGTTGATTTAATCAACTTGGTTCGAACATATAATTCTGTTATGACTTTCACAAAAATCATATATCAAATAGTGTCAAAATTGACACAAAATAGTTTTTAAATCAAATATTATATTATTAATTGTTATTTTATTCCTAAAAATCTATGGTTCGGCCAAATGACTTAGATAAGGATATATATATTAATAATAAACAATTTTTGGTTCGTTTGGCATGTTATAGTAAGTTTATTAACCATATAGTGAAAGAAAACAAAAAGACACGGTAAAAGTTAAATTATTTAACTTAGAGTTAAATATAATTGATAAGGTTTAAAATAATATCCAAACATGTCTAAATTTGATTGGTTGATGAGATTACAACCCTATCTCATCTAATCTTCGAATATGAGTCATTTTTGGAGGTTTTTATGTGGGGTTAGATTTATTATAAATTAATATTTTTAAGAATTCCTAAGGTGCCCCTCTCCTCCCTTATAAAAGGGCACCTCCTCCCCCTCCTCCTCACACCAATTTTGAGCACTCAAGCTCGGACAACCCCTGCCATTTTCTCCTCTCCACTTTCCTAGAATAATCCTAGAGGTTCTGGTCTTCTCCAAAGACCAATCTTAGTTCCTTAAGTGGAGGATTCAAAGAGGCGTTCCAAAGAAGAGGTAATATCCATTACCGATCTTTTCAATTTCTTTCTTCTTCAACTTCTTCTTCTTTAGTTGTTTCATGATAAAGTAATAACATCAGTATTACTTACATACTGATATGTTATTATAAATATGAAACAACCCTAATTCACCTTCTATCCATCCTACGGAAAAATGAAATCACCGCGCGTGCGTACGTACGGAATACCGTCTCCACGCCGTGGTGTAATCTATTTTCCACCATCACCTTACAAGGATGGGTATAATGGTGTAATGAGTAACTACATATGATTATTATGAAGTAATATTGATACTGAAATAATATATATATACTCCAATACAATTCCACGATCATAGGAACGATATCATCACTCGTGCGTACGTACGGAATACCGTCTCCACGATGTGATGCGACTCGTTCTACATGATCTTCATTTCATAATGATTATATAAATGAATTGAATGAATGAATATGGTATATAATACACTAATACCATTCTGGAAATGAATTATATATAACCTAAAGATAAGAATAAGAATTTATTCGACAAAACACGCATAAGAACAAAAAGTTATAAAGACCCGAGTAACAAGTAACAATGAAATATTACTAACAAGAAGCTAATAATATGACCATATATGATATCATATCAATATGTATGATTCTGGAATAAGTCAATAACATTATTTAAACCATTATACAGGAGCTTCGGACACGTACAAAGCTAATCGGACCTAAGGTAAGGGAAATATCACAATCTCATTTTTATCCGAGATTGTTTATTCGTAAGTATTTACTGGGGTGTATTTTATCATCCACATCCATGTTTCATCAATATGTAATATTATTTTCATCCACCTACAATTGTTTAAATCCATTTTTACCCTTCGGTGAGTTTTTAGTAAAAGAAATAAAAGGAATCTTTTGTCGTTTTTCGTACGAGGTACTTTTTGACTTTTCCGACAAAAGTACGAAGAATGTTTTTTTAACTTATATGGCATGAATGGATTTTTAAAACATTATTTACAAGAAGCTTCCTTTACAAGTTTTCAAGTTTATTTTTAATCAACTTCTTTTATTTTAAAGTTTTATGACATGTTATGAAAGGAAAAATGTTTTTGAAGTAGAAAGGATATTTTCCTCAAGAATGAAGTTCAAGTGTTTTATCAAAATTATATTCCATCTATGATAATAAAAGGGTTCTGTTTTTATCCCTATTATTACATGGATTTGATTATGTTTTGATGGAAACATTTTTATGAATTCCTTTATCTTATATGAATTGTTTTATGATGTCATGTTGTTTAAGAATCCCATTTTTATTACATGGGTTATGCGATGATGTATGTTTTATGATTATGTGGCACACATAAGAAAGGATTCATTATAAGATGGGTGGGACCTATATCTCTCTCCAATGCATTGGGTAATGATTTTATATCTCATGAGATAGACATGGCTGGAATGGTAGGTTATACCGGTTCAGTGAAACAGGACTGAAACGAGGGTTACTCGATTCAGAAAGGGACTTTGTCCACTAAGATAGTCTTGGCAATGGGTCATGACTAACAAGAAATGATTTTCCATGATTATGTGTGCATGCCACAAAGTTTCAAGTTTCATGTTATGATTATGGTGATCTCATTTTCACTTCTATGATTTGTTCCATGTTAAGATATTATGATCTCTTTTGCAGGTTGTGATTTTCAAAAAGATATGATATGATTTTTATTTCTTTTGTATACCCTTACTGAGCATTTGAGCTCACCCTTTTATGTTTTCTTTTCCCCAGGATATAAAGAAAGGTTTTAGGTAAAAAAAATGGAAGATCTTTACGGGAGATATTGAAGATCTTTCACCAGGATTAGAAGATTATGTTCCGAGTTTCCAAAGACACTAAACTATTACGATCCTTTAGTGTGTGTTTTTGTTATGTACTAAGTATTCCGCAAATGTAATGTAATGTCCATGTACGTCAGGATACGGGTCTCTACAGTTGGTATCAGAGGCAAAGGAGGTAGGAATGTATCCGATCCTTGGGAACTCTCACATGTGAGCGTTGGACGAAGCATGGCTCTCCACCCAAGGGCTTCATGAGGAAATGGCTGCCACTGGGGATGGTGGTGCGTCCCGCCCAGGGGGTGTAGCCGCCCATGGAGTGCCCTGATAGGTATCAATTATAGTCCACTGGAAGTAATTCCAGACCGCTACAGTTGGTATCAGAGGAAAGGTTTAGTCAACCTTTGGAAACTAGGATGCGAAAACGTTAGTGAGATCCCTAGAGATATTTCTAAGGTATGTCTAGGGATGTCCCTAGGGATAAGTATACGTATAGGTCGTAGTAATAGAATTACGCTAATGATCATAGAATTAAACCTACGATGTTGGATATTGAAGGTACTCCCCCTTTATTATGTTGTTTTCCCTAGCATGATTTTTGCCTCTCACACTATTCTTTTTGGGTTTTAGACGATGGCTGGAACCCGAAGGAACCGTGTTGATCAATGCAATGGACAATGCAATGATTTCCCTCCTGAACAAACAAATGTTATGGGAGATGGAGTGCAAAATCTTATTGTTATACTTACACAAGCTATGAATCATTCTGGACTTCCAAATGAGCAGAGAAGGGAACAATATTCTATTGATTCCTTCATGAGGCAACGTCCACCTTCTTTCAGTGGGACTTCCGATCCACTTGTTGCTGAACAATGGATCAGTACCACTGAAAAGATATTTTCAGTTCTTCAATGTTCTGAACATGATAAAGTCATCTTAGCAGTATATCGTTTGGAAGGTGAAGCTGATCAATGGTGGAATCTTATCAAGAATACGAGGCCAAGGGATGAAATTGAGTCCATGGAATGGGACGAGTTCAAGAACTTGTTTTTCAGTAAGTACTTCCCTCGTATTCTTCGAACATAGATGGAAAAGGAGTTTATTGAGCTGAAGCAGAAGGATGATGAATCTGTTGGTATATATGAAGCGAATTTTACAAGACTTGCAAGGTATGCATCTGGCATTATCATCCAACCTGAAAGTAAAGTTGATCGATTTTTCAGTGGCTTAAAACCAAGTCTTCGAAGGGCATTAGCTATAAGAGACTTCAGTAGCTATGAAGAAATTGTGCGTTGTGCTATCAAGGTAGAAATGGAAGTTGGTGTTACATATCCATCTCATGGTTTTGACAAGAAACGAAAGATGGAGTTCAAGGAGAAATCTCATAATAATGGTGAAAAGAAGATGAATGTTTCCTTATGCACAAAGTGTGGAAAGAAGCATGGTGGAGATTGTCTTAAAGGAACTAGAAAATGTTTTAAGTGTGGAAAAGAAGGTCATCGAGCAGCTGAGTGTCGAAGTAATGGAAAAAGGGTTTCTAATGATGTGAATAAAGCAAACACTGCAGAGAACGCACCGCCAACACTTCAATGCTTCAAGTGCAAGGAAATGGGGCATTATGCTAATAATTGCCCTAATCCAAGGGTTAGTGATGATCAACATGAGCAACCACTGAAGGCAAAGGACAAAGGGAAATCACATGCGATCACTATTGGCAATGTTGAATATGATAACGATGTGGTGGAATGATTAAGTGTTTATGTAATGGGATTCCAAAATAATGTTGTATCATGGAGTATTGGAATATTTATGTATTGGTTTAATGTGGTATTCAAAGTGATTGAGATATTTTTGGAAATAAGATGATATGCGCATAATGAAGGGAAAATAAGAAAATTAAATGTTTAACAATATTCATGAGCTCATGATTGATATAAGGACTAAGTGATATCATGGATTGAGTATATAGAATTTTGAGGATTTTGGTATGTGGAAAGTGTTAACTTTTAACTGCATTCATGTTTTCACTAAGGTATTCAAGAGAATACATGATTAAGGACTTTGAATGTTTAGAATGTGACCAACAAAACATATCTTATGATATGTGGGGATCAATGACAGTATTAAATCTCTGGTAATCGTTGTCACTATATTATGAGAGTGGACTGCAGTATTATGGATAAGCCTAAAGATTGAAATGGATTATGTTGGAAATAAGTGAGTATTGTTTAAGGATCGAAGTTTTCTCGATATTATTGATGGGATGTTATAGTAATATAGTTTTAGAAAAAGGACAACCTGCAGGACGGGCGACAGCCCATCGCTTCGGACAAGGCTGTAGGAATCGAACCCACAACCGAAGTGCGACTGGCCTTTATCGCCTACCACTGACCTACAGGAAGTCCCTATTTAGTAGAAACTAGTTTTATTATATTAAGCAGTATGATATATGAAGTATAAGTCCATTTTAGGAACCATATATGATTAATCTCACTATAGATCGATTTATGCATATAATTTTTGCTAACCTTTTGTTTGAGACAGATGGAATGACCCGTCATTCTATCACATTATCTGCTAACACTTCACGAATAACAAATTCAACTTCATTTATTTAAGAGATGAAGTGGAAATTGTTCAAGGCACGAACAACAGTGAGATTGTACCAAAATAAAGTAAGTATTTATTCTAATTCAAATTTTCAACTTTAGGGAAATGATCTTGAAAACCAAAAATGTTGTCCTAATGATCTTATACCTGAGGAATCAGATGGTACCTTATATCATCACAAATTTATGGATTTGTGATTTTTGGATTTTCCATAGCCATGTTCTCTACCACTCTCCATCAGAACATGATGGTTAGATTTTTCTTCCATATCCATATTTTTACCTATGTGGAAACCCAACAATTAGTTTATTTGGGTAATCGTTACATTTCATACTTTAGTTTTTAAAGCCAAGTTTTGGTATTCCTTTTTACGATGTGGGAAACTTTCGAATAGAAAACCATTTATAACCCCGACGAATTTCGAGGGCGAAATTCATTTTAAGGGGGGTAGAATGTAACAGCCCAAGATTTTATGAAAAATATTCTTTTTAATTTTATTAATGTCTTGTGTTGTACGCTACACCAAAAGGAGCTTGCACAACACGCATCCTTGACTTCCCTTGCATTACACGCAATCGCAACCTTCCTCGATAGTGTGTGTAGTACGCAATAACGAGTTTCACTAAACAGCGATATGCTATTAAAACTAGCCGTTATGAATAGTAATAACCACTTTTTGAAATTTTGTAAATTTTATTTTTTCAAAATGGATTTCATTTTTGGATTCGGAGTATCGAATTTAGCCTAAGGTGAAATTTTGGTACATTTCGGATAACTTTCATATTCTGATGAATAGTGAAAATTACTAAATTATAATTAAAAACAACTTTTTTAATCGAAATAATTAATAGTGATAAATTATTAATTTGAGTGGTTTTAAAGTATATTTAGAATATATTTTTACAATTTAATACAATGTTGGTCATTGGACGTAATTTCACATTTAAACCTGACATAAACAAGTGTCAATCTTTTGATAGATATTGTTTCGTAAAAACACGCTATTTGTTTTAATAGCGGGATTTAATTATAAAATTAATTAATTCAACTTATATGTTATGAATTTGGTAAAATAGACTTCATTTTTGAATTCGGAATATGAAATATTGCTTAGGATGAAATTTTGGCATTTTTCTGAAAACTTTCAATTTTTGATGAATAGTGAAACCACTAAGTGGTAGGTTAAAAACTGAATTTTGCATAAAACTTAATTTTACCACTTCTGTGAATGGAATTTCGAAAATCCGAGAGACACGGTTAATATCAAGGACTAAAATGTGGTTCAATGAGATGAAAATAATTTTTGGTGAATAGTAACTTTTTACTTTTTTTTACCGCGGTTAATAGTAAATAGGGTAACTAAGGGTAAATATGATATTACTATTACCCTAACACATGTCCTAATTCTATTGGACAAGTGTAATTCGACCAAAAACAAACTTAGGAATAAAATATGACCATTTAGGCCCACTTGGATTAGATTAGGACATTTATTATGAATTTATTTAAAGAAGGGTTAAAATAGTTAAAATCAAAGTTTAATAAGTAAATCATTTTTAATATGGGGTTATACATAAGATATATTCGATTGTAAATATTCATTAGAAAGCTAAAAAGATTTACTACATGATGGTAGTTTATTTGTAATTTTTAGACATCAAATAATATAATTTATTTATGACACAACGATGATGCAGTAATTATCTTATTAATGAAATATTGACATAATTGATGTTATAAACACCAAAATAAATGTAATTTGAGATTTTTTATGAATTACACTAATTTTCTAGGTTACTATGATATATTAATGTTGATTTAATCAACTTGGTTCGAACATATAATTCTGTTATGACTTTCACAAAAATCATATATCAAATAGTGTCAAAATTGACACAAAATAGTTTTTAAATCAAATATTATATTATTAATTGTTATTTTATTCCTAAAAATCTAAGGTTCGGCCAAATTACTTAGATAAGGATATATATATTAATAATAAACAATTTTTGGTTCGTTTGGCATGTTATAGTAAGTTTATTAACCATATAGTGAAAGAAAACAAAAAGACACGGTAAAAGTTAAATTATTTAACTTAGAGTTAAATATAATTGATAAGGTTTAAAATAATATCCAAACATGTCTAAATTTGATTGGTTGATGAGATTACAACCCTATCTCATATAATCTTCGAATATGAGTCATTTTTGGAGGTTTTTAAGTGGGGTTAGATTTATTATAAATTAATATTTTTAAGAATTCCTAAGGTGCCCCTCTCCTCCCTTATAAAAGGGCACCTCCTCCCCCTCCTCCTCACACCAATTTTGAGCACTCAAGCTCGGCCAACCCCTGCCATTTTCTCCTCTCCACTTTCCTAGAATAATCCTAGAGGTTCTGGTCTTCTCCAAAGACCGATCTTAGTTCCTTAAGTGGAGGATTCAAAGAGGCGTTCCAAAGAAGAGGTAATATCCATTACCGATCTTTTCAATTTCTTTCTTCTTCAACTTCTTCTTCTTTAGTTGTTTCATGATAAAGTAATAACATCAGTATTACTTACATACTTATATGTTATTATAAATATGAAACAACCCTAATTCACCTTCTATCCATCCTACGGAAAAATGAAATCACCGCACGTGCGTACGTACGGAATACCGTCTCCACGCCGTGGTGTAATCTATTTTCCACCATCACCTTACAAGGATGGGTATAATGGTGTAATGAGTAACTACATATGATTATTATGAAGTAATATTGATACTGAAATAATATATATATACTCCAATACAATTCCACGATCATAGGAACGATATCATCACTCGTACGTACGTACGGAATACCGTCTCCACGATGTGATGCGACTCGTTCTACATGATCTTCATTTCATAATGATTATATAAATGAATTGAATGAATGAATATGGTATATAATACACTAATACCATTCTGGAAATGAATTATATATAACCTAAAGATAAGAATAAGAATTTATTCGACAAAACACGCATAAGAACAAAAAGTTATAAAGACCCGAGTAACAAGTAACAATGAAATATTACTAACAAGAAGCTAATAATATGACCATATATGATATCATATCAATATTTATGATTCTGGAATAAGTCAATAACATTATTTAAACCATTATACAGGAGCTTCGGACACGTACAAAGCTAATCGGACCTAAGGTAAGGGAAATATCACAATCTCATTTTTATCCGAGATTGTTTATTCGTAAGTATTTACTGGGGTGTATTTTATCATCCACATCCATGTTTCATCAATATGTAATATTATTTTCATCCACCTACAATTGTTTAAATCCATTTTTACCCTTCGGTGAGTTTTTAGTAAAAGAAATAAAAGGAATCTTTTGTCGTTTTTCGTACGAGGTACTTTTTGACTTTTCCGACAAAAGTACGAAGAATGTTTTTTTTAACTTATACGGCATGAATGGATTTTTAAAACATTATTTACAAGAAGCTTCCTTTACAAGTTTTCAAGTTTATTTTTAATCAACTTCTTTTATTTTAAAGTTTTATGACATGTTATGAAAGGAAAAATGTTTTTGAAGTAGAAAGGATATTTTCCTCAAGAATGAAGTTCAAGTGTTTTATCAAAATTATATTCCATCTAAGATAATAAAAGGGTTCTGTTTTTATCCCTATTATTACATGGATTTGATTATGTTTTGATGGAAACATTTTTATGAATTCCTTTATCTTATATGAATTGTTTTATGATGTCATGTTGTTTAAGAATCCCATTTTTATTACATGGGTTATGCGATGATGTATGTTTTATGATTATGTGGCACACATAAGAAAGGATTCATTATAAGATGGGTGGGACCTATATCTCCCTCCAATGCATTGGGTAATGATTTTATATCTCATGAGATAGACATGGCTGGAATTGTAGGTTATACCGGTTCAGTGAAACAGGACTGAAACGAGGGTTACTCGATTCAGAAAGGGACTTTGTCCACTAAGATAGTCTTGGCAATGGGTCATGACTAACAAGAAATGATTTTCCATGATTATGTGTGCATGCCACAAAGTTTCAAGTTTCATGTTATGATTATGGTGATCTCATTTTCACTTCTATGATTTGTTCCATGTTAAGATATTATGATCTCTTTTGCAGGTTGTGATTTTCAAAAAGATATGATATGATTTTTATTTCTTTTGTATACCCTTACTGAGCATTTGAGCTCACCCTTTTATGTTTTCATTTCCCCAGGATATAAAGAAAGGTTTTAGGTAAAAAAAATGGAAGATCTTTACGGGAGATATTGAAGATCTTTCACCAGGATTAGAAGATTATGTTCCGAGTTTCCAAAGACACTAAACTATTACGATCCTTTAGTGTGTGTTTTTGTTATGTACTAAGTATTCCGCAAATGTAATGTAATGTCCATGTACGTCAGGATACGGGTCTCAACACTTCACTGAGATTCTCTGGTCTTCTATATTGTCCCTTTTACAAATGATAACATCCTTATGCCTCACCATGGGGATTTCCCCAAAACTGAGATCACTTCAAATAGTGTCTCTGAGCCAAAACATAATACATATCCATATAAAAACAACTAACAACTCCATCTTTCGGCCATCCCTATTATAAAAATCTATACATCAACATCTCCCTCTACAACATGATGTAATACGTTAGATTTCACCGGGGAATTGCACTAAAAAATATATCTCAGTGAGACCCTACTAAAAAAGAATTCTTTGAATTTTCTATTCGATATTATATTTAGCGGTAATTCATGAGGTTTTAGAATCTCAAGACATAAAATAAACAAGTCATTTCTCCCATCTGCAGCTCCATAATCACTCTAATCCAAATAAAAAAAGGACGGTTAGTGCATCTTACAAAAAAAAACTAGAAGTATATCCATGTGAGTGTTGAATCATCATAAATATGTGTAAAATTTCTCCACCAGTGGCTAGAAGATTGATAAAAAATTATATATTCTAATGAAACCAATAATCCATCATTTATTGTATATTTATGTTCATATAGACCACCAACTGTAGCCAATAATCCGCTCCCTTGTGATCTAACTCACCTTGAAACCTCAATTGCCTCTATTTATGGAACTCTTAAAATGCACTTAACCAATCCAAATATATAGTATGAATTGATTCTTGATAAATGGTGGTTCTCCGACCTATCGACCTAGAATAACAATCGCACACGATGGACCCTGAACTTAGGCATCATTACTCATTAGATAATTTTCAGGATTAGTAACTGGTAACGTGGAAAGATATCTTCGAAGATGAATCCAACAAATATAATCAAGCAGTCCCATGGTGAGAATATCATTTATATACAATTATAATTTGACCAAATAAGGATGGTAAAAAATAGTCTATCATATAAGAATCATGTACCAAAAAAAATTCTTGTAACCAATTTCTATAATATTGATTTGATAAATAGGTATTCAAGGTCTTGGGAAATGGATATTTTCACCACCTCATTGACCCTAGATTCCTTGGATAATAATCCTCCCTCGATATACTTATGAACAATATCCCATTGTCAGAAACAATCCTTGTATGTTGTCTAAACCTAACAGTATCCCAAGAAATGAACATCTCTTTTACTAATATATCATGATCTAACCTAAAAAGGCTCGAGCTACAACTACCCTAAGACAACCTCCATTGTTTAACTGTTTTTAGAAATTTATAAAAGTAATAACTAATATACTAGGCCTTTTACTAGTTTAATTATATGCACACAGACACACACAACTGACCATTTCAATGAATATTTGAAAATGAATAATAAAATAGAATGACGAAATATATAGAATATAAAACAATCTTGTTAATCCCCAATTTTGTAACAGTGTATGATGGTGTAAATACAAAAGTAAATGGAAAATTAAATTCTTAACCTTAATTATCTATAATTCAAAAAAATAGGAATTAAAATTCTGAGAGAGGTCGACTGTGTTATCCATGATTCGAAAAAAATTCATGGTTTAATGCACCAGGTATCCTTAACCTCCTATTTAAATAAATATCAACTAGTATATCCACTTTATATGGCTTGAAATTTTTTTAAAATCATATGTATGGTTGATAATATACATTCCTAATAGGACACCGCAAAAGTTAAATGGGGCGAATAAGAGACATGATGGGAATAGAAAATAGAATACTCAACTCAAAGAAACATGATAAAAAATTAAAAGATATATATATATATCCATAATCCAATGAATAAAAGACACGAGAGATTGGGATATCCATATCATATCCCATCCTTATAATATAGTGTCATCAGTTCCATATGTCCATCAACGATTCCCAACATCTAGCACATATATGTATAAAAGTAAATGTGTGAAGGGATCATTACCCTCCTATATTCCACACAATCAATAGGTCAATGCCTCATAGAATTGTTCCAAAATCATTTTTAGATAAGGGGATACTAATATATTTAAGGGGGAAACACACCATATCTGATAATGGGTTCCAGTCAAGGGGAAAAGGATATATTCCCTTGTGCATTAGTGTGGTGGAAAACATTATAAAGAGAACAATAGACCATTTCGATGGGGGGGGGGGTATAAAATTTTAGATATTGGAATCGTTACCAAATTCTATAGGGGGTACCAATCATTAAATATAGCGACTTAAAATAATTCTATAGGGGGTACCACTCAATAGGTAGGGGACCCACAACATAACAACATATGGGGGAACCCCTCACTAGTGAGATGACCTGAACCCTAATGCCATAAGAATGTACCACTATATAGATATATATCCTACATAAAAAAACTATAAGGGATAAACCATAGTAGATATAGAACACACACCCTACCAATTTAGAGGTACAACTTTATTGTGCATTGATGATCATAGTTTTGATCATGTTCTTTCAAAAGAAGCATCAAACTCGGAACGTGTTTCATCCGACCTTAACAGTAACTACTGTGGAAACCATCTCATTCTATGTAAAAAACACTCAGTATGGGATAATAAAAGACTAAAATATGGATCCAAAATTAATTAAATATGAGAGGGGAAAATATTGCTTAAATTGAATGAAGGGATACAATACATGTAATGTGACCCACCCAACAAGTTGGTCAACTTCATCACTTTCCATCTCCCTTATGGTACACATCTCACTAACTACATAACACTACAAGACATCTAGGTGGACTTCAATGCATTCCTCAGCAACTCAATTCCTTCTTCTTCTACTTTATATGGTCTTGTTTTCTTTCTTTTGTACATGATCTACGTTACATAGAATATATGGTCAAAACTAGTACTCATAATTCACTAATTACTCAAAATCATTTACACATCCAATCATAAGGTATTACTCCCTCCATACATGGTGTTCATGTACACATAGGATAGTAGTTGTGTACACACTATACACAATGAGATGGTCATCTTGAGTTGTATGATCATTCAAATTTAACTCCAATAAAAACCCTAGCTACCCTAGAAAATAGATAGATAGTCATGTGTTCTTCAAACTACATGGTGTGTAATCTTGTTTTTCACATATTTTTTTTCATATTATGGAAATAAACATCCAAATTATATGGTTTGGATCTCACCAATATGCATTCTAAATCAAAGGAAATGGCCTCCTATCATCATTTCTAGCCCTTCAATTGTAGGGAATATGATTCTAATTAATTTGTGCGGTTCGAAAAACTCAGCATGAACATCCCATCACACTGTCATTATCTAATATCATGGATTCATGGAACTTTTAGCGATTATTCAAATATTTATGCATAATCATCCTTTATTTTCCAAAGCAACTATCACATAAAAATACACCACAATTACATGGTTCTGATTAGGAACAATCCCACCTGATGACATCGAACTAAGACTCGATATTACAATCAATGGATAATGGGAATAATGAAGAGGTAAAATAATAATAAATGAGTTTCAAAAAATTATTGGACATGTTTTCCTGAAAAAATTCAACATAACAAGATTTGAGTGAGAAAAAAATTAATTAATAATAACCACTAAATAGGCACATGCAAAGGTTTCTAATTGATGCTGATCAATGAGATAGAATCGATAATGCTCAAGTTTTTTAATCAAAAGAGGATGAATAAAAAATTGATGAGTCCTACATATTTATAGATCATTAATTTATGTATAACATATTATCCAATTAAGAAGAGATGTTGTTGCAATCAAATTTTTTATATAATCATGGATCTAGTGTTTCTTCTACGTCAGGGATTCATTCACCAGTGAGTTATGCAAGGGAAACCTCACAACTCTCATAAGATTTTATGGATAAACCTGTAGAAGTTTCAAAATGGTTTATTTTTAGAAAAAATAAATTTAGGTTAGATAAATTATAAGATTAATTTTATTCAATAAATAATTCAATTAACATACCACCAATGTTCTGGAATAATTTAATTTATAAATATCAGGTGATCATGCCAGTATAATTAGTTGGTAAACTACATTCTCTCATGCACATGTGGAGAAGGCATACTAATGCACTCGTGAGAAAACAAAAAACGACAACTACACCTGAGCATATATTCAAACCATCTCATCATCACTGTGGAAAACTCACCATATAACACATGTCCTAGAATATAACATACATCACGCAGATTATAGGGAACCCACTCCACATACCCACTGGTTATGTTTATCTCGTCAAATATCAAATGTCGAGGTGCTCACATGCATTCCATACACCACAATAAATTTTTCCCACACACACCGATTATACAAACCACATCTTATCATACTCGCTCGCATATGGGATTCAAACCACAACACTAAAAATATCATCACAATGACACATGTGAACTCAAGTCACTTGTCATCTCTAAGACACCTAGGAAATTAAAAACCACATATCCCAAAACACTGGGGCCATCACACCTCACCTAAAGAAACATGGGACATCACAACCACTATCTAAAGAAAATCACAAACATTCAGCCATCACATCTTATTACATACCTACCTCACATATAAGAGAGATACGAAAAGGATAGGTACCGAGACATTCGTACTCCTAACTAGATGATAGGAAAGACACCATCCACCATGACGATGGTGGTGTTCGACACATAGTGATTGACTAGGTTGGGTTGAATGTAAAAATAAAAAGGAATATCCATGAGTATATTTAAGATACAATGAACTTATTCCCCACATATGGGTTTTCAAAAATAAAACCATCACACAATACTTCCACGTTTGTTACCACGCCTAAATTCAAAACATCACACAACAACACACAAAACCTGATTCCCCTCCCAAACCAACATATTTATACATTTCCCATATTTATTTAACATGTCATTTATCTATCTCATCACTACTCGGGTAAATACTATTAAAAACACAATCGAAAACATAGTAGAAGTCATACATAGAATGAAAAACCATTGTAAATTAACACACAGAACATTAAATTCACGGGTTGTTGCTTTCAGAATGTTATTAATTTCATATCACCAATACCAACCAAAACCACCCTTCTTCAATGTCATCCCTTATAATCCATTCCTTCAACCAACACAACCACTAACTCACAACCACATCTAGTAATTTATTAATCCCCAACCATTTATGCACCCATATTGCACAAACATACTATGAACAGAACACCAAACCATTAAAAGCAACACCATATGAACAAATGTTCCCACAACCACATCGCTACAAGAACAAATATGAGAGATATTCAGATTTAATAACTAATTACTCCTTTAATTAAACATTTTAGTTCAGGGTTTATCCCAAAGAAAACATAATTATGATGTATCCATTTATTATAAGAGTATACATGGTTATAAAATTTTATAATAGTAGTTTTGCAGTAGACAAACAACATGAATTCCATACACAATGATGTGTGAAAATATAGACCCATAACAACCATAGTGTTTAGTGGCTAGTTATCCCCTAAAAAAATTTCAATAAGAAAAAAATAGTAATAGAATGCATCAATATACCTATCCCCACGTATTGATCTTTAAAAGATTCAGTTTTTATATAAATTTGGACTAACTATCATCATATGTAAAACATTATTATACCAACCCTACATGATACACAGTTAAAAGAGACAAAGAAAATCCTACATCGATTAATAGGTTATCAGAACATCCTGGTTGTGCTTAAAAAAGGGGTCCGTATACACGGTGAATCACCCATGGGAATCATGAGCCAAAACCTATTACACCACCACATGACTCCTTTAAGAAGAATATATCTGTTTTTCCTATAGAAATTGAAAAATAGAAGGAGGACAAAGCAGTAATGATATCATGATCTTTAAAATATCTAGATATTGTAGTGGGTTAGATGCATTTTTTATTTTCCATTAAAGAAATAATGTCTAAAAATTACATGTGTGTACCATGTAAAACCCCGAGACACGTAAGAAATTAATGATTGTACTTTTGGACATTGATTTTCTACCTATTACTTTAAAATAAGGCTTTAGAATCATTTTATGTAATGTAAAATGTCAAAAGGGTAGTACTTGAGGAATTAAGAATCCGTGTACACAAGACATCGTAAGGTGACACACAGCTTGGTGAGGAACCATTCATGAGTCACCACATGATGAGTAACTTTTCAGCGAGTCAATGATCTTCAGTTCATCATTCGGTTAGTCACCACTTAGTGAGTCACTGCTCAGGTTTCACTGCTCATGAGATACCATTAGATGAAGCACTAATGGATGAGGAACCATTGGGCAGTCAAGTGCCATTGTGTAATTGCCAGTGAGCGACTACCAGTGAGCCAGCACAAACAAGTTAGTGCACGCAAGAAACTACCAGCAAGTCACCGCCATCAAATGATTGCTAGTGAGCCACATCCAGTATGTAAAGACCTGTAAAATTCAAGGAATTTTTTTTTCTTAATTTTATTTGGAATTTTACAAGAACGCAATTTCTGAAGGCACCTGATTCCGAGGCCCGGTCTGCCCGGAATCATTTTCTGAAGTTTCGCTCGGGTGCGTTCAGTGAACGAACGAGCGATTTTTTCTAACTTTTGAACTGTTGCTCGGAATCGAATTCTGAGGGCACCGATGTAATTGCAGCGCCAGTATTTTCTTAGAAACACCTTTTCCGGAGTTGTGTTTCCTCAGGTGTGGTTTTTAATTTTTGGGGTTAAGTTAAGAAATAAAATAAAGGTGGTGCAACACTTTATTTAATTTCACTTAAATCCACTTAAAGCCACTTAATCTAAGTTAAGCGGATATGGTGAAACCCAAAATATCCAACCCACTTGGTAGGATATTTGTGTGTTGGGGCCCGCACGGGCCCCACCATTTCTTCCCTCCTATGTAACGCACCCACAAAACCCCTCATCAATGAAAGTCAACCGTGCATTTTAATGGTTAAGAAACGCCCCATTTAATTGGGGAGTTAAATTGTTACAATTTATTATTTGAATTTAATTGGTCGTTACTTATCTTGATTTTCAAATTGTTGGCATGGGAATAAAATAACACCATCACTTGTCTTTTGAGGGGTGGCTTGTTGAGAGGATTTGGAGAAAACTCTAAGGCCTGAAGATCTTCATCCTCCTTCATGAAGAACGCGAAGAACGCGAAGAATGCCAGCCGTCGACTAAGGGAGAAGAAGAACGCCAAACCCTCTGAGATCAACGATGTGACACCGTGTACCGCGACGCTGACGATTCTCCTTCCGCGACGTTTCTTCCGCAACGTTCCTTCACCGCGACAACCTTCGATCAACAACTAATTGAGGTAGGGGATTGTGGTTCTTTTAATTCTTTCAGAATTATATTCTCAACATGTGTTTAATTGATGAAATTAAATCTATGTGATTTTTATCCTCGGATTTTGACTAGGCAATGCCGTGTACCGCGACGACAGCGACGCCCCTTCCGCGACGTGACAATCTTCTTCTTCCGCGATGGTCAATTCTGCAACGAACTCACGTTCAACGAAAACGTTGAGGTCGGGGTTGATTCATTTAAATATTTGTGATTTATACCCATGGTGTATGATTAAATATTTGTTGTGAGACTTTTAAAACCGCTAACGCAGTGGGTGCGGACCAACGAACAAGTCTGAACCCACCGCCCTTTTCGTTCTTGGTGTGCGGAATGGAGGACAATGACAAAACAAGACACACGGGTGATGTGAGGTCCTCGTAGTGAAGGACGGGACCCGGGAGGGCCATTGGCGAAGACGTCGCATTTTTCCGACCGCCGGAACTCTTCCGGCGGTCCGCGGAGTAGCTCGCCGGCGCGCCCCGCCGGCGGCGCCCGGCGCGCCGTCGAAAGGAGCCGCCGCGGCTGAAGCCCCGGTGGAAGGACGCAATCCCACGACCGCGCGGGACCAAAGGGGACAGAACACGGTAGCCGGCCACGTCCGCTGGCAAGGGCGGCCCCACGCGGGACCGCGGCTCCTTCACGCGAGGGCAGCGTGCTCCTCGCTTCGCTCGGCCATAACGGCCGAGCCGACCCGCTGGCCACCCGGCCAGCGCCAGCCAGGTCGCGCCCAGGCCGGGCTGCACCGGCCGGGCCGGGTCGTGCCAGCTGGGTCGGACCTGGACCCGGGTCGGTCGACCCAGGGGGGGTTGGGCCTGGTCGGTCCGGGCCCAGACCCCCCGTTTTCGGACCCCTTTCGGTCTTTCGCCCATATCTTTTGCTACAGACCTCTGATCTACACACCGTCTACGGAAATACGATCCTTGGATCGAAATGGTCATTTCTATATATCACACTTAAGGTTTTGGAGTACTTTGGGTTCGGCCGTGTTGGTTTGTACACAAAAAAACAATCGGGCCCCTAGGACAAAAAAGGAAATAACTCTCATACCGGACGTCCGATTGACGTGTCGTCGACTTTGATAGATTCCTCTAAGTGAGACGGGTCTTTTGGCTTACTCTGCCCGAGGTTTGGACGCAGGTGGAGTATGGTCGGGTTGGTTTTGACTTAAAAACCAACCGGGCCCCTGGGACAAAAAAGCCAATAACTCTCAGACCGGCTGTCTGATTGACTTTCCGTCTGTGGCGTTGAGTTCCGGCTGACGATATGGAACTTTTGGATACATCAACTCTGGACTATGTGTCAGTTGATGTATCAGCCTCTCGGCTCGTGGAGTGGACCCTCCCGAACGAGCTTGTTGTGTGCAGGGAACCCTACAGTTGGCTGTGACTACGACGCCGATGATGACTGTGTAGAGATCCTCAGTGGATTCGACGACGACAACTACAACACTCAGTGATCCTACATGGATCAGTGCTACAGATCCTGTGTGGGTCCGATCCTGTGTGGGTCAGTGCTCAATGGTCCTGTGTGGGCCAGCGCCTACAGATCATGTGTGGGTCTGATCCTGTGTGGGTCATTGCAGAGGTCAGTTACCTATCGATCCTGTGTGGGTCATTGCGGGGGTCAGTACCTATCGATCCTCTGTGGGTCCAACGGCATAGATGATTCAGTGGATATATCTAATCATCTCTATCGTCATACGAAGAAGTATACTTGTGTGTGAGATGAATCCTGTTTTTCTTTCCTTTGTGGATTGTGTTGTGCTATCCTGTGTGGATTTACATTTTTCTTTCATGTGTGGAGTAGGTTGTACTTGGGCTCGGATGTTGGAGTCGAACCTGGAATTTATGACTTAGGTATATGTATGGGCATATACCTAAGTAGAGTCAGATGTTACTTTTTGATGGTATCTTTCCTTTGCAGATTATCCTTTGTTGATTATGGGAGACCTTCAGGGGTCTTGGGGTCCCTACTGAGTAGCTTATACTCACCCTGCACGGGATATGCCTGCACTACATTGTGTTGGTTGCAGACGACGGACAGCGCTGATCGTGGTGGAGGGTTAGGGAGTAGGACAGTACCTAGAGGTGGACCACTGGGGGAGATGTACTCGGAAAGGATAGCTGGACCCGAGGAGCTGTGGAGGCTATCTGTACTCACCCTTCCTGTGGGACTTCCATTAGGAGGCTCGACGTTGCGGATTTACTTTTCAGTTGCTGTTTTTCCCTTTCCAGTTGTACTTACTTTCAGTTTGCGTTTGTATACTGGCCCACTTACTTTTCCGCACTTACTGATGTACTCAATTTTTTCTTAGTGTTTATTTCTGCTGGCTTGCTCTGTGGTGTTTGTTGTTTACTTTACAAAGGCAATGTCTTCCCCTTAATCGGGATTTACTCCTTGGTGCTAGTCTCCAGCCCCTGGCCTATATAAGGCAGGCTTGGGGTAGTCACGGCATGGGACCCGAGGACAGGTCGTGAAAAATTGGTATCAGAGGCATTCGGTTCTACCACAGAACTCAGGACTCTGATCTTTTCTATGTGAAGCAATAGTGTTAAGAGTATTGAGTGTGGTTATCAGTCTAGAGAGCCCTGTGTTGGTGCGGCGGCCGATGTATCCGTATGCCAGGACCCTGACTTCGGATTTCTGACTTAATGCACGAAAATATTGAATACATGTGTGTTTCTTGTTTTCTTTGTGATTACTTTATGTCAGCTCAACAGGTATACTGTTCTGACAGTGGCACACCTGTTTCTTTTCAGGATGGCCCCACGACAGCAGCCAGCTAGGGTTCCAAGAGTTGTGCATGACGACAGCCCACCGAGCGACGAGGCCTCGGTACATGGCCCTTTGACAACAGAGGCACCAGCGGTACCACTACCCACCGATCCACCGATGCTACTAGCCCCAGCCGCTGACGATGTACGTCGCCTTAGTGCACTGCACGAGTTTCAGCGCCAGCGACCACCCAGGTTCCGCGGGGAGATGGACCCCCACGCAGCCGAGGACTGGCTGGAGGATGTTGTGCGGGTTTTCAGGTTAGTGAGGACCCCAGTAAGCCTTATGGTGATCCTCGCAGCGAGCCTACTACACGCGGCAGTGGGCCGATGGTGGATCTTGATGCTCTAGGTGCACGATGAGGCATATCTTCTTTGGTTGGAAATTGAGAGCCTCTTCCGCTCTGAGTTCGTCCCAGCCACCCTCCGTGCGGTGCGCATCCCAGAGCTTCATCAGCTGCGGCATGGCAGCTTGACGGTCGCCCAGTAGTTGATGAAATTTACTGATCTCTGACGCTACATGACAGACATGGTACGAGACCCATTATTTCGGGCCCGGACCTTTGAGCAGGGATTGAGGCATGAGATCAGGGCATCACTGATCTCCCTCAGCATTCCGACCCAGGCAGGAGTACTGGAGCGAGCCCTTTTGATCGAGAGATTTCTTGCTGAGCCTTCATCAGCGCCGAGACCCACAGCAGGGCGGCATGTAGCAGAGTCTTCTATAGCAGGCAGTCGATGGATGACTCATGGGTCCAGGAAGACTAGACCCTCAGGCAGAAGACCTCAGGACACAGGCTCAGCTGTGCGGGGCACACAACGCATGGCTCGTCTTTCGAGAGGCAGACAGTGCAACACATGCGGCGGGTAGGGACACATGGCTCGTGACTGCCCGACCCGCCATGCCGAGGAGCAGCAGACGGTTGAGGGGCCACCCAGGAAGAGGAAGAGGGTCGACCGTGGTGGTCGGCAGGGAGCAGGTGGACGATGTAGAGGAGCTGGTCGAGCAGCAGGTGGTGGGCGGCGCTTTGAGGCTCTACCACCACCACCACCAGGAGGTCCACCCCGACCACAGGGAGCTGACAGGAAGAGACAGGCACAACTCTATGCAGCGGAGGCCTACAACCACGGCGCACCCGAGATGATTTGAGGTACTATCTGTGTCTCTTCCACCCTTTCTTCAGTTCTTATAGACACAGGATCGAGTCATTATTTCATAGTCGCTGCCCTTGTTCGGAGCTCGGAGATTCCGATGGAGTCGTTGGCTCGATCCTTACATCTAGAGACTCCTATGAGAGCAGACTCGATGATTACACACTGGTGCTGGCAGTGTGAGCTTACTATAGGAGGCGATAGCTTCGGGTAGGATCTTCTTGTAGTGGCGTCGAGGCCTTACGACATCATATTGGGCATGGATTGGTTATCCACATTCCATTCTCAGATAGACTGTATTAGGCGCAAGGTGCGATGTGTATGCACCGATGGGAGCAGGTTCACCGTCACTGGCGAGAAGGGAGACTTCAAAGCACAGGATGGACTCTCGTAGAGGAGAGGACAACCCATCACTCATCAGTCGGCTAGCCTCATCCTAGGAGCAGTTGACGTACAGAGTCCTAGTTTTCCTGCAGTGGTGGACCAGTATGCAGATGTTTTTCCCGATGACGTTCCAGGACTACCTCCTCGCAGAGAGGAAGACTTTTATGTTGATTTTTACCCTAGGACAACCCCAATATCCACTCCAGAATATCGGATTGATCCTGTTGAGCTTCGAGAGCTACGAGTATAGTTGGAGGACTTGCAGGGAAAGGGATTTATCCGACCTAGTGTTTCACCCTGGGCTTCCACGATATTGTTCGCCAAGAAGGAGGACAGGATCTTACGACTGTGTGTCGACTATCGTCTCCTGAAACAGGTGACAGTGAGGTACAAGTATCCATTACTGAGGATTGATGACCTCTTCGATCAGCACAAGGGAGCACGGTGGTTCTCAAAGATTTACCTCATGTCAGGCTATCATTGTCTTAGAGTTCAGGATGAGGAAGTGGACAAGACGGACTTCCGATGTCGGTATGGCCACTATGAGTTCTTGTTTATTCCATTCGGCGTAACCAATTCTCCATCAGTGTTCATGGGCCTCATGAACAGGATCTTTCAGCCATACCTCGATCAACTTTTCGTGATCTTCATCGACGACATTTTGATATACTCGACGACTAAGGAGGAGCACGCCTACCACTTGCGGGTTGTACTAGACACACTTCGAGAGCACCATCTTTATGGAAAGCTCTCGAAGTGTCAGTTTTGGTTATGTGAGGTCCACTTCTTGGGACACGTCATTTCTGAGGCGGGAGTTGCGGTGGATCCCACGATGATCGAGGCAGTTCTAGCTTGGGAGCCACATAGGAGCCTAACGGAGGTGCGGAGTTTCTTGGGACTAACTGGATACTATCGGAGATTTGTTCCAGACTTCTCTAAAGTTGTGGAACCACTCTCAGCTTTGACAAAGAATGGGAAACCCTCTGTGTGGTCAGACAGATGTCAACAGAGCTTCCAGAAGCTGAGACAGAGATTGACCAGCTCACCTATCTTAAGGTTTCCGGAGGAGGGAATAGGGTACGTAGTCTACTACGATGCATCAGGGACCGGACTCGGATGTGTCCTGATGCAGGAGCGGGCAGTGATCACCTATGGATCACGTCAGTTGAGGCCGCATGAGAAAAACTACGCCACCCATGACCTGGAGTTAGAAGCAGTGGTCTTCGCTATGAAGACATGGTGACACTATCTGATGGGCAAGCGCTTTACAGTCTTTTCTGACCATCAGAGTCTCAGGTACATCTTCTCTCAGAAGGACCTGAACCTAAGACAGTGACGATGGCTCATGTTCCTCCAGGAATATGACTTTGAGATAGTCTATACTCCTGGGATGTGGACCATAGTAGCTGATGCTCTCATCAAGAGGACGGTTATTCAGCTGCTTGAGGAGGTGACGGAGCAGCTAGCCGCTTTGAAGATATCCTTCATGGATATAGATGGAGCAGCCTTCCTCCAGTCTCTCATAGTCACTCCTCCACTACTGCAGTGGGTCAGAGAGGCACAGTGTGGGGACACTGACTATGAGACGCGACATGCACAGATATCCTCAGGAGAGGCACCTGATGGTTTCTCCTTAGGAGGAGAGCACGACGTACGTTTCAGAGGACGTACGTTGGTACCCGTTTCATTAAGGGAGGAGGTGCTGAGAGAGTTTCACACTTCTCCCTTATCGGTACATCCTGGAGTGGCAACGATGTACCAGGACCTCAGACAACAGCTCTGGTGGCCGAGCATGAAGAAGGTTGTGGCAGAGTTCGTTTCTTGATGCCTCACCTACGAGCAGGTGACGACAGAGCATCAGGTTCCAGCAGGCTTGGTGCAGCCCTTGGAGGTCCTGGAGTGGAAGTGGGACGACATATCTATGGACTTCGTGAGTAGACTTCCATGCACTTCCAGTGGTCACGACTCCATTTGGGTGATTGTCGACCGACTCACCAAGTCGGCTCACTTCTTACCCATCAGAGAGCAGGGCTCAGTGGAGAGCTTGGGGTGTCTCTACGTTTAGGAGATTGTACGTCTTCACGGTGTGCCATAATCTATCGTCTCTGATCGGGATGCTCGCTTTACTTCACGGCATTGCAAGGGGTTGCAGGAGGCGTTCGGGACGCAGCTACGTCTGAGCACTGCCTTTCACCCTCAGACAAATGGTCAGATAGAGAGGACCATTCAGACTCTCGAGGACATGCTCCGCTCATGTGTTCTCGACTTTGGTCACAGCTGGGAGGACCACCTACCCTTGGTGGAGATCGCGAACAACAACAAATATCACTCCCCCATCGGGATGGCACCATACGAGACATTGTACGAACGACCATGCAGATCTCCTTTGTGCTGGACAGACCCTGGGGAGTCAGCCCTTGTGGGACCGGAGATGGTCCAGGCCATGACTGAGAAGGTCCAGGTCATCCAGGAGCAGATGAGGATAGCTCAGAGCCGGCAGAAGTCTTATGCTGACAGGAGGTGGAGGCCACTAGAGTTTGAGGATGGAGACCATGTCTTCTTGAGGGTCTCAACTCGACGTGGATTATAGAGATTTGGACGAGGCGGAAAGTTGTCTCTACGATTCGTCGGACCCTTCTAAGTCATCTGCTGGATTGGAGAGGTGGCTTATCACCTGACATTACCACCTCAGTTGCACCGGGTGCACGACGTCTTCCACGTATCTCAGTAGAGGAGATACGTGCATGACCCGATGCATATCATTGACAATAGGGAGCTGGACGTTGATGGTGGGGAAACTTTTGCGGAGGTCCCAATGGAGATCAACGATCGAAAGGAGCGGGTCCTACGTGGACAATAGATCCCTCTAGTGCACATCAGATGGCAGCACGTGAACCTCCATGAGACCACTTCGGAGCGGGAGGCTCATATGCATGCTCAGTACCCTCTTTTGTTTCCATAGTTTATGATGTATCTTTACGGGGATGTAAATCCCTGAGGTGGTATTGATTTAAAGACCCATTAAATTCAAGGAAATTTTTTTTTCTTAATTTTCTTTGTAATTTTAAAAGAACACAGTTTCTGACGGCACCTGATTCTGAGGCCCGGTGTGCCCGAAATCATTTTCAGAAGTTTAGCTCGGGTACGTTCAATGAACGAATGAGCGGGTTTTTCTAACTTTTGAACCGGTTCTCGGAATCGAATTCTGAGGGCACCGATGGAATCGCAACGCCGGTGTTTGCTTATAAATTCCTTTTTCGGAGTTGCGTTTTCTCGGGTGTGGTTTTTAATTTTTGGGGTTATGTTAAGAAATAATATAAAGGTGGTGCAACAATTTATTTAATTTCACTTAAAGCCTCTTAAATCCACATAAGCTAAGTTAAGTGGATAGGGTGAAACCCAAAATATCCTACCCACTTGGTAGGATATTTGTGTGGTGGGGATCACACAAGCCCCACCATTTCTTCCCTCCTAAGAAGCGCGTGGGTGGATGTGCCCACTTGGCTTTTTTTCATTAGCAATGATCAATCCGGGATCAATACGATGATAAACGCCAGTCTCCACGGATCAAATCACAGAAAAAGACAAAGAAGATGGTTTTTCCCGGAACCACAAACAAGGATCGTTACAGGTTGATTATAATTAATTTAATTAATTATAAAGAAATACCTTTTGGGTGTTCTTTCTTCGTTGATGTTCTCAATCACGTTGTCAATGTGATCCGTCGTTGCGTCGCATAAGCCAAGTGTAGACTCCCTCTAGCGGTGATCCACACGTGTACCTCGTATCACTGGACGTCGCCAAAAGATTCTCTGGGTGCTAGCGTGGAGAAGCCTTTGCTTGCGTTGTCCGCCTTAGATTGTCTTGATCCGATGGAAGAGGATCTCTCTCGGTCTTGAGAGCGTTCTTGGAGGAAGAGGATCTTTCGGCCTTGAAAGAATTCTCCAGAGATGTTGTGCACAACGATTCTCTTGTATATGAAAAGAGTTGGGGTTGTGAGGATATTTATAATCGGGTGTGTGGGGTTATAGAGTTATGACAATAAATAAACGCGTTACGCATTTTATTTATTTCATTGACTCTTTATTTAAAACCCCATGTCGAATAAATAATTCCTTGACATGCGCCCACGCTGATTATAATAAAAATCATTTAAAACAATATTATATCCTCAAAATCCCAACTAAAAAAAAATACACGGAGTGTATTAATAAATACACGGCGTGTACTTGTTTTTCATTGAAAACTACACGGTGTGTACATTAAATGTACACGGCGTGTATATCTTGTTTTCATTTATTCATTTCCTTTCCAAAATAAAACTACACGGCAAGTAATAATAATACACGACGTGTACTTGTTTTATTTTCTTTTTCCTCCATCATTTAAAACAACTTAGGCTTCCTTGAATAATTATTAAACCATGTACGAGAATAATCTTTATTCAACTTGAGATACTTGGATACACTTAGTGTGTGACCCTCTAGGCCTCTTTCTCGTTGGCATTAGGCGGGCTTGCCTAAAGTCCAAGATTACTTTCTAGCAACGGGTCAAGGCACCCAAGAGAAAGAAGTTGACGCCGCATTGACGTATCACCTCATACGAGCGCTTATTGTGTAATTTAATCCCTTTGTCTCAATATCTCATCAAGCAGGTTTCATGGCAGTGTCATAAACCTATATGCTTGATATGTCGTTCTTTGACTACCTGAAATAAACTCATCGTTTACACCATGGCCATGGAATTTAATGCGACAGTTCTATTTCAATCAAAGGGCCGAGATATCAACTTCCATAAATGGAAGGGACAAATACTTCCTTGACTTATCCATTAACAACATGTCACTCGTGACGCACCCAACGGACCCTACTTCCCGCCAACTATCTGCGTGACAGTTTTCGTCGGTAAATCTAAGTGCGCGAGTCATGACATGAGTTAATGATAATCTTCCAGTCCAAGGACCATTACACACGCTCGTAGATAGCAATATCCGATGACACCAAGACATGCAGAATTACTACTGGCGGGTCTATTCTCATAATCTCTCATCTTGGAGATTACCAAGTGCGAACTCCATGAGAGAGAGTCTCGTCTTCTTATGAGTACTCGCACATGACGGTCTGTATACTATGTGTCCTATCATAGTATGTCATCCAACCGCAGAACTTTATTTAAGAATATTGTTATAGCATTTCAAGGTTCTCATCATAGCGGGGATCTGCTATGACCTTATTAATGCAACAAATATTTCAGGACATTATTATATTATAGTCATGCAGAACAATGAACAATATATAATAAGTGAACATTTATGTAATCAAAGTACAAAACAGTTGGTTCTGAGGACACCAACCCTTACAAACTCCCACTTGGACTAGAGCCAACTGCCTACGACTTTTAGTCCGCTAGACCTCACATGATGATCATGTTTCTGCTGAGTCAAGACTTTAGTCAATGGGTCTGCCACGTTGTCTTCCGTGGAAATACTGCTCACTGCAACTTCACCTCTCTGAGAAAAATCCCTCAAGAGATGATACTTCCGAAGTATGTGCTTTGTCCGCTGATGTGACCTTGGCTCTTTTGCAAGTGCCACCGCTGCAGTATTATCACAATAGAGTGTGATAGGATCTTTACTGCTCGGTACAACATCCAGCTCTTGGACGAAGCTTCGCATCTATACTGCTTCTTTAGCTGCCTCAGAAGCTGCGATATACTCAGACTCCGCTGTAGAATCTGCCACCACACTTTGTTTTGAGCTCTTCCAGCTCACTGCACCTCCATTCAAACTGAAGATGTATCCAGTCTGCGACTTCATGTCATCTTGATCAGTCTGGAAATTAGCATCTACATGTCCTCTGATGACTAGTTCCTCATCTCCTCCATAAACCAAGAACATATCCCTAGTACGCCTCAGATACTTAAGGATAGTCTTGACTGCCATCCAATGGCGGTCTCCTGGATCAGCTTGATATCTGCCTACCGCACTTAATGCATAAGCAACATCTGGCCTCGTACATAGCATAGCATACATGACTGACCCAATCGCGGATGCATAAGGGATCCTTGCCATTCTTTTTCTTTCCTCATGTGTCTGAGGACACATTTTCTTGGAAAGATGAATGCCATGTGACACTGGCAACAATCCCCTCTTGGACTGTTCCATACTGAATCTCTTCAGTATCTTGTCAATGTATGTACTTTGACTTAGGCCCAACATTTTCTTGGATCTATCACGATGGATCTTGATCCCAAGAATATATGCCGCCTCGCCCAAGTCTTTCATGGAGAAGCATTTATTCAACCATGTCTTAACTGACTGTAAGACAGGTACTTCGTTTCCAATTAGCAATATGTCATCGACATATACTATTAGGAAAACGACTGCACTTCCACTAAACCTTTTGTAGACACAAGGCTCACATTCGTTCTTAACAAAGCCAAATTCTGTAACAGCTTCATCAAAACGAATGTTCCATGACCTTGATGCTTGCTTTAATCCATAAATGGATTTTTGCAACTTGCATACCTTGTTGGCATCCTTTGAAGTCACAAACCCTTCAGGTTGTGTCATGTAGACATCTTCCTGGAGTTTCCCGTTAAGGAAAGCTGTTTTGACATCCATTTGCCAAATTTCATAGTCATGGTAAGTAGCAATGGCCAATAGGATTCTGATAGACTTCAGCATTGCAACTGGTGAAAAGGTTTCATCATAGTCAATTCCTTGACGCTGTCTAAAACCTTTTGCAACCAGTCGTGCCTTGTAGGTGCTGACTTGCCCCTCCATGTCCAGTTTCTTCTTGAATACCCATTTATTACCAATAGGCTTTACATCAACTGGAGGATCTACCAAAATCCAGACTTGGTTTTGGTACATGGAATCCATTTCAGAATTCATGGCTTCTTGCCACTTGGCAACATCTGTGCCTTCAACTGCTTCCTTGTAGGTAAGAGGATCATCATTGTCAACCAATAATGAGTCACCATCCTCAGTGACAAGAAAACCATATCGTTCTGGTTCTCTCACCTCTCTCGTGCTCCTACGCAGTTCTTGTGTCTCTGGAACAGATTGTTCTTCCACGGGGCTTTGTGGAATCTGTTCTTGTACCAACTCATGTGTATCTTGAGCCTCGACTTCATCGAAGTCTATCTCGCTCCCACTATCTCTTCTGGAGATGTGCTCCCTCTCAAGGAATATGGCGTGTCTTGCCACTGTAACCTTTTTGTCTGAGGGGTTGTATAGGTAATATCCCCTTGTTTCCTTGGGATATCCTATAAAGATACACTTTGTGCCTCGGGGTGCAAGTTTGTTACCTGAAGAGGCCTTAACAAATGCTTCGCTACCCCACACGTGTAAATTCGATAACATGGCTTTGCGTCCACTCCATAACTCGTATGGAATACCATTTATCGATTTAGTTGGTACTTGGTTTAGTATGTGTGCTGCTGTTTGTAATGCATAACCCCAAAAGGATAATGGAAGACTCGCATGACTCATCATTGATCTCACCATGTCCAACAGGGTGCGGTTCCTCCTTTCACTTACACCATTCCACTGCGGTGTGTAAGGAGGAGTGAGTTGAGATAGAATCCCAAACTCCCGTAAGAAATCAATGAAGTCTTGATTAAGATATTCTCCTCCTCTGTCTGAGCGGAGTTTCTTAATCTTCTTACCAAGCTGGTTCTCAACTTCATTCTTGTATTCTTTGAACCGATCAAAAGAATCTGACTTATACCTCATTAAATAGATATATCCATATCTACTAAAATCATCGGTAAAAGTTATGAAGTACGAGAACCCACCCCTTGCTTCAACTGGAAATGGTCCACACACATCTGTGTGAACTAATTCTAGAAGCTCTTTATCTCTTTCACCTTTCCCACTAAATGGGGCTTTGGTCATTTTGCCTTGTAGACACGCATGACATACACCAAGTGGTTTTAGTTCGAAAGAATCTAAATACCCATCTTGATGTAATTTTGTCAAATGTTTCTCATTGACATGACCTAGCCGGTGATGCCAAAGTTGGGTGTGGTATGAGTCATGTAAATTAACTTTGTTATCAATTGCCATTACTTGGTTTGTGTAGTCTAACACATAAAGGCCGTTATATAAATGTGCCCTACCAAAACAAATGTTATCTTTATAAAAGTAGCAACATTCATTTCCAAACTTGAATATGAATCCATCAGTATCTAATCTGGATACTGAAATAATGTTTTTGGTTACAGAGGGTACATAATAACATCCTTTCAAAACCAAGACCATCCCGGTAGGCAATGTGAGGTGGTAGTCCCCGACAGCTACAGCAGCAAGTCTGGCTCCGTTGGCTGCTCGTAGATCTATCTCCCCTCGATCAATCTTCCTGAATCTACTTGGTTCCTGTATTTGGATACAGATGTGAGCACCACAAGCAGTATCTAATACCCAATTAGTAGAAACAGATAGATTGCATTCGATAACAAACGCACCTGAAGCTTCCCCTTGCTTCCTCGGCTGGGTGCAGTTTTTCTTCCAGTGACCCTTCTTGCCACATGCGAAACAAACAACATCCTGTTCCTTTGCCTCCCCTTTGATCTTCCTTTTCTTGGAAGGCCTTGAAGAAGCTTTGGGCTTAAAGCTCTTCGCCTTCCCTTTCCTTTTATTCACCATAAGGACAGAAGGTTTTTCACGCTTCATGTCATTGTCCACTTGGCGAATGAGGATAAGAAGATCAGATAGAGACTTCTCAATATTGTTCATGTTGAAATTAACAACAAAGTTTGAGAAGCTCTGGGGGAGTGATGCGAGAATGAGATCGGTACCCAGTTCTTCAGGGAGTTTAAACCCTAGAACCTCCAAGCGCTCAATGTAGACAATGAGCTTGACTACATGAGGCCCAGCTGGGGCACCCTCTCCAAGCTTGCTCTGAAACAGAGCCTTGGAGATCTCAAACCTTTCCTGTCTTGCTCTCTCCTGGTATAAACCACGGAGGTGCTCGAGCATGCTGTAGGCATCCATGTCTTCATGAGACTTCATGAGCTCACTAGACATAGATGACAGCATCAAACATTGAACGTCGAGAGCATCGTTCAAATGTTGATCATAGACTAGGAAATCTTCATCACTTGCCCCTGGGGCAGGAGAATCAGGAAGTGAGGACTCTAGCACATAAAACTTCCGTTCATGGCGTAGGATAACCCGAAGGCGCCTAAACCATTCCTGAAAGTTACTGCCGGTGAGGATGTTGTCTTTATCCAGAATTGATCGCAGAGAAAATGTGGTTGATGTGTTTGTCATTTTGATTCTACAATTTAAAAGAGCAGATTCATCAGTACTTTCTTGATTACATTTTATGAGAAATAATAAATTTTATTAAGTCTCCCACTATTTTATCAATTCCCAATGGCCCTCACCATTGAACTCGGAATGTCTAGTTGCTTTGACATTCTAATGGCAAGGATCCATATTTCCCTTCGCATAACCCCAACAAGGGTTGGTCAAGCTATTTAAAGGTATTTAGGTAGGCGGGTCTTTGTCAATTGTGAGCTTACAGTTCCTTGATCTGTTGAGTGGACTCCCCAATCCTGAAATCCTGACTTGGATTTCCTCAACTCTTGCCTCCAATATTACATCAAGTCTAGCAAGGGCTACTTCTCTTGATGTAATATGGTTAAGTCAACCCGAAACCTTTCATAAGGGCTTCCTTTATAAAAGTAAGTGTCCCAACAAGGGTTGGTCAAACACATAGTTTTATTGAGTCTTGCCCTTAATCAAGTAACGGAAGGCTTGGTCTGACTTAATATGGTATTTGAGGGATTTTATTCTTTATGCGAATCTTTGCATTATCACATGCCTGTTAATATTAAGTGATGCTTGCTTAAGTGATTAACCATGTTCCGATAATGTATACGCATAGACCGGTTTTTATTTTATTCCATCTTTGCATGCTTGTTCATTTTATTAATAATGTGAACGCGACAACACATGCATAATATATAAACCATGCAATCAGACAGAAATAAAATAAGATGGCATGATCATGAGCTTCTATTTGGTTAGCTTATCTAGCGGTTTTGATAAGCTTACCCTGACCTAGGGAAAACACCTTGAACCTGATGGTTCATGTTTTGCAGCTCCCACTTGTCCACCTTTGTATCTTCTTGTGTCGTTTTCGCCTTGGCTTCGGGATTTGAACCGTCTCCTCTGGCTTGGGAGATCCTCCATTACATGGGTTTACATTAAAGAAACCATGGGCACGCAGGCCCTACATTTTATTGGAAGAAGGCTCGCAGGCCAACAAATTTAAATTAAATAAATTTAAATGAAACCATACACATACAAAGGGTCTTTGGTCTAGCTCATGATCATCCATAGTATGCAACGACATTTACGCATATTTAGAATTCAAATTCTTTTAATCGTTTTATTTAAGATAAGACGCGCTCGAATTCAATTAATTATGATCTTATAATTAATCAATTCTTTATCTTAAATTCCTTTCTGAATTTCCTTGAGATTCTTCTCATCCATATTCCTTGTACGGGTCTTTGTACATTGGAGGAAACCTGGTGAAATTCCATTTCTGGAAAGTACACGGCGTGTAGTTTATAATTACACGGCGTGTATTTTTCTTTTCACCCTTTGTCCAAAGTACACGCCGGGGCTTTGGCGTGTTTTTTCTGTACTTTGGAAATTTTAGAGTACATGGCATGTAGATGAATCATACACGGCGTGTACTTCCTTGTTACGCGGTAACCGGCCTGGTGATCCCGTATACGCGGTACACGACTTATCTTTGTACACGGTTTCACCTGGGTCGGAACGGACTACACGGCGTGTTGTTCCAACATACACGTCGTGTATTCCGGTTTCCACGCGCCGTTCTATTCTGGTCAACACGGCGTGATTAAAACTTAGGCATAATCAATTCACACGACGTGGTTTGGCGGACCAGTGCCGGTTCGTTGAACCTAAGTACACAGCGTGTAGTTTTAATTACACGCCGTGTAATCCCATGTTGTACAGACAGAAAGAGCGGCTCCTCCGGATGAGTTCCTCGTTTTTATTTTAATCATAATTAAAATTAAAAGGTCGTTTCTGTGATATGAATCGAGAAACGAAGGAGGAAGAATAGATCTCGTTAATTCAGATTTATAGAACGATTTATTTCGAATTGAATCAAATATGAATGCGTAAATTATCAACGAAAATTAAATAACTATAATCAACGTTGTAACCTCCCTTTGATACCATTTGAAGGTTCCGGGCGCAGTGGAAGCGCGTGGGTGGATGTGCCCACTTGGCTTTTTGTCATTAGCAATGATCAATCCGGGATCAATACGACGATAAACGCCAGTCTCCACGGATCGAATCACAGAAAAAGACAAAGAAGATGGTTTTTCCCGGGACCACAAACAAGGATCGTTACAGGTTGATTATAATTAATTTAATTAATTATAAAGAAATACCTTTTGGGTGTTCTTTCTTCGTTGATGTTCTCAATCACGTTGTCAATGTGATCCGTCGTTGCGTCGCAGAAGCCAAGTGTAGACTCCCTCTAGCGGTGATCCACACGTGTACCTCGTATCACTGGACGTCGCCAAAAGATTCTCCGGGTGCTAGCGTGGAGAAGCCTTTGCTTGCGTTGTCCGCCTTAGATTGTCTTGATCCGATGGAAGAGGATCTCTCTTGGTCTTGAGAGCATTCTTGGAGGAAGAGGTTCTTTCGGCCTTGAAAGAATTCTCCAGAGATGTTGGGCACAACGATTCTCTTGTATATGAAAAGAGTTGGGGTTGTGAGGATATTTATAATCGGGTGTGTGGGGTTATAGAGTTATGACAATAAATAAACGCGTTACGCGTTTTATTTATTTCATTGACTCTTTATTTAAAACCCCATGTCGAATAAATAATTCCTTGACATGTGCCCACGCTGATTATAATAAATATCATTTAAAACAATATTATATCCTCAAAATCCCAACTAAAAAAAACTACACGGAGTGTATTAATAAATACACGGCGTGTACTTGTTTTTCATTGAAAACTACACGGTGTGTACATTAAATGTACACGGCGTGTATATCTTGTTTTCATTTATTCATTTCCTTTCCAAAATAAAACTACACGGCATGTAATAATAATACACGACGTGTACTTGTTTTATTTTCTTTTTCCTCCATCATTTAAAACAACTTAGGCTTCCTTGAATAATTATTAAACCATGTACGAGAATAATCTTTATTCAACTTGAGATACTTGGATACACTTAGTGTGTGACCCTCTAGGCCTCTTTCTCGTTGGCATTAGGCGGGCTTGCCTAAAGTCCAAGATTACTGTCTAGCAACGGGTCAAGGCACCCAAGAGAAAGAAGTTGACGCCGCATTGACGTATCACCTCATACGAGCGCTTACTGTGTAATTTAATCCCTTTGTCTCAATATCTCATCAAGCAGGTTTCATGGCAGTGTCATAAACCTATATGCTTGATATGTCGTTCTTTGACTACCTGAAATAAACTCATCGTTTACACCATGGCCATGGAATTTAATGCGACAGTTCTATTTCAATCAAAGGGCCGAGATATCAACTTCCATAAATGGAAGGGACAAATACTTCCTTGACTTATCCATTAACAACATGTCACTCGTGACGCACCCAACGTACCCTACTTCCCGCCAACTATCTGTGTGACAGTTTTCGTCAGTAAATCTAAGTGCGCGAGTCATGACATGAGTTAATGACAATCTTCCAGTCCAAGGACCATTACACACACTCGTAGATAGCAATATCCGATGACACCAAGACATGCAGAATTACTACTGGCGGGTCTATTCTCATAATCTCTCATCTTGGAGATTACCAAGTGCGAACTCCATGAGAGAGAGTCTCGTCTTCTTATGAGTACTCGCACATGACGGTCTGTATACTATGTGTCCTATCATAGTATGTCATCCAACCGCAGAACTTTATTTAAGAATACTGTAATAGCATTTCAAGGTTCTCATCATAGCGGGGATCTGCTATGACCTTATTAATGCAACAAATATTTCAGGACATTATTATATTATAGTCATGCAGAACAATGAACAATATATAATAAGTGAACATTTATGTAATCAAAGTACAAAACAGTTGGTTCTGAGGACACCAACCCTTACAAAATGCACCCGCAAAACCCCTCTTTAATGAAAGTCAACTGTGCGTTTTTCTGGTTAAGAAACACCCCATTTAATTGGGTAGTTAAATTGTTACAATTAATTCTTTGAATTTAATTGTGTGTTACTTATCTTGATTTTAAAATTGTTGGAATGGGAATAAAATTAGACCAACACTTGTCTTTTGAGGGGTGGCTTGTTGAGAGGATTTGGAGAAAACTCTAAGGCCGGAAGATCTTCATCCTCCTTCGCGAAGAACATGAGGAACAGGAAGAACTCCGGCCTTCGACGAAGGGAGACGAAGAACGCCGAAACCTCGGAGATCGATGACGCGAAGCTGTGTACCGCGACGCCGACGATTCTCCTTCTGCGACGTTTCTTCCGCGACGTTCCTTCCCCACGACAACCTTCGATCAACAACCGATTGAGGAAGGGCATTGTGGTTATTTTAATTCTTTGAGAATTATATTCTCAACATGGGTTTAATTTATGAAATTAAATCTCTATGTTTTTAATCCTTGGAGTTTGACTACGCAACGCTATGTACCGCGACGACAGTGACGCCCCTTCCGCAACACGACAATCCTCTTCTTCCGCGACAGTCAATTCTGCGACGAACTCACGTTCGACGATAGTGTTGAGGTAGGGGTTGATTAATTTAAATCATTGTGATTTATACCCGTGGAGTATGATTAAATATTTGTTTTGAGACTTTTAAAACCGCTAACGCGGTGGGTGCGGACCAACGAACAAGTCCGAACCCACCGCCCTCATCGTTCATGGTGTGCGGAATGGCGGATGATGACAAAACAAGCCGCACGGGTGATGTGAGGTCCTTCCAATGAAGGACGGGCCCCAGGAGGGCCATTAGAGAAGACTGTGCATTTGTTTGACCACCGAAACTTGTCTGACGGTCCGCAGAGCAGCCTGCCGGCGCGCCACGCCGGCACGGCGGTGCCGTCGGCAGGTGGTGGTGGCACCCGGCGCGCCACCGAAAGGAGCCGCCGCGGCGGCAGGACACGGCCCCGCGACCGTGGGGGACTGGAGGGGGACGGGATGTGGCAGCCGGCCACGTCCGCTGTCAAGGGTGGCCCCACGCGGGGCCGCGGCTCCTTCACGCGTGGGAAGCGTTCCCCCCGCTTCGCTCGGCCGCAACGGCCGAGCCGACCCGCTGGCCACCCGGCCACCGCCAGCCGGGTCGCGCCCAGGCCGGGCCGGGCCGCACCGGCCGGGCCATGTCGCGCCATCCGGGTCGGCCACGGACCCGGGTCGGGTCGACCCGGTTCGGGCCGACCCAGGGGGGTTGGTCCGGGTCGGTTCGGGCCGAGACCCCCCGTTTTCGGACCCCTTTTGGTCTTTTGCCCATATCTTGGGCTACGTACCTCCGATCGATGCACCGTCAGTGACATTGTGATCCTTGGATTGAGAAGGTCGTTTCAATATATCTCACTCAAGGTTTTGGAGTACTTTTGGTTTGGCCGGGTTGGTTTGTACTTAAAAAAACAACCGGGTCCCCGGGACGAAAAAGCCAATAACTCTCAGACCGGACGTCCGATTGACGTGCCGTCAACTTTGATGGATTCCTCTAAGTGAGACAGATCTTTTGGCTTACTACGCCCATGTTTTGGACGCAGTTGGAGTATGGTCGGGTTGGTTTTGACTTAAAAACCAACCGGGCCCCAGGGACAAAAAAGCCAATAACTCTCAGACCGGGCGTCTGATTGACTCGCCGTCTGTGGAATTGAGTTCCAGCTAACGATACGGAAATTTTGGATACATCAACTCTGGACTATGTGTTAGTTGATGTATCAGCCTCTCGGCTCGTGGAGCGGACCCTCCCGAATGAGGTTGCTGTGTGCGGGAACCCTAGAGTTGGCTGCGACTGCCCCGACGACGACGACTGTGCAGAGATCCTCAGTGGATTCAACGGCAACGACAACAGCACTCCGAGATCCTACATGGATCAGTGCTACAGATCCTGTGTGGGTCCGATCCTGTGTGGGTCAGCACTCAGCGGTCCTGTGTGGGCCAGCGCCTACAGATCCTGTGTGGGTCCAATCCTATGTGGGTTTTTGCGGGAGTTAGTTACCTATCGATCCTATGTGGGTCAGATCCTTTGTAGGTCATTGCGGTGGTTAGTACCTATCAATCCTTTGTGGGTCTGATGGCATAGATGAATTAGTGGATATATCTGATCATCTCTATCATCATACGGAGAAGTATACCTGTGTGTGAGCTGAATCCTGTTTTTCTTTCCTTTGTGGATTGTGTTGTGCTATCCTGTGTGGATTTACGTTTTGCTTTCCTGTGTGAACTGGGTCGTACATGGGCTCAGATGTTGGATCCGAACCTGGAATTGATGACTTAGGTATATGTATGGGCACATACCTAAGTAGAGTCAGATTTTACTTTGTGATTGTATCTTTCCTTTGTGGATTATCCTTTGTGGATTCTGGGAGACCTTCGAGGGTCTCGGGGTCCCTACTGAGTAGCTTATACTCACGCATGCACGGGCTATGCCGGCACTACGTTGTGTTGGTTGCAGACGATAGACAGCGCTGATCGTGGTGGAGGCTTGCGGAGCAGGACATTACCTGGAGGTGGACCACTGGGCGAGACGTACTCGGAACGGATGGCTAGACCCGAGGAGCTGTGGAGGCTATCTGTACTCACCCTTCACGTGGGACATCCAGTGGATGGCTCGACGCTGCGGCTTTACTTTTCAGTTGCTGTTTTTCACTTTCCAGTTGCACTTTACTTTCAGTTTGGGTTTGTATACGGGCCCACTTACTTTTCCGCACTTACTGATGTACTCGGTTTTTTCTTTGTGTTTAATTTTGCTTTCTTACTCTGTGGTGTTTGTTGTTTATTTTAAAAAGGAAATGCCTTCCCTTTTATCGGGATTTATGCCTTGGTGCTAGTCGCCAGCCCCTGGCCTATGGAAGGCTGCCTTGGGGTAGTCACAACGCGGGCCCTGAGGACGGGTCATGACACAGTAAGCCACTACTAGTTTTCCACAACCAGTGAGTCTCTATTAAAAAATCTAGAAAACTAAAAATGATTTCAAGGTTATGAAATTAGTCACATTGACCTCACATAAAAACTAAAACATCAGATTCTAACAATGTAAGGGACTAGAGTGGTCCAAGCCACAACATGAGATACATAAAAAAACTATTATTTCCCATGTGAATTTAAAACCAATATGAAGTACAAGGGATAAAGGGAACAAAATACCATCCCTAATAATATATCATAATAATCTATTTATGATTGAAAAAACACAATCGACCAGTCAAATCAATGTTCAATGATAAACCACCATGTCTTGTTTGAATGATGGAGTGAAGACCTCCAATTCCATGAAAACATCCAATGACATCTTCAAACTAGGATTTCGTAAAAAAAAAAGTGTCGATGTTCCATCCTAAATGACCTCAACCACAATAAAATGGAAAAATAACCACATTGTCCCAAACCAATGAATTAGTGATATTTAGCCTCCATGTGAATATATTATCCCCAATGGGAAGAACTGACTCACCCTCATTGGATTAAACACATCATAGTTAATGTGTCTTAATTAAGAATAACGTCCTCCCATTTTTATACGTGAAGACATCGTCACATATTAAAATATACACATCATAAAGTATGGAAACAAACTTATATCATCATGATAGAAAGGTTTAAACAGTACAACATTTTGAAGAATATAACAAGTAAAAACACTGAAAAACTATGGGTAATCGTCACACATTTTTTTCTCTCTCCAAAGTACTATCCTCATAGACACCATAATAACACCCCACATGAACAAATGGAAGGGTAAATCCATGAAGTACCATCACTCATTGATCTTGAATCACTACTAGTTGCTCCCCAAATGACACATCATGATCGATAAGAATCTCTCCCAAGTCGATGACATGGGAGTCATAGTGAATATTCTTACAAATATGAGATTTTTAGTAAATGTTATGGATTATCTCTTACCGTAGTGGCAATGATATCCGGTATTCCACCTCTCCAAATTGAACCAACACCTCAAAGGGTCTAATAAACATGTGACAAATTGTAATCTCTCTACCAAACCTCTATTGCCCATTTTGAGGAGTGGCCTTTAGGTAGACATGGTCCCCAAACTCAAACTCCAAAGGAATCCTTCTGTGATCAGCGTTACACTTCTTCCAGTTCATTGCTAATTTCATCCTTTCCAAAACATGATGGAACCTTCCCAGTCATGATCTACACCACATTAGTACCAATAATAGTTGTCCCCCACCTCCATCCAACAAAATGGAGAATGAAGTGGTATTCCATATAAAGGCTCAAATGGATTGATGACAAAGAAAAATTGATAGCTATTATTAAAGCAAACGTTCTCCAAATTATAGTGTCTTACATTTAACAACCTGAACCTAGTTTCCCAGAGTCAGTGCATTATTTTATTACATTAGCAAGATCATAAAAAATCAAATCTCAAAGGAATTCTTAGTTTAGTATCCTAATAAATACTAGATACAAACATAAGTGTTACATTACATCATGAAATAAAAAACTACATATTATCTACTTCAAAAACCTTCATACCCTTATGAATATCCCTGTAGGACAGTAATAATATAATTTTTTTCATACTTGGGAAAATTTAAACATATGAATGGGGTGATCTCATATGATCAGTAAGGATAAAAAATAATGTAGAATATATCCTAAATTAGCAAAAAAAATTTAGAAAGGTATAAAATAGACATCGAAACATTTTAATCAGAATATTCAGAATAATATGGAATGAATAAATAAAATTACTTCATTTAATCATTAGAATGGATAATCTAGTAGTTGAATAAAATCTTAAAATACCATAAAAAATATCATAATGTGGTAATGCATAATTCCAGACATCATAACTATACCATCAAGGCCTTTTTCCAAGACTATAAATAACTATACTTTCAAAGCCTCATTCTAGGGAAATAATTTTTCTCATGAGACCTTTAGATGCATCGAGGGGCAATAGAAGGTCCCTATTATCTCATACTAAGTGTAATGGAACCCTATAATGAAAATTATGAAACATAACATAATTGTCCATACTAAATCTAGCTTACAAAATGTTAATACATTAACCATAAACCATGAATGGTATAAAAATAGAACTCCATAGTCAAACATATCATAAGACATTAAATACAACATGGAATATTTTATTATAATAAATCAACCTCAATTAGGATTAAAATCCATCAAATGGTGTTGACATATATGAAAATAATCTAATAAATTCATTTAAACTGTTGGAATGAAATATAACTTTTTTACAGTGAAATTATTAAAAATAAAAATAAATGTAAAATGAATCATTTAACATGAAAAAACTTGAAATAATGTAATTATCACATCAAAATGATAAGATTTCATAATGGAATAAAATAATTTCTCCCACCGTCTATGTTAAAAAAACATTATTTCCGAAGTTTTATTAAAATGGGATAATGTACATCGTTCCGAAAACGATGGAAATATACCTCTAAAAATGATATATAAAAATTATAACTTTTCAAAATTGGAATTACATAATTTTTGAAAAATATTTTGAAATACCTTTTATGAAACATGGACATGGATGATAATGATTTCCCAGTATAAAATTATGTAAAAAAAATCTCTGATAAGAAAGATATTATGAAATTAACCCATACATTGTACTTTCCATTAGTAGAGGGTGTGTTAACACCATATATAATGGTAAATGTTTATTACTAAATTATACTAGAACCATGGACATATTTATGATATAATATATGAACCTTTTATATCATTTTGTTAACAATATTTTTGTATTACCATTGTTTTGGATGTTAACTACTTCGCTTTCCTATGCTAGTTTCATTATGCAAATCATGTTTGTTATGACTAGTATGAATTTTATTCACATACATAGTGATATTAAGATAATTAATATTTAATTTACTCATATTTTGAATTTCATGATCATTCTTGAATGGTTAATATGGAAAATAAATCCCACATCATCATGGAGACAGCAGGTCGTAAGTACTCAGAAACGATGATATCATTTTAATAATGGTTAAATAATACATAAATGGATGATATATTAACTATAATGAATCATTAAAATGTTATTTAATTAATTATAACCATTATACTCATAATTTTACCCATCCAAATAATGTAGTGTTGATTAAAAAAGTGCACCCTAGCATGGAGATGATATGTCGTAAAAATGCAAATATGGTGATATTGTTATTAATAGGATTGAAAAATGGAGGAATATGTTTGTTCCAAAAACATAATAACATCTCAAAATGTAGATTATGCTGAATTAAATACCTTTTTATCGAAACACTATAGTAAAATGATTTATATGAAGAAAATAAATTGAATTGAATTGGTAAAACAATTAATTCTTCTTTGAGCGTCTCCTTTTTATTTTCACAAAATGACTCTATATGTCCTTTTATAACAACTTTAATGACTCTAGAATGATGTTAAGGATGTTTTTAGAATAATTGGTCAGTTTTTTTAAAATAATAATTGTTTCATAGGTGTGGATAATATAGAAGGAGATGTTTCTTTTTTAAGAGGGGAGGGGTACTAATGGAAACTCCAAAACTATTAATTTATAATAAATTAAGATTCCATTATAAATAGATAAAAAGATAGTTAGTTCAAGTAGATATGAGTTTGGGACAAAATCCACACAACTAATTATTCTTATAAATTTTTATGTCACAAAATTAACAATATCTTTTGGGTTTAACAGTTAGTTAAGTAGTATAACTCTTACTGTGTCTACATGACTTTTTCTAATATAGGGTTCATATATTTACAATAAAATTCCAATTATACCTTTATTTAATTAGTTATGACATGTTTAACATTATATTAGTTTTTTTAAAAATATATCTTCTAATTAATTTTATTACTTTTAATAAAATAATATTTATTTTAAAGTGTCATTTATATTAATTTTTATACTCTTAAATATTTTTATTTTTAATAATATAAAAACATAATGATGACTACAAAAAATTAATTACAATATGTCAATAACATTTTTATGTTATATATAAATATTTTATAAGTCATTAATTAGGTAAAATTATATTTATTTTAATATTTTTAATATCATTTAATTGATTTTTTCATTAATAATTCAATTATTGTATCATTATTTTTTCACCATTTAATTTAATTTCATACCTCTAAAAACAAAAAAATAAATTAAAATTATGTATATAATCATTTTAACTTTATAGTTACTATTTATAGTCAACATTATCACTTATATATCCTTATATTTAAAATTATATAGTTATTATAATTATAATATGACATTTTTTAATCTTCTTTAAATAAAATATAATAAATGTCCCAATCAAATTCAGGTTGAATAAAAGGTTCATGATTTCGACATAATGTTTAAATTGATTTAAAATATGTATCCAATTAAATTATGACAAGTTTTAGGGTAATATTACGTTATTAATTTTTTTTAAATTTAATTACTCAATTTATCTTTAAATATTTTAAATAATATTCAGATGTTAATATTAACTAAAACTTATTTTCATCCTATTAGACCAAATTTTTATACTAATTACCACCATAAATGTCCTTTTTTCAATTCAATTTTTATAATCAGTATAATTATGCTTAATGGTAATTCACAGATGTGGTCTGAAGGCAGGTAAAAGAGTCATTTAAAAGATTGACAAAATTTTATATTTAATTATATTGTGAAAATTATTCCTATGACCAAAATTAGACTAATATATTTATTTTGTAAATATTTTAACATTAAAATAAATTTAATAAAAAAATAATTATTTCAATGAAAAATGTAGTTTTTAACAATAATTCTATATTTTTTACTATTCATCAACAATTGAATCTTTTTAGAAAAATACAAAAAAAGCACCAAAATATAATTTTTATATATCAATTTAAAATATTTATTCTATATTGAAGAATAAATTTTAAAAATTTCATAACTTTTTAACACTATTCATAACCACTTTTTAAAATATCTATTTTGATTGGTCATTGTGCACTCATACATGATGTTGCATGCATCGCAAAATATTGAATTATTTTAAAGAAAACAAATTGTGGAAGCCTGTTGTGTTACATTCTTCCCTCCTTTGAATAATATCATTCTCATAATTTATAGAATATAAATTCATAAAAATATCTTAGTGGTTCGTGTTCATAAGTCAGTGCCAATGTTGCCTATTCCATTTTATGGTTTATCAAATGATCTTTTACCAGACGAGTTGTAAGATTTCTCAAAATATGTTTTCTTGTTTCAAGATTCATTATTGGATATTCAAAATAAGATAGACCGAGTTCCAGTTCTAAATCATCATCGGTGAGTCCATTCATTGAGTATAGCATATATTTCTGTAATATTGATACGTGGAACACATCATGACCTTTAGAGATACTTGGAAACATTGATAAGTGATAAGCTACAACTACGATTTGTGCAAATTTTTTGGAAGGTCTTACGTAACTAGCACATAATTTACCATTTTTTATGAATCTTCTAATGGCGTTCCATGGAGATAACATCATGAAACATGATCTCCCACTTAAAATTCAAAATGATTCCTTTAGTTATTGACATATCTTTTCCCCCTACATTGATCTGTTCTGATATTGGTATTTTTGGTCAGAGTATAATACTCATAACGGGGTGAATTGAGTATCTATAAAAATTAATATTGGAAAATTACTCTTAAAAGGATCACAAATAAAAATAAATACAACCAAATTAATCAAAGTAATATAGTTATGAATGTTTTACTATTTAAATAACATCTCTGAATATTGATTCATTCTCATTAATCATAATATTAGTTATTAATATTACTTTTGAAGTAATTATAATAAATAAAATAAATTATAACTTCTTTCTAAGATTTTTAATCAAAATAAAATTTGTGATTTTTAAATTGTACAATAAAATAGAGAAAACTAAATAATACAACACCAAAGATATAAAACAAGTGGTTCATTCTCAAGATGAGACCCAATCCACTACAATTGTAGATCACCTACCACCAATCAGTTTAAATTAATATACTCGATCCAATCCCTGGATTGGGGTAAACAACAGTACACAAGGCTGTCCTAGTCATACAACCTCTTCCATAGTTCATCGTGATTATAAACTAACTGGCCACACATGAAAATCTTCCACACATATATATGGGAGTGAACAAGTGTAAAAATATGTGAGAGGAAGGATATCTTGTATCAATCTGTTTAATGAAAAAGACAAAGTGTGTTTTATACAGACAAACATACACTGCTCGAAAGCTAAAAACAACAACAAACTAAGTAAAAATGACGAGATAAGATTACAAGTCCTCTGAGTGTTAGTCTTTGCAGCTCTAGACTTCTAGAATGACGCAAATAAAGGAATAGAGTCCTCTAGTGAGAAGCAAATTAACACAATTCAAGTGGATCTAACATGTGTTCATTGTGGAGTTTGTATTGCAATTATGTTCTTGCCTCTAATATATGGTATCTCATATTTTTGGATTCAATAATGCTTCGTGTGTAATTAAGATGTATTGAGTTTCATGTGTTAGTTCTTTCCTCAAGAATAATCATGCTTCTTTGTTATCACAAACCTTTGTTTCTAGGCCACACATTTCATTTTATTCTTGGAGTTCATGTTTTGGAGTTGACATGATGCATGTATTATGCACCACGTACCCCATAATGGTGACATGTATACCAAGAAATATTAATTATGTTAGTGAATTTAAAAGACCCAAATATGACCATTATAAATTAAATAGAATACATCAAAATACATTAAAAACGGTGTCACAATCTGTCTGGAAATAGTGTCACATGGAAATAGTGTCTCCCTGAAATGATGTATTCATCTTTGACATTGAGTGGTGTGATAGTTATGATGACATATTTGTCTTGAGATTAAGAACTGGTATCACAAATGTGGTGTTAGGATCACAGTGTCTGGTCATTTTCGAAACATAAAATGGTTTCTTAACAAGAAACCGGTGTCACAATCATCAACACAAGTGATACTGGTTTCGGTGTCTGGTCATAGTGTCCGAGTCACGGTGTCTTGTTATGGTGTCTGCGTTAGAGTGTCTGGGTCATAGTGTCTAGTCATGGTGTCTCGGTCATGGTTTCAGGACACAGTTTCTCGGTCATGGTGCTTGGTCACCGTGTCTGGGTCATGGTGTCGTGTCATAGTGTCCGGATCACGGTGTCTAGTCACCGTTTCGTAGATATAACCAAATATCTATATAAAGAGGTAAACCATGATATTCATAGAATGGATTAGACTTCATCATTTATCAAGGAAATCAATTATAACAAAAATTAGAAATATTTTACTATATTCAAATATATCACTTCATATCTTGGAAGGTTTATTTAAAGAATATTGAAAACAACCATCTCTACACATGATTTGAGAAATTTTAAATAGGATTTGTTTGATATATAGGATTTATGATCATTAAAGAAAGATTAAGACCGGAGGAGGCCAATAATATCCCCATTTTGATGATCATAAATCATGTGTGTGAGATATCTGTTCTTAGTGAATGTGTCTCTTCCATAGTGTGAATTTAGAGTTCATATCTCCCCCTATTTTGGGACTATCTATAAAATCACAAGAGTAAATAAGAGAATATATAAGAAGAGTTCACAATTCATTATAAGGATAAAAATATGTTATTATAAATAGTAGGAAACAAAAATAAAACAATATACCTATCAAAAGATAGTATTCCATTTTCATTAGCACTGTCTATCTTCTCTTTGCCCATGGCAGCAACATCAAGAGAAGCCAATGGAGCAGAGGTGGATAGTGAAGAAGGAAGTGAACCAACTAAAAAATAATATAAATGGAATCCTTCAAAAACATTAGGTTACAAGGAATGTTTAGTGGAATATCAAAGAATTTTTTGGTTAAGGATAAAAAGTCTGATTAGTCTCAGAGCCTGAGAGATAGACATAAAAGTAGAGTCAAGGGTAGGGAATGATGCAGAATGAAAACCAAGTCGCATGGGTGCTGCTGTAGGATCCAAAATAGTAGGGCTCTGCATATAATGTTTAAACCACAATATCTTGATGAATTATTCATTAATCTCACCACTATACATAATTGATTTCTCAAAGTCAACATTGTTCTCCATGAACTTGTATTACTAGGTAGTGATATCCTTTAGCTTTGGAACCTGTGTTTTGAAATCTAGGGCGACAGGAGGAATTTTCATATTCCCTATAAGGTACATGAAATGGTTTTCCATATCATGCTTATAGAAAATCATATTGAAGTAGAAATTAGCCTTCATAGTAATTTCTTCTAGAGCATCATTTACAATCTTGGAATGAATTCTCACCAAATCAAGAACACTGTCACTTTTCTTGAAAACCAAAGATAGAGACTCTTTGTCATAGCCACAGAGCAGGGAATAAAGTTCTTCCTTAACAACTGTTCTGAGAAGATCACTGTCTAAGACAGGTTTAGATGATTGTATATAAGTACATGAAATGGAAACATCTGAAGTAATAGATTTCATTAGATTCATTACTTTCTAGAGAAAACCCTTTATACTCATTAGTCAACTTTTTAAGACCAATAACATTATCACACATCTCGTGAGAGGTTTTCTTATTTTTTTAGACACCTTTTCAGCTATGGACGTTAGGTTATGATGACTCTGGGAGTCTACTTCATGTAGAATCTGACCAGTAACATCCTGAACATGATGAGCAGCTGGTTCTGCTCTAGATTTCAGCACTCATTATATATCTTCAACCATACCTCTGATAGAGTTCACTTCATCACTGAGCTATTTGTTCTCAACTCTATCTTCTTGAATTTCATGAAGCATTTTTGGCTGAATCATACAAAGTATCTTCTCTTACAACAAGAAAACATCTCGTTCACTAAATATAGTCACATGATCAAGGTGAGTGTTCAAGATAGTTTCAACCACAACAAATAGGGTATCTCCAAAGGATTTCAAATATTACTTACTCACATAGGTTGAAGGTTCTTATAATGGTTTTGGATCAGGAGCTCAGATATGTTCAGGTTCCTTTGTAGCTATAACATCAATAGAAGATACTAGTTTCAATTGAAATAAAGTTGACAGATCGATACATTTAACGGATGCTTCATGCAAATCATTCACATCAAACTAGCTAGGGAATTTATAACATGTATCTACAGAGCATGGATCAACTAGATTCGGAATATCAACAGTTTTCATATTCGGGTGCTTCTCCACCTCAACATGTGCATCTTTCTCGGGAATAAGAGATTTAGATCCTTGACATATTTCCATTATTTCATCCCTAATAGACTCACTCATTTATTTTCTTGGAAACTGAATGGCTTTCTCAATTGACACTTCACCTGATGGGATATTTTTAGGAATAGATTTTTCCTCCAAATTTTCCTCATAAAAAACTTATTTTTTTGGACAAAGGTATTCTTTTATATGCTCGTATAAAACAACCATTTCACATAAATTAGCCACAGATTATATTTTAGATGCAGTTTGTTCATCTAGATCAACAATTTATTCAGGAACAAGTATTTTTTTATGAATTATATCTTGAAGAATAGGTTCACAGACTTTCTCATCCAGGACAGTTTTCTTTATAGGCCCAACAACCTCTTCTTCTTTTTGCTAATAATAATAGTCAAAAATTTCATCTAGTTCCAAACTATGATAAGAAACGTGATTAGTTCATGATGAATATTCAATCGGGATGAAGATTTTATATAACTTCTCTTTATCACACACCCATTATTTTCTCCATGGATGCCAACTGATTTTCATTCTCTTGATAGTAACTTTTGAAATAAAAAATTCATTGTCTTTAATGAATTCTTCATCTAGTCCAACCAACCCTTTTGCATGAAGCATAGAAGTGATTAACCTGGTGTAAAATAGAAAGGTTGACTTGGAGGATGTATTTATCAACTAAGACATATAGAGTATATCATAATTACATAGGTTTATATTGTGTCCATTATTCATAAGATATATAAAAAATAAATTCTGATACTCGATTGAAGCAAAGTATCGTTTTCTTGGACTGATCAGATTTTGGAAAAACCTAAACCAAAGTCTGGTTTCCCCATATAGCTTTACAACAATAACTCTTCTCTTTGTTTCATTCTTAATTAGGCTTTCCAATGATTTTTAAAAAACAAGGATCTCACTGGGAGGTGGAGTAACTCTCTGATAGTCCTCAAAATTACATTCATGAGGTATCCTTATGTAGGAAACCCATAACCTTGAAGAAATGGTACCTCTTTTCCCATTGAACTCGCTTATTGGAACAAAACCATCTTCTATATCAAAATATAATTGAACAAACTAATTAACCTCTGAAACTATATGTGTGTAAATTGTCCTATCATCCTTTTCAAACCAATCCAGCTATCCTTTCTCTGTTAGTGCAATCAATACTAAAGATATACATGATAACAGCCAGTCGAGATAGATTTCCATTCTAGGTACCAATATTCAGTTCACGAGTTATGGATTCAAAGGACCTTCAGGCGCTAACTTCAATTCTATTTTAATCTTCTTATTTTATTTTCACATCTTAGGATTTGATGACGATGGTCGTTTCATTCTGGAAATTCAACGAAGGTTCAAGAGAGAGATAACGATTGAAGGAGGGGATACAGTTAAGGAGAAGAGAGCTCAGGTGAAGAAAGGGGTGAAACTTCTTATATTTTTATCATTTAGGCAATCATGCATTACAAAATCAAAATCACAGAAACATAAAAGAATAAAATAATTAATTTCAGAGATACAGGTTATAATGTGTAAATAACACAATAAAGCACCTTCATGGTGAGACCTTACCAGACCTTTATGGTGATACTAGAATAGGCTTTCACAGTCAGACTGTAAATGGCTTTCATGGTGTGACTGTAATTGTCTATCATGGTGATAACATTATAGGTTTTCATGGTGAGACCACAACTATGTGTCTTCAGAAATGTGCGAACATATTGTTTGAAGCAACATATTTTAACATATTAAATCTTTTGAACTTTTTGAGTAAGACAATAATCTTATTAAAGTGACTTGTGAAACCGTAAATCATAAAATTGTAAGCTGTGAAACAGTAAGCTGTGAAGCAATAAGCTGTGAATAAATACACTTACTAATTTAGATTTTTCATTCCCAATACATGTATGATGTAATCTATTCATTCAGAATTTAATGGTTTGGTGAATATATCAGTAAGATGATATTCAGTTCCAATGAATTTAAAGATATATTACCTTTTGATAATGATATCTCAAAAAGTGATGTCTTACATCAATATTTTTTTTCCTCAAGTGCGAATCATGATTTTTTTGAGATGTTAATAACACATGTATTGTATCAATTTATAGGTACATGCCTTAATTGATATCCATAATCAAGTAATGTGTGTGTCATCCACAAAATGTTTGCACAACAACTTCCAGTAGCTATGTATTAAACTTATAAAGTAGATACTGAAACATAGTTTTGCTTCTTACTACAATATGATACTATTGAATTTATTGAAAATTGACTTGTTCCGGATGTGATTTCTCTATATAAATTACATCCAATGAAGTTGTCATCATAATAGAAAACTAACGCAAATGATTTTACTCTAGGATAGTACATTCCTATATTCGGTGTATGCTTGAGGTATTTGAAAATTCTCTTAACAACATTTTAATGAGATTTCTTAAGATTTTCTTACAAATGAGCACACATTCATACACTGAACATAATTTTAGCTCGGTTGGACATTTGGTAGGGTAGGCTTCCAATCATTTTTTTGTAAGTGGTTTGATCAACAGATTTTCCATCCTCATCAATATCCAACATAAAAGAAGTATTCACTAAAGTGTCACTAATTTTAGTTCTATGAATGAAAAAAATGTTTTAGATGATCTCTAGTATATTTTATTTGATTTAAAATAATAACATTATTATTTTAAATGATTTTAAATCCATGAAAGAATATCAGTTCAGCCATTAAACTCATTTAAAATTAATTTTTCATCATTTTATAAAATTCAATACATAAATAATTTTTAGAAGAACCAAATATAATGTCATATACATAAATTTGAACTACTAAAACTTCATTGGAAATTCATTTTATAAAAAGTTCAGGACCATCTATTACTTTTGTAAAAACTTTTGAAATATGAAAAGTACTTAATATATCATATCAATCTCTTGGAGCTTGTTTTAGACCACATAATGTTAATGATAATTTAAAAATATGATTTGGGAGATAATAATTTGGAAAACCATGGGGTTGAACAAAAAAGTCATCCTCAACTATATACCCATTTATGAATGCACTCTTTACATAAATTTGAGATATTTTGAAATTCATGATGTGCAACATAAGCAAGTAAAATTTTTTTGGCTTCTTTTCTAGCTACTAGTTCAAATATTTCATTATATTCAATTCCTTATTTTTGACTATAGCCTTCTGGAACCAATCTAGCCTTGTTTCTATCATTGTTACCAACTTCATCTTCCTTATTTCTAAACACCAACATAATTTATATGGTAAATATGTCGTCGAGTCTTTAAAAAAGTTTCCAAACATTGTTCCTTTCAAACTGATTAAGCTATTCTTGCATAGCCATCACCCAAAATTCATCATTGATATCATCATTAATGACTTTTGGTTCATTTTATGAAAATAATACTTGATGTTCAACCTTATATCTAAGAAAATCTCTAGTTTTAGTTCTATTATCTAAATTTATTACAAAAGTATCTAATAGATTGTTCTTAAAATTTCTAACATCTCTAGAAAAATAAAGACTAGTGATTTCACGTTCTTCAACATGTTCGGGATCATTGTGACTTGAATCTAAATTTTTTTTAGAACTATGAGTTTTCACATATTTCATTGCAGGATGTTTAGAGGATTTTTAATTAATGTCTAGATTTGATACATCATCCAAAAGGTTCCCTAGAGTGGTCTTAAGCTAATGTGGATATATTTCATCAAATTTTACATGAACATATTATTCCACACATTTAGTTTTTTTGTGAAAATATCTATAGGATTTACTAGTTATTTAATATCCCACAACAATTCCTTCATCACTCTTGGATGCAAATTTTTCATGATTTTATCTTAGTATTAAAGATATAGACATTGTAACCAAATACATAAAAAAAGATAACTTTTGGTTTTCTAATGTTCCAAAACTCATATGGAGTTCTATTATGAATTGGTCTAATCAAAACAGTATTAATTGTATAGCATGTTGTATTTAAATATTCATCCCCAAAATAAATAGGCGATTTGTATTCACTTATCATGGTTCTAGAAATTTCATGCAATGTTTTATTTCTTCTTTCTACTACTCCATAATATTTAGGTGTTTTTGGAGATGAGAAATTATGAATATAGGAATTTTGAGAACAGAATGATTCAAAATATTCATTTTCAAAATCATGACCATGATCACTTCCTAAGGATTTAATTCATTGTCCACTAACATTCTCTACATTTTTTCCATATTTGGTAAAATTATAGTAGGCATCACTTTTGTCAGCTAAAAATAATGTCCAAGTATATCTATAAAAGTCATCTACATTAAAAAAACATTGATATTCTCATTTAAACCAGAAACTCTAGATGGCCCAAACAAATCCATGTAAACCAATTCGAGTGGTTGTGAAGTTGACACTTCTTTCTTCGCTTTAAAAAAATATGTATTGATTTCCCTTTTTATAAGGTTAAACACATTATTATTTGGAAACTCATGTTTGGGTAGGTCTTTGACTATGAATTTTCAAGTTAACTTTATATGAGAGTGAATATTACAGTATCTCGGTATCCTATTCCAAATCCAAGACTCATTGTGAAATACACTTCAACAAGAAGAATTTTAAGAGACTAAAGTATCTAAGTTAACAGATTATACATTTTCATTTCATTATATTGTAAATTCTAATTCATTTTAAAATTGAAAACATTTAAAGAATCATTTTAAAATATTACATGGAATCTTTCATTATATAGTTGTGAAGTACTATGTAGATTATATTTCAATCAATCAATAAAAAGTACATTGGAAATTAAAACCATGTTAGAGTTACCAATTTGGCCAAAGTAAAGGATCATTCCATTGGCATTGTCACCAAAGGTTACATGTCCACCATCATTTTTTGTTAAATTCTTGATGAATGATTAGTCACCTGTCATGTGTCTTGAACACCCACTGTCCATGTAGTATATGATCTTACATGAGCACTTTAAACAAATTTCCTACAAAATAGTCAAATTAAAATAGATTTTGGTACCCATATTTGTATGGGTAAAATTATATTAGTGAATTGTACTTTCATAAAACACATCATCCTCATTAGTTTCATATGATCATTATGTAACGTTCTTGAAAAATAAAGTCTATTTTGTCCGAAAAAGAATAAAAAATTAAAGAGTGTGTCATAATTAGAACTAGTTGATTGTTTTCCAGAACTAGTAGTAATGTTCTATGTCCTAGGCATAGAAACAATATTAGTTGTTCCAAAATTTCTTTTAACATGTTGATATGAAATAATAAAATTATATTTAGGAGAAATCCATTTACCTAGAATTTTCACCATTGAATTTTTACGATTAGTAAACCATTCAAGAACCATTTTGAATTGCTCTATAAATAGATTTAGATCATTGCATTTCATTGAGTAATTGAGAAATTTTATCTCTTTCTATTTTATGTTCATATTTAACGATTGAGGTAAGAGCATGTTGTTTCTTTAAATATTTGAATTTATCATTTAGTTCATTTCATGTCTTTTTAAGCATATTATAGTACTCATAAATTTCTTCATTCATCCTATTTTTAGAGTCACTCTAATCTCCAGAATAATATTAATTATGTATAATAGATTCTAGGGTTACCTCAGATGTGTTTTTCAAAAAACACATGTTGTATTTGTCAGCATGTTCATCATGTAAATATTTTGAGCCACATGAACTATATTTATAAGCAATACATATTGCATTCATTTCCTTTTATACATTCTATCTTTGTCCACAAATTTTTTTTGTACTTGATCTTAGGACAGTAAGACTTTATATGTCCCATTAGATTACATTCATAGCATAATATGTCGTCATTCTTGTCACCTCATTTCCAATCATTCCTCCAGATTCCTTTTTGATCATATCTTCCGTTGAAGTTAGGATTTCCAAAAATTTGATTCTTCTTGTAAAATCTCTTAGACCTTCTTTCTAATTGAGCCATCTCCTCATCACTGTTAGGTGTTGATTGTTCACTTCTAGAACATTCTACCAAGAAATCCAATTTCCCATTCTCATTGTCTTTAGAGGTGGTGGTATTAAATGAAAAATATTGCCTTTTGGGTTCTTCCTCATCTTCTTTTTTGAATTTCATCTCCTCCACATACAACATTAGTTTCCCAATGAGTTATTTTATATGTATATTGCTGATGTAGAATTACTCTCTAATAGAGACAGAGGTTCCTCTCCATCTGTCAAGAAGGTAGCTGAGAATCCTAATTATTTATTCTTTGGTAGTAACTTATCAACCAAGGGAAATCAGTAGGTTGAAATTTTCATTGAACCTAGAATACATTTTAGAAATAAGCTCATTAGGATTCATTTTAGGGATTTTATATTTAATAGTATAAGTATTATATCTCATTTCATTAACACTGGAATTTGTTTCATGTGAAACAGACAAAGTAACCCAAATTTAATGGGCATTTTTACATGAAAAAATTCATTTCAATTCCTCATATCCTAAAAAGAAATATAAATCATTAATGGATATGCAATTTTTATTATAGGCAGTCTTGGATGGGACATCCCATGGGATTCTATTAGTATAAATAATCTTATACTCATTTATAATTGAAGACCGAATTTCAAAACCCATACTTTTTAAATGCATTTTCGTTTTAATTTTCCATTGGGAATAATTGGATATATTAACGAATTGTGGTCGGTTTGTTGTAGGAACTTCCAATATATTATCCATAATAAAAAAAATACTTTGAAAGAACTAGAAATTTTTAAATAATAGAAATTTATAGATATTTAAAGTAGAACTAATATGACATTTGAATAGTGTGAAAAACTTAGTCTTAATAAGTTCATCTGATAACAAATGTTGGTCAAAGTAGAGTACTTAAGAGGGGGTGAATTGAGTATCTATAAGAACTTCTTTTTGAAAAGTATTCTTAAAATGATCCCCAATAAAAATAAATATTGTTTGGTTAATCGTGTAATAATTTTTTTAATGATTGAATGATTAAATAATTTCCCAAAAGATTGATTAATTCTCAAAAATAATTATATCAGTTATTAATATTAATTTTGAAGCTTTTGTAATAAGAGAAAACAATTATATCTTTTTTCCAAGATTTACTATCAAAGTAAATTTAGTGATTTTTAAATTATACAGTAAAATGATGGAAACTAAATCAAACAACCCAACAGATATAAAACAAGTGGTTCAGCCTTAATCCAAGACCTAATCCACTTCACTAGGTGATCAAATACCACCAAGTAGTTTATATTAATAAATTTTATCCACACCATGGATCGGACTAAACAACAGTACAAAAGACTCTCTAGGTCACACGTCCTCTTCCATAGTTCTTCGTGTGTATATAAAAACAAGTCACACATGGACATATTCAACACATATCAGTGGGAGTAAAAAATTATAAAAATATGTGAGAGGACTCTTGTATCCTTTAGTTTAATATAGGAGACAAAGTGTTTTTTTATACACACACACACACACACTACTCGAAATCTAAAAACAATACAAAATATGGAAAAATAATGAGATATGATTAGAAGTGCTCTGAGTGATAGTCTATTTAACTCTTGACTTATAGAATGAAGCAGATACATGAATCGTGTCATCTTGTGAGAAATGTAGTATCACATGTCAGTTAGATATGGCTCATGTTCTTCATGATGTAAGTATTGAGAAGATATTCCTGACTCTGATCTATATTATCCTGGTTTTTTGGATTTGATAATGTATCGCGTATTCTTAATATGTATTGAGTTTCATGTTTTTATTATTTTCTCAAGAATTCTCGTGCTTATTCGTTATTGTGCACCTATGTTTCTTGGCCACACTTCACTTTTTAATCTTGGATTGCATGTGCTGGAGAAGACATGATGCATTATTTCTACACCTCATACCCCGTACTATAAGTTGACATGACTACAAATAAATATTAATTACATTAGTACATTTAAAAACTCAAATATGACCGTTAGAAATTAAATTGAAAACAAAAAAATAGATTAAATAATAGTGTAACAGTCATTCTGGAAATGGGGTCACTATGAAATGATGTTTCTATGAAACAATGTCCACTTATTTCACTTTGAGTGGTGAGACAGTTATGATGGCATAGTTGTATATATATCAAGAACATGTAGCACATATACAGTGTTAGGATCACATTTTCTGGTACATTGATAATCTTCAAACGGTGTCTCAACAAAGAACCAGTGTCACGTACATCAATAGATCTGAAACAAGTTTCAGTGTCTGGTCACAGTGTCTGGGTCACTATCTATGGACATAGTGTTTGGGTCACTGTATCTGGTCATTCTGTCTGGGTCACATTTTCTGGTCACTGTGTCTGGGTCATAGTGGTTGGTCATGGACTGTTGGACACAGTGTCCAATCAGGGTGTCTGGTCACGGTGTATGGGTCACAGTGTCTGGTCATAGTGTCTGGGACACTATGTCTGGTTATGGTGTCTGGTTCATGGTGTCTGGTCACGTCGTCTGGTTCACGGTTTCTGGTCACAGTGTCTGTGTCACGGTGTTTGGTCACGGTGTCTGGGTCATAGTGTCTAGTAATTGTTTCTCTGACATAGCCAAATATTGGAATAGAGACTCAAACAGTGATATTCATATAATGAATATGACTTATTAAATTATCAAGTAAATACATTATAACAAAAAAAATTACGATAATCATACATATAACTTATGATCTTTGATACGTTTATATAAATCATAATGAAACCAAACATTTGTACATATGATCTGAGATATATTAAACATGATTTTTAGGATATGTTGGATTTGTGATCATTAAAACAAGATTAAGTCAATAGGAGGTTCAGATGATGAAAAAAATTCTCAAAGGATGAAGGAGGTTTTGGCGCGACAAAGCAAAGCCATATTTGGACCCGACGATCTATTCTGGGGGGCCTGGAGGGGCCGAGAAAAATAATCAGAGGAGGGTGAAAAAATGTCTACTACACGGAAAACTGCAGGATTTGAAATTTTTTTCCATGCTAGTGAGGATGCTTTCTGTGCCACGACCGTGAGGGCGGTGATTTATGTGTAGCCGCCCCGCACAGTTCAATCTGCACACTGCCGACATCGGTGCACAATATTTCTCATGGGAACGTTTTTCTGCATGGTCCCACGATCCCGAGCGCCAATAAATACAAGGTCACCCCTTCGACATTTGGTAAAAAAATCTGAACTGTCTCTCTGGTGCAGAATTCATCTCCAGTGCACGAAAAAGATGGCCCTCAGGTACTGAATTTTTTGCGCCAGGTCGCCAGGGGGTCCGCCTTTGCACGAGACCACTCTGGATTAATCCTCGTCACAATCCTGGTGAGTCCCATCCCCTGCACACCATTCCTTCCAAATTGTGCAAAATCCTTACTTTTTGGTGAAATTCCTTCCAATTGTATTCCCTCCTTTCCGCGCTGCCACAACCTTTTTCACGCCCACCGGCCTATTGTGTGCTGCCATAGCCTTTTTTCACTCCAACCAGCCGATTGCGCAGCACCGCTACCTTTTTTGCACCAACCAGCTGATTGCGCACTGCCCCGACCTTTTTCATGGAAGCACCTCCATTGCACGCCGGCCATACCATTTTTCGTGCAACTGTTCATTTTGCGTGCAATCCTCCCTCCTTGTGCTCTGATGAGGTCTCTCTTTCGGGCATCATTTTTTGGCACCTCCCGCACCCAAAACACCTTCTCCATACACTCTTTTCTCGTACAACCCTCTGGACTCGTACGAAGTAAATTTAAATTCCCTTGGACGATAATGCGTGTTGTGTTTCTTCCCCTCATGTTTCTTCGCATAGCCACACTAACATGGACCCCAAATGGGATCACATCATGACACCACCCACCACGAAATTTCTGGTGCATTCCCTTAACCAAGGTGCCAAGGGAACTGGTTATGTATGTCCTAGAGGTGCATCGTAAACCCACCTCATTCGAGCTACTAGATGTTAAAGTGCCACAAACCGTCTTCCTCATCCCATGACGTCAAACTATGAATTCCCCCAATGCATCCTACGCTAGGAAAGGGAAACCATCCTAGTGTAATCCCCTAGCTTTTCTTGCAGGAGGCAGCATCCCTGCCCCTCCTTTCTTCGGTGGAAAATTCCTCTCCCAATGGGCTTTGTCACTATCCGGGCCTCTATCCTGGAGTAAGTCCCAAATTATTTGGGCTACTAACCACACATAAGACGATATTTCTTCTTTGGAATGTGATCATGTGTAATCCCCACTTCACTTCCCTTGGACGCACTGTTCGCAACGTGATCATCAGGTCTCTGCTACCTCTTGTTTCCCACAACGATCATGACTCACATGGGATTACAGCAAGTACCGACCATGATATCCTCCTTGGGAAGCCTAGAGTGTAAGACCCAAATCCCACAGGAACTACGTGGACATTGATCCTTGATATGGAAAGGTACGCAGGAAGCCTCCCTAAGGTTCATGCCCACCATCAATTGGTCGCTCCGAACCCATTCACATCGGTTTAACAATACCTTGGGATGCATAGAGTGTAAGCCCCAAATACCATCATGAAATATGAGGTCATTGATCCTTGCTAAGGGAAGATACAAAGGAAACCTCCAAGTGGTTCAGGCCCATGACCCATTAGTCCAGACCACCTTCACATTGGGGCACCAAACTCCATTTGGAACTACGTGGTCTTTGATATTTGAAAAGGAAAGGTACATAGGATGCCCCCCTCAGGTTCAATCCCACCATCCATTGGTTGATCCAACCAACCTTCCTGTTGGTTCTCCTCCATCATGCATGAAGTTAAACTGTGGACATGAATCAGTGGTAAGCCATTGTTTCCCTAGTCAGCAGTAAGCTATTGCACACCCCTTACATGAACTACGTGGTCATTGATTCTTTACAAGGTAAGGAATGTTGGAAGTCTCCCCATTGTTCAACCCCACCACTCACCAGTTGTCCCATCCATCTTCATGTTGGTTCCCACCATCTATTTGGGACCCAGGTCCCCATTCACATCATTTTGACCCCATCCTATGGTAAGCCATTGAAAAACCCAATCGGTAGTAAGTTTTCGTCATATTAATTACGTGAACTTTGATTCACTACCACGCGGATACGTAGGAAGCCTCTTCGAGGCAAAATCCCAAAACCATCATCATCCTCATGATGTTTCCATCCCATTCACCATCCACTTCATAGAATATTCCATTATCCATCATGATTCTTAACCGAGCCACCACATCCTGGTGGGATCATGCCAGGACATTCTCTTTTCCATTTAATAGCTTTCGGGAGGCGAACCATAGGTTGCCCCCAATATCGATGTTCCCTCTAGAGGTTAAACCCATTTGATCCACTCAAGTCAGTGTTCTGATCAGTCTCATATGTCTTTCTTGAACGTTAAGCTTGCAGTATACCCTGTGTTAAACATGGAAAGCTGAGAAAAACCTCAGATACACTACCATTGAATATAATTACTCGCATTTGATGTGGGATGAATTTGGATCTTGATCCCATGAGAAGCCCTATAATAAGGGGAAGAAACCCAGACGCGCCAGTGTCTGAGCACCTAGACATGCAAGTGATTCCCAACGTGACTACTCCCATGACCGATGGTTTCTGCCCTAACTGGACCCTTGGGAATGTCCCAACAGAAGCTGCATAATTAACCGGTGTCCATGAAGATATAGCACTGGGAAGTGTTTCCCAAACAATGTCTTAAATCTCTAAGGTAGACCCAGACTAGGTGATGAGTTCTAAGGAGGAATCCATTGAATAAAGAACTGACATCCCGTCATATCGTTTTGATCAATGATAAAATGTCCCTGAACAAGAAGCGGATGCCACCAGCCTTTGGAATGTTGGAATGCAGGGCAACAACTTCACGTCCTCCACTAACAGATGCGTGCGCACCAGTGAAAGAATCTAAAACATAAATGGTAAACCCGACGTGAAATTATTCTCCTCAATATGGAGATTAGTATCACTTAAGGCATTAATGGATTGACGTGTAACCAGATCCAGTTATCTGGCACCGGGTCCCACCAAGAAAATAGAGGGCATGTCATGAACCTCACAAGATGATGGGGTAGTAGAATGTTGGAAATCCTGTTCTACGACGTTGAAAATGTGGATACCTCTTACCGGTCAAGGAAAAAGGAATGGCGATGGGGAATTGGTCATTGATTCCTTTTTCTTTCAACACTGACGAGTTAATCTCCCTACTCTCATGAATCATGTAGCTACACATGGAATGCGATCACCACCAGCACACCGACGCAGGGGAAGAGGTAGCGCCAGCATAGTAGTCCCACATGGTTCCACCGCTTACATGATGGACTCTATGCCAATGGTCTTGGGTCATCCACACCCCATCTACCAATACGTGGTTATCCAATGGAGAGTAATCAATGACCTTGTGCACCATTATGAGGAGGAGGGGGTAATCCCCATATGGGATATGGCCTGCTTTGATTTGGAGGTGTTTGATCATCGTCATCAATGGCACCCCCGTGGGCTGCGCAGGAAGCCACTTCTCCCCATGCCATCATATAACAGTTTCAAGAATCTCTCGCAGAACCCTACGATGACTCCCTGCCTTATGCTGACGAGGTAGGTGATTTTTGGTCCAACACAGTCAGTGTCCAATTTCGAGGGATTCTAGTGAGGGATACCACATGGCCGCATCCGCATTGCCGACCAGTCTTCCTGGATTGGGAGTGGGTAAGCCACGTACCTGCAACACCAGCTACAGTTTTTCTGACCTGACACCGACGTCGGGCGCAAGCTGAAGAGGACACCCACCAAGGGGTGTCAACGTTGAAAACTACCGTGGCCCGAGCCACTGATGACACACATCGTCAGTTCCATGTAAACACTAAGTAGGGGTACTTATACACACAACCATTATCGAAGCCCCAACCACCCCATAGGCAGGCTGGGTTGACTCTATTTTTCGCTGGTACAAGTAGTGTCCACCACAGACTAAACCTCATCAATGCCACCTAGTACAGAGGTCCTCCTCATACCACTCCCAAGGAGAACACGATCCTTCCCCTCTTCATGGATCGACATGGAGGTCCACCCCGTGCCACCTTAAACCTATGCGAAGGTCCTCCCCGCAGCGTTGAGTCTCAATATAGAAGCCTCTACCGTGATCACTACACTGGGTACGAAGTCGTTCCTCCCGCCACTGACCACCGGTGCGGTGACATTATGAATATGGTCTCTCTTCGATTTTGGGACCCTCCCTGTGTCCTCGTAGAAGTTGGTGAAGGTCCTCCATGCCTTATCAACCATAGGGGTGAAGGTCAGCCTCGCTCCACCCGCACCCAACACTATTGTCCTCCCCATGCTCCTGCCAGTTATAGAAGAGGTATTTCCTGCTCTAGCACTATCCATGGAGGTCCTCCTCATGTCCCCTATGACATTTTTCCTAGTGCTCCTCGCACCTTGGCTTACTCAGGTGGAAACCCTCTATGCCTCAGCACTAGTGTTGCCAAAGGACCCCGTGTCAGAAATCTTCCATGTCCCAAAGAGCCACCCAGGGGCAGGAAAGTATGCCATCACCACCATAAGAATAATTATAGGAAGGTTTGGACATATATTAAACTAGTCTTCTTCTTAGACCCTGAACCAGAGTACGACTTAGCGTGGGGACCCTCCCCTCGCTCATCTAGGTAAAGGTCTAAAGTAAGAACAAGATGAATCAGCCTCGTACTCTCAGAATGCGAGGTCCATTGAATTCATGCCTCCCTCCATAGGTATATCCAGGAGTATGAAGGTCTGGAACCTCCATTGGTTATGTTCATGCAATCACCACCGTCGTCACCAGAAGCGCTCTCTACATCAATAGGAGATCATGGAGAACTATTCTGGGGAGCGATGATGGGAGAGCAGCAACACGACCTATCACCGGTAGCCCTATCCCCTGAACCTGGGACTACGGGTGTTAGCCTATCATACCATGACATAGTGTCTAGGTCACTACACTCTTTGGAAGCAAGCTTGGGATTCTGCAGCCAGTCAGCCCGTTCTTCATATTCTCCACCGGCCAGCCTGCTGCCCTAGAGGTCTGACTCAGTACTGCTGCCAGTTCCTTAGCCACCCCCAATTTACAAGTGAGGTAAAGAAGGTCTAGACCCTAAATCCATGCTGAGGAGATTATGGAACATCCTCGTAGTGCACCACAACCCTGAGATATTCTTTCCCATGGTTGCGCCGACTATTCACACACCAGAATCCTTCACCCTAGAGGAGGATAAATTTTTCAACAAAACCCTCTGGGAGATGCAATTTATCCTTCTTCTTCAGTGATAGTATTATCCTTGGAGCCATGCGCATTTTGAAGACATTGGGGAGCAATGCTGTCTAGTCGATCTGGCTGGTCTTCATATGGCCCAGCACCTCGAGTCACCTGTCCTCCGTAAGGTCCTCCAACAACAATGCATTAAGAGTTTCAAGGTACTCCACCAGATTACCAAAGAGGTTGCCCCCATGTGCAAACATGTGGCTGGGTTAATTTTCTTTCCCTCCTCTTCAGTCTTATCTAGCGACAGCCCAAATTGTTCGTCGATATCGAAGACATGCCTCCAGGAAGGGTCACAGTCAACATGGCCAACATAGTGGACGCGGAAGATGATTTGGAGATTCTTGATGGGGACATAGCCTCTAAGTGTGTGCCCCCACTATTGGAACCATTAGGGAAGGTTACTCCCCAGCAGAAGAACCTACTAGGTCTCCTTGTGCCCACTGAGGAATTAGTACTCAACCAGAATTCCGGTAAGGGTACAGAGCATGTTGGAGCTGCCAAGCACTCTGACTCATCTGCCTCAGTGAAGAAGACGGAGGAAGACACTGTGAATTCCAAATTGAAAAAGTAATTTTCTGAGTATAATAAGATGGTTGATAACCTCTTGGATGAACATGCTTTAGAGTGATGGCCAGACTGTGGAAATCCTTGGCCAGGATAGCAGGGGCATGAAAAACAACCCCTCAATGAGATGCCTTTAGGTGATCCTGACCATCCTGCCCCCACAGATAGGCTTGATACTGGAACTTATGGAAAAAGGATACTAAATATTTCACCAATCCCACCAAAATGGCGCGACCGTCAATTGGACCTAGCTCAGTCACCACCAGCCACCCTGATGGTCGTGCTGCCAGCTGCTCTATGAGCCATTGGGCCTGCATGCCGTGCTGAAGAACCCGCCAACGTGGCCGTGGTTAGAGATCCCCATCAAGACAAGGACCCCCACCCAGATGATCTAATGAAGGCACTAATTTCTCACCTTGAGTCCTTCGAAACAAGACATGTGGAAATCCCACCTGATGGCAAGCCATATCCAGCAAGGGTGGATGATATGCTGACACCTCCGGGTTTCGATAATCCAACCTTCTACCCCTTTAACGAGATAGGGGACCAGTCGCAGCACCTCGACCACTTCACCTCAATATGTGGGCCCATGTTAAGGACTCCAATGCACCAGGAGGCAGCCAAGCTCTGCTTCTTTGTTCAGTCATTGAAGGGGCCTGCATTCTTTTGGTACAACTAGCTCCCCGTCAGATTCGTAACCAGCTAGGAGGACCTTCACATGAAATTACTCTAAGAGTTCAGCGGCACCATGAAGAAAACGAGCATCATAGACATCATCAATTACATATAAATGCCTGATGAGTGTGTTGTAGACTTTATCTCCCGGTGGATAGGGCTTACATATTCCATTGAAATTCCACTGACTAAAGAGCCAATACCGACGATGTGCGTTGAAAATTTCAAGACAGAACTGGTTCCCTCTCTAACCACCCAATACTAATCTAGGGGATTATGAGACTTCTCTAATAATTCTCAGTGCTAGGAGGAAGCTCTACTACAGGATAGTAAGGAACATCTGTTGCCTCCCGCAATTTCCGTAAGGAGGGCTGTTAGATCCGAGCCCGCCTTGTTGGCCCAAATAGAGGCCCCCAGATAGCTGGAGTTACCAGGGGAGCCACATCCTTAACCTCGCTGAGGCTCGCCACCATGGGCGTAGCCTCCATCCCAACATCGTCCCCTCAGAATAGGAAGGTTCCTTAATTTAATGCACTGCCACCACCTAGGTGGGACAATCAGGCTCTGCCTCTTTGACTGGATCCTCTAACTCCTTGTCAGGGCCAATCTTCGAGGCCCCCCTTCACAGACAGAAGAAACCACACCTACTCTGTAACACCCCAAGATTTTATAGTATTTACTTCTTCAAAAAAAGCCTATAACTTTCACTACATGCAACATCGAGTTCAAGCGCACCATGACTACCCAAACAAGCCGTTCAAAAGAGGTTATGAATAGTATTAACTAAAATTTGAACTTTTTATAATCCTTATAATTTTAGAATCCATATTATGAGTTTCTTAGACATATTATAAGAACATATTCATTTTTTTCAGATAACAGAAGTATTTTTCGAAAATGCACTTTTACCAACTTTAAATAGTGAACCCTTTTTAAATCAAATATTTTAAATTTTTATATATTCAATTTGACTAAATAAATTTATTCTTTAGAATGGGGACATCAAAAATTTACAATGTAACACCCCAAGCTTCCATGTTATGCTTCTCTTTGAATAATACAGTAGCATGTGTTGTATGCAACTTCGAGTTCTAACACACACCACAACAAATCAAAGTAGCCGTTATGAATAGTAATACCCACTTTTTAAAATTTTATAAATTTTATCTCTAAAAATTGAATTCATTTTTGGATTCATAATATTCAATTTATTCTAGGGTGAAACTTTGTTACATTTCAGATAACTTTTATATTTTGATTAATAGTGAAAATTACTAAATTTTAATTAAAAACAAATTTTTTAATAAAAATAATTAGTAGTGATAAATTTTGAATTAGAGTGGTTTTAATGTATATTTAGAATATATTTTTACCATTTAATTCAATTTTGGTCATTGTACATAATTTCACAATTAATCCAGACATAAACCAGTGTCAATCTTTTGATAGTTATTATATCTTAAAAACACGCTTTTTGTTTTGACAGCGGGAATTATTTTTAAATTAATTTCTGCCACTTTTGTGTGTTGAATTTGGAAAAATGGATTCCATTTTTGGAACCAGGATGTCCAAATAGTGTAAATAGGTAACTTTTATTTTTATACATTTTGAATACTTACTTCGGTAAATATTTTATTTATGATGGTTAAAGGGTAAATTCGGTAAATAAGGGTTAAAAAATAATATAATAATAATAATAATAAATTACCCTAAAATGTGTCATAACCTTATTAGTGGATACATGTCCAACGATGGTCATCTTTGGGTCAATTTTTGGGACCCAATGGAGCCACTTGTAGGTGATATGGACACTTTATTTTAATTAAGATATATTAAATACAAAAATGACATAAGCATATATCTTTTAGAAAAAAAATATTACATAGGGTTATATATGTTATATTTTGGATTATAAATATTAATTAGAAAGATAAAAAAATTTCCTACATAATTATATTTTATTTATAATATTTGGACATTGAAAATGTAAAAATATATATGACACAATAATGATGTAGTATTTTCCTTATTAATGGTAGAATCTAATAATTGGTATTATAAATGTTAAAATAAATATAATTTGAAATTTTTTATGAAATAAACGAATTAAATTGGTTAATATGACATTTTAGTATTGATTAAATGAATTTTTTTTCGAATTAATAAAGTTGTTTTGACATTAACAAAAATAAATTATTGTGTGGTGTCAAAATTAACATAAATGAGTTTTTAAAACAAATATTATATTATTAATTTATATTCTATTCCTAAAAACATAAGGTTCAGAAAAATGACTTATATCATTATTTTAGTATCATTAATGGACCACTTCGGGGGTCTCTTGGATGTATATAGTATGTTTATTAACTATATATTATAAAAATACAATGTGACATGGTAAGTGTTAAACTAATTTATAAAGAGTTAAAACTAGAAGATAAGTTTAATATAATGACCCACACTTGTATAAAATCTATTGGTTGAAAGTATTTCGAACCATACCCGAATTATACTTTAAATAATCCACTTTGGATCCATTATAAACCGAATATAAATTTATTATAAATTAGTACTTTAAGTTTTTCCTAAAGAGCCCCTCCTCCCCCTTATAAAAGGACCCAACATCTAACCAATTATTCACACCATAAAAGCCTTTTGGTTCGTCCAAACCCTTCCCAAATACTCTCTCAACATCCATCACTTCATCCTAGAGGCCTTATTTTGATCATAAAGCTAACCTAATGAGCCCTTTTGATCAAATCAAAAGGAAGAACCCGAAGAAGTGGTAACATCTTCACCACCATTTTTAATGTTCCTTTCATCTTCAACTTCTTATTTCCTTGTTATTTCCATTCTAAAATAATAACTCCAGTATCTTCTTTATATTGTGATGTTATTATACTTATGGAACAAAAAAATTCATTTTTTTACCCATCCCTTGAATGACATGTCACCATACGTGCGTACGTACGACCTACCGTCTCCACGTTGTGGTGTAATTGTTATTAAATTTATTATTATTTAGATAATTATAATAATGATGTATAATTCATGTAAATAATAAATATAACATGATAATTATTCTGTATATATGATATACCATCCAATTATATATTATTTTAATATCAAAAGAATGATATTTTCGATCGTGCGTACGTACGGATTACCGTCTCCACGACGCGATGAGATACATTTCCAAGTTCACCATTCATCGACTATTATAAAAATATATATTACTAACAAGTATGTAATATACGACATAATAATTCAACTGGATATATATATATATATAAGTATTTATTTACTTACATTCACTTACTTCCATTCAATACTATATGAAAACAGAAACAACGTTTATGCGTACGTACGGACTATCGTCTCCATAAACGGTGTTTTCCATTTCATATATATGTCTATTATACATATTTATATTCTAAATATATTTGATATATTTATCATGTTTTATATTCATGAAGTATTTAAATCATGATCTAAGTGATACAATCAAGAGTAACAAGTTAAAACATGTGCGATAAAGAAAATGATTATCACCCGAAATGTTAATTTTACATTGAAATTAATATTAAATGGGTAGTATAAAGTCATAAATGAATCATGTATGATATCATAAATATTAATATGGTTCTGGTATAATTTAACAACATACTACGATCTTCGTACAAGAGGTTTAACGAACCCTCGACTATAGGAAAGTGCAAGAGAAGGGGTTTTCATCTCACTCCTTATTCCCGTGAGATTCATGCCATATTGCTACTATTACCTTTTGTGTGGTGTATGTACTGACCATAATTGTATTCTTTGTGTAACAAACTTTAGTTTATGTTTATTTACATATTCATTGTTTGATTCCAATTTCATGGGTTGTATGTTTTGTAAGTTACCAAATTGGTAAGGGTTAATTCCTCAATCTCATTATTATCTGAGATTGTTTATGTGTAAGTATTTACAGGGAAATTTTTATCATCCATGTTCATTTTTCATAAAATTGATTTCAAAGTGAATATTTTAAGGATATTGAAAGGTACTCTTTATCAATATCATAATTTCAAATGTTTTAAAGATTTATCTTTCTAAATCTTTTTAATTAATGTCAATGTTTTCAAAATGATTTTAAGAATTTATTTATATGGACATGACTGTTTTAAAATGATATTTCGTTTCAAAAGTTTCAAAGTGGTATGGGACACTTTGATGCAAAAATCTCTTTTAAATTACTTCCTTTATAAATGTGTGACTTTTAAAGGATTTTACAAAAGGGATATTTCTCTCAAAAAATTTTACTCATAATTTTAATCTATGTTGACATCCTTTGATGGATTTTATGCTTATTTGAAGTTGATTTATTATAGAAAATTTCCATTGAAGGTTTTGTGATATGTTTGAATATGGATGTGATATTTTTATACCAATCATGGTTTATGGAGAAATTATTGACATTTCGTATTCTATTTTTAATACGAAAGTTTATGTTATGTTTAAACCTATTCATATGAGGAATGTATTGGACTTAGTAAGTGATGGGTGGAGCCCGCTATAGCTCCTCGATGCATCAATTGGGCTCATGAGACAAACTAGTTTCCTGGCATAAGGCCTTGAAAAAATCTTATTTTTAGTCTTGGAACGAGGCCTTGGCTACATGGTTATGATAGTCTAGCATTATGCATTCCATCATTATGAAAGTGGTTATTGATATTGCATGTGATTATTCGACTAGTAGAATAACCATGTGAACAAGTAAAAGGCATTATTTCATTTTATATTTTCCATATTATGATGAAGTTCAAGTTTAAAAGGCTTTTGTTTTAGTTACACATTGGATTAAATATTTATGCTTTTTTATGAATGTTTCCACTGTATTGCTTACCCTTACTGAGTGTTTGAGCTCACCCCTTTCTATGTTTTATTTTTTCCAGGATTCCAAGAAGTGTATTGTGATTGATATGTAGGGTTAAGAGAAGGGAATAATGTCATTCATAAAGTATTATTTATATTGTTTTGTATGTTATGAAGTTTAATGTTACATTCATGCATGTAATCTATTTTCCAAGACTTCTAAACTAATCGGTCCTTTGGAACTTGATTCCTTGGAATCATGCCAATGTATTAAAATAATGCACCGACTCTGGGTAACTGGGGTTGGGGCGTTACAGTTGGTATCAAAGGAAGTTTACCAATAACCTTGGAAGCTAGATTTAGATAAACTCTGATTAGATCACATATCCCTAAGATAGACTTTGAGGATCATTATAGAAGAACTTCCTAGAATTTTGGTATTGTAGAGATTTTGTGAGTTTTCTGAGCAATACATCCCTGTTTGGATATGAGCAGGTAGAGGCGGATCTGGTACCGATGTACCTGGGGGTAAAACCCAAAAACACTGCTTTGATCTAGACTCGAACGGGAACTGGTTCACGAAAACGGTCCTTGATGCACTCTTGGTTATGCCACTCCCAAGGGATATGCTTATGATAATTCTCATTTTCTTCACAAACCGCTATGAAGGATTTCTGAGTATATACCTCCTCAAAGAAAACATTATTGTGATTATAGATTATATCCATAAACTATTCAATTTATGTTAGGTATTTTACATGTTTGGAATTATTCATTGCAATTCATAAACTGACCTAGTTTATGCAATTTTATAGAAATGGAGCCCAGTAGAAGGAATGTGAACTCAAACAATACGAATGATACCAAGAGTAAGAAGTATCATATCTTTCATGGTATTAAGCCATCAATTAGAAGGGAAATATTCTCCCACATATTATCATCATTTGAAGAAATAGTATCATGTGTTGATAATATTACTAAAGATATTTCCGAGTCCTATGGATTTTAAGGGAATCAAGTGAAGAAAAGGATCGAAGAGAGAAATATGGATAAAGGGAAGAGGGAAATGAATAATTTCTCCATATGTGATAAGTGTGGGAGGAAAAACCCTGGAACATTCCTGAAAGGAATGAGATTTTGTTATAAGTGTGGAGGAAAAGGGCACCAAGTACGTGACTGCAAGGGTAATAAAATGGTTTCAAATGTACAATGCTTCATTTACAAGGAGTTTGGACACTATGTGAACCTATGTCCTAGTCATCAGACTATGCTGCAAATGATGCTATTGGATAATAATCAAGTTATGATACTACCACAGATGAAGATTAATGATTAGTGTTCTTATGTTGATTTTGTCATTTGAGTGTTGTATCAACAATGTACTTGTTATAATAATTATGGAGTATATAAGGATTGTACTGCAGTACTATTTCATTGAGGATTTGAGATTTTATGGTACTAAGAAAAGTGACTCTACAACGAGTTATTTTTTTTGGAAATTACATGGTTTAAGGATATATAAAACAAAATATGGTCCTAATATTGAGGTACTGATTATGGAATAAGATATGGTTGATTTGGGTAAATTATATTGGATATTATTGAATGCCCTGAAACTGATTAAAGATTTGTATATTCTAACATTGTTGGAGTTTACATCATTTTTGGATGGATGAAGTATATCCAGTACTCTATATGGAATAAGGGAGCATGAATGTAATCAATAATGATTATGGTAATTTAGGATGTTTCAGTGTTTTAAAAGAATACATGATGAAGGTATTCACATGCTATTACGGGGTAAAAATGTTCTACATTATGTTTACCTTCCTTATAAATGTTAGAATGTGAGTTTGGACAGAAGTATTTTGGATAATTCTAGTTTAAGATTAATTTTGGATTTCCATAAAAGGACAACCCGAAGGTTGGGCAGCAACCCATCGCGACCCAAAAGGCAGTGAGACTTGAACCCGCAACCAAAGGGTGACAAGGGTGTTTCACCTACCACTGGCCCATGAGATGCCCTAGATTAAATTATGTAGTTTATTTTAATAAGGTCAAGTAGATGAATTATAAATTCATTTTTTAACCCCAAACGAATAGGATAAATAGAATATTTTTTAAGTTCTATTATCTTTTAGAGTGAAAGATGAGTTTGTAGTAGAAATTAGTTAAAAGATGGAACTCTAATTTTAAAGTATATATTTATCTTCACCTCTTATTCTATGAATAAAATAATTCTTATATTTTATTGAAGGGATCTTAAAACCAAAAATGTGTTATCCTAATACCTTATGTTTTGTTGAACCGGTGGCATTTTAAATCATCATAGATTGATGAATTTAAGATCCTCAATTTTAAAATTTTTTATGATTGATGACCTCAATCACTAACTATAAATAATTACATTTTCCTCCAATTATATGTCTCAAATTTCCACCAATTTTCTCCTAATCGAGATCATAATTTGGTTGTGAACCTTTCATTTCTCTTTTCATCTTATTAAGACTCAATTTTATTAACCGAATTTCCGATGTGGGTTTTCCCACAAAGATATTTTCTATTTTCAACCTTTATTTTCAAAGAACAATATCAAATTGAGAGCACACAATTTATTTAAGGAGGGAAGAATGTAACACCCCAAGATTTCAATGTATGAACTTCTTCAAAACAATTCAATAACTTGCACTACACGCAACACCGAGTTAAAGCGCACCATGACTTATCAAACAAGCCGTCCAAAAGAGGTTATGAATAATATTAACTAAATTTTGAACATTATATAATCCTTATAATTTTAGAATCCATATTATGAGTTTCTTAGACATAATTTAAGAATAAATTCATTTTTTTCAGATAAAAGATGTATTTTTCGAAAATGCACTTTTGCCAAGTTTCAATAGTGAATCCTTTGTAAATCCAATATGTTAAACTTTTATATATTCAATTTGACTAAATAAATTTATTATTTAGAATGGGGATATCAAAAATTTACAATGTAACACCCCAAAATTCCACGATATGCTTCTCTTTGAATAATACAGTAGTGTGTGTTGTACGCAACTTCGAGTTCCGACACACACACAACCAATCAAAGTAGCAGTTATAAATAGTAATAAAAACTTTTTTAAAATTTTATAAACTTTATCTCTCAAAATGGAATTCATTTTTTTATTCGGAATATCAAATTTAGCCTAGGGTGAAATTTTGGAACTTTTCGGATAACTTTTATATTTTGATGAATAGTGAAAATTACTAAATTTTAATTAAAAATAACTTTCTTAATAAAAATAATTAGTAGTGATACGTTATTAATTTGAGTGGTTTTAAAGAATATTTAGAATATATTTTTACCATTTAATACTATTTTGGTCATTGTACATAATTTCACAATTAAACCGGACATAAATAGGTGTCCATCTTTTGATAGTCATTATATCTTAAAAACACGGTTTTTGTTTTGACAGCGGGAATTAATTTTAAATTAATTTCAGCCACTTTTGTGTTTTGAATTTGAAAAATGGATTCCATATTTAGAACAAGAATTTCAAAATTGTTTAAATTGGTATCTTTTATTTTTAGACATTTTGAATAATTAATTCGGTAAATACTTTATTTACCATGGTTAAAGGGTAAATCCGGTAAATAAGGGTTAAAAATAATATTATTATAATAATAAATTACCCTAAAACGTGTCCAAGCCTTATTTTTCGATACATTTCCGACAATGGTCATCTTTTGGACGATTTTTGGGACCCCATGGAGCCACTTGTAGGTGATAGGGACACTTTATTTTAATTAAGATATAGTAAATACAAAAATCACATAAACTTATATCTTTTAGAAAAATAATTTTTACATAGGGTTATATATGTTATATTTTCGATTATAAATATTAATTATAAATATAAAAATATTTCCTACATAATAATATTTTATTTATAATTTTTATACATTGAAAAAGTAACCATATATATGACACAATAATGATGCAGTATTTTCCTTATTAATGAAAGAATCAAATAATTGGTATTAAAAATTTTAAAAAATAAATATAATTTGAAAGTTTTGATGAAATAAACGAATTTTATTGGTTAATATGACATGTTATGATTTCTTAAATGTATTTTTTTTCAAATTAATAAAGTTTTTATGACTTTAACAAAAATCAGTTATTGAGTAGTGTCAAAATTAACATAAACTTGTTTTTAAAACAAATATTATATTATTAATTTATATTATATTCCTAAAAACCTAAGGTTCATCCAAAGAACTTATATCATTATTGGCCTATAATTAATGGATCACTTTGGGGTATCTTGGATTAATATAGTAAGTTTATTAACTATATATTATAAAAATACAATGTGACATGGTTAGTGTTAAACTAATTTACCAAGAGATAAAACTAAAAGATAAGGTTAATATAATGACCAAAACCGGTCTAAAATCTATTTTTTGAAATTATTTCGACCCATATTCACATTATTCTTTGAATAATATACTTTTTATCCATTAGAAACCATATATTAATTTATTATAATTTAATACATTATGTTTTTCTAATGAGTCCCTCCTCCCCCTTATAAAAGGACCCAACATCTAACCAATTATTCACACCTTCAAAACCTTTTGGTTCGGCCAAACCCTTCCCAAATAATCTCTCAAACTCCCTAAATTTATCCTAGAGGCCTTATTTTGATCAGAAATCCATCCTAAAGAGCGCTTTTGATCAAATCAAAAGGAAGATCCCAAAGAAGAGGTAACATCTTCACCACCCTCTTTAAAGTTCCTTTCCTCTTCAACTTCTTCTTTACTTTTTATTTCCATTCTAAAATAATAACTAAAATATCATATATATACTATGATGATATTATAATTATGGAACAAAACAATTCATTATTCTACCCATCCCATGAATGACATGTCACCATACTTGTGTACGTACGGCCTACCGTCTCCACGTTGTTGTGTAATTGTGATTCAATATATTATTATTTAGAAGGATATAATAATGATGTATAATTCATGTAAATAATAAATATGACATGATAATTATTCTGTATATAAGATATACCATCCAAATATATATTATTTTAATATCAAAAGAATTATATTTTCGCTCATGCGTACGTACGGATTACCATCTCCACAACTCGATGAGATTCATTTCCAAGTTCACCATTCATCGACTATTATAAAAATATATATTAATAATAAGTATGTAATATATGATATAATAATTCTACTGTAGATATTTATAATTATATTTATATAATTATTTATGTACTTACATTCACTTACTTCCGTTCAATACTATATGAAAACAGAAACAACATTTATTCGTACGTACGAACTACCGTCTCCATAAACGGTGTTTTCCATTTCATATATATGTCTATTATACATATTTATATTCTAAATATATATGATATATTTAGAATGTTTTATATTATGGAAGTATTTAAATCATGATCGAAGTGATACAATCAAGATTAACAAGTTAAAACACGTACGTTAAAGAAAATGATTATCACCCGAAATGTTAATTTAACATGGAAATTATTATTAAATGGGTAGTATATGGTAATAAATGAATCATTTATGAGATAATAAATATTAATATGGTTCTGGTATAATTTGAAAACATACTACCATCTTCGTACATGAGGTTAAACATACCCTCGACTAAAGGAAAGTGCAAGGTAAGGGGTTTTTATCTCACTCCTTATTCCTGTGAGATTCATGCAATATTGCCACTATTAGCTTTTGTGTGGTCTATGTGCTGACCATAAATGTATTCTTTTTGTAATACACATTAATTTATGTGTATGTACATATTCATTGTATGATACCTTTTTCATGGGTTTTATGTTTCGTAAGTTACCAAATTGGTAAGGGTTAATTCCTCAATCTCATTATTATCCGAGATTGTTTATGTGTAAGTATTTACTGGGAGATTTTTATCATCCATGTCCATTTTTCAAAAAAATGATTTCAAAATGAATATTTTAAGGATTTTGAAAGGTACTCTTTATCAAGATCTGAATTTCAAATGTTTTAAAGTTTTATCTTTCTAAAACTTTTTAATTAATGTCCATGTTTTCAAAATGATTTTAAGGATTTATTTATATGGACATGAGTGTTTTGAAATGATAATTTTTTTTCAAAAGTTTCAAAGTGGTATGAGACACATTGATTCAAAAGTCTCTTTTAAATTACTTCCTTTATAAATGTGTGACTTTTAAATGATTTTACAAAAAGGATATTTCTCTCAAAAAGTTTTTCTCATCATTTTAATCTTTGTAAACATCCTTTGATGGATTTTATGCTTATTTGAAGTTGATTTATTATAAAGAACATCCATTGAAGGTTTTGTGATATGTTTGAATGTGGATGTGTTATTTTTATACCATTCATGGTTTATGGAGAATGTACTAAAATTTGGTATGTAGTTTTAATAAGAATGCTTATGTTATGTTTAAACCTATTCATATGAGGAATGTATTGGACTTAGTATGTGACGGGTGGATCCCACTATAGCTCCTTGATGCATCAGTAGTTCTCATGAGAAAAACTAGTGTCTTGGAATAAGGCCTTGACAAAATCTTATTTGTAGTCTTTGCACGAGGCCATGGCTATGTGGTTATGATAGTCTGGCATTATGCATTCCATCATAATGAATGTGGTTATTGATATTTCATGTTATTATTCGACTAGTAGAACATCCATGTGAATAAGTAAAAGGAATTATTTCATTTTATCTTTGCCATATTTTGCTGAAGTTCAAGTTTAAATGGCTGTTGTTTTAGTTATACATTTCCTTAAATTTTTATACTTATTTATACATTTTTTTCTGTATTTCTTATCCTTACTGAGCATTTGAGCTCACCCCTTCTATGTTTTATTTTTCCCAGGATTCCAAGAAGTGTATTGTGATATATATGGAGGGTTAAGAGAAGTGAATAATGGAATTCATAAATGATTATTTATGTTGTTTTGTATGTTATGAAGTGTAATGTAACATTCATGTATGTAATATATTTTCCAAGACTACTAAACTGATCGGTCCTTCGGGACTTGATTCCTTGTAATCTTGCCAATGTATTAAAATAATGAACCGACTCTGGGTAACTGGGGTTGGGGCGTTACATACTCATTCAACAATATTCATATCCTCGACAACTTATGAAGTGCCTTGGAAGAGGGGATTGCGCGTTTTCATGAATGAAAAAGGCCAGATGAGGAAACCCTCACTGATCACCCTAACTACTGCCCTATATCACCAGATCTTGGGAAAAACCCTCAACCAGTGCTATGTGTTCAAAAACTGGCTTCAAGACCAGGTCGATAATAACATAGTCAGATTTGGCCCAGCTCTGGAACAAGTGGCATGCATTGTCGTATGGCCAAAAAGTTACAGCGACTGTGAGGGTGAGTTCCATCTGGTTTCAATCCGCGACCCCATAAGTATGATGACTGGATGGCTCGCAAAACAGTTTCTCATGCCGATGGTATGATTCATGAACACCTAAATCTTTTGGAGCCTTCAAAGTACACAACTTCCAATTCTGTATCATCATCTCATCCAGCCTCTTCCCAGAAGAGCAAGCATCGGCAGCGCAAGGGAAATCAATGCACCCCGCTAATGTCATAGTCGTCCTGCACTCTGAGTGACTTCATGATCCCTGATATGGGCATTCCTCCAAAAATTTTCCAAGAAGTTGAAGACTCATCATTTTATATTCAAGGGTACGTTTTGGTTAAGCCCATGGAGATTGTAAACCCCTACATGACTCTTGACAACATGGAGCGCCAGTCGGACCACCCTAACGTCCCCAGCTGATGCCACCATCAGCGGATCCTCGAATACATGGGTCGTCGAGGTACATCACTTGGAACCTTCAAATAGTCCTTTCATGACTCTGAGACTAGGAAGTAGTCCCAACATAGATCTTAGCACGTTCAACATCCTCATCTTCCATCATTAGGCCCGCATCCACCGCCATTTGTGCAACAAGATCAGGCAGAGCCACCTCAACCATGTCGCAACCAGCGTCACCCTACCATAGGCTGATCTCTGTCATCCGAACCTCATCTGGTAACTAGTCTATGGGATTCGACAAATGAACAGTGGGACATTACCAACACAAGTCGGTCACGAGTCAAGTCAGTAGGGCCCACCATGACTCTTGTCATAGAACGACCTCTTGCAAGCAGAAGCTCATGCCTAGCACAGAAGTATGATGTTCTCAAACATCTTTCCAGCATTCATGCTAGGATATCTATCCTCAAGGCTCATCACCTGTCATCATATATGTGTGAGGCCCTCTTTAAGGCTTTATGAAGCCCCCTCTAGTTTGAGACGGAAGTAGTGGCTATCGAAGCCTTTCACACAGAGGTGATAGATAATGCTGAATTTCAGACCATCATTTCCTTCTCCAGATAGAATGCATGTTCTCCCATATAGGGGCACATTCTCCCACTGTAAATCACTATTCTATTCAACAACTTAGAGGTTTGCCGCTATCTTGTTGATACAGACTACGAGGTCAATCTAATCCCATCTCAGACTTTTCGAAAACTAGTGTTATCTGTGGATGGCTTGAATCTCTCTGACCTGAAGATCCACGGATACGATAGGATAATGTAGTCCCCCGTCGACAAGATCTGTTTGAATACCTAGTCTGGGGGCCTATTTTCCAGCACCGAGTTTATGGTTGTCTCCCAAGACACTGCGTACAATGCACTGATAGGTAGACCATGGATCCACCTCCACTCGGCAGTTCCCGCATCGTATCACCAGTGCCTCATGTACTCCCTTAATGGTCAAGTAGGTTTTATCCAAGCTGATGAATCTCCTTTTTCCTCATGGGAAGCCCACTACCTAGATGCTAACTATTACAGGAGCAAGGACAAGTAGATTCAGGCTAGTGGGGTTGAGCCCATTGGGGTTGCAGCTGACCCTTGGGAAGATCCAGTTGATGCCTACATCTCCCCGATCCATCAATTGGATGCCACATCCCCCGACATGGTGAAATGGTTTTTTGTCCTTGGTACAAGGTGGAAGCATATTCCCATGTTTATGGAATAGTGGAAGATCACCCCATACTCCTACACAAATTAGGCTCAGGTGACCTTGGAGCCTCCTACCCCGATACGATATTAGGATGTCTGCCCAATGGCAACAACAGTACATCATACTTTCATGTTTTGTGGGGCTGGAATTAACTGGATCGAGACGATGCATCCCAATTGCTTTGATATCATCAAGAGTTTCCCCTTAGCCTAAATATCAGATGGGATTTGATCAAAAAAATTCATTGTTATGGTTTCAGTATCACGTGAATCTCTCGATAAGCTATCCACTACTGCTCAGGCAAGTACCAGCCTCTCACAGGGGGTTTACAAACCAGATGAAGCTTCTCCCACTAGATATCCCTCCTCCACAAGAGAATAAGAGGAGTTTAAGGATTCTACCCCCACGCTTGAAGAGATAATCATCCACCTGATCGATGAACTGGTACTGGTAAACATTGGTAGCGAGACAGATCTGAGACCCACAATGAATAGTTCCACCGTGTCCCTCGAGGAGCAGAAGAGGTACGTAGAATTATAGAAGCAACATTGTGATATATTTTCCTAGAGATATGACAAGATGCTAGGTCTAGATCCTCATGTATCCATTCACCACTTCGGTCTTCTGGAAAATCATCACGGGTTCAAGCAGCCTCCCAGAATGATGCACCCTTCTCACGGTGCCATGGTCGAGGACGATGTTCACAAGATCATCAGAGCAAATTTTTTTAAATAGGTAATGTACCCCAGGTATCTGGAAAACATTGTAACAGTTAGGAAGAAGAACCGGTAGATCAAAGTCTGCATCGACTTCTAGGATCTCAACCATCACAGTTCGAAGATGATTTTCCCCATCCTGTGATGGAATTGGTGATCGATGCCATAGTTGGGATCCTAGACCTCACCTTCATGGAAGGTTACTCCGGATACAATCAGATCCTAAGTGACCCCAACAACGAGGAGATAGAATCTTCTTGGTTGTCCTAAGGTACTTTCTGTTATGAGGTTATTCCCTTCGGCTTGAAAAATGCAGGTGCAACCTATCAGCAGTCCATGCATTGCATATTTAAGACAAATATCAGTACATTGTTGGAATGCTATGGGGGAGATATAGTTGTAAAATACCGCCAGCACCAGGACCATCTCAAGGACCTTGAGAAAGTGTTTCGATTCCTCCGTTCTCGCCACCTTAAGATGAACCCATTAAAATGTGCCTTCAGGGTCACCTTTGTGAAGTTCCTTGGATTTTTTGTCAGGTACCGGCACATCGAGATCGACCCAGAGAAGATCAAGGAAATAGTCCAGATTCCTCCGCCGTGCAAAATTCAGGATCTTCAAGGTTTTTAATGACACTTATCATACATATGCAGATTCATTGCGAATCTTTCTGTCAAGTGTAAGAACTTTTCCCAGCCTATGAAGAAAGGAACCACCTACGAATGAGACAAATTTTTCCAGACCATGTTCAAGGAAATCAATTAGTATCTTCTCCAGCCTCTGGTCTTGATGCCACCCATCTCAAGAAAGCCACTGGCCATGTACGTGACTGCCCTAGAACGATCTCTCGTCTCCCTCCTCACACAGAAGAACAATGAGGTGACGAAGAATAGCCTCTACTACCTCAATCAATTGCTTATTGATACAAAGGCCATATACTCATATTTTGAAAAGAGATATCTTGTGCTGGTATTTGCAGTGCAAAAATTGCCACACAACAGGAAGCACCATGAGGTACAAATATTGTCTCAGGTAGACTCGCTGAAGTACATTCTAAACCACCCCAAGATGAATTTCCACCTAGAATAGTGGGTGGTAATCCTCTAGAAGTTTGACAACCTATTCATCCCTCTGAAATATATTATGGGAAAAGATTTGGAAGACTTATTTGCTTCCCACCCGGCTCCTGCCGACCAGTCCTTGGATCTCGATTTCCCCGATGAGGCAATCCTCTCGGTGGACCACACCACACTATGCTTGATAATGCACTTAGATTGTGCTTCCTGGAGCCCCACCTGAAGGAGGATCAATGATCTTTGACACAACAGTGTAGTCCTGGGTATTATCTTTATTACCCCAGCTCAACACATTCTTCCATATTCAGTCCTGCCGTCAAAAGGATTCACCAATAATGAAAGGGAGTATCACGCACTTATCACAGGCCTCAAGCTAGCTCTGGAGATCGATGTGCCCCATTTTCATGTGAAAGGAGATTCCGAACTAGTCATTCAGAAAATCAATGGTGACTACATCATCAAAATTATGATCTTGTAAAATTATTGGAGCTCACTCTCCAGCTAATGGCCCAGTTCCCATCTCAGCCAAAAGAAACTCATGTCCCTCAATCTCAGAATGGTCGAGCTGATGCCCTGGCCAGACTAGCTTCGTCAATTGCAGAACCCAAGTAGGTTGATCTTATTATACACATGGCACATCGGAGATTCATTTCTCCCATCACCCCAGATGATGATGACGACCTGCGAGTAAGCCATCTTACAGCTGGAGCCTCCACGTTAGGACCACCAGGTTCCTCAGATGTAGTGGTTGAAGTGACTCCCGAATGGAGTTCCCCCTTTGTCGAGTATCTCCAAAATGGTAACCTCCAGGTAGATCGGGCCGAGCGTAAGTGAATCTGACATCGTGCAATGCAGTTTACCCTCCAGAGTTTTCCTAGACTTGAGTAGATCCTCCACAAGTGCGGGTTTGATGGTGTTATCCTCCATTGAATCCAAGGAGTCGCGATTTCTCAGGTCATGTAGAAGGTTCATGCATGTTCCTGTGGTTCCCACCAAACCTGGACGAAGCTATCTCTTCAGATCCAGAGACTGTGGCACTTCTGGCCCTCTATGTTCCATGATTGCACTGAGTTCCCCAAATGATGTCACGCGTGCCAAATCCCTGTGAACTTTATGCATCAGCCACCAGAACCTCTCAACTCCACCATGTACTCTTAGACATTTTAGGTGTGTGGGTTTGATGTCATAGGACCATATCCACCGGTGACTGCTTTCCAGTGTAGGATCATCCGGATGGCTATGGATTTCTTTTCTAAATGGTCAGAGGTAGTTCCACTCAATGATGTCAAGGACCATTCTATCATTGAATTCATGAGCTCCAAAATCATATACTGGTTTAGAGTCCCTCACGCCGTCCTCACCAATAACGACACCAACTTGCAAGAAGCTGCGTTGATGAAGTTGTACACTATGTACAACATCCGTTTGAACCATACCTCCTGCTTCACACACAGAAAAATGGACAGATTGAGGCATTCAACAAAACCCTCACTAACTTTTTGCATAAAATGGTTGGTCAGAATAAGAAGAGATGGCCAGAAAAGCTCCCCAACACCCTCTGGGCTTACCAGATGGTGGTTCGTTATTCAACCCAGGTGACCCTATATTCCCTGGTGTACGGAGCTGAGGTTGTCCTGCCCATCGAGATCCAACTTCCTTTGTAATGCACAATGGTCTATGTCTAGCAGACAACAAATCAGGTATCCGAAATTCATCTGGATGAATTGGAAGAACTTGACAATAATAGGCTTCGCGCCCTACACAATATGGAAAGGCATTAGATTAAGATAGATTGAGACTTCAACAAAAAGTTCCCCCCCCCCCCGCTCTTTCCACCATGGAGACATGGTACTATCCCTCCACACACTAATGATCCCTGTTAGGAAACCACCCAAGTTGGATCCCAAATGGGAAGACCCTACATAATTCACAGGGTTTACCCCAATGGTGCGTACTCCCTGGTGGCCAAGGATGGTGACCGTATAACTCTTCCTAACAATGCCATGTTCTTCAAGAAATACTTCTTCTGAGCCTACTAGTCCTGCACGACCATAAACTAGGTAGTCCCACATGACCCTAAACTACATGATGGTGTAGAGTGACCCTAAACTATTCGGTACAACATAACCTTAAACTATTTGGTCCTACATGACTGTAAACTATAAAAATTCCAGCATGACGTTAAACTGTATGTCCTCCTTCAAGACGTTAATGTGCATCCTTAGAAATACATGTGGCTTGATTCCCATTCACATGGGATGCATAGGAATTTCCAAGGATTTTGTCTTGAGTCTGACCCCCCAAACTCTTCTCCTTGGATATCCCCCAGGGTATCATTCTCTCAGAGGGTCCTTACATGATATGGAATATGGTTCCTTAGCCCCACTCATGTCATGATTATGACGATTGAACCATTTGCCCACTCCTCATTTTTCTATCCTCCCACGTCCTCATTGTATGATGCTAAACATCATGGCCATCAAGATCTACGTATGAGTTGATTCCCATCCTCATGGGATATGTAGAAACGCCCAAACATTTCATCTGTTGGCCTAGCCTGAATGCTAGAATATCCCCTCGGGTAAAGTCATATGGTGTGGTGCTGATTTTTCCTCAATTCACGTCGAGATCATCTCTATCCTGCAATACATCCCACTCCCTGGAGGTGTTCTCCTCTTTCACAGACAGGTGAAACTATGCTTAAACCACTACTTTGATTGAGACTCCATCATCTTACCCATCCATAAGTGCCCCTAAATGGAAGGGTTTCTAGGCCCAAGGGCTATCCTACTGTTTCAGGCCAACGCCCTCGAGGATGTTGAGGTAAAAATTGATACAAGTCTCACATTGCGAATATAGTCAGTGGTCGATGCCCATTTGTTGTTCCCAGTTCAGGTCACTATAGGAAAGTTATGTTCGAACAAGGTCAAAAACTATCCTTTTTCGTTAGATCTACCTCAAGATGTCCCAAACATTGAGTTTAGTGGTTCATTTTGCCTAGTTGTATCTCCCATCGATGAACTTTCTTCAGTTGATGCCACCTATTAGAACCCTATATTATGGGGGAATATGAATCTGGCTCCTTATTTCCAAGACCAAGCACTTCTCACATGGGATTAGGAGATGTGATGAGGCAGTAACTACACAAGAGGTCATATGGATATCGTCAGCTAGGACGCCCAGCCTCAGGACCCTTGGCCTTTTCCTGCCCCTTGGTCTTTAACGGCCACTTGGCCTTTTCCATCCCCTGGCCCATGTTCTCATTTTAGGGTTATGTGGTGTGGTGTGGGATTATGTCCTCATTGACATTGGGTTATTAAACAATGCCACACATATCCCCTTAATACATCCCTCCCTTCATTTATCAGACATACCGCGATCACAGGCCCTGCTGTGCTTCGTGTTCCCAATCTCAGGCCCCCATCCCATGTCTTAACACTTAAAAGATTTTACAGTGCAGTATTGGATTATGTCCTCATTCACGTCGGGTTGTTTTCTGCGCCATAGACCTCACATGTTTGGGGTATTTTACACCATTATTCATCCTCAATGCAAGAACTTAAACAACAAATTGGCCAGGACATTCCATCTGAGGCCCAACCTTAGGACCCTTTTCCTTATCAAGCCCCTGGCCCAAGTTCTTACTCGAGATTGTATGGTGTGGTATGGGATTATGCCATCATTCATGTCAGGTAACACCCAGTGTCATACAACGCTCGTATATGGGGCCTCTTACCTGTTTTCATCCTTACTACATGATGATAAACAGCACATTACTATCTACAAGAACTACATGTGGCTTGATTCCCCCACTGTATGGGATATGTTAGACCACCCGGACATCTAGTCTTCGGTTCCATCCTCATCTTGTCCCATTGGCCTGCATTCCCCAGGGAGAGGGGTATATGTGGTGGTCTGGGATTTTGTCATCATTCACATCGGGTTTTTTGAAAACCACACCATCTACCTCATTCTCCTTTGAGTTTTCAATCCCTGTGTGAAATAATCATCTTTTCAATTCAGCTGCTCTCAAGATTAGCCCCTCGTTACTCTTGGGAGATTCACTAATGTGCCCAAGGGTACTCTTTTTTAGCACCTAGAATGTTGGATTCTCCTAGGACATGCATTCACCCATTTCTCAGGCATCGTGTTCCCCTTCATTAGGGTCTTCATCACCTTTCACGCCAAAAGGGACCACCGAATGGCATGGATACTAAGCACAAGGTCCATCCTACCATTACAGGCTAGCATCCTCAAGTGTTTCAGGCAACAAATTGATACAAGTCCCGCATTTGGGAATTTGGTCAATGGTCTATGCTCATTTTTTTCCCACCTCAGGTCACATGTCATGGATGTTGTGTTTCGATCACAGTCAACAGTTATCCTTCATAGTCACACCAACCCCATGAAGTGCAAAATTTTAGTCACATGACTCGCATCCTTCTCCTCCTCATCATGTCCATGCAGAATTTTGAAACTCTTGGTACTATTCCTGAATGTGCATCCGCTCGTTAAAAGGAAAAAATACATGGTAAGGCAATCATTTGGGGCTCCACATTGATTTCCCCATTTCATGTATTTAAGGCATTTCAAATACCTTGTCCGACCTTGTTTCATACACCAAGTTCGACTCACATTGTCTTTGAGATAAGATTGTGTTCCGCACTTACATGGAATAATCCCGCTTTTTCATGGGTCAAGTTCTATGTCCTTAAACTAATATCTTCTCGTTTTTCCCCTTTGGAGAACTACGTACAGCTTGATTCCCATTCCAGGGGATACGTAGGAACACATGGCCACCTCATATATGGGTCCAGCTTAATTGAGGCACGTCTCTCCTACTTCCTACCCTCTTACATCTTTTTGTCCCCCTAACCCGTGGTTTCTATATCGGAATCGTGCATGGTGTGGTGTAGACCTCGTTCTCATTCACGTCAGGTATGCTTTATTGCACTGTTCACATTCCTCCTTTATCATTGTCTCTACTACGTCTATGTCGCATGACGTTAAAATACATGGCCGGTCCTATCACATGACCCTAGATTTGGACAATATCCCCCTGATCGCACGATGTAGAATGACCGTACAGTGTGACGTCCTCACCCAAGGGAACATCATGCTTGGTATCGGTTATACACCTTGCCATTTTTCAATGTCGGCATGTGGCGTGATTCCTGCAGCGATCCCCAAAACCTCCATCCTAGGTCTATCGCTTTAGAAAAAAACCTTTCATCCAAATGAACAAACAAGATCTATCAAATATTGATCTTTTTTTGTATGGGATAGACCCGCACAACCTTATTATACATGGCACGAGTACCCCACCATTCCTTTTTAAGATCTATGTGCTGCTTGATCCTCATCCTCATGGGGTATGTAAGAATGCTCGTGCACTTTTCCTTAGGCCCATCTTAAATCTCATTTCCAGTCCCTCGACCTAAAACCTTCACAGGGAAGATGTGGTGGTTGGAACCCCAGCTTCCCATAGTGTTTTATAATTACCCCACCACGTGTCTCCTGTGTTTTCTACCATCCATTGTATGATCTCTATGACCATAAACTACGACCACTCTGCACCCTTGACACAAGACGTTAAAATAAACAACATCCCCCATAACTACACATGGATTGATTCCCATCCTCATGGGATACGTAGGAACGCCCATGAATCCTGTATCTGTGTCCAGCCCTAGGAATCATAATTAATGTTTCCCCTCATTTTTTGGTCCCTTAAACTGACCTCCATTGGGGAACCATGAAATTGCAGCTTTACCCTGGACAAGTTCAGGATGCCCCACAATAACATTGGGAGGTGATATTTTCCTCGTCAGAGAGGTCCTGTTTGAATGAATGTCTAATCCCTGATCAGACCGATGTACCCACCTAATTTGTTTCCACCACGGTGGCATAATTTTAATAGTGTCGGACTCCAGTCGAACAACACATCACTCCACTCTCTATGCTTCGCGTGCCCTTTATTCATATCCACACCCTCTTTCATCTCTAGAAGAATCCCCTAATAGTATTGATGCATGGCCTATGGCTCACCTATTGTCCTAGGCTAATGTTCTAGAAGACTAATGGATGACATTTTGAGTCCGGCATCATGTTTTGAACATGGTCCGCAGTCGACCCCCATTTGTTATCTCTATTTCAGGCTAATGCAATAAGGATAAAGTGTTTCGAACATGTTCAACTGTCATTATTAATTGTCATTCCATCACCACAGTGTTCCGAATCTTGGGTATTGTGATTCACACCTTCTATCCCCCCTGTTCGTATTTACTCCAGCGCCCCTGGCATTACTCCATTCATGCATAAGAGCATATCGAAAAAACAATAATTCGACTATTCTAAGAACTTCATTCTCTAGTCAGGTATCACTCTTCTCTTTCTGGGAATACGAATTTGTTTTCCAAACATCATGTGCCAGAATCTTGGTTGACACACCAACATTTAAACAAAGTGATAGTATGAACATCCCTTGTTTCTCACTTTGGGTATGACCCACGTGACCTTGGGAATGAATATCAATTTATTTCAGGATTGTATTTTAATGAATTAAACCAAATGATCAAGTCAATGAATCTATCCATACATATATCCATACATGCAGTTTAGAGCAATAGATATTAAAGATAAATGAGTTTATGAGTTTGACTAAAACATGGCCCTTAAGGATTAGCATCTTTGATAGATCATTCTAGCAACACTAACTTTTGGCATGTCGCCTCCATGATTTCTTCTCCCCCTGAGGATCCTCTCTTCATCAGTGGACATAGAGCGTTGTGTACTTTCCCTAGCCTATGATTGCAGCTGTTCAGTTTGAAGATTGGTCATTTGGTGACCCACTTCAACTAGTTTCTCGTAGGCATCCGCTAGCTTGGCCCTCAATTTCTCCACATGCTCGGAACAGTTGGAAATGAATTCCTCCTTTTCATTAATTTGTTCTTCAAGGAGTCGGGAATCTTATTCTTCTTTCAAGAACGCATGGGAACTCCCTGACTCTTTTTTATGTCAAGAAACGTTGGAGTATCAATTACTCTCATGCCGCTTCTCGACCATGTATTCAAGGACCATCAAATGGAGCTAATGCGAATCCACCCCTCCAGCACAATGAATGAATAGCCAGGTGTGGAGTGATCCAACCTATTTCATCCATGCTGTATGAGGCTGACTGAGAATGTTCTTGATACACTTCCACCGTTTTCACTACGTCGTTTGGCTCTCCTCGGCCACCTCCGAGTTAGAATCATCTATCTTTTTGGGATCTACAAGCCGATATCTGGTGAAGGCATCCAAGATACCTACAACAGGGACTTTTTATGGTACCCATCCCATGGGGTTAGGATCTTCAATGCCTGGGTGACCTTCCTCTATCACCTCAGTCTCGGTAGCTCCCTCTCCAACTTCCAGCTCTACCCAGACATGGGTACCACTGATGTCCACCACCCTTTTCTCACCGAGTGCCGGGGCCGACTCGGTTTGATAAATGTGTCCAGAATGAGATGAAAAATTTATTGTTGAATAAATCACGGATGACTTGTATTCGGCAGCCAGAGAAGCCTCCAAGGCTGTGATTACTGCACAAAAAATGAACACCTTAATCAACTAAGATCTTAAATGGAAAATACCAGCATTAATGTATGGTAAATAGTTAATTAACATATAAGAACCCAAAGCATCGGCCTCAAGTGTTCTAGATTATATAGGAGCTATCATTGTCGGGGATCCCTAATCTCTCATTAGCTCAATAATGGGAATCGATTCCACAAATTGTTCTATTGGAACCTCCTCCCATATTTTGGATGGAGACTCTTGGTCTGCACCAATATGGCACTGAACAGGATAAGGATATCTGATTGATTGTAAAAAAATAAGGGGGGAAATGGTAGATAAGCGATGATACATAACTCTAGTAGCTCAGTTATATCTATATCAGAGCCAATGGACTCACCAATCTCCTGAATACTCACTTGATGGGATGCCCCCTGAGGCTCTCCACCTTCATGCTCCTCATCTAATTCACCACCTCCTTCTCATTGTCTTTATGCCTCCTCATCTTCCATGTCCTTGCCCTCTGGCTCTTCTTAGTTGTCGTTATCCTCAGACGACATCTTTTCATGATCATTCTCCTGGCTGATAATATCCTTCATCAAGAATGATGGTTCTTCACGATGACCCCATTGGTGTGCATACACATCCCTAGTCATCAGGTGTCTGTGTCGTCGATGTAAGTTCACCTTGTCGACAATCTAAATGAGTCTGACCTCTGGAAGTTGTATTCTGTCTCGTACTATCTTTTTCCAGAGGGATTCGGTGCCCATCGATGGCCACAGGGTCAACCAGGCCGACCACAACACTGGGAAGATTGTGTCATCAGAACGTTAGAGAAGGTACCTTATCTACTTCTCAAGAAGTTTCCTAGCCACTTCACGAGCTCCTCTCCCTTGGGGCGATGAGGGCACGACCATTCCATGCGATGTCCCTGCTAATAAAGGCACAGCTTGGGCGGGCCTAGTTGCCCGATATGCTTCCGATCATTCTTCCCCAACAGCACCATGTCTGCTCTATCACTGCCTAGGTTCGACACAAGCTACCTTGAGCTTCCATACACACTTACACAAAAGTCCCTCAGGGTATGCTATGGCCCAATGTTCTGTATATTCGTTTGGGAGGTCAACGTCAACTTCGATGGGTGGAAAGGTAATGACCTCACCAGAGCCATGGGTTGTAAACATCAGCCTCATTAAGTAGAGAACGCAGGGGAGCCTTTCCTCCCGGACTCCTATATACAATTTCTTCAGCATCTTCTGGAGGCATCTGAATGGCCTAGAGAATCTTTAATGAACATAGGGATCACAAAGGATCTTCCCATAAATTCGGGCTACAATTACCCCACCTCTGATGACCTAGAAGTATTTACTTTTCTTTAGAGGGCCAAGCCCATTATCTATCATATGTCCATTCAGAGTGTGGAAGAAGCTAAAAGTGAAATTACCATTATATTTTATCTTGATCCTTACCCCCACCTCCTTGAGTGTCAACTGCATGACCCCAACAATGTTCAAAAAAGGAAGGTTTCATGCCATTACAAGGAGGGAAAATTTCATTCAGAAATTTATACCCACCGCAATGAGCTACGGCCCAGCCATAAAAGATCTTGAAGAGACTACCGATCCTCCTCAGTGACCCCACTATTGAAATGCATCGAAAAATGGCATATAGACGTGCCAACACAGGGACTAACAGATTGAACCTTTTATTTACGGCCATGATGCTAGCCATCATCAAGGACTCTGGATGAACTCCCATCCTTGAGTCCCACACCGGTAGGAGAAACCAACTCCAGAATGTTTCAAGAAATCTATCTTACCAGACGTTCGGGGCTGAAATCTCATTTATCTTGAAGCCCCATGACAGATATTCCCCCATCTCCAGGATCCTCTAGTATGATCCACTTTTTCTCTTCTGTGCTGCGGTCGGACACCGTCTCCCTCATCCTAACATCTTGACTTCCAGATCTCTTTGCCGGAACAAGCTATACCATTTCATGTAAGCGATGTCCTCCAAAAAATCATTGGCCCCCCGGTCTCTCTATAGACAACTCTAACAGGTGCCATGTCAGCATAAGTGTTCATGATCTGTCTCCACAAATGTTACTAGGTGGGAGGAATTCATCATACTAGTGCTCATACAAAAGGATACCCCCGATGCAATGAACATCCCAAAGGCTGATACCAACATCCTAATTATGAAGTGGGATGGTATTGGTATTAGGGGACCATCAATTAAACAGCTCTATCCCAAGCTCATATTGAAAGTAGAAATGAAACCGTGACATCCAGACCACCTCAAACAAACCAATGTGCCGCAGTTCGGCCCCAAACTGTTCACACATCTGGCATACCCAATACGCCCAGGCCCATTCACTGGTGAAATTACCTCCAAAACACAGATCCAAATCCTGCATCCATACTTTGGTATCGTCAGTAACACTCTAATGGAAGGTACTTGCGTAAAGGGATAGAGAATCCTCTGCAACTGAGTCACTCACTGAAATGGTCTTGGTACTCGGATTCAGAAAATAAACTTCCATATGTCTTTTTTATCTAGAAGGATGGACAATTTAGGTGATATTATACTAAGGTAGTTCATCCTCATGTGTCACCCATGATCGCGGTGTGTCGACTTCAAATCTTGGAATGGGTACCTCCTCTAAGATACCGAAGTCCCATAGCAGAATGTTTTTGGATAGTGCGTATTCCTTCTGGGCTGGGGTGAGCATGTTGAAGAGAGTATGGTTGTAGGGTACGATCCTTTGGGCACCATGTACCTCAGGATTGGCAACCATCTCAGCCCTTCGAGCGGCAAAAGCAGCCTCTATCTCAGCGTCAGCCCAATTAGCAGAAATCTTGTGATGCTGTCTCAGTATGTCCAAGCGAAATATCAGGGGTTGGTGAAAAAAAATCACGGTTGGCATGAAAAAACAGGGCTCAACGCAAAAAATAGAAGTTGGTGGAAAAAACCATAGTTCTTAATGGAAAAAATAACTGAAGTCATGGAATTACGTGCAACCAAGAAGATTTTTCCATCCAAGAATGGTGAAATTTGTCCTACGTGAGAGTTCATGACTTGTCGCGCGAGAAAAATATGTACAGCTAAGGGATCTGCGGAGGCTTTTAGAAGTGTAGAGTTGGGTTTTCACACATGTTTGGAAAATGGATTAAACACTCTTCATTGGTTTTACACGCCCTCATCGTATTTACACACCCCTCATCTGTTTTTTGTGGTGATCATCAGTTTTACGTGCTGCTCTAGTTTTAGCGCGTGTGGGTACCAAGGAGTTCTGCATATAGGTGTTTCCCTCAAAATCAGAACATTGAGTCCCTCGTTGATCGGATTCTGAGGGGGGGCATTGGTAGATGCCAAAAAATTCTCAACGGTTGAAGGAGGTGTTGGCACGACAATGCGAATCCGTTTTGGACTCGGTGATCCATTCTGGGGGCGTAGAGGGGCAGCGTGAAAAAAAATCGGAGGTTCGTGTAAAAATGGCTCTCGCATGGAAAAATTTAGGATTCAAAAATGTTTCCCACACTGGTGTGGATGCTTTCTTCACCATGATTGCTGGAGCAGCGATTTACGCATAGCCACCCCGCACCTTTGAATTGGTTCGTTGCCGACATCAGCGCACTATATTTCACACAGGCGCATTTTTCCATACATACCCATGATCCCGAGCGCCTTTAAATAGATGTTCACCCCTTTGAATTCTAGGATTAAGAATCTGAACCGTATCTCTAGTGTGAAATTCACCTCTCATGCGCACGAAAGATGGCTCTCAGGTAATAATTTTTTTGTGCTAGGTCACCTGGGGGTCCACCTTTGTGTGATACCACTCAGGCTTAATCCACATCCAAATTCTGGAGTGTCTCTTCCCCTTCGCACAATTATGCTCAAATTGTGCGCAATCCTTACTTCTGTGAGCAATTCCTTCCAATTTTTTCCCTCTTTTCCACACTTATGCGGCCTTTTTCACACCTACCGGCTGATTTCGTGATGCTGCAGCCTTTTTTCGCTCCAACCGGCCGACTGTGCGTAGCATCGACCTTTTTCGCGCTCACCGGCCTATTGCACACTGCCCCGACCTTTTTCACGAAAACAACTCCATTGCACGCTGGACCTGCCATTTGTCGCACAAATATTTTTTAGCACATGACTCCCTACTTGTGCGCCCATGATGTCTCTCTTCTGGACGTCATTTTCGGGCACCTCCCGCACCCAAAACACCTTCTCCGTACACTATTTTCTCATACGAACTTCTAGGATAGTAGGAAGTAAATTTTAAGTCTCTTGGAAGATACTGCATGTCGCGTTGCTTCACCTCATTATTCTATACATAGGCACACTAATAACTACTACTTCTTCACATAGCCATGCCAAAATAGACCCCCAATGGGGTCACCTCATGAAAACACCCAACCACGGCATTGCCTGTGCATTCCCTTCACCAAGGTGTAGAGAGTACTAGTTATGTAAGTCCTAGGGATGTCGAGTAAACCCACCTCATACGAGATGAAGGATGTTAAACTGCCAAGAACCTTTGTCCATAGCACATGATGTTAAAATGTGACTTCCCCCCATGCATCATACGTGGGGTAAGGGAAACCATCCTAGTGTAAGCCCCTTGCTTTTCTTGTTGGAGGAAGCATCCCTGCACCTCCTTTCTTCTGTGCCAAATTCCTCTCCCGCAGGGCTTTGTCACCATTCTGGCCTCCCTCCTGGAGTAAGTCCCATTCTCTTCAAGCTGCTAACCATGCATAAGCCCCTGTTTCCTCTTTTGGATGCGATTAGGTGTAAGCTCCACTTCACTTCCCACAGACAAACCTTTCGCGACATGATATTCAGGTCTCTGCTACATCTTATATCTCACATCGAGCATGACTCACAGGGGCATAGGGCAAGCACCGACCAAGACATCCTCCTTGGGAAGCCTAGAGTGTAAGCCCCAAACCCCACTGGAACTACCTGGACATAGATCCTTGCCAAAGCAAGGTACATCGGAATCCTCCCTGAGGTTCAAGACCACCATCCAATGGTCACTCTGATCCCCTTCATGTCGGTTCACCAACACCTTGGGCAGCCTAGACTTTAATCCCCAAACTCCATACTGAACTATAAGGTCTTTGATCCTTGCCAATGCAAGATATATAGGAATCCTCCACGAGGTTCAATCCCACCACCCATTGGTCCCCACCACCTTTACGTCTGTCCACTAAAGTACGTCTGGAACTACTTGGTATTTGAACCTTTCCAAGGAAAGGTATATAGGTAGCCTCCCGATGGTTTAATCACACCATCCATTTGTCTCTCTGACCCACCTTCGCATCGATTCACCCCTATCTTTCATGATGTTAAACTATGTAACCCAATCAATAGTAAGACTTTGTCTCCCTAGTCAGTGGTAAGCCATTGCACACCATACCCCTTTACATGAACTAGTTGGTCTTTGATCCTTTCCAAGGCAGGGCACATTGGAAGCCTCCCAGAGGTTCAATCCGACCACTCATCGGTTGTCCCAACCATCTTATTGTCATTTCCCACCATCTATTTGGGCCCCAGGTACCCATTCACATCGGTTCGACCCCGTCCGGTGGTATGCCGTTGAAAAACCCAATCTGCAGTAAGCTGTCATCAGATGAACTATGTGGACATTGATTCCCTTCCTCGTGGATACTTAGAAATCCTCTACGAGGCTCAATCCCAAAACCATCGTCATCCTCATGATGGTTCCATCCCATTCACCATCCACATCACAGTACCTTCTATTATCCATCCTGAATCATTCTCCGGCTGCCACATCCTAGTGGGACCATGCCACCCCATTCTCTATTCTATTTATAGCATTCAGGAATCCAACCATATGTTGACCCCAATATCAGTGTTACCTCCAAAAGTTTCACACATCTGATCCACTCTAGTCATTGTTCTAATCAGTCTGATCCATCTCTGCTGAACGTTAAGCTTGCCACATACCATATATTAATCATGGAAAGATGAGGAAAACCTTAGATACATTCCAATGGCCTACGATTCCTCGTGTCTGATGTGGGATGAATTGGGCTTCCGTACCCTCGATATTCCCAATAATAAGGGGAAGAAACCCAGACACGCCAGTGTCTTAGCACTGAGACATGCTAGTGATTCCCATCATGAATAATCCCATGACCGAAGGTTGCTGCCTTGACTGTACGCTTTGGAATGTACCGACAGAAGTAGTGTCATTAACCGATCTCCATAAAGATATTTCATTGGGAAGAGTTTCATGACCAACATCTTAAATCAATAAGGGAGACCCAGACTAGGTGACGAGTTATGAGGAGGACTCCAACGAAGGAAGAATCGACATCCCATCATCCTGATTCGATCAAGGAGAAAACGTCCCTGAACAAGGATTGGATGCCACCCACCATTGGAAAGAAGGAATACAGGGTAACAGTTGTGTGTCTTCCACTGATGGATGTGCACACCCTGGAGAAAGTATCGAAAAAAGGAGGCCAACATGTATGAAAAGTCTTTACCTTTTCCATTATTTCTTTGAAATGTTTTGGGTCTATGATTTTTCTTTTTCCAACATCATACAAATAAATCAGCGTATGATATCTATTTCCATACAACGCATCATATGGTTTCATATAAATTTTTGAATAGATGTTATTTAATAGTAAAATTATATTAGAGGTAAATATTAATCCTAATTACCTTGTAAGTCAAGTGATCAAGATCTCAACATGTGTTCAAAATTATAAATATTTCATACAAATTTTCTATCATTTTTAAGGTGATATGAAGTGCTGAAATAATGCTCAGTATCTAGGTCCATCTAATGACTTTTCAATAATCATGATGTAAAATGAGGATCATTGTTAAAAAGAGTCAATAATGGAACTCCATGAAATCTTACATATTAATTAATATATAGTTTTATTAAACATTCAAGTTGTAAGTCTTCTCTCATAGTTTGAAAATATTCTAATTTTGTAAGATGATCTACAATAAACCATAACACATCATTTTATATTGGTTTCATTGGTACCCCAATGACAAATTCCATGTAATATCATCCCATTTTCATATAGGTATAAGAAGAGGTATTAATACCTCTCTAGGATGTCGTAATTTCATCCTAAATTGTTAAAAATCCAAACATCTTGACTCATAATCAACAATATCTCACTTAATGTTGTCCATCCAAAAATATTCATTCAAATCACTATATATCTCAGTTTTACTAGGGTGTACAGAGAAATTAGAGCTATGAGCATTATAAAATAATTTCATTCTAGATCAGGTATGTTAGGAACACAAACCCTATTCCCAAATTTCGAAACCAAATCCTCAAATACGAATTTAATCAATCTACACTCATTCATAACTTTAGTTTTCTTTAAAAAGTCCTCATAATTATAATTGGAACTTTTTTTCCATTACAATAAGGATTTTTGGAATCATTTTGAAAAAGTAGTGATGTTTCACCTTCCATGATATTTCCCATATACATGTTTCAAAATCCATGAACATCGGATCCCTTAAACTATAATGTAGTTTATAACTCCATGGTCTTTTCTACTCATAGAATCCACCAACTTATTTTCCTTCCCTATGTGGTATTGTATTTTGAAATCACAATCCTTGTGTATCTCGACCCTTCTCCTTTTTTTTCATGTTGAGTTCTTTCTATGTGAAAATATATTTCAAACTCTTTTGATTGGAATATATCAAACATTTTTTACCATATAAATGGTTTCTCCAAATAATCAGAGAAAATATTACCACTACTGACACAATATATTCTCTTTTGATTGTAATGTTAGGACAGAGTCATTTACTAATATTCTCTTCAATTATGCAATATATTCTTCACACTCATTTTTTGAAAAAGAATTTAACCCCATTTTCTATGATATTGGTTAATAGTTTTTTCATATAGGAAATTCTAAATGAAATGATGATAGTATCCTTAAAAATCAATAAAAAGATGTACCCTGGTTATACTCATCGATGCCCATTCTGGGATTGTCGTTGTCATTACAAGATAAATATTGATTCCATATTTGAGACAATATGGCCATGAAATGAAATTTCATGAAGCCAAAATTTATACATTCTAATGTTACCATATAGATCATTTTTAATAGTGTTTAAAATAATTATCATGTTGTTCTCATGGACATTGTAGATTTTGGAGTATACTAATATATTATCAATAAATACTATGAAAAAATCATTAAGATGTTCCTTGAAAACAATGTTAATTAGATCCATGAAAATATAGGGTTCATTAGTCAGTACAATCAACATTAATGTATACTCATAATGTACACACCTAGTTTGGAATGATTTCGGGGGAATATATTCATTTTTTACACACAATTGGTCATATCCGGAAAAAAAAGTCAATCATCAAAAACTTTTGGGCTCCATAAAATTCACATAATAAATAATCAATGCGGAAAATAGGATACTTGTTAATTATTGAAATAACATTGATTTAGCTATTGTAAATGAACATCCTCATTGATCCATCATTAATTTTAATAAAAAACTAGGCTCCCCATGGATAAACACTAGGGAAAATAAATACCTTAGTATATGATTCCTCTTCTTATTTTTTTTCAGGTCTACTAATTCCACAATATCCATTCTATACGGTGTTTTTGATGTTGGTCTTGCATCATGGATTAATTCAACAGTAAACTCAACTCCCCATTCTTGATGAGTTCTAGGTAAAACATCTGAAAATACACTAATATTTTATCAAAAAATAGGTACTTCCCCAAATTTTTATTTAGTTCTTCATTCCTAAATGATAGTTTTTATTCTTCTACAAGAATATAATTCAAAAAAGGTATCAATGGTAGGTTTTGATAGTAATCTATTGATGAAGTTTCTCCTCTAAAGATAATATAGTATACATTTTCCCCACAAATTCTAGCATCAAGTTTTTTAATAAAATATTTGAATCTTATAATGATATCCATTTCATACCGGGGATTATATCATTATCAAACATAGGTATACTAATAAAGTCAACAGATAAAGCTCATTTTTATTCCATAATGGGAACTTCTTGACATGTCTTTGATAGATGAGACTATCCTTATAGTTTTTACTAAACAAATTTTTATTAATTTGAATTGGAAATATATAATTTATAATGAAAACAAGAAAGTTATAATGGAATGTGATATTCCAAAAACAAATATAGATTTGGTTAAATTATAGGAAATGATTAATGTACCTCCATTCACATCAATTAGAAGTTCAACCTCAGTATATTTGACTACAAAAACATGGATTTGGTCCCTTTCCATTAAAAGTGGAATATTTCCTTGACTATTTGGAAAATAATTTTCATAATGTCTCATCTCTTTACGTTTATAGAACTAAAAATTGATAACTTATTTCTTCCCTTTTAAATCAAATTTTTTGATGGTCGTTTTACCTACACGTGTAACAAACTACAATTCCCTTTAAAAAAGTCCCAGGGTGTTTCTTCGCAAAATTACGATAGGGAGGAATTTCAGTGTTTCCTTTATTCACCTTTTTTTGTTTCTAGTATATTCAATAGCTCTCTTTTTCTTTTTTTTCTATAAAGTCATAAGATAAAGAAAATTCCGTTTCTGTCATGATATCACATGAGACTATATCTTCAAATGAAGATAAATATTTTGTGAACATTGTCTATATAAAGAATGGGTTTAACCCATAAAATAATCAATCAATAATACTTCTTAGGTTACATTTGTAATATGTGACATGACTTTATTACCATGTGAGGTTATCTTTATACGTTGAAATATTCTTGTCCTCTTTTTCCACAAACTCAGAAATTTCATATCCGTATCTACTATTATATCATGAGGAATGAATTTTTATATGATGATTATTTTAAATTACATCCATTCCTTTTTTTCTACCACCTAACCCCCACCATGTTTTGAATAAATGACCATAATTTATGTAAATATCCTGATTGATGATAGTCTTCCATAATTTTTCCCTTTTTATACTCCCAATTGAATGAAATATTTTCAATTTGAAATTAATCCATTGTACAGTGTCAAATAGATGTGGTTTCCCATTGAATGTTTGAGGTTGTTATATCATGAAGTGGTCTAACATAGATAATCTGCATTGTGGATCAGACTACTTCAAATGGGTAATGTTATTATTCATAACATGAGTTAGTGGCCCCATTATGGTTATATGTTGTTAAGTGCCAAATATATCACCCACCCCACTAATAATATAATTAATTGGTGGGATATCCATACATTGATTATGTGTGTTGGTATAGTTTCCATTATTTTTACTAGGGTTCATTTCTGAACAATGGATTTCACGATATTAGGTTATGAATCCAGATGCATAATTCTAAACAAGTATAATATTTAACCTTAAATAGAATATTTATGCATCTCTAATCCATAATCCAAAAAAATTGTTCGTGGGGAAATAGTTAATCATAAATCCATTATAATGGTTTTAATAAAATGTGAATTATCCTAACCATATCCCTAGGGAGTGTCATACCAGGTGTGTAGTAAGCCCTGTTGTTGTGAACCAAGTTACACTGAGATAAGCTCTGAACACCGTGTCAGAGTAATTAATACTAGGTATATATGTGCTAGAACAATTTCCCCTTATATTATAAAGGAAGAAATGTGTTTTATTTCAATACCCACACAATCTCTATTTTACCAAAATTATTGTATTTTATTCTATAATTATCCACAAATACTATCTTTGGGTAATGATCCCAAATTAATGTTTTTCAAAAACCAGTTTCCGAGGTTTTCATAAAATTACTCTAATACCATCTATATCACCCAAAAACTAGTTTCAAAGAGTTAGTGAATTATTTTATTACATTATAATGATAACAAGAAAAAAAATCCTGAAGGACTGATCAATTTACTAGCCTTGGAAATTATATATAAAAATATAATTTTTTACTCTACATATTGAAATAAAAAACAACGTATTATCCACTTGGAAAACTCTCATATAACATATACTATTCCTCAGGTCAATATTAATATAATCCTTCGCATCATAGGAAAAATTGAATCATAATAAAGGGGTGAGTATAGAAACTCATAGAGGATAATCAATATAGCTGAAGCTACTATAAATAAGAATAAATATTTATGGAAAGGTATAAAAAACATAATCCTTTTAAAAATAATATTTGTAATAATGTGGAAATAATATGTCATATAATTATATGTAAACATTCACATGGATTTAATATGAGAAGAATAATCCCATTCAATATTTATAAAAAATCTCATAATGAGGGAATATATAATGTTTGGGAGCATAACCATACCGTAAAGGCCTCCTTACAAAACCATAAATAACCATACAATCAAAGAATCATTTCAAGGCACTAATTTTTCCCATGAGACATGCCAATGCATCAAGGGGATATGGTGGGCCATACCCATCACATACTATGTCCAATACATTCCTTATATGAAAATGGTGAAACATAAAACAATCATTCATATTTAATTAGCATATGAAATGTTAATAATTTAACCATAAACCATGAATGGTATAAAAATATCACATCCAATATAAAAGATATCATAAAACCTTCTATACAATATGTAATATTGTGTAAATAAAATTTAACCCTAATCAAGAATAAAATCCTACAATGGATGTCGATATCGATGAAAAAAATCTAATAAATTCATTGAAACTCTTTGAGATAAATAACCTTTTTTACATTGAAATTATTTCGAAAGAATCCCAATTATAAAATAATTTTTTTTTATGAAAACACCCCTATATGATTGAAAATAAATATTTACAATTTTAATGTATCAGAATGGAGGAACATATCCAATTATATCATATATGTTACGAAAATATCCCTTTAATTTGTCGAAAATGTCATAAAGTACATCATTTGGAAAATAAGAGAAATATTCTTTTCAAAAACAATTATAAAAATAAAAAAACATGTAAAAATGTATTTAGAAAAATCATGAAAATATTATGAAATACATTTTATGAAACATTCACAAGGATTATAATGATTTCCCAATATATTCTTACTTGTAAACAATCTCGGATAATAAAGAGATTGTAAAATTAACCCTTACCTTGTTCTTACCATTAGTAGAGGGTGTGTTATCATCTTATATAATGGTGAATGTATGTTATTAAATAATAACAGAACCATATCTATATGTAGGATATCATATATTATCCTCTTATATCATTTTTTTAATAATATTATAGTATTACCATTATTTTGGGTGTTAACCACTTCGTTTTCCTATGCATGTTTGGTTGAATCTGTCATGTTTTTTATTAATAGAATGTATTTAATATATATACAGAAATATATTAAGATAAAAAATATGATATTTACAAATATTATATAGTTTTTTGATTATTATTGAATGCTTAATGTTGAGAATGAATTTCATCATGTTGGATTGTGATGGCTCCCTTCTCTCCTAGATTTCCCCTCTCGCTCTGGGATCAATCTATGGTTTCCTCTCAAAACCTTTTGTTGGGGGGTCAGTGGAATGTTTGAGCATTGAACTTCTTTCTTTCCTTCCTCTCCTTCACTCTTTTCACCTATTCCAGACCTATCTGTGTTATTTGGTTTCCAATCGTGACATCGTCGTCCTCTTTCTTCTTCCATAGTGGTGCGGTTGTCTTGGATTTTGTCTCCAAGGTTGTTTATCTTGGTCCTGTTAAAGGTTGACACTTTTTAATCCATCAGTTTCTTATTCCCTACCCTAACCACACATTCGACAATGCCTCTCTAGGTTAGAGATAGATCTATTGCAACACAATGATTTTGGGTTAAGTGGTTTGGCGGTCATTAATTTTTTCAGGTATGCATGTGTCGGCATGATATGAATCTTATTTTAGCTTCTGGAATCAGTCTCCCCATGCTATTTTGGAACCGTCAACGCTCAAATACCTTCCTTGAACACAATTCCTTCTGCTTCTCTCCGAGTCAGATCCAAAGTGGTGGTTCCTTAATGGTTTTGGGAGGTGGGATTCGGCGGCCCACGATGCTCCTCGTGCGGTTTGTTTTGATTTTTGGTGAAGGTTTATTCACTCCTTCTTTAGCGGTCGATCTACTTTAGGATTTCTCAGTGAAGGTTCTTATGATCTTTATGTTTTGGTTGTATTCAATTTTTATTGTGGTGGCAGTCATGGATGATGTTCACGATGGTCTCTTTCCATTGATTTCATAGTCTGATGTGGTTAGTTCATTATGTATCGGCGATTTGGCTAATTTTGATTAGCGAAAACACATGTATGTTGTTTTATGGTTACTAAGACAGTCTCTAACGATCTCCAATGACTTGTGTGACGTTCGGGCAGTGATGACGGTGGGGGTTCTGGATTATTCAGTGAACATTTTGTTTATAGTTTCGATGTTTTTTAGTTTCTAGTTTCTATTATGTTTTGACGATGACGACAAGATGATGATGTTTCACTGTGGCTCGATGGGCCTGGATGGTAACCAACATTTAGCTGGAGATGTCGACGATGGTGATTGGATGGCGTTGAAAACTATGATAATGGTGATGTTGGTTGATGATGACGGGACTACTCTATAGTTTTTTGAATTTTTAATTTTTAATAAGGATTGATATGATTTTGTATCCTTCTGGTTACCGCTGAGCCAAAAAGCTGCTGTTTAAAAAATCAATTAAAAAAAATTCAGTCAATCAATTTTACCGTGTTGTGGTGACGGTAGGTCGTATGTATGCACGTGCGACAATGTCATTTTCACAGTGGTTAACTGGGGTCTAATTGGATAAGATATTAATTATAAAGGATAATTAAATGTTATATTAATTATTTATATCCATTATAATAATAATTATTCCAATCCAAATAAATTATTGTTGAATAAAAAATTAGACAATGACGTGGAGATGGTATGCCGCAAGTATGCCCAAATGGTGATATTGTTATTCAAATGATGAATACATGGGGTAATAAAGTAGTTTCATAATTATAATAACATCTCAACATGTATATGATAACAAATTTATTATTTTTTCATGGAAAAAACATAGGAAGAGGATGTATAAAAAGGAAATAAATCGATTGGAATTGAAAAAAATCCTCTTTCCTTTAAGCTTGTCCTTTTTATTTTAACCAAAAGAGTCCTTAGGTTGGATTTCTATCCAATTTATAGACTAAAAAAATATGTGATGGAATTAATTATGATAATTGGGATGTTTTCGAATGATCCAAAGGTCATTAGTGGTCTAAATATAAAATAAGGAGAGGTTCCCTTCTATTAGAGATAGGAGGGGAATTACTGGAAACTCCAAAATAATTAATTTATTATAAACTGATGTTTGGTTTCAAATAGTTCAAAAGTGAGTTCTTCCGAGACTAACTTGAGATTGGGTTGAAATACTCACAACCAATGATTTAAAGAAAAATTTTGTTCAGAAAAGTAACCTTATCTTTTGGGTTTAACCCTTAGTTATACAGTTTAAGTCTTATCGTGTCAAATGGCCTTTTTTAGAATAGGGTTAATATAGTTTCCATAAAATACCAAAAAAAAGTCATTTGGATTATATAAGATATATTTAACAATATCTTGGTGAGTTGGTATATCATTATCTTTTTATGAAATTTATAATATTTAATAAAATATTATTTATTTTAAAGTATCATTTATGTTAATTTTGATAGAAATTAATATTTTCTTTTTTAATATCTTAAAACCATAATGATAACTTTGAAATAATACTTCTAATAGGTCACTAACATGTCTATTCTCTCTATTGTATTATTTTATGTCATTAATGCTGTGAAATTTTATTTATTTTAATATTTCTAATATCATTTAGTTGATTCTTCCTATAATAATTCAATTACTGCATCATTATAGTGAGTCCATTTAATTAAATTATCAATTTCCTAATATTATATCTATATTAAATTTATTTATATAATAATTTTATAATTTTATATTATCTTTATATGAAAAAATATATCGTATATATCCTCGAATTAAAAATGATATAGATATTACAATTTGAATATGGAATTTTTTACTATTCTATAAATAAAATATAATAAATATAATAAAATAAAAAAATATGGTTATAAAGGATAATATTTTAGACCTAAATATCAGTTTTGTCAAAAAAAAACATATCCAAAAAATTAGGACATGGGGTAGGGTAATATTCTATTATTATAATATTATTTTTATGTTTAATTATCTGATTAACCTTTAAGATTGGTAAAAAATTTAAAAGCTATTATTGAGAGAAAAATATTTTGATCTAATTCGAAAACATTTTTCTATATAACTACCACTATTTATGTATATTTTTCAAAATTCCTTTCACATAAGTGGTAAAATTCCATTTAATGTTAATATACATATGTGGTTAGAAGGTCACCAAAAGATACTTTTAAAATAATAATATAACTTTTATATATTTATATTAAAAAAACGATTCCTATGAACTAAATTAGACTAATATATTTGTTATTTATGTATTTTGACTTTAAAATAAATTTATTGTAAAATAATTATTTAAAGGGAAAATTCTGGTTTTTAACAATAATGTAGTATTTTTCATTATTCAACAAAAAATGAAACATTTCATGAAAAAACCAACAATTCACCATAAGAAAAATTTTATATTCCAAATTTACAAATGAAAACTATTTTGAAAAATAAAATTAATAAATTTCAAAATTCGGTTAATACTATTCATAACTGATTTTTAATAGGCTACTTTGATAGGTCATGGTGCATTCGAGCTCGATGTTGTGTGCATCAAAATATATTTAATTATTTAGAAATAAGAATACCATGTATGCCTGGGGTGTTACAACAACCAAGATTCAACATTTTCAAAGACACACGCCTATATCATATCCACCAACATTTGGATAGTCTTCTCTATTTTCCAATCTGTATGTGGGTGGTAAGAAGATCTGAGGTATAATTGGGTTCCAATGAAATGCTTCAATCCAAACTAGAATTGTGAGGTTAATAGGGCATCCATATCTAAGACAATGGACCTTCAGACCATATGCAACCACAATACATCTCCTACATACATGTTTTTAAGGAACCCACTATGAATGACTCCTTAACAGATATGAAGTGGGATTATATCCTCATCTAATCCACTATCACCTAGATAACATTTCTACCACCAAGATACTTGGGTAATTTTGTGTCGAAATCCATCGAGATATCATGTAATTTCACATAGTAACATCCAATGGATATAGAAAACTGTGAGGAACACGTTGCTCAACATATACTTGATAGAAAACCAACCACCATGCCACATACTCCACCACTACCATTTCATTATGTTGCACAAAAAATACATTCGATAGCCATGGTATATCTTGGGAACTCTGGGATGTACTGCCAAAGGTGGCCTATGAAACTCATGAAGTGTTCCACCACACATCACTATTGGGAAAAAATATCACACAGAACATTATATAGTTCTGACCATTCTCCGACCACACTTATAGATCATCACCGTGGCCAATAAGCTCACACAACACCTCTACCTATGAGTCCCCTCAATGAGTATCTTCTAGACACCACATTATATAAGATTGTAATATAATATGAATAAAAAAACCTCTACCAACGTCCACTCTTGCATCTATCTGAAAAGCTCTAAATTCTCCATTGCTCTCCAAGCATCCATGGATTTTGGATCAACTTTATTCTACAACATCATACATAAAGCAACATCCCTGAATTTCCTATTTCCTAAAGTGTAAGAGATCTAAAAATCATTGTCCTGAAGAAATCTGATTCACCTCCACTATTATAGATTCATATATCTACATGAAATATATATCAGAATATCTTGTTATCTGTAAATTCCACATATCAATCCACAGTAATGTAATGCCTCCACAACATTACCGTGAAGAAAACTACTACTAACTCTATATCATGGGTTTCATAGTTACGTTCATGGGGACATAACTACCTAAACACATAAGAGATCACTCCTCACTACTGCATCACACGCATTCCAACCCCAAATGAGAAGAATCATAGAACACCTCAAACATGACCCCTTCCTCGGAAAAATTAAGCATTGTAGAACTAAGAAACTTTCCCTTCAGGTAACTAAACATTGTCTGGAACAAATTACCCTACAAAAAATCTTGTTTCTTCCATGTAAATTACGCCAATGGTGATTTTTATTGAGAGAATTCGGTTACAACGTTTGATAATAGCTATTGAGAACAATGAAACTATTAAATTATGCTATATTCTTGAGTGCTTCTAATGAAAAAAAGTAAATCAATGTTCGATTGGTCTATTTTGACACTCTTTTAAGACACCACATGCCTATGGAATTGCACCTTTTGTGCCCCAAACATGAACTTGGAAAACATCCCATCGAGATGGTGGCGTCAATGAACTTGAATGATAGTTCTAATATGCGAAGCATTCTACTCCTCTAACATGAAGTAATCTGGGATGAAAAAATTAATGCATTGAATATTCAGTTTAGTTTCTCATAGAAAATAGATATCATAAGTCCAAAGAACAAGGATGGTGCATTCATAACACCGAAGGGCGTGAACATGAACTCAAATTTCCCATAACTAAATCTAAAGATAGACTTCTGGATATCACCCTACATTATCATTAAAATGTTATATCTAAACCATAGATTGATCAATGAAAACCAACTCACCCCTCTCAGCTTGTCGAAGAGATCTTCTATCCTCGGAAGAGGGTAACGACTTTTGAACATCATCAGATTCAAGCAACTGTAATATATAAAATACCTCATATTTACATACACCATCATAGCGAAAAATATTAGAGCACCCCACGATGAGTCACTAAGCCAAAAAATCCCTTATTCACCAGATAATGTATCTGAATACCCAACTCCTACAACATAGATGGTTCCATCCAATAATGTTCCATCAAAAAAGTAAAAGCACAGGTCTATATGTCTCTCGCAGTCAAATGTCAGGTCAAAGGGGTAGCCTCTTAACCTCATTAGGGGATAAATCTAGGAACACCCCAATGACCCTAGGAACCTCCAACATCTCAAAATCCCCCAATTCCACTGATAAATCAATCAACAAAAAAACAGTCTCTACATGCTGACTACCCACTGGAAAACCCAACTCTCCCATGAAAACCAGACATTGGCTGTCCATTTATGAAAACATTACCATACACGAAATTTATAAAAAATAGAGTGTACAAAACACAAATAGGTGTTCTTAATTATTACCTTACATGGAATCATTTGTAATTGGAAGGGATCCATATTGGATTGATGTAGTCTCATAATCATTCTACACCACAACACACATCAAACAAGCTGTTCTAGTCTCCAACCAGGGTAGTTAACCCATGGTGTATAAGAATCCTTTATATGTGTAATCTAGGAGAATGGGCAATAGTGGGTTAAATAATGGAGGAAAAGCATCGTGAATAAAGCATGTCAAAATCAAGAGTACTAAAAACTTATCATACCTCTGATTATCTCTGACACAAATTTAACTGATTCCTCTACCGCATACAACTGACAACGCCCATCTCCTATTCCTCTCAACTAGAGACCACCTCCTTGTAAATTATTGGATTATGGTCCCTAATCACATGGTACATCATAAGGTCAGCCTATACCTTCCCCATATCCCTATGAGATGAAAAAACTTGTTTCTCATGCGGCATAAATGGCATCGGTAGAAACTACTATTATGGAATGCACTAAACCTGCCCACCTCTGCCAAATTTAGCATGGGGAACCACTAAGCCCTAGAATGGGAGATGACCATGAGCCTCACAACAAAAACAATATAGAACTGAGATCCTTGGAAAAGAATTAAAATTACTGATATACAGATGTCGAAAAAGAAACATCTAAGGTTGAATCAAGTTCAGTCAAACCCTCAAAGGTCCTGGAACATATGACCACTTGTGGATACCTCAATGTTTGGAATGAATCTACTTGATCCCCATTCACTATATACCTTCTCGTGAGTACATATATATTATCACCTTGTAAATATTTTGATCCTTTAGATATGTTATAAATATAAAAGGAGTGACAACATAATAGATGGAAGGGTATAGAGCCTCTTAAAGATGCCTCGCACGATACTCTTTATCTAGGAAGAGATCTATGGTAAAATAGAAAATATATCTACTGTTGATCCCAATATCCCTAAATATGATACTCCCCTTCTGGAGGTAGAGTATATATTTCCTATAATCCGTTTTAATGGTTTTTTAAAGGAATATTTCCCTTAATTCCTTCAATAAATCAACCCACAACTTGTTTGCCACCTTCTGTACCCCCAGAAACAGTGTCCACCACTGACATGTAGCTCCCCACATATGAATCACTACCAAAAGAACTTAGAACACTTTGGGGACTAAATCATACTATTATAAATCTAATGTTCCTCCACCCAAACCCCTAAATCCACATATATAATTCTTCCCTAGTACTTTCTTGAACCCTTCTATTAGGTAGAATAAATATTCCTCTTCCATTGATCAAAATCATTTGGTGGATCAACCCTCCAACAATCAACCAGATGAGACAGTTAAACATCTATTTCATGAGCCACATGCAGATGATGACCAAAATCCTTAGATGAAAATGTAAAAAGGGATTTATTAATCCCTAGTAGTATGTAATTTTATCATTTTTTATTTCAATTTGTCTTATATGTTCGTTTTAAAATTCACAAAATAACCCATTTCATAAAATAACACAATTAATTATGATTCATATCCCTTTCCTTAGTATATAACATAAAAACATGCCCATATTGAATGGCCATTCAATATCCTGAAATTCTAGGAACATTCTCTTAGTTAGAGAGGGTCTAAAATCGCATTTCCTAGATGGCTCCTCTTGCCTGCATCACATATAATTGTTACCAAGAACAATTTCCACACCATAATATATAATACTCATGATGACAACCCCTAAAATTCATCCTATCTCTCAACCATCATACTCTAATACCACCATTTCATGACCCTCTACTTACAAAGACACCCCTCCAAGGTTGGAAATGGAAAGAGAAATATTATCAACCTCATGTCCCTACCTATGTTGGACCAGGAATAAAGAATAACACCAAGGGAGTACAAATCTCATAATTTGGGTTATGTGAACATATTTAAAAAAACATGATCATTAGATAATAAGAATCATCAAAAATGAAAATCCAAGACATAATATAAAAAGAAATACAAAAGTCAACCCCACATGAATGTTTACATAATAAATGATATAATAAAAAATTCTCCAAAATAAAATATGAAAAGTAGAACTACAATGAATCACAAAAACTGTTAATATATGAGATAGTATGACCAATAATGCTCCACAACGTCCTCTATGAAAACAGAAAACAATGAATATACATAGGTCAAAAATAAATTTATACTCAATAGGAAAACCAATGTCTCCCTTGCACATGTGAAAGTGGTGTACCAATGCACCCTTGAGAATATTATAGGAAAAAACAACACCTGATCATGTATAATAAACATCACATCCTCCATAAAAAACACTCACCATATAACGAAATTTATGTAATATAATATAATGAATACCAGTGATAGGTTACCCCAAAGACCATTCCCAGAGGTCATGCCTCTCTATCCAAACATAGAATTTCTCGATGATCCCAAACATCCTATACACCAAATAAATTCTTCACGCACACACCTGGGACACAAACCACCTCACATCCTCCTACAAACACCTAGGACACAAAATAAAGACTATCACATCTCATCCCAAAGACCCCATGAAATGAAAGTCACCTCGCATCCTAAAGTCACATGACAACGTGAAAACCATCTCGCTTGAAAACACAAGGGCCTATACACATCACCCAAAGACACCCAGGGCATCACAGCCACCATCTAAATAAATTAACCCCTTTATCCATCACAACCAATTCTATAAGTACCTCACCTAGAATAGAGAGGGGAAAATAGAGGGTACCCAACCATCTGTACTCCTCACTAGACGTCTGAAATGACACCACCCTTATGATAATGGGGATGTTCAACACATATTTCTCAACTAGGGTGGGTGCATATAAAAAACGCAAGGAAAATAAAAGCATATATATTAGATACCATGAACACAAGAACAATATATGTGGTTCAAACCGATTTACAACTCTAAACACTACCACCTTTGACTCCTCATTAAAATGCACAACATCACACAAGAGGCCACAGAACCTGGTTCACCATTCAAGTCAACTTATTTAACCATTTGCCTTCATAATTTAACAACTCAATTATCTATGCCATAACTAGATGAGGTACTACTAAGCACAACAAAAAATAGGAAACATAATAAAAATTTTACATAGAATGATGATCTATAGTAAATTAACACACTGCACATTAAAGCCACAGGGTGAGGCTTCCTACATGTTATTAAGGGTGGAGCCCCCATTATAACCACTACTGTAATTCATTAAATTAATCCCTAAAATACAACATTCCGAACATAAAAAACCCCAACTCACTACCACATACATCGATATATTAAACCACAACAACATCAGTTGTCAGAATACACAATCATACCAAGACCTGATCACAACACAAACAAAAACAACCCCCAGTGCATAATCATTCACACATCCACATCACTACATGAACCATATAAATAAATATTAAAATTTAACAAATACTTTTTCCCTTTAATTCTACTGGTAATTTCATGAGTTACCATAAAAACATTGTGATTCTTGGGAATGCATTTATTATATGAGTAAATGTAGATAAAAATTATCATATCACACATTCAAAAAGAGAAAAATAACTTTCCTTTCATAAAACAGTATTTTCAAAAAAAACATACACCCAACTACAATGATTTTCAATTGGGTAGTGAGACTATAAAAATCACAGTGAAAAGAAAAACAATCAAACTTTATGAAATAACGTCACTTTTACTAGCCCCCATATATTGATCTTAAAAAAGTTCAATATTATATATTAATCTTGAAAAACTATTTTCATAAGGAAATATTCATAATCAAATACAACATGATACACGATAAAGAGAGACAATAGAAATCCTACTTTGAATAAGTGGTGATAAAAACATCATGGTTTCACAAAAAAATGGTGCACATGTAGTAGGAAACTTCTTATGGGGAACACGATCTAAAAGACACAGAACAACCAAATGAATCCTATGGGAAGAATAAATCTGGGAGGCCCATAGTAATTGAAAAAAAATTGGAAGAACAAGGGGAATGTTTTTTTAACCTTTAAAAGTTAAAAATGGGATAACAGTTTTGATACGTTTCTGGATTTTCCATTAAAGGTAGACTGGGTCAACAATACACATTTTGAAAAAAAACCCCAGGAATTATAAAAAATTAATGATAGGATTTATGGTTTTTTAATTGGCCTTATATTCATTCAATCAAGGATTTAGTGGCATTTTAAATCAAGGAAAATGTTAAAAGGGTATACTTGGAGGATGTTGGATACACTATTGATGAGTGAATGTTAGCTGACACACAATTCATGGATACATCGTTCACGAGTCACCACATGGAATGTCACTATTGGATGATTCATTACTCAGTGAGTCACTATTCGGTGAGTCCCAACTCTTGAGGTAGTGATCTTGAGATACCATTAGATGAAGCACCGCTAGATGAGGAATTGTTGAATTATAAACTCCATCGATCCACCACTAGTAAGCCACCACCTGTGAGGCACTGATAGTGAGTGACCACCAACAAGCCACTAACATTGAGTCACTACTAGCTACCGACATCCAGAAAGTCCTTGCCAGCAGACCACCTCCATTAATTCATCGTGGGAAAACATGGAAACTAGGAAACATTGAAATGTGATGAAATTAGTCACATTGACCTCCCAAAACATATCAAGAAATATATTCTCACAATTTAATGGTCTGGATAGTTCCATACCATTACATTAAGATGCATTTATATGTTATCATATTGAATTATTAAATTAAATCCTCATAGGGAAAATTACCATTGAGAATTATCAAAATATAATATAAAAGGGAAAATGAATTATAGAATTATAATATATAAAATACTCGAGAGGAAGTAATATGTGGGATTACTCCCATGTTTGTTGTAAGGGATAACATAATAATTTTATTCTCATAAGAACTCAATATTGATCTATGAAAATATACTTCAACATCAAAAATTCTTCTGAGCTACCTATATTTATAATCTAAATCATATCAAATTTCTATCTTAAAAAATGATCATGATTATTATAGAAAATAATAGAACTATTAAGGAGAATCCTATTCAGATTATCCAAATAAAACCATGCATAAATGATATTGTTTCATTTTATCACTCATTATTTAATTATAAAAATACATTTATGACTCGTAGTTTAATTATCCAATTCTTATAATATATTATTTTTACATTTCACACAAATTTTTTCTCAAATAACAAAAATAAACTTATTTACCTCCCATGGATACTATAAGATGATAATAATTTCAAATAATAAATAAAAATACATTAAAATCAACTATTTACAAATAAATCAACAAGGGATTCCAAAGGATAAATAAAAACTGTAATTATGTATAATTTATATATCCTATGTTTTTTATTAAAAAAAACATCAGCTAAAAATAATCATTCTCCACAATATTTTATATTTATTATAGTTCTAACTCAGTATTATAGTTATTTTAAATCTAATTACAATGGAAACTATTACAATTATTCTTCTATAAACATCTCAATTTTTTTTACATGTTTTCCCACCCATTAAATTATATATCATTTAGAAAAATATTAATATTTTTTTCTCATTATTATATATGCATGGATATGAAAACATTAAATAGGAAACTACATGGACATCATTATCAATTGGTATTGTGTAAATACATATTTTAATATCCCCATATAATGTTGAAATTCAATCAACCAACATAAAAAATTGTCAATATTTTATAATAAATAACTTTCTAAATTAGGGTTTATATTAATACATATAATTTAATACCATCCAATAATTATTATTATTCAAAAAAATTATAATGATATTTCAAAATTATGTCACCATATAATTTACCAAGGTTTTACAAATAACCATATAAGGACTACTAAATATTCTATAATATATAAATATGTTTTAATTATCAATTTTAAATATATGTATATATAATATTTTATTGTAGAAAAACTATGTTTAATGTAATGATCCAGATATTTTTATACTATTAATTAATGTGATTATGGTTTTGGAGGTGTTTAGAAATTGAATTAATAGGGAATGTTACAACTAAAATATAAATTTTATTTGTAGATAAGATATTCTATTATGGAAATGGGTAATATTCCGTGGAGGGTTTTGAAGTTGATTTTTTAATTGTGTAAATATATATATTTTAACAAATTAATTTTTATCAATTTATAATTCCTAAATATTTGCAATGAAAATTTTATAGTATACAGTGGTTTTTTGATTATGGGAAGGATTGGGGTTTTTGAATAATATAAATTTTTCATGACTGGAATCTATGATAATGTATCAAAATTTATGGTTTAGATAATTAATGTGGTATTATTTTTGTGTTTCCACATTTGGAATCAATATAATTGATTTTATGAGCTGTCTAATGCGGGTTTTATGTTTTAGATCAATGTATCTATAAAATTATGTGGTATTGTACTTTTATTACTATTATTTTCATCAACCCATTCCTTAGCATATCAATTCTAGTGGTTGAAAAATATATAAATGAATGAGGGTAGATTATATTATGGTGATGGTTTCATATAGTCTTTCATCCAATCATCATTGTGGAATGGTCATTATTGATGCTCCCTTGTTTTTTTAATTTTAAAAACATGTATAAATATGTAAACCTTCTTGAATTTCTATAAATTACCTTATTTTTCCATTGTGATCCAAAACAGGAAAAACATCCTTGGAAGACCTTTAGTACCTCTAATTTAATTTGAACAATGGATTTGAGAGACATATTAATTCTTATATATGTTGTGTTACCTTCTATACTTTTTTATTTTTCATCATGTTCTTAGTTAGATATTTTTAATTGTTTTTGGGTGTTGGATTAGTGGGTGTTATTGTGTTTTAATTAATATTGGTTTATTTATGATGCCATGTGCTTTTAAATAATCTATATTATTTTGTTCTTGTGAAATATTTTTGATTCTTTTTTATGGTATGGGATTAAATGGATGTCATTTCTTCAGTTGTTTATTTTGGAAAAAAGAATGAATTTTCATAATTTTATGGATTATAATGATTTAAATAATGATGATAATGAATCCCATTAAAATTGAATTGATTTGAAAGGTTGATAAATATGTTTTTATTTATACCAAAATATTTTTTATGTGTGATTGGTTATTTTCTACTTCTATATAGATAATCATTATAAATATATTGATAATTATGATAATATAATGATTTAAATAATTGAATCACCAATCATAATTTTTTTAAATTAATTGTAGTATAGGAATGGTTTTTTATTAAATGGTATAACATTTTATTAATCATGGAAGGGATGTTTAATTTAATATGAATATGTATTATGAAAAATGGAATTATAGATCTATATTATTGATAATGTTGGTTGTAGTATGTAATTGGTTACTAGATGTGTTTTAGGGATTGTAAATTCAAAATTTTTATCATTTATTATTGAATATGTGATGCTGTAATTTGTCATGAATTGGTTCATATAGCTGATAAACATGAAAGGAGTGGAGAGGATATAAATTTTGAAAACGGATGAATATTTTTATGGGTTTGTGTGTTGCAATAAAAATTATCATGAATGAGGAGATGGTTTGGTGGATTATATAATTGCTTTTTTGGTGTTGGGGGATATTATTATAGTATCATAGTGTCTATGGGAAGATAATGCAAGTGATATATAGGAATGTAGTTTGGTGTTGGAATTGGATGAATTATTAGTTGTGGATGATTTCAAATACATGAAATTAATTGTTATTGACTATATGTAATGAGTTTAATTTATATAAAATGTTACTGAATATGGATAATGAATGTATTGGAGAACATAATATCGATGGTAAATTTTAAATTTTTTTAATTTTTAAAGAGAAAAACATAATGAGGATTTCATTTTGATAATATTAATGTTTATAAAGGATGTGAAGGGTTATTATTTTATAAATGGTTGTTATTACAAATAAATGATGGTGATGTTTTATTGGTTGTGATAGGTGTGTTATTGTTTTCATGGTAAAACCATTATTAAGATGGGATATGGAAGATTAATATTTTTTCTTTTGATATCCTATTCACTAAACTCATGTTAGAATGAAATACTCAACCTCGAGTTTTGGGTTTTTTCTCAAACATCTATGTTGGTGGTGAAATATATAGATAACTACAACTAAGTATCCCTTTGAGACGTATAAGGGGAAGTGATAGTATGAAGTTGGTATAATATTCTCTATAGAAAAAACATATAGATTTAGTATTTTATATACTTGATTACATGGTCATGTGGATGTTATTTTGGTACATGGTGGGGATTGTGTATGATAGGAGTAGTGAATGAGGTCATTGTCTTCAATTATCATGATACCCTACTTAGATGTATATAGGTCTATTCTCATAGTTGAGGTCCAGTTCTAATAAGAATGATGGAAATTGTGTATATTTGATTAGTTTGGGGTTTTGACCAATCTAAATTGGTAATAAAATGACTATTTATAGTAACATTGATTTTAAAATTTACTCAAAATATTATAGATTTTTTTTAAAAGTAGAAGAGGTGAATTTAATGGACGCATTTTTGGAACATATACACTTAGCATAAAAAACTATAAAAGGGGATGTTTGTTAATTAAATTTTCAATCATCAATTCATATTGATTGATCCTAATACTACACCAATTTCTAATAATCATATGTGTATATTGTTAGGATAATATGTGTTTTCCATATAGACTATTATACAGGATTTGAATAGATGATGGCCATGGATGTCCTATATTAAACCAATGCTATCATATAATGATTATAAGGTGTCATGATTTAGATATCCTATAAATAAATTATCATTATGATTTGGTTTCTCACTAAAATTATTATTTATCTCAAAAATGTTTTTGTTTTTAAAGAATTTATAGAACCCAAAAGAACAATATTTGTGTTGGATTTTATGGGAAATGAATCAATTTTACTTGTTAGAATCTAAATTCTAATGTAATTAGTTTTAAAATTATCATTTCAATTCTTATAAGTCATTATCAATACATGAGTCATGAAAATCATCTAAAATAGAAAATGGGGGAACAATAATCTTGTGTGCCATTTATGAAGATACAACCACTTTATTATAATGGATATAATTATCTACTAATTTATGAAAAATGGATTAGTACCACTAAAAAATAATTCTCATTCCACAATGCTCAGATCATTATAATTTTATTTTTTTTATTTATCTTTTTTATAGAAAATTAAATCAAGGGGTAATTTTATCGTGATTACGAGGCAACATGATCAAATTTACACAATAAAATTAGAGAATTTTTAAATGATATCTTTCAAAAATTACATCCCTCATATTATATATATGATATTGGAGAAATAATGAACTGAGAAAAATTAGAAGGATGATTAATTGATAAGTACATATTCTGAAAAGATTACATGACTTGCGTGGTATGCTTCTAGTATTATAATCAAATGTGAGAAAAATATTGATCATCTCATAGTGGAATAAAAACTATTCTCAAAAGGGTTTTATGAAAAATATTTTTCAGTATCTATGGATAATTTTTTTGATGTGATCTCAATATCCAAAAAGATATCATATCCCCTACTATCACATGGTTTTTATATTAAAATAACTATTTAAGTTAACGAAATTTTAAATTATAAAATCAGAGAGGAGAAGAAGATGAGTATTTATTTATGTCAAAATTTATGGATAAATAATGGAGGAAGTTTTATTAAAAGTAATATTTATCAAATTTTATTTGGAATGGATATGAATTAAGAAATTTAATGTCGTTGTGATGGGTAAATTTTTTCTAATTTAATGAAATCTCTAAACAATTCCCCACTAAGATTCCATAGTCCCAAATGGTAGAAGTACGATCATTATGATATCCAATGCTTGAAAATATGGTTTAATGATGATGATTTATAATAGTAACCTAATGAAATTATAGAAAATTATAAATAACATGAAATCACCATTGATTGTGTTTTTTATTAGAATTAAGTGGTAAAAACTACAATTTCCATCCACTCTAGAACTACTAATATTTTATTTTTTATAAATAATTTTTTTATATAAATAATTTTCTGTAGTTTTCAAATTTACACTTTAAGTATTAGATTAATAATTATTATGGAAAATTACTAATGTATATATGATCACACCTCTTTTATATGAATTTTAACTACATAATAGTTTTTGGGAATGTTCCTCCTATAAATCTCATTATTGTCCCTCTCATTTAATTTGGTGTTATTATGGCAATAGATTACATTATATATATGTAGCCCATATCAATTTACAAGGAAGGTATGGTCACCTAAGATATTTGTAACATTCATATTAGTCTTCATTGGTGAATGGATATAAATGGTAATCAATGGAAATTACATCCATTTTCAGGGTTTCCAATCTTGTCCAAAGTGGGTATTTATCCACGATGGTAGGTGATAAACTAAATATCTAATATATTTAAATTTTATGGGGGTTTATTTTTTTTTTCTGGAATAGATTCATATTCTTCCTTTGAAATGTGAAGTTTATTTTTCAATTTAACTCATACCTAGTGTTATATAAACTTCACATACATTATATTTAAGATATCCGATACAGTTATGGGATTTGATGAATAAACTCTAGGTGAATTTTTACAGTCTATTCTTTCAATGAAGTGTGTAACCATGGGGTTAACCTATTATAATATTTATTAGGACTAGTTTATAATTGTAATCGACATTAATTATCATCGACTTAACAATATAAAAATAATGAAAAGATATCTTCTTATTTAAAGTGATGTTTTTTTATCATTTTTGAGGAGTAAAACATTATTCCAAGAATAATGTTCAAGGTGGATACCATAAAAGTATGTTTAAATGTTATGAAATACCAAATAGTGTTTTCAATTTGTGGTATTTTAAACAAGAATTTAAAATTGTTCTAATGATTCATTATAATTCCCCACTGTATTCATGGATTTCATGAATAGATTTTGTATTGCTTACTTTAATTAAATATGGTCATATTTCTATATGATATTAATATATACTCAATGATAATTTAAGTGCATTAATATCATTTGAGGATTGTAATATAGTCTCTATGAAAGGGTAATATTTATGAAAAATTATACAAGTGTGAAATTTAGCTATAGGAAGATTCATTTGGTGTCAAATAATATATACTGAGGGTGTATTAGTGTAATAAATGAAGAAGAAAGTTATTAATCGTAAGAATAGACTATCATTGGATACTAGTATCCAATATTTTCATGGATTATAAGTATATTAATAAGGATTGTGGATAATCTCATATTTATATTGAACACACTCAATGTCTGATCTTGGAACAATGTCAAGATCACATGGAACAATAAATCTGAGAAAAATTTATAGGAGATGAAAAACGATTGGTCATCACAAATTCACTCTCACTTCCATTTAATATAAAAGTTTTTGTTATCTATAGTTAAATATATCATATGGTTCCATGTTGTGTTTTTATTCTTAATGATAATATGATAGATTATTCCCCCTCTAATTTAATGTTCACATGAGAAATTATTGGGTAAATGATATTATGTTAAAGATGGAAATATTTTCATTAAACATATGTATGATTTACCTTTATGGGTACATGTTTAACATATATATTGATCCAAGAAATATTAATTTTTATATTAACTTGTATATATTACAATAGGTTTCATGGAATATGGTTAGATTTGTAAATGATTATTACTTCCTAGTAAATTTCCACCAGAGTAATGAAAACAAAGTGGCTGATTCTTTAATTCAGCAAAACATGATCACATATCTATGATGATAATTTAAAAATATATAATACTAATTTATTTATTAATGTGGTAATATTAATTATTTAAATAAATGTAGAAAAATTATCTTTCCCAAAGGATAATTCAACCATAAATCCATATGAATAAAATGGAGTCCTAGAAATAAGATTTGAAGATAAAAAAGAATTTATGAAATTTTCCTAAGTTCATAAATTACTGAGATGGAACGATATGGTTCATGAACTAGGAATGAGTCTATTATAATCTATACATGAAGAAACAAATATTGGAGGAAGATATTTACTTTTCCTTATCGATTCATCCGAAAGAACAATAATGTATTATGATATAAAAGAGTAATTATAGTGGTATAACATAAAGAAATATATTTTAGAATATTTATGTTGGTGCTTTGAATATCAACATGTTACTTTTTGTATATATATGTCTATGTGAATTTTACCAACTATACCATTACTTCATTTGAATTGGGAATAAATAAACATAGATTTAATCATCAAACTCCCCAAAATATCTAAATATCATTATGATATTTTTTTTGGTAGTTGACTGCCATAAAAATTCAACTCATTTCATTTCTATATGAGATGATGTTTATGTAGGCCAATTTTTAATGAAATAAATATGTATGTTGTATGATTTTGTGGATTAAAAAAACTAAATTTCATCTGATTCGTATATATGGGTTTTTGTGATTTTATAACAATGTTTTCATCAACATCATGATATAGAGTTGTGTTTTAGTACTACTTACAATCCATATGTAGATTTTCAGGATGAGAAAACTATTTAGACACTGGATGATAGGGTGAGGTCCTATTTTTTGGCTTTCAAAGGTTGTGCGGATCGACCCCTTACCATTTTTGAATTATCATATGATAACATAATTCACTAAATAAAACCTTATATTTGTCTTATATTCCTGGGTATTTGCTTAATACTATAATTTCAAGGCTTATAGTGTAAGCCAAATGTGACCTATAAAAGAATAAGTACATATCATATATTATATCCTTAAATATTATATCCTCTTATACCATACCTAATGCTAATGAATCAATCATAAAATTTGTAATATTGTATTATTAATACACTAATATGTTATTAATTAGGTTTTCATGTCCCTTTTCAACCTATTTTCCATCAAATTAAAAATAAATCCATCAACCATGTGTATTTGTATAATATCACCTCAACATGTTGATGTGTTTCATTTTCCATCACAACATTAATTTTATCAACTTAAAGATGGATTTAATAAATTTATATTATAGTAGGTTATAATTAAAATTATTCAAAGATAATTTTTTTATCTAATTGTAATCATTTTCATTCGAAAATGAATACAATGTTCACATGTATGTACAGAAAACCCAATATAAGAATAGTGTAATTCATTTTTAAATCTATGTCCTTTAAAAAAATTTATTAATATTTATATTAATAATATATTATATATATATATAACTATTATAAGTACAGAGATGATTGAACCTTGATCATTATATAAAGATCAAATCAACATAACAAATACATAAATGAAAAATAAAACTGTTAAAACTCAGAAAAATGTTTTTTTAATTGATTATTTATAAATGGATGCTTAAAATTTTTAGGTGGAAAATATATTGTATTATATAAATTAATATTTATTTTTTATATAATTATAATTTTTATTATTATTTTTTTGAATTTAGGGGGATTTCAATGTATGTCAAACAAGTGGTAAGGGGTAATAAATTAATTTATAATTTTACCATGATTAGTTAGAAATTAATTTCCCATGAACAAATTATATGATTTGGTTGTTTTATTAAAATATAGTTATTCCTATAAATTACATGTTATCCTTTTATTACCCATTGCCTAGGAACCCAGTAGTTGAAAATAATATTTCTAATGGAAACTGATAATGTTTTTCAATTTTGTTGGGATTCATTTTCTTCAATTTCTATATTTTATATAAACTATTTCAAGAAAGATTCTAATATTTTCATATGAATGGTTAAAATAATTTATACCCATTATCTAATTATAATTTAATGTTCTAAAATGAATAATATGTCAATTATCGAATGAGGTTTATTTTTCTATAAAAATTAATAAAATCATTGTTTTATGGTACACCACATGAACGTTTTGTACCATTATCATGACTACTCTTAATATTTAATCATTAATTACATGTTTTCAATGAATAATTATTTAATATTTGATCGTTAATGTTTTTGAAATAATTATATTTCGAATAATTGATTTTAAAATGAAAAATGTATTCTCTTTAAGATAATATTACAATGATATTTTAAATTCGTTTTTCAATTAATAAAACATCCTTCGAGGTTACTTACTATTAAATATTTAAATGATCCTATAATAAAATCCTAATTATTTATCTATATGGTTTACGATTATGTGGAATAGTTATTGATTGAACATAATTTATTTTCAATGAGTCACATTACGATGAAAATATAAAGGTTTTCCTGATTCAGTGGTATATATATGAATGGATTAATCTTATGTGATGAATTGGTCCACTTTATCCCTCATATGCATTGGGTATAGATTAATGTTTTATGATATCAGAAGTTATATGTGATGTTATCCCATTACCAAAATTAACATATATTATATGTTACCCAAAGCCTAAAAATATATTACATGGATGATTTTCACATGACAAATGTAAGAGAAGGGTTTGTTAGTCAATATATGACATATGTGGAATGTCTTTGTGTGTAGATTTCAAATCACATGTATATTGTTATTATAATTAAAATCATTATTACACTTTCCTATTATAATATGATATGAAAATGTTATATTAGCATAGATTAGGTTCATTGACCCTTTTTTATTCATGGATTATAATCTACTTGGTAGTATGTGATGAAACAAAATTATTATCAATGAATTTATATACATATTTCATAAATGTTACAATCACTTTATCATGACCGTATTATAATTTTCTGTGAAAATGGTCTTTTTTATCTCCATTTTTACCCTTATTGAGAATCTAATCACACTCTTTATTTTGTTTTCCTTTTCTTTATGTTAAGAAGAAATATTATATATATGATTGTCTAAGAAGGTTGAATGTTGTGGGGAACATATTGGGGATGATTTAGATCATTTTTATAAAAACAATTCCATGTATAAATGTTACCAGTAGCACAAAACCATTAATATTTTTATGAGGTTCTTAATCAAATAGATAGTTATATAATAAGTTATAATATTTTAGTATCCAATTATTTGGATTCCTTTGTTATTATACTGGTTTCATGGTAGATGGTAAACATTGCATGTCTGAGGCTATGTGGGACTTTTTTTAACAACATTAGTTATAGAATAGTTTATATATATATATATATATTAAGTATCGTTCAGGATAGGAAAGAAGTGGTAACATAGTATGGGTTTTTAGGGATTGAGATAAATATAATACAATAGATGTCATGCGTGGTACCTTTTTTCTATGTTTCATATATTTTGTTGTCATACATAGGTGTGATAATGTGCGATTTTTCCTTAATAAGTATTTTTTCTAAATTAATAGATAAGATTCATTTTAGTTATATTTTATATTATCAAAATCATTTTCATTTGATTTTGAGATACTCATAAGTGGTATTTCAGATGATCAATATAAGAATAAATGTATGATAACCCCTTATATATATTACTAATTTTTATGTATGTTATGTGACATTATAGGTTAAATTCAATGTCCCTGGCATATATCTTTGTGTCTTGGTTGGTGTTTCTTTATAATACATTATTTTTGTTTTTCATTTTAGTGAGTATGTTTTCCTAAGGAAAGTAATATATTGTGGATTTTAGCTTTATTATATATTATGAAATTGATTGGTGTGTATCTAATAATGTTCCCATGTAATATAGTGAAAATAACTCCCATTTTTATATTTTGTTTGCTAGGTGAAAGTCACCAGCCTATGGAAAATTTGATTTTAGACTTGGGTGTCACTATCAACCTTACTAAAGGCTGTGTAGTGTTCATAGTTGTTGATTCATATGATATTATGGTATCAAGTCAACTATTGAGTGTTTGAATACTGTTTGTGACATTTTCTAATAAATAATACCATGGAGACGTGAAATTTCACCCAACCCAACATTCTTTTTGGCCTAAATGATATTTTTTGTCCCAAAAAGTAGAAAATTATTCTATGGATATCAATAATATACTCATGGGAATTATATCGACGTCACATAATGAAATGAAAAATAAGAAGTACCTATTATGAATCCCACAAGACAATTTATACATTGGTCATACATTTATATGAAATAAGTTGATAAAAATAATAAAATCAACCAAACATGGAAAAATTAAATTAACATTAATCTAAAAACATTAAACTATATAACTTTATTATAAATATATTTACAGAAAAATAAAATAAAAAAGTATGAACTAGACGAAAAAATATCCTAAAAAGTGATATGAAATAGAAATTGTTGAAATATAAAATACATTTTACCCACAATAAATTATAATGTCCAAACATGTCCTCCAATAGAGCCAACATATATGATCACAAATAGTGTATTATAGGGAAATGTTATATTCATCATACTGACACCCATGCCGTCATATGTACATTTTTTAATCGAATCATACAATGTATTATTACACAAAATCATATTTTCATTTCATTTCATATTACATCAAACAAATTTTATTTTAAAAATAATTTAAATAACTGAATTTCATATTGAAAATCTTAAGGAAATGAAAAATATTACTTCATCATATCCATAATAATACAAAGGTAATAATTTATAAAATAGTACATGCTCATCAAATTTAATACAATAATATAAAATCAAATTTAACTAATGAATTTTCACATTAAATTAATTTTGAAATATTTAAAAAGTTATATTATCAAATTTTAATCAAAAATACATTTGTTATAATTAACTCATAATAATATAGAAATTCTCTTTTTAAAATGATCATTGAAATACTTTTTAAAAGACAATATTTACAAACCCTTAAAAAATTATTTTCAATGCATATCAAATATTAAATACAAAATACTAAAAATAAACTCAAAAATTCCAAGAAATCAAATAAAATAATAATAACTAATCAATTATCCATGAAATATAAATTTAAGGGATTCAAGTGAGGTATGTATATATATACCACCAAAATTATCTTTATCTGGATCTATGTATCATTAACAACTCATTAAAATATTAAATGAATAATACTTGGCCATGATCCTTTAGTAATATATCACTAGGTTCTCCCAAAATGGGACAACAACAACACTCTTAAAACTGCTTGGATAACCAATTACTAAAAATGATCCATATGAAGTACTAGCCATAAAAAAGAACTATCCAACCTATGTGAACTGTAATGGAATAACATAAATCAAGAAATTTCACATAGCTACATACAGTTTCCATGATATCAATAAATTGATATGAGTAATCAAATGAATCCTATTCATAGTAAAAAAATTATTATTAAAAAAATCTAATAAACATTATCTCACCTCCAACATGATTTCATGAAAGAGGCCCCTTTACTTCCATGAATAACCAGCAATCAAAAATACCCCCAATGATATAACATTTCATAATGAACATAACCTAAATAAAGATTTTCTAAAATATTAGGTCTTAGTATTCTCGGATATTTCACATTACAACTAGAATAAGTCTACAATTCGAGTGGGGAAATCATCTATAAAATAAAGAAACAAACCATCAAAAATTCCACACATCATCACCACAAATGATATCTCTGACACTCAATATATATTTTTCCTACATGTTCTTAGCATGATGCCACAAAATATATATTTTCTTTTAAAATTGTCACTATTGCTTCAAAATAAAATTATATAGTGGAAAAACATCTCTATTTTATTATGATCTTGGGTAGTTCTAAACAGAAATTGATCTATAACTTATAAACAAAAGGATTCAGATAAAAAATCCATCCCAATATATTTAATTTATATCATTTATAAAAGCGTCCCAATGTATAAAACATAAAAAATAGATAATATGAATCCATCCCAGTCATGTATTCTAAAAAATATATTCCCAACCCACATTGATTTATATAATTTTAAATACCACACTCATACAAGGAAAAATAAATTCCAAAATAAAATTCCATCACAAACCAAATATTCCATAAATACTAAAATTATTTTTTCTACCACAAATTAATTTTTTTTCAAATTTTTAATAAATTGAAAAAAAATTTAATTTACATTAATAAATATTAAAATTCCCAAATAAAATTTATAAAACATAAAAATACTTCTTATAAATCCCGCTTTTTTAATGTAAATAAAAATTATATCTAAGACTAACAATGATAACCAATATTTCAAAAACATTATTAAAAAAACACCATGAAAATTAAAACATATAGCATTTAGAAAAACATTACAACACATATTTTTATTTATAACAAATTTTAACAATTACAACATAAATAATGAATTTACAAAATATAAATAGAATCTAATAAAAATTAATAACACATTAACAAAAATTTAGATTCAACCCCATTACTGGTTATAATAAAACAGTAGTGTAAATGTCAATCCAAAATTGGATACATGTGTATTAGTGACATAGACAAAGGGTTTGATTATTAATTATCTTGTCATGATATAATTTAAGGGATGGTTTTATGATCAAACAATTGGTTTATGCCCACAAAGTGAATTTATTCAATCTTCCCTCACTCCACCATTAAATTTACTTTCCCTACCAATAACATCCAATAAAACCCCTAACAAAACTCATTCAATTATATTTTATTTACAAAAACTACCAATACAATATCATAGTCAAACTTGAGTAACCAAGTAGAATCCAAATATGACCACCAATTGAAACACTAAGATAATCAAGAAGGGTTTTAATCAAGGATCCACTCATGAACATCATATTGAGCCCGAAAAATAATTTTCACACTATTCAACAAAGCAACACTCAATTAAAAAGAAAGAATTAAATGATTATTGTCCCTTACTAAGAAATATGTTCTATGATATCATTATTATCAAACATACTGGGCATACCCAAAACATCAGTCAACCCAACCTACTACTATTCTAAATATGCATTATCAATCCTGAGAGGATAGAAACTAGTTTCTAGGTACTATAAATATACACATTATATTGATTTAACCCTTTTATAAAAAAGTAATCATATATCAAAATGTATAAATTATATAGGATGACCTATCCTTGCATTAGAAATATATGATAATAACATAAGAAAATATAAATAAAAGAGAAACGAAAACATGCCATTAAAATATATTCAATAATCCAAAATCATTCCAATGGATAAAAAAATATAAATACATTGGATTTATAATAAAATAAATTATTTCTAAAAGATAAAGATATATCCAAAAAGAGAAATGGTAGAAAAATCTCAAGATAAATGCTTCTATGATTCTCATTGTCACTCATAGAATCACAACATATCTTTCAGAAAACCCAAAAAGATATATATATGGCTAAGAACCTATGATAAAACACCAGAGTTTCATATAAATACTCACACACACACACAAATGTATATAAGAATTTACATTATCATTTAACTAAATAGGTTATTAAGTTATTTTTATATTTGAAACCATATATTCTAGTACATCTAGAAATTATAACATATGTTTTTATATGGACAAGGATAAGGGGAAAATGTATAATACTATAACTATTTCATTATTGTGAAAGGATAAAACATTTTAATTAAAAATGTAGATAATTCATTATAAATCCATTGTTTCAAAAATAATTACATAATGGAGTATTCCATCATAATAAAATGGAATCAATGAAAAATATAAAATTTAAATTTATAATCAATGTAATGATTTCTTCCACATTACGTTAAAATCATTTCTCAGATCCACTTTTTATATGAACATCACCTTAAATATAAAATTCCATAGATTCGAACCCATTAATAAATTATTTTTAAGATAAATGAATTTCATAAAAAACTATGCCTGAAAACAATGACACCATGAGACCACTGGAATAAAATAAAATAAAAAATTTCTAAATAAAGTTGACTATAAATTGAAATAATGGGGACATAATAAATATACATGTAATTACATACCTTAAATTATCATCAGATGGATATATGAATCAAATTTAAATAATTAATTTCTAACAAGAAAGTCACTGGATTTCATTTATTTTTGGCACATCTCTATACAACACCCTATATAAAACAAGAATGAACCAATTGACACTCGTGGGGCAATTGTGTTAAATCTGAACCCCTGAGAAATTTCAACCTTCATATATCATTTTAATTCTTTAGAAACCATTCCAATTTAATATTCATTGGTACAATTTACATATCTACCTATTGCTATAAAAAATTAAATAAAACACCTTTGGGAAATCAATAAAAACAATAGGACAGTATAAAAATTTTCTTTTTAAAAAATTTAATAAACCAGATTTCACCTTTAAAAGCGCTCACATAAAAAAACCCTTTTATATTTATGAAATAACATAAAACATAGATATCGCCATGAAAAAATATATAATTAAATAAATATGATAAAAATTGATTATTTATGAGGATTTTATCAATTTCAAAAAACCAATTTTTATCTAATTCACATTAGGCTATTTATTGAACTATGGTAATTCCAATAAATTTTAAATTGTTGTAAATTCCACCAAGTATACATTGAAAACAATTATTTCCAGATGCCACATTGAAATAAGAAATTACATTTATGAACCACTATAAAACACAATTATAAAAAAATGTATTAAAATCAATGAATTTGGTACAATAACCATTTTTAAATAAACCAATAAATTTAAAACATAATATAGATGTAGTGAAAATAAATTCATTCCAAATACCCTTTTAAAACCATAAAATCACTTTAAAAGAGATGCTCTAGAATTTTATTGAACACTTGGCATGCTTAACATCTATTCACGATGTATATGTTCTTAAATAAAGTGTTCATGAAGTTAATTTACTCTGTTGTAAGATTAATTTTTATATAATAATGCTCAAAATTTTATTTTATTTAATTAATGTTTCTTTTATTAATTTAATAATAATTTTTTATAAGTTTTATTTTAGTATATAATATTGATAATTCTTTTAAAATAATTATTCATGTATACATTTCATTTTTTGTACTAAATTCATATTTTCAATCTTTTTATAATTAATTAATTAATTATAGTTTAATATTTAATCTCATGAATTTAAAAATGATAATAATTGGTTATATGTAAAAATAATTATACAATTTTAATAATTTTTATAATAATTTTTCATAAAATCAAACTATCAATCAATTAGTTAATAAATTTCTATAAATTTATTATACTTATAGTTATTTTTTAATTTATTTTATGTTTATATCTTTTTATTAATTTTATTATATGTGTTTTAATTTTAATTTTAATCTAATCTCATTACATAATAATATAAATCTTTAATTAACATTTTATTAATTTTTTAGATTTTAATTAATTGATTAATTAACTAAATAATGAAGTAATTAATGGTATTTAATTAAATATTTTTTTTTTAATTTTTTAATATATTATTACCAGGTCACATTATTGAATTGATAATAGAATCACGTATTTTTTTTCAATTTTCCCTTCATGTAGTCAATTTTATATGAAGGAAAATAGGTGTTCGATTTCGAGTGAATTTCATATAGATGATTTAGGGTGTATACCAAAAATTTATTTCCAAAATTTCTTCATATAGAAAAATTTAAAAGACTCATATATAGAAAAATATCTAATTGATCACATACAAGAAGAGGTTATATAACTATGCACCCATATAAAATCATCTTTATATACCTTACAATGCTCCGACTAATACAAATAATATACAACTTGCAAAAGAATAATAGATTTTAGATTTCAAACTTGTTTGATCCTTTGAATGTAGAAGAGATTATCCCAACTGTCTAGGTTAAATGTGATGATCCATTCCTATGTTTCCACTATTGAAAACCATGGCTATTGTTTTTGATAATAAATACTACCATGATTGAATGAATTTCAGTAGGCTGTGTTGATTAATTTTTGATATCACCGATGATTCCAAATTAGGACCAAATATTTGAGGATGTCTACATCTAAGTGCTACCAAACCATGATTATGTCGAGATCTACTATTTTCTATAAATAAAATCTAACATCATTCAGTTGAATGAGGCGACTTTTCAACACCTATAACCCACTGCAAAACTCACTCCATCGAAGATTGAAGGAAAACACCAATTTCACTAATTTTTTGAGGTCGAGCTATAACCATCAATCATGTTTCATCAACTAATCTAGATCTGAGTATAATAATTTTGAAAATGACCATCACCTTTTGAGGATATTTATCCTCCTCACTACCACTTCAGAAATTGATTGAATAATATTTCATTTTTTAACTAGATTTGATGACCAGGGTTTGTTCTTCTACACTTTTACATGAGTAAAGAAAAGGAAAATCTATTTTCTATTATGTAATGATGTGATTTTTCCAATTTTAATTTGAGCTGAATCTATTTATGAATGAATAGATATCATAAATATTGAATGATCTGAATTTGGTTGGTAATTTTGGGGTAGTTTTCTATTTAATATAATCCAAACATTATGGAATTAGTCATGTGTTTTGGATTCTCATGATTTTATAATAGATATATTTTTTTCAAAAATAGCTTATCCAAATTTTATGAATATTGTGATTTCATGCTCTCCAACACTAATGAATCTTGACATCCACATATACTATATTCTTAATAATTTTTTTATTTACTTGAATGTTTTTTTAATTTAATCACAAATTCCTATGATATAAAGGGTTTGATATTCCCCATTGATATGAGTATTGGTGTTCTGATACCTACCCCCTTTATGATAAAAGAAATGCCTCAATGATTTAAAAATTAATAATGATGAAAAAATTTCCCTCACGGTTTTTTTCTTATTTGGATGATTTTTGGAACAAAATATGTCAATTATAATGGGTCTTCTCATTGGATGGTCAAAATAGGTTTTTAATACTTCCCATTGATTTGAGAATTGTTGTTCTAATAGCTATACCCATTATGCTCAATGAAATGCCTCAATGATTTTAAAATGAATAATGATGAAAAGATTTCCTTCATGGTTTATTGATCTTCTTTGGTTTATTTTTGGAATAAAATAACATGTTGATAATGGGTCTTCTCATTGGATGGTCAAATATGGATGTTTGAAAATTAAAATTGGTCATCAAGATATTTGAAATAGAAATGAAACATTTTTTATTTATTTCATTAATTAAATTCAAAGATAGTATAATTTTTTTCGTGATACTTAAATAGTTATGTGTATGTGTGAAACCAACATAAAGAGTGGCATCATCCCAGAATCGAAGAAAGAGATTTACTTTTATCCACTGAAAATCATTTAAAATGTACCATATTAGAAGTTGAGACAATGATTTAAAATAAAAAGGGAGATTAATATACAACATTATGAAATTTTAGTAGAGAGTGGACAACATACACCAAAATGCATTTTATGGAAATAGATCAGGGTGAACAAGGTATGTATCAAGAAATATTTCTACAATCATTAAGAATACCTATTTTCAATCTATAAGATGATGATCCTAGGCCAACCACATTTCAGGGACATTATTATCTAATTTCTGAATAGTTGATCTCTATGATTTCTTTTTATGATTTCATTATGATTTTTCGATCTTTAAAACTATAATTTTCTCCATGATAAAAGGTAATAGATAGTCAATTAATGTTTGATAATTTTTTTCAATCATTTCATTCCAATTTCACTCCCATTTATTGACTGATACATTTATAGTCATCAGGTATTTTTCATCAGATTAAAACAGTTTTGTCAGTCTACTTATTTGGTTGTTGTCCGATTATCATTATTGATTCTTCCCAGTCAGTGATCAAGAATTATGAGTACAATTTTTTGCATATGTAGAAGCTTCTAGCGATTTTAAATAATTTTTCCATCTATTGATTAAAAGTGGTTGATTGTTGATATTAATTGGATTCAATTTTTAAAATGTAATGAGACAAAAGGTTTTAATATTTCAGACTATTTATTGTCAGATGTTAAAATTAAAAATCACATCATGGAAATTGAATCATATGAATGAGTAGATTCACTTCACCATTCCATTTTTCAAATGCGTTTGAATTTTTGTTCACCTCAGTTTTATTATTCTTTAAAAATGTTCCATTTTATCATTTTGGTTGTTATATAATTTTTTTCTATTTCTACATTATTATTCCCTATTAAAAATATAATAGGTTGATAATAATAATAAAATTTAGGACAAATAATCATTTTAAATTCATTATCATTGGGATACAACCCAATTTTTTGCTACATAATAGTAGTAAGGGGATATAAATATGACATGAAGAAGGTAAAAATTAATGAATTTCCCTATCATCTATATTCGATACTATAAAATTAAAGTATAATAACTATATGAATAATCGTATCATATAGATTGGAATGAATATTATTTTATTATTGTATTACATTTATAAATTCTAATAATCTAATTCTCGTAGGATCATCAATGATACCAATTCCTGTAACATGTAATAAATTTTTTATATAAGAATAAATATAAAGTCTACAGTCAGTATTAAATAAAAATTTATTTATTTTTGGATATTATTATTTTTAAAACAATATTAAGAAACTCATAGATATGTACAAACATAACAAAAATTAAAAAATTATAGTTATTTTAAAAATAATGGTGTTTACATTAAATTAAATTCATGTATAGATATTATTATTAGATGTGGTTCTAGAATTGTTATACTGAGGGGCAATAAATGAGAAATTGGTTCATTAGTTATTAACATGATCATGACATGGTTCATAATCAATAGGCCTTCATCAACAACAAGTTTTACATTAAGAGGGGATATTTTTGGATAATAACATAATTTATATGAACCATTATGAAGAAGAAATAGGTAATTACCATTTTTTTATAGAAGAATAAACAATGAGGTCTTTAAGAAAACTTTTTATAGACATATAATCCCTTTAATATTAGAAAACTCATCAATGATAAATTCTTCTCAATAAGATTTTATCGAGTAAAAAAATAATAACAAATAGATGGAACTATAAAATTAATAGATTCAATCAAATGTGAGGTTAATATCATATTAATATGATGAAAAATAGTGTTAATATCTTCATGATTATGATTAATTAATTAACTCATTCCATGAATAATAACCATAACCAAGTATATCATATGAGTTTACTATGGATGTAACAACATGAAATTGAATTGTTCGTGCATTAATGGCTAATTATTTTTATTGGAACCCGAAATCAAATGATTTCCATAGAATATGACGATACTCTAGAAATTATATTTTTATTATCTTATTTTGACCAAAATAAATTTATGTTTGTAATATTGACATATAGAGAGAAAACAACTCTATGGGGACACTAGTCATGAACACGAATCCATGGTATGCGGTGTAATCAATGTATTAAGAGGATATAAACAAAAGTGAATTCTAAAAACTATTTCCTTTATAACCTATAAGAAATATTGATATAGAATTCCTATATTTTATGAAAATATGAAATTAAATTATGGGGGAGTATTATATTCCATTTAAAAAGAATTCATGAAATAAATTAAAATTTCTAATCAATTTTGAAGGGAAAATCATCATATTCTTTTGTGAAATGAGTCCCCAATTATGGAAATATTTATAAATTTGAGACTTTGGATGTTACAAAGTGATAGAGTGGAATAATCACTATGTTGATGTATGTATTGTAGATTCCAAGTAGACTCATCCAAAATGTGGAAAAATATAGTAATTGGGATTTTTTTGAATGAATCCAGAATGGATGAAAGACCAACAACCCCTATGAAACATATATGAGAATGATAATTTAGGGATTTGTTTTGCAAAAAAGTGGAACATGCTGCATGTGGGTTATAGTTAAACATATAAACCAAAAAGGTAATGTGAACATTAATCCTTATCATCTAAATTCTAATGTAATGGGGATGATGCTGTGAGAACAACCTGTTGTGAAATACATTAATTATTACGATAATGGATATTAATTAATAACGATACATATAAAATGATAATAGAGGGTCACCATTATCAAACACATCATAGTTTTTTAGATTAGGGTATTGTTATTTAAATAATAATGGATGATATAAAGGTTCCAAATTATGTTGTAGATGGTTCCCACACCATACACTCAATAGAATAATGTACTCTATATGATTCATATTATACTCATTTCATTGTCCCATTCAATATTGACAATAACATAATGTCAACCATAGAACTTATAGTGCAATAGTTTTTGGTTAATAATACTAAGAAAACAATTCATGAATCAATGATATATACAATTATTTCTATTAACTTTGGGGAGTGAAACCTCTATTTAACCCTAGTATTCATTCTAATAGTTTGATTACTGGATAAATGATTGTATTTTACTAGAAATGGAGTATGGGTTGTGTTTGTTTTCAATACATAGATGGAAGATTGGGGTGTTTTCCAAGAATGGTATATTATAGTTCAAGATGACAACTAAATTTTAGGTGGCATTGTTTGTCTGTGTTTTCCCACTATATGGGTTGTTTGATGGATTTCAACATGCTTTTTTTCCTTGAATACGTCATAAAAAGAAGGAAATTCCATTATTTTTGGGAAGATGGGATTCATGAATTTTTTTCCACAAAGGATCATAGAGAACTGACTATGATCTATGAGACAACAAAAACCATCATGAATGAATAAGAAATGGAGGTTTGTGGATAGTGATAGTGATATCTATCATTATGATAATTGGAGCTTCATAGTGGTGTCTATATTTTTAAACAATTAACCATGATTATGGTGATCATCGAGAATAGGAAATTTACATGGATCTTTATGACATAAGTAGCTATGAGAATATGTTTTTTCATGATCCTGATAATATTAGAAGAGGTGGGGAAGTATCATGAATAGCTAAGAAATTAAATACAAGGCTACCATCCTTCACATATAATGACTCTTTTTATTATAAAGACAAAAACATACAGATTCCTTGAAGCTAATGGATCTCTATGAATCTGTATTTCATTTGGATCTTGAGAAATTTGAAAATATTATATGTCATGATTGTTGGAAATGCTTTTGATTAATGCAATATTTATGATGAAGGGTTATTCCATGTTGAACCAGTGATACTTGTGAGGGAGTATATTCTGTGAAGATTGGGAGCATCACAAAGGCATTTTTTGGTAAAGGTAGTGGGCATAACTAAGGTAGTGAGATTGGATAAGGAGCCTCGTAAAAGGTAGTATTGAACATTTGGTTTTATTGGATAATAATTTCAAACATCATCAACTCTGCTATACGATGAAAGAAGATTCTAACTATATGTCATGGAAAAATACATTAATGAAAATAAATTGAGGAAACCATAAAGTCGATAAATTGAGTTAAACATCTCATAATACAGTGATTTAGTGTGATTTGATGGAAGTGATCTAAGGGACATAGTGTAATATCACTAAAATATATATGTAGTGCACCTAGAACATAGTCAATTAGTATGATCTTATGAATTCCAAATCCTGTGACTATTAGTAGATTTAGGTAAAATTGACACAATGTTAGTTTATGCTTATGGGACTAGCCCTTAGTTGTGATCCATGTAAAAGTGGTGTGTTTTCATTATCCTTAGGAATGTTTTTTATTAATCATTACCATTAGAAATGATTAATAGGTTCTTACCAATGTGGGAACAAACTAATATTTCTTAAAATATAATTTTGACAACCTAAACCCCCTCCCCTTTCCTGGTGTTCCGGGGTCGTTCAAGTGGTATGAAAGTGTAATGGTTTCGGGTGTTAAATCACTCATTCATTAATATCAGTGATAATTATATTATTGTTAGGGGAGTCCCCTTCATTTATGGAAATATATTTCAGATATGGAAGAACTATATGAGTTATTATCTGGGATCCACTATAATGATATTACTCCTTGAATGTACACATGGAATACAAGACTCTAATTCAATAATGATATCTATAATGAAAAAGATATGAAAATTAATGATACTAGTGTTAAACAACCAAATTCAATCACATCACCTCTTTATAATCAATTCCATCTAAAGATGTTGTGGTTTACATTATCAAATAATATATGGGAAAAAACTAGATAATACATATGAAGTGGGAAGCAATGTGAATGATATAAAAATCATGTCCTATATAAAAGGTTTGATGACTTAAAAATAATGTATGATGAATATTTGGATAAATTCATTAATCAATTTATTAATGTCGTTGGATCTATATGTGGGATTAGTGAAGAAATAAAAGATATTTACATTATGAAGAATATATTGATATGTCTTCCACCTCCCAAAAATTCTAATGTATCATCCCTTGAGGAATGGAATCTATAAAATTTTATATGGATTATTTTTATATAGTCTGGTGGCCCATTAAATGAGATTCAAACATAAAGATAGAGTGACTCAATTAAGAAAATAAATATATTTCAAATTCATGTAAAACCATAAGGTTTCTATAGATTAAATATATGAAGATAATGAGAAAGTTGAAATTATTTCTCCTCATTTAAAAAAATCAAGAGAGGGAAATGGATATTTGAGTGAAATCCTCTCTTGTCTTATTTTTGGTGTGGCAGAGTTGGGTACATTTCCTCTTGGTGCTCAAGGATGTTTGATGATAATAAAAGTGAAGCAAGAAATTTGCAGAATCATCAGAAAATGCTTTATAAAATTTCTCAGTTTAAATCTAGAAAAAGTTCAGAGTAATAGTTTTGTCTATAAAGATGAAAATAGTGACAATGAATTATTTGAGGAATATAAACAAGAGTTTAAATCTAGAAAAGACACATTTATGAAGGGATTAGATCCAAATTTAAACAAATGAAAATTTTAATATATGGCATAATCAGTGGATTACTTATAATAATTTGAATCTGATACATGAGGATGCACTTGGAAAATTTGATAATCTGGGTAAAAAATATAAAAATTGTATAGATGTTGTGGATGAATCGTCAGAATATGTTGATCAGCATGAAGATTAAATTTATTGATTGAAAGATGTAATTAAAGAATAGTAAATAACCTATGAATGTAAAGTTCATGTAGTGGAACTGAAGCTCATAGATAGAGAATAGAACATGGTTACCAATGACCATAAATCCATGATGAAGGTGAAGTCAAAGGCTATTGAGAGTCTTGAAGAATAAAGTGTTACTCTTAAGAGTAAACCATAAATTGAATGAATTAAAATGAAATAAAGAATAATCTACAGTTTGGATGATTTTAAAATGGTGAGCTTATAGAGAGAGTGATGTGCGATTTTGAGAAGTATATATGAATTTTTATGATCAAAGATCCACATGCATGGGAAAAATTTGAAATGATTATGATGATGAAACATTGAAGGCTATAAAATAGATGAACCAAAATAAAGGGAAGATGAAATTTGAACATATCATAAAGTCACCAAATGTATGAACAAATAAATCCCAAAATAAAACATAAAGGAGATCAGAAAACTATCCACAAGTTACCAAAAATGTTCATAAGTAATATATATTACCTAGGGAAGTAAAAATTTCAGAAATATAAGTGAGAGGTAAATTCCTCTTATGAAATGTCAATTTTGTTGATATCTTGGACATTCCATGTCAAACTATGATGATTCAAGGATCTATTTGAACAGAGACGAGCTAACATGTCATCAAAGGATAAATAATTCGTATTTTACTTATTATAGATGAAATATTTTCTATAGATATTTTTATTATTGTTCTATATATTGGAATAATGATATTTATTAGAGGCATAAGAAAAGAAATAAATATTGATATAGAACTCAATGAAAAGCCAATACTCATCATTTAGATGGTGTTGGATATTGAAAAATATTATCTTCTGTGGGAGAATAGTCTGATTATGATAAACCTATGCACATGTAGAAGATATATGAAAGGATATCTTCATCCTTCACATAATATAATATTTCATTGTAAGAAAATAAAACTATCAAAAAATCCAATCATACTGAAGTCTCTCTCAAACATTCAATGAAATGTATCACCTCAATTATTCATATAATATACTTATTCAATATGAAGGAAAATTTTGATTTTTAGAAAATTTTATAGAAATTTTATGTTATAATTGTTAGGTTTGTTAATGATGGTTCATTGATGATCAAAGGTAGTGGGAGTACAGAAAATGGAAAGAGACGAGGTCATGAAAACTAAAGTTCATTATGTGTACAATTTGTGTCATAAGCCCTTGATTGTAATCAATATTTATGACTCAGGACATATAGATACATTAAATAAAAGAGGTTACACAATAAAAAGTAGGATATTGAATTATATCATGGTATAATGAAGAATGTAAGGACATTTATATCAGGTTAATAGAAAGAAAAAATTTATTAAATGACAGTTGATAAAGAGAACATCTTGAGGCACTATAGGTTGGGTCACATTAATAAAAAATATAAGGAAATATATTTAAATCTAATATCCTTAGAATATCCTTAATCAATTGTGTGAACAACATATGTCTTGTGATGGTCTCCAAATGGGAAATATGGTATACAATTCATAATTCCCAATGAAGAAAATGTAATTCATAGTAAAAATGAAAGATGATATTTATGATTCAGGACTTGTAGGATATGACATATCAGACCATTCAATAAAAGGGGTGCACTATAAAAATATAGATAAGAAATTATCTCCTGAAAATATGGAAAATTTTACGACTCAAGACTTATAGGATAAGACTTATAAGAAAATTCAATAAAAAGGCATTCACTATTAAAATAAGGACATGTAATTATCTCATGAAAGAATGTTTAATATAAAGGACATTAAATTAGGTTGATAGTAAAGAAAAAATTTGTTTCATGATAGTTGATGAGGATAACATCTTCTGGAACTACAGGCTTGGTCATATTTATGTGGACATATAAATGTGGCTAGAACATAAAGGAAGACATTTTTTATTTTTTTATTTTATTATTTTAGTTCAATTGATTATGTGATGATTATACACAAGAAATGAAAAAGTGCACGATTAATTGAAAAAATATATCCAAACTGTGAAGAATGATATAGGATAGACAATCAATGTTGTATGGTGTGATAATGGGGGGATATACAGCCATTGAATTTGAAAATTACCTAGAGAAACATTGAATACAACATGAGGTTCATGTTGTGAGATCTACATAGATAAATGGAGATGTTCAGTGTACGAATCGATAGATGGAAAAAATTACAATAACTATGATTATTGATTATTGTATCCATATACTTTACTAGAAAGAGGTTTTTAATAATGTGGTGAATACACACAATTTAACATTGCTTTAAATAAGAGAAAGAAGGATACCGTATGAGTTGTGGAGTGGAATGAATCCCTATATAAATTATATTATTGTTTCATAAGTAAATGTTTCATCCAACACAATGACGGAAATATGGGGATGTATGGTGATACTATAGATGAATGAATATTCCTTGGATAATCAATGAAGAGGAAAGAATCTAAATGTTTCAATTATAGTTGTGGAAAAGTTGTGGAAAAGATATTAGATTAACATGATAATGTAGATAGAAATTTGTATTGATTATTGTGTAGAGATATTAATATATTGATGGTATTGACGTTGAAGAAACATTTTCACCATTGGTGAGAGTAGAGTCGATCCAGATTTTTCATTCCATGGAAATTCAAATAGGGTATAATATGTATAAAATTTATGTTAAAATAGATTTACAGAATGATGATCATGAATAAGAAGTCAACATTTCACATCCAGTTGGTTTTCGTAATGGTAATGATGAAATAATGGTTTTCTTATTGAAGATGGTACCATAGGGTCTAAAACCGGAACTATATGAGTGGTAATATTGGAATGATTTATATCTAATGAAGTGTGAATTTGGGATAGTTGGAGTGGATCAAAATATCTATGTGAAGAATTCAAAGAAATGTAAGTTCATGGTATCAGTGTACTAATATGATATTTTATTTTGTGTAATGGGGCAGAGATTAATGGATGCATTTTCCCATAATGTGAAATAAAAATTTAAAATGTATTATTTTGAGGAATTCACATTCATATTATGGCTGAAAGTGATTTACATTAATGAAAAATACTTCAATCCCCAAAAAATGTATACAATATAGTAGCTAAATAAATTCAATATTCATGATTCTAAACCAATGTCGGTGCTAATTACAGTTTTTGAAAAAACTAGGAATACTGGATTACAGGTAATCTATTGACCCAAAGATGTACCTGAGAATCATTGAATTCTAATTACACTTGACTCTGAAACAACTTGATATTGTCATTGTAACACAATTAATGATCCAAATTCAATGTTATATGAAGAAATAACACTTGGTGGTAGTGAAAAGTATCATGAGGTATATTCAAGGTATTCAATATTTGGAATTATAAATTTCAGTATGATGATATATTGAAATTTCACTTGATTCTGATGATTAATGTGTTGGTGTGGGTGTTGAAAAAAATCCCACATGTCGTGGAGAATTAATTATTGGAAAAAAAATGCTCGAGATGGTGGAAGAAGAAATAAGAAATTACTTCCCTTATTATTGATGATGAAAAGTCTATATCTATTAAAATGTATTTCACTCATCTACAATGGATGAAAAAACAACCGGCTGATATTGGAGATATATTGAAATAACCAATTTATTTACACTATGATAATAAGAGCACAATTGATCTTATTAAGAATCATATTCAACATTCTCATATTAAACACATTTAAATTAGATATCACATTAACTTGGAAACAGATGAACAATTGAAGATTAAAATGGATTATGTTGGAACTATGAATCAAGTGGATGACCTACTTACCATGCCATTTTCATTACATTTTATCAAGAATCATTGGTTGAACCTTGGTGATCGACCACCTCCCAGTGCCTAAGGAGGATACGGGGGTTTCCCTTCCCCATAGTTGAATTAACAATTTCAATCCTTTCATTATTGTAATACCGGCTTATGGGGAATATATTATCCTAGGGGATTATTTTTTATGCTATACACATTTCAAATAAACTGTTTTGATTATTTCCAATGGAGGAGAATGTATAAATTCATTTGTTTAATGTTAAAAAGTTGTAGAAATGAAATGAAAATGAAAATCATATAATTTTAGTATTATAGTAAAATATAGAACAGAAATATTAAATGACTCAAAAGGGGTAAAATGATGATATTCAAAGACATATAATGAGAAAAAAATTGGATTAATTAGGAAACTTTCATAGATTAGCATCGAAAACATTAAACCTTCCAAAACACGAGAAATAAATTCATGATTCCCCACTTGTTTTATACATAAAGAATTTCTCACATATATATAGATGTTGGATGTTTTGTTTCTTTTGTATTTGATTTGGATTGTCCCTAATGATTCATTGGTTTTATTTATATATTTCCCAGAAACCTAAAAGGGAAAATTGTTGGAACCAATTTTTCCTTTTTTGGAAGTGGAGTGTGGGTTGTGCTCATTGTCAATCATCGAATAGAATGTCAGGGATTTTTTGAGGGATATATATATTAGATTTAAAGCTGAAAATATTATTGATGTTGGATTAGTTTCATAGTGTTTTCCAAATTTTTGTGGTCAAAAAATTTGATGATTTCCTTCATTGTGAAAATTGTGTTTTTTTGAAGGACTTTTGGGAATATAGAAAATACATGAGTTTCATGAAGATGGGCATAGAGAATTATTTTTCAAATATTTTCAGTAAAAGATGATAGTGATCTATAAGAAAAAAATAGCAATCAAGAATGAATAATAATTGGATGTGCATTAAGGGTGAGAGTAATCTCTGTGATTACATTAATTAGAGCCTCATAGTTGTTTGAAGGAATTGACAAAAAGAACCTTTATTACAATATGAATCGTGAATGGGGAATTTACATGATATTCATGACTGAATGAGATACAAAAAAAATTTATATGATTTGGAAAATCCATCAAGAGGAGGTAGTGTATCTTGAATAGACGACCTATAAATTTGAGGTTACACACTTCACATGGATTAATTTTTCTCTAGGAAAATCTGGAAATTCTCAGATTTCATGAATCTAAGACAGAATTGTGAATTAGATGTTATATGTGATCTTGAGAATCGTGAAATGATTATTTGATGAATTTTTCCTAGGAAATTCAGAAAAGTGTGATTAGTAGTGATAGGGTATTCCACATTGACTTAGCGAGCTTTGTGAAGGAGATTGTGCTCTGAATTAAGGGTGATTCACAAAAGTAGTTTGTTCGGTGAAGAAAGTGATCTTCAAGAAGGTATTGAGCTTCACAATGGAGGTCACGAAATATATTATTAAAAATTTGGTTTAAGTGGAAAAATATTTCAAATAGAATCGAATCAGGTATACGATGCAAGAACAATCTCACATTATGTCACTAACAAAGACATTAATGATAATCCACTGAAGTGTAATTGAAGTCAATAAACTGAGTTATACCTCTCTCAAGGTAGTGAGATAGGGTGAGTTTATGGATTTCATCTAAGGGATGAAATGTTCTATCCAGAAAATCTTGTAAAGGATGTTCACCTAGTAAAAATTGACCAGGTTTATCCATAGGCATTCAACATCTACTAAAGATTACTAGATTTTGGAATAGTTGACACACTGTCGACGTATTCTCCATGGACCATCCCTTAATGAGGAACCATGTAAAAGTATTGTGTTTTTTTAGTATTATAAATGATTACATTACTTTTCATTATCATCACACTAGTTTAATAGGTTACAACTAATGTGGTTTCATGATCTGTTTCATTAAAACAAAATGTTGACACCCAGAATCATTTATCCCATGTTACAATGTTCTATAGTTTGTCAGTGATTATTAACAACTTCTTATATGCATCTATTTTCAATGTATAGTTATATGTTAAATTAAATAACTAAGAATAATTCTATACTATTTAATGAAAACACAATATTTAACATCGAAGGATTTATTTCACATCCAGATTATCACCACAAATCACAACTTATTGCCTTCTTAATAGAAATTATTGGTGAACATAGAGAATAAAAATACCCTAATAAATGGGAGTTATGTCCATTTATAAGGAATACATATATCTATGTCATGAAGAATTTACTATACCTCTCATTTAAAAAGAGGTAGATGTCAATATTAGACCCTTACATTGATCTAAAAAAATTTTAACAACCACACATAGAATGCAATATGAGGAGTTTTGGGAATTATATAAGAAACTATAGGACTTATTGTAGATTGGTTTTTATATGAAATAGTACATCCCCTTAGAGAGAACAAGTAATCTTATTGAAAAAGAAACATACACTAATTTGGATATATATTGGCTATATGGAGAATAATAGTATCAAAATAAATAAAAAATACATATCCCAAAGGATTGATGATTTTATCTACCAATATTATGAGGATAAATTATTCGGAATTGTTGACCTCAAATCACGGTATCATCAACCTATGGATACAAAAAAATATATTCCAAATATAATATTTATAATAATAAACAGTTATTAGGGGATTGTTTCCTTCACATTTGGCATTAAATAATTCCTAATATATTGGTGTAATTGATTTATAGAATCTTTATAGAATAATGAAGGAAATGTTTTCATTCTTTATTGAAAATTTAATCCTTTATTACCAAAGTGAGGAGAATGATGTTGATAATTTATATGTCATATTACTAAGATATGAAGATGGAGTAGCTATTTGTTAAATATATTAAATATGATTTGGGGTAATAAAAAGTTTCATTATTTTTAAAATTTAAACAATTTATAGAATATTAGTTATCATGCCATGATATATTATGTGGAGGAGTGAGAGCATCATGCAACTGTAACTGTGTTGCATATATTATTAATATTAGAATGATAATATAGTAGTGTTACAAATTTTTTTCACATATTGTATAATCACTAACATGGTAATAGTAATTTTATTTAATATTAAATAGAAATATGAGAGTGAATAATATTTCTATGTAAGGATGAAGTGGATGGTTATTCAAACCATGATAATTTTACCATCAATTGGATATGGATTCATTAAATATTGAGACGAATAAAAAATTATATTAGGTGTGTTCTAATTAATTATGATATGTTAATCACCTATGAATCCAAAAAGTAAAATAATCATGAGAAAAATTATACTAAAACTTACAAAGAGATTACTGTAGTAATATATCATATGAATACATGGAGTCACTATCTCTATGGTAAAACATGTGATTTTTGTAGAGGCCTCTTATGATTGTTGTATGTATTCACACAAAAGGAAACGTATATAAAAAAATGTTTCATATTTTTAAATACATTTTCCTTCCAATACACTATCACCTTGGATGAGTATTTTGTTTTCCAAATGCATTGGGTATAAAATATGTAGGAATACATGTAATGCTTTGGACTATTAGATATTCACTAATCATGGATATATTGAGGCTTAATATGATAATAATAAGGAAAGAGACATCATCAATACGTTCTAAAATGATTTCTCAACTATCTTAACTTGATAAGATCATGAAAAATAAATGAGATGATTATTTGATGAAAAAGAAGATAGAGGGAGTGAAAATGGTATTTTTCATTAATTATTTTTTTTATTAAGATGGCGTACATAAATTAGTTCAAGGATATGTATTACATCCATTAAAAATATAACGAAGGACCTTATTGATGTATCCGGTTTCTTTAAATTATCTATATATCACAAAATAAGAAAAATGTGATGTGGATTTGTTGATCATGAATTGGTTACACTATAAGGTTATTGGTGTGGAAAAAAGTAATGGTATAGTGAGAACTTTTTAATGTATTAATACATCCACTACCTATAACTGTATTGATGTGGGATAACATCCCTATGGTAATTTTCAGTCAACATCATAAGATACATCCACGAAAACTAATGAAAAATAGTTTATCATCAATATATTGAATATTTTTCAAATTTCATTCCCATTAGAGAGTATTTATCCTAGAAGTTCCTAGACAAACTATAAATTCAATCTGTATTGAAAATTTATAGTGTCCCAATTTTGATTGTTCCTGAATGGGATCTGAGATTTTATTTTAGGTTTTGGAGGATCCTTTTGATGTTTATGATTACATTAATAATCATAATAAAAAACTATCAACATAAAACTAATGGGTAGTTTTTAGGAAAATTCAATCATTAGATGTTTTTTAATGGATAGATCAAATTATTTTAAAGGATTATTGAACTAACAACTTTTACATGATGAATTTTCCAAAAAAAAATATTCTCTCATCTGGTATTAACATTGAAAAGACTCATCCTGGTTTGTTGAATCACTTTGAGGGGTATGGATTTAATCAGTGATAAATTTTAATTTCATGTTAACATTCACAAGAGTAAATATTCACCACCTATATATGAATTACAACTTTGTTCAAAAAAACATTAATAAATCTACATGATAAAATCTATTAATATGGTTCACTAATAAATAAGACTATCTAGTTGATAAAATGGTTTAGAAATAATCTAATACAACATTATCCCAAAAAATTATTTTTTTAAATATTTAATGCAGGACATACACTTAAACTTGTGTAGAATAATTATCAATACAACAATAAATTTTCTTCCTCTAACATGAATGATATAATATTTTTTTTATCAAGTAAGGAAATGATAAAAATTTCTATCAAAATATTTTATTTGGTTTGCAAATAAACATTACCATTTTAAGTTATTCTAAAAACAATTATTCTATATCCAACCTATCATCAGATAGAAAAAAAACAATTTTCCCATTGTATAAAAGTTATGTCTAATGGGTCAGTCTAATTCTCCAGTCTAATTCAATAGTATAAAAGTTAAATAATAATTTATTATCATGATATTTTGAACAACTTCTATCATTCCCAGAATAAAATATCTAGTTGGATGGTACAATCAATACCTATTTATTATTCTTCTTATTTCTTGGAAATCTTCTTAGGTTAAATCTCTCCCAAAAATTAATATCTCTTCAGTAGACTTTGTCACTCTCATTCTCATCACTTGTGAATAGTACCTACATCAGAATATATATTGTATGTTGTACTATTTATAAGAGGGGACGAATATTTACACGTGGGAATCCAATTTTTTCAAAAACTACCACATTTATTAAATCATTACATTAAAATATATTTTTACATTACGATTCACTATTTATGAAATTCATAGATCATTTATATTCTTCTCGAATAATCATAAATATTATCAAAAAACCATCTTGAATATTTTTTTATAAATTTTATTCAGATTGATACATATTAAATTCCAATTTACATCATTAATATAAAACATATATATAATAAAAAAAACTCATTCAATTTATCCATAAAATCTAAATTACTAGAAACATTAAAAACATTATTCAATAAACACCATTGAATAATCTAAAGGCCGAAACATCCCCTCAAGCCTATGTTAAAAAATAAATTCAAAATAGGTCATAGTTTTCTTAAATTGATGAATAATTTCTCATATCAGTAATACTAAATCGTATAAAATTTGTGTCTAGATGCACTTGCTGGATCATTCACTATTTTCTTCTAATTAATCTACCTGACTTATGGTCCAATAATTTATGAAATATTTGAAAAAATGCAGATATTTTGATGTATAACAATTATTTACTTGTTATGAATTGATGAAAAAAAACATCCTAATTAAAATTGTTGAATATATTATTGAGTTTAATCCATTTTATTGGTCTCTAATATATTCTAATTCATTGGTCCCCATAACTACGAGATTCCAAACTATTTTTTCTCTAATGGATTAGTGAACACTATGTCCAATTGACTAGAATCATCAACCACTTCTATTGTATAGAGTTCCCAACTTACAATTATTCTAAACATATTTCATTTGGGGAATCAAATATTCAAGAGGATTAGATAGTCTAATTGATCATTACTTTAGCATCTTCAAACTACCCAAACATTCATCATACATAAAATTCATCTTATCTCATGACTTATTCTTACTGAGATAACCTTAGAATTATCATTAAATAATTTTATTATATGTATTCAATACATATTCTTTACCATCCTTCATAAATCATGAATATACTATCATTCACACAATTGATGATATTTTTATACTAATAAAAAATATTAATTGTTATATTTTGTATTGAATTATATAAATGAAATTTAAACTAGGATATAATTCCTCATAACAATACAAAAATTCGTTCAAGGCATAATCTGGGTCCTAAAAAAAATTTACCTTGAAAAATCCTCCAGAATAGACATCCAATGCTAATGTTTTTTATGTTGAATATTTTTTCTAATCAAATGAATTTAATACTGCTTCATACAATCATCCAAATTTAAAATTTTAATTGATTTTTCATAATGAAAATTATGAACAATAGGATCAAATCACATTAATCATCAGAAAACAACATTAAAAAAATTATTACCAATAATCACTCCCATTATATTTTTCAGTCATCCTCGGTTCATAAATCACTAAATATTTAAATCATAATAAATGAATTAGTAATAAAAAATATTATTCCATTTTGAAAGAACTCTTTATAGGGAACATGAATCATTTAGAGAATAATCATGTTGTCTGATGTAGTGACCTACAAAACATCTTCATCGTTCAAACATTCTTACTAATTGATAAATATTTATTCCTAAAAAATTCAAAAAACCATATCAAAAAATGGTTAGAACATTTCACACACATACATGCTGATCAAAAAACCTACCCAAAACTCCTATGAAATACATGCTTCCTTAAAAACTATTCCACATTAAAATGGATAAATTTATGAAACATCCCCCTTTGGAAACAACATCCATATAGATGTTGAGATATGAGAAAGAAACATATTCCAAAACATTTTGAGTGGTAAGTTAGATTTCAATGGTCAAGATCAATTATTAAAATTGTTAATTTAGTAATTGTTTTGTAAAAATGTTTGAAATATATTGTTTGGAATGGGCCTCATCCATCATGAGTTTATTCTTATTCACATTCTATTTGATTAATTTCAATTTGATTTAAATATTTTTAAAATATATTATTGTCTCAGATTTGTGGTTAGGATAATATCAGTCTGATTATACAAACACAAGAGTAGATTTAACTTAAATTCAGGAATTCTTCTAACCAACTATTTATCCATATATTTTTTGTGGATTTCATGGAAACAACATAATCAATTATAGACTATTTAAGAGTTAGTCTATTTTGTTTCATAGTATGACAACTTAAAAAATATTATCCTAGAAAGAAAAATCCACCATATGTGTATTATATATCATTAAAACATCATTCTCAATCAACATATGTGTAACTAAAAAAATTATCTCTTTCATAGAAATAATTCCTAATTCAAAAATCTTTTATGCCTTTGTTATAAACTAGAATTATTTTTTTAACCAATAAATGTTATTTTTTTGGAGAAATTTGGAATCTTTCACATAACGTTCGGACATAAACAATGTGTATTATTGGGGTAATCATATTCTACAAACATAAAACATGATTCCAAAACACATTAGAGTAAACATTATTGATATTATCTATTATTATTCAACATTGTTGTCACCAAAATTTGTGTCGAAATAAGTTTACAATTTTTTATTTCACACTTATTAAGTAATTCATTAGTATAATTTTCTTTGTAATGAAATATGTGTTTTATATTTTGTGAAAATTTAAATCTAGAAATGTATTTCATTTCACTATGAAAGAAAAAATTAAAAATATTTTTTCATTTAAGAAAAATTTCATTAACATGTAATTTCATCAGTCCCATGAATGATAACATCTTCATTATAAACAATTAAAATGATGGAAATATATTGACATTAATTGATGGCCAAATTACAATAATACGTTCATTTTTTAAGTTATAATTTCTTATAAAGTATCCAATATTGAATACCACACACTCAGTTCATATTTTATCCCATAAAATGCATTCTATAGTTTTCTCATATATTTTTCATCCTTCCCAATAAGAAAATGGCATTGTTGTTAACCTTGAACTCCATTATCATGTTATCTATTGAAAAATTTTGACTTCATAATTATATGAAGAAATATATAAAATCATTGGTCATAAATTAAATTAATGATTTCTATTATATTTATCCTTGATAGTAGAGAATATTCTCCTCCAAATGAATGCAAGAAATATATGAGTTACCATTGAAATAAAATATTATTTTTGTATCAGTTCATCACCTTCATTAAAATTGTAGTGGAATACCAAATCCATTACAATAAAATTATTTTCATTTTTATGGAACATGTTCCCTTCTATCATTCTTATTAATATGATCCATCCCTTCAGTCATAGTTTGAATCCAATCTACATGCTATGAAATTTCATCGACATATTTTGTCTCATTATTTGAATAAAAATATATTTGTGTAACAACCACTGATGTTCTCATTTTCTGAACCATTTAATGTTATTACCCAATATTATATTGAGATTCCATTTACTTCCTAATACTAGGATGAGATATATGGAATTCTTCATCTTCACTAGAAGTTTGCATGTCCAATTCTTATAGATGTCTGGTACCAAATTTTTGGGAATCTTTCTCAATTTCTCATAACAACTTTAAATTTATCCTTTTCATATTCATCACCTAAATGAGTTTTCATAGTATCTTCCTAATATTTTTCATGAACATTAACATAATTTGAATAAATAACTCAACCTTTCATTTTTTTAATCATTTCTATCCTCTTCCATTTGGGGAATAAAAAAATGGATTCCATCGTCACCTGTTTGATAAAACTATCCAACATTTCCACATTTGATCTTGATTATGCATGTAATCCAAAAAAAACTCTTTTGTTTTCCAAAAATTGTGTTTAAAAATAACATTTCATAGGGAGTAAAATAAGAACATGGAATGTATAAATAGATATTCTAAACAACAATATTTATTCTCATAGCTTTCATCCATATTTAATGATGAAGACCATGTTCATGTAACATATAACGGCCCATTTGAACCAAAATTATATTCTCCCTCTTGGAAGACGAATGTTTTTTATGTCTATATGGTGTAATAAACTAATGATTAATTCCAGGATTATCTAGATTACCTATAGACACAAAATTATTCTACTCTCTACCATTTTTAGTTCTCCACTTCTTCATAGAATAACCGCATTCCATCTTATATCTTCTCATGAATCTCTTAAACATATTTAGAACATTCTATTCTTGTCTATAGTTTAAAACACATGAAATTTAATTAAAATAATCAATGATAAAAATTATGCACTTATCTCATATTGTAGATTATTTTACCATCATTCCATAAATAACAGAATTAATAAGTTATAGCTATTGAGTAGAATGAATGCCATATTTCTTTTTTCCCATAGTCTATCATTATACCTTTATGAAACAATTTCCCTAAATAGTATATTATTCTTGGAAAAAGAAGACTAAAATGCACTGTTATTCCCTTCACTAAAATTATCTTTTTTTATATGATGCAAATGTTATGGAATTTTCTTCTCCAATTTTTTTACATCCTGATTGAGTAACATTAATTTTTAGAATCCCCAACTTAAAATTGATATTATTTTGTTCTTTGGACTTTTATAATAGCTTTTCGATCTTCCCATATTTTCAAAATAATCGTACTTTTATAAAAACTACTTCATTAGATTTATCACAATGATGTGAAATACTGAACATGTTTTGATTCAACCCATAAAAACCACAATTTTGTTTTAATTTCATCATTTCTTAAACAATAATAGCATATCCAAAACTTTTTATTTTGATTAATACATAATTTCCAAATGTCAGTGTTAATTCAGTGAATTGTATCACCTTCATCAATAGTTTCAATTACATGTAATATGAAAGAAACACATATTATAAAAAATACAAGTCATTATCTTTTTATAGAATTGATATTGGTTTCTACAATAAGTAACTATTCTTTACCTTTATCATTCATCGCATTAAGATTTTCATAATTGTTATAAAATAGGATATTGTTCTAGTAACTAAACAAGACACCATTTTTCACTATATTTATTTTGTTCGCCTCATTCAAAACTAGTTTTCAATTGATTGAATGTATTTTCATATATAAAATCGTCCATCTATGATTTCATCATAACATCCTTCTAATATTTATTCAATTTAATTTTTTGACTCCCTATACAATATTTACTTTATTAATTATTGGGATTACTATAATGTTACTGGTTAAACCACCATGTATCTTCCATATACTAAAATCCACTTCAATAAAAACCTTAGAATATAAATAAGACATATCTTTATAACATATATTCTTCATAAAATTGTAAACATTATTATCACTAACAATCATATCATTCACGTCATATGTTTTTTGCGCCAAAATTATTCTTCTGTCAATCAACTGTTTTTTATTGAAGTACTATTTCTTCCCAACATTATCAGAACTAGATTTTTTTTAATCTTGTATAGCACTATTTTTTTTAAAGTTCTAGACATCCAATGTTTTGGTTATGAACATATAATTGATATTCTACGTCATATTTTTCTTAGGAACACTTTCAATTTTATTTTCAACCATTGACGATAAATTTTTTATATCCATAACAAATTTAGAATTTATATAACATTCCATATCTTTATAGATATATATTTTTAATCATTGGACTCCCTGGACAACATAAGAAAAAGTTTGTTGAACTTTTCCCAACTCTTCATCTTTTACTCAAAACATAACTTCTAAAATATCATTTATATTCTTCTACGTATAAATAATATTCACTAGAATGTTACTATCTCCATGAAACATAGATTACTATTCAAGAAGATATTATTGATAATTATTTTTAATAATTTATTTATTCATGTTCATTATTTCTATTTGAATTCTTAAAATATTTTTGTGATATTCATTAATATAAATTTTTAGATACATTGAATCCCTGTTTCATATTCTTATGATCTACTATATCTAAACAATTCATTATTAATTAATATCATAAAATTATTTTCTCAACAAACATCAATGAAATTTTCATCCTCAGATTCACTATATTATTTGTTGATGTATTTATAAAAAAACCTTTTGTGTTTGTATAAAATTCATCCCTTTACCATGTAATTCGATTTTTTTCTAACTTTTTTTCTTCCAAAATCATCATCGTATTCTTTTGTCTTCATCAATATATTCATAATTTATATTTCATGGGAGATTCATAGTAAATTATGAAACTTCCCCACAATAAAAAAATTATATGGAGTGTTCCCTTTATAGATTCATGTACCTATTTCAACATTCATAGAAAATAACAATATTAAATCATTAAGATTGTTACATAACTCATTATCAGATTTAGAATTATCATAATCATTTGCATTAAAAATATTCAAGTAAATTACTAACAAGGTCACTATAAAAAACATTCATCAAACATTTTTTCTTTCATTCATATCTGTATCCCTTATCATATCATTACTAATGAGATATCTATTATTGTCATCCATAGATAGAGTATTTGGATTTCTATATTTCAGTGATGGGGTTTTGTGTAACATCCCAGGTAAATAATGAATAAAACATTTCAATATTTATTAATATTTATCAATTAAATAATAATTTTACTTTAAATGGGTTGCTATGTTCGATAGCGTACCCGATACACAACAAAGAGTTTCTTTGAAATCTTACGTTGCACATTAGTAATAAAATAATATTATTTTAAATGGTAGTTAACACATAACCATTATATTGGCGGGAATGGATGGAAATAACTAAAATTTGATTATATATGTTTTTAAATGTTTTTACATTTATCCAATAAAAGATAAAGGCTTAAAATACGAAAAGAATTAAATTTTAGGCTTTTATACCGAAATTTTCACTAAAGGTTCACTTATCGCCTTTTGATGGAGAACTGTCATTAAATATAGTTTTGGTCACTTTTATACATTCTATTGGACCACATAAAACTCTTTTTTAGAATCGGGACATCAAAATTTACTTTGTGTAAATTTTTGGTATCTTTCTAATAATGTTTATTTTTTTAATGAATAGTGTAAAATGTTGTATTTTAATTCAAAACCTCTTTTTAATCTAATTTATTTATATGATTAGATTATATTTTGAATTGGTTTTAAAGTAAAATTAGAAAATATTTTTACCATTAAATCCAATATTGGTCGTTGGAATTAATTTCACTTTGAAATTGGACTTAAACTAGTGCCAATCTTTTAATACTTATTGTTTCATAAAAACACGCTATTTGTCATGACAGCGGGAATTGATTATTAAATTAATTTATGTGACTTATATGTTTTGAATTTTTTAAAATAGACTTCATTTTTGAATTCGGAATACCAAATATATCTTAGGGTGAATTTTTGGTATTTTTCTGAAAAACTTCAATTTTGATGAATAGTGAAACCACTAAGTGGTACTTATAAAAACTGATTTTTCGTTTAAATGAAATTTTACCACTTCTGTGTTTTGAATTTCAAAAATCCAACATACATGGTTTTCATTAAGAATTAAAATGTGGCTCAATGGGATTAAAATAATTTTTTTGTGAATAGTGACTTATGAAGTTTTTAATCGCGATTAGAGGTAATTAGTGTAGTTTAAGGTATGAATAATGTTTTAATAAAATGAAATGACCCAGACACATGTCCTACCCTCATTATATGTGTCATGTCCGACCAAGAAAAACCATGGGTCAACTTGGGGACCCCATGGAGCCACTTTGGTTGGAAAATGACATAAATATCTTTTTATTTAATGTTAAAGTAAAAATGACACAAAAATGAGATGTTTTACTAAAAAAAATTTACATGGGGTTATAGAAGTCAGATTTTTTTACTATAAATATTCATTAGAAAGATAAAAATATTTCCTACATCATGATATTTTTTTTATATTTTTTAGAAATTTAATATATTAAATTATTTATGACATCATGATGATGCAGCGATTACCTCATTAATAATGGATTTAAATAAAATGAAAAGATAATTTAAAATCTATGACCTACACATGTACAAAACCAATTGGATGGGTATATTTATAACCCTTATCACCTTATCATTGAATTATATCAATGTGGGACCTCTTAAATCTGAATATCATTTTAAAATAAAGTAACATTTCCTTACTTTCCAAGAGTGCCCCTCCTCTCCTCTTATAAAAGGCCCCCACCTCTACCTCATTACCGACACTTCATGATCCATTTTCATGGCGAAACCCTGCCCATTTTGTCTCTCAACATCCCTCTCTTACTCCTTGAAGCCTCACATTGGGCAGAAGTCTTCCCAAGGAAGCCTTTGAGCTCAAACCAAAGGGAGTTACCCGATTTCAATGTAATGTCTTCTTTTGAGTCCTTTTGTTTTATTTTGCTTCTCCAACCCCCTAAACTATTTTAATTATTTTATTTTCTAACAACTCCTATATCTTCCTTATACTAGGATGTTGTTATAAGATGTTTTCGAGCCACAATTACACACACCTACATCTAATGGTTAAAGAACATACTATTTCCGTGGATGGAAAATTTCTGCCTCCCGAAACGATGATTGTTCAACATTATTTTAACACCTTCAAAGGTGGCCATTAAGATGACACTATATTTATATATGATATATAATATGTTTATTTTTTCCTTAAGCTTCTTTAATTTTCATTTTGATCATACTTTTATGGCTTCCATTATGGGTAAACACGATAATTTCATTTTAGGAAGTGCGGACTACCGCCCCCTCAAAGTGATTTGATTTGTTAATGCCATATGTGGGACGTATAAAGGATGGATTTAAAGTTATTATATATGATTTTATAATGGAATTATAATATTCCTATATATCATTATTATTTATTCCCATTAAAGTATTAGATAGAAATGAAAGTAGCGTTCATGCGTACGTACGGCTTACCGTCTCCATGAACAGTGCATTTCATTTCTTATCCCCAAATGTAATTTAATATTATAAGTACATATATATAATGGATATATATGATGTATTTTTCATATAAATGATTAATATAATTATGAAATTAAAATATACATACCTCTAATTTAGTTTTAATTCCATTAATATGACATAGAAACGAAAGTAGCGTTCATGCGTACGTAAGGCTTACCGTCTCCATGAACGGTGAATTTCATTACTTACCTCTAAATTATTATGTAATATTATAAATACATTTATATACTGGATATATATGATATATATGATATCTACATCATGAGTATAACTCTGGATATAATGGATACATGAACAACTTGTAATTATAAAGAGCATATTTTTGACTCAAGTACCAATGATCATTAAAACGACCGTTAATAACTTAAATAATTACATAGTGTTCATGTAATGGTAATAAGTGATATAAAAGGAATAATGAACTTGAAAAATGTTCTTAAGAAAGTAGAAATTAACTTAAGTTTATTATTCAGGAGGTTAAAGAACGATCGAGTCAAGACGGACCCAAGGTATGGGACTTCATCTCAATCTCCATTCATTGAGGCGTATTTCATTTTATATACAACTACCTTTTATACAGTGTATAAAACCCTTTGAATTTTACTTTTAAACAAAAGGAATCTTTTTCTACGAAGCGTTTTACTAAACGACAAAAAGGAATGTTTCTTTTAACGTACGCAGTGACAACGACCTTTTCCGCCGCCGTGAGTATTATTTGGTCTTTGGCTTCCTCAACAAGCCGTAATGTTTTTTTAAATGAAATAAATACCATATACTCTTTTATGTATTTTGTTATTGAAAATGGTTTTTATAATGGATTTGTTATGTCAATAACTTTAAGTGATATATTGTGATCAAAGTGTGGAAATGTTATCTTTCCATTATATTTGTTTTATGTCTTATGATTTTTACAATGGTACTTGGACATTTGACGGGTGGTTACGTGATAAACCATATGACGGGTGGTGCTGTGAATACTAGGATGGGTGGTTATGTTATAACCTCCAATGCATTGGGTATGGAAGTCGGCCGTATGGCTATTCCATTAAGTATGTATGGAAGTCGGGCGTATAGCTATTCAATTATGTGATATGAGTGGAAGTAGACCGTATGGTTATTCGATTTATGTATGTTTATGTCCCAAGTTACCTTTATATGTTATGTGATCTTTATATGGGGTTTACGGTAATCTTTTGGTTACAAAAGGGTAAGTAATTATCTTTTATTTTAGTGAAGAGTTTTTTACTACTTCATAAAGGTGAAAAGTATTACTTTGATAAAGTATACATAGTTTACATGTTGTTTTGATAAACTAAGGGCGGGTGAGCCCGATATAGCTCTCCAATGCATTGGGTAACACGAAGGAGTGTAACATTAAGGTTTCTCCGAAGAGATTTAGGGAATATACTGTGATGGGTATTCCAAACGTAACTAAGAGGGTTACTCCCTACGTAAGAATGTTATGAATTCCTCAAGTTACCTTTATGTCTTATTATTTTTATGATTTTTTCATGATTTGATGAGGTATGTTAAAGTGCTTATGTTTTATGGGTAATGTATGATTTCATTCTTATGTATATATGTATCCATGTTTCCTTTCCATATTTTTATATCCCTTACTGAGATTTTTATGCCCATCCCAAGTTTCTTTGAAATGATTTTCACAGGTCAAGGGAAAGGTACATGATATGATGATAGTTTCAAGGAAGTGTCAAGAAAGAATCCATGTTTTATTTTTGTTCCCATTGATGGGAAAGATGAATACAATCTTTATGTAACCACTTTGTTTATATGTGGAATGTAATGAATGTTTTATGATCTAATTCTCTAAAACTCTAAACCCAAAAAGATCCTCAATGTGTAATCTTGTAATAACTCAATATTAAGTAAGGTTTAAGGCTAGGGCCTTATAGTTGGCATCAAAGGTCGGTTTAGATAACTTTAGGAGTTATAATTCTATTAAATGATTATCCAAAAATATTTTTTTATGGTAAAATTGAAGTGATATAGTATTTGATGATTAACGTGTTGCTTCATCTAAGACATGTTTGTTCAGAATGGTTTTCCGCAGTGGAAACAGGGAAGCAGTGCTAGGAAGGCATGCAGAAGGAGATGACCTTCCGAATGAGTATCCTGAGATGGTCAGAATTGGAACTGAATAGTTTGTTGCAGTAATGGCACAATTGACTCAAGTGATAAATGGCGGTGGTATCCATGCACAAGATCAACCAGATCAACCACAGAGGAACATGTCAGTGGTGGAACATTTCATGAGGCAACATCCCCCATCATTCAGAGGATCATCTAACCCTGTGTTAGCTGAAGGGTGGATTAAATCACTAGAGAATATTTTCGATGTCATGGGGTGCTAAGACAATCAAAAGGTTAATCTTGTTATTTATTGTTTGGAGGGTGAATCAGATCAGTGGTGGTCGATGGTTAAAAATTTCAGGGACGCTGGTGAGATTGATGCTCTCGACTGGGATGAATTCAATGGTATGTTTCTTGAAAAGTATTTTCCTAAGGCTGTTTGACATAGGATGGAAAAGCAATTCATGGAATTGAGGCAAGAGTAAGACTTAGTGGCTGCCTATGAATAAAGGTTCACACGATTGGCAAGGTATGCTCCAAATTTTATTCGAGACCTTGATAGTAAAATCAATCGTTTTACTCAGGATTAAAGTCAAAATATCGAAGGTCATTAGCTTATCGTGAGTTTAAAAGTTATGAAAAGCTTGTTCGATGTGCTGAGAAGGTGGAAATGGAGTTTTTCGATGATCAAGTGTTCTATAACAACCAGTAGAAGAATAGACCAAGGTGGCCGGAGAAAGGGAAGAATTCTTCAAAAAAGTCTAATGGTAAGAAAACTAAGTTTCCAGTTTGTGATAAATGTGGAAAAAGGCATGGTGGGGAATGTCTTCTGAATTCTGGAAAGTGCTACCGATGTGGTAAAATGGGACATAAGGCTCGTGATTGCACGGGAAAAGATCAGGGTGATGGTAAGACCAAATTTGATTTACAGTTAGTCAAATGTTATAAGTGCAATGAGATGGGTCACTATGAAAACGAGTGTCCGACAAAGAGCTTGGGTGATGGGAAGCAGTTAGAATACAAGCAGAATGGGGTGGTGAAATCCTTTACAACTACTTCAACAGATGTCGGGCCATCAAATGAAGTTGTATCAGGTACTTTGTTTATTTTTTCAGATTATGCCAGTGTGTTGTTTGATTCGGGGTTTATACATTCTTTCATCTCTGAAACCTTTTCTAGTAAAATGTTAATACCTTCTCAAGAAATGACTCTTGCGGTTTTTGTAAAAACACCTGGGGGAAATTTTGAGGCAAAAATAATTTATAAGAATCTTCCTGTCCTTATCTGTGGAAAAAACCTACTTGAAAACCTTATTGTTCTACCTCTAGTAGAGTTTGATGTTATCCTAGGTATGGATTGGCTCTCTATTTACCATGAAAATATTGACTATAGAGCTAAAGAAGTTTCTTTTCAGAAGGAATTTCAGTTTGTGTACAAGAATGAACACTTATTGTTGATAACTTATCAAGAGGTCAAGAAACTTGTAAAAGATGGAAATGAATGTTAACTTGGACACATCATTGAAAATAAAGTAACTGTTCAGATTAATGATGTGCCAGTGGTAAATGAGTATCCTGATGTTTTTCCTGATGAGTTTCCTGGAATAATAGCAGATCGGGAAGTTGAGTTTACTGTTGACTTAGTTCCTGATGCTAAGCTAATTTCAAAACCCTCTTATCGAATGGCTCAAATTGAACTTTTAGAGTTGAAGGATCAATTGCATGATTTATTAGAGAAAGGTTTCATTCGACCTAGCACATCACCCTGGGGTGCTCCTATTTTATTTGTTTTAAAGAAAGATGGTTCAATGAGACTTTGCATTGATTATAGATCCTTGAATAACATCACTATTAAGAACAAATATCATCTGCCTCATATCGATCATTTGTTTGATCAGCTCCAGGGAGCTCAGTTTTTTTCAAATATTGACCTGAGATCGGGGTACCATCAGCTGAAGGTAAAGGAAGAAGATGTTCTGAAGACCGCGTTCCGTACAATATATTAACATTATAAATTTGTAGTAATGCCTTTTGTGCTAACCAATGAACCTGTTGTATTCATGGAATTAATGAATATAATTTTCCATGATTTCTTGGATAAGATTTTGGTGGTTTTCATTTATGATATTTTGGTGTTTTCTAAAAGTAAAGAGCAGCATGAAAGACATTTAAGGGTTATCTTGAAAACGTTAAAAGAAAAGAAACTGTATGGAAAATTCAGCAAGTGTGAGTTTTAGTTGCAAAAAATTTCTTTCCTTGGTCATATTATTTCTAAAGATGGGATAACGGTTGATCCTACAAAAATAAAGGTTGTTGAAGAATGGCCAAGACCCACAAATGTAACTGAGATTCGTAACTTCCTTGGTTTGGCGGGCTATTACCGAAGGTTTGTTAGAAATTTTTCACTGTTATCTAGTCCAATGACTATGCTAACTCGGAAGGGTGTTATGTTTATCTGGACAAAATAATGTGATGATTGTTTTCAGGAATTGAAAAGAAGATTGGTGAATGCTCCCGTTTTGGCACTACCTTCCAGGAATGATGAGTTTGTTATATACAGTGATGGTTCATTGAAAGGACATGGATGTGTCCTTATGCAGAATGATCATGTAATTGCTTATGCTTCACATCAGTTGAAAACTCATGAGGTAAATTACCCTACACATGATTTGGAATTAGTTGCTGTTGTTTTTGCTTTAAAAATTTGGAGGCATAATTTGTATGGAGTAAAGTGTGAAATATATACTGATCACAAAATTTTAAAGTATATATTCACTCAGAAAGAATTGAACATGAGACAGAGGAGATGGCTGTAATTAATCAAGGATTATGATTATACAATTCATTACCATCAGAGAAAAGAAAATAAAATGGCTGATGCTTTGAGTCGAAAAAGTAATGATTCATTAGCAATGTTGCGTTTGGAACGTGATCCTTTGGTTAAGGATTTGATGAAATTTGGCATAGAAGTTGTTGGTGCAGGATGTTCTTCTGTTTTGTTTCAGGTATCAGTGAAATCTTCCCTATTAGACAGAATTAATCTAGAACATAGGGAAGACTATGAGTTGCGAAATAAGGTAATCCACCAGTTAAAGGTTTTGTGGAAAAACCATATGGTTGAAGAGGCAGCGTGTGAATCTAAAAATGCTATGAGGGATAAATACCCCCACTTATTTTGATAAGTGAATAAAATTGCGAGGACGCGATTCCCAGAAGGGGGAAGGATGTAACATCCCAGGTAAATAATGAATAAAAAATTTCAATATTTATTAATATTTACGAATTAAATATTAATTTTACTTTAAAGGGGTTGCTATGTTCAATATCATACCCGATACACAACAAAGAGTTTTTTGAAATCTTACGTTGCACACTAGTAATAAAAGAATATTATTTTAAATGGTAGTTAACACATAGCCGTTGTATTGGCAGGAATGGATATAAATAACTAAAATATGATAATATATGTTTTTAAATGTTTTTACATTTATCCAATAAAAGATAAAGGCTTAAAATACGAAAATAATTAAATTTTAGGCTTTTATACCCTAATTTTCGCTAAAGGTTCACATATCGCCTTTTGATGGCGAACTGTCATTAAATATAGTTTTGGTCACTTTTATACATTCTATTGGACCAAATAAAACTCTTTTTTAGAATCGGGACATCAAAATTTACTTTGTGTCAATTTTTGGTATCTTTCCAATAAAGTTTATTTTTTAATGAATAGTGTAAAATGTTGTATTTTAATTCAAAACCTCTTTTTAATCTAATTTATTTATATGATTATATTATCTTTTGTATTGGTTTTAAAGTGAAATTAGAAAACATTTTTACCATTAAATCCAATAGTGGTCATTTTAATTAATTTCACTTCGAAATCAGACTTAAACTAGTGCCAATCTTTTGATACTTATTGTTTCATAAAAACACGCTATGTGTCATGACAAAAGGAATTAATTATTAAATTAATTAATGTGACTTATAAGTTTTGAATTTTTTAAAATAGACTTCATATTTGAATTCGGAATATCAAATATATCTTAGGGTTAATTTTTGGTATTTTTCTGAAAAACTTCAATTTTTGATGAATAGTGAAACCACTAAGCGGTACTTATAAAAACTGATTTTTCGTTTAAATGAAATTTTACCACTTATGTGTTTTGAATTTCGATAATCCGACATACATGGCTGTCATTAAGAAGTAAAATGTGGCTCAATGGGATTAAAATAATTTTTTGGTGAATAGTAACTTATTAAGTTTTTAATCGCGATTAGAGGTAATTAGTGTTGTTTAATGTAAGAATAATGTTTTAATAAAATGAAATGACCTAGGCACATGTCCTACCCTCATTGGATGTGTCATGGCCGACCAAGACAATCCATGGGTCAACTTGGGGACCCCATGGAGCTACATTGGTTGGAAAATGACATAAATATCTTTTTATTTAATGTTAAAGTAAAAATGACACAAACATGAGATGTTCTACTAAAACAATTTTTACATGGGGTTATACAAGTCAGATTTTTGACTATAAATATTAATTAGAAAAATAAAAAGATTTCATACATCATGATATTTTTTTATATATTTTAGAAATTAAATATATTAAATTATTTATGACATCATGATGATGCAGCGATTACGTCATTAATAATGGATTTAAATAAAATGAAAAGATAATTTAAAATCTATGACCTACACATGTACAAAACTAATTGGATGGGTATATTTCGAACCCTTATCACCTTATCCTAGAATTATATCAATGTGGGGCCTCTTAAATCCGAATATCATTTTAAAATAAAGTATCATTTTTTTACTTTCCAACAGTGCCCCTCCTCTCCTCATATAAAAGGTCCCCACCTCTACCTCCTTACCCACACTTCCAAAGCCTTTGGCTTGGCCAAACCCTACCCATTTTCACTCTCCAAATCCCTCTATTACTCCTTGAAGCCTCACATTGGGCAGATGTCTTCCCAAGGAAGCCTTTGAGCTCAAACTAAAGGGAGTTACCCGATTTCAAGGTAATGTCTTCTTTTGAGTCCTTTTGTTTTATTTTGCTTCTCCGACCCCCTAAACTATTTTAATTCTTTTCTTTTGTAACAACTAAAGTATCTTCCTTATACTAGGATGTTGTTATAATATGTTTTCGAGCTACACTTACACACACCTACATCTAATGGTTAAAGAACATGTTGTTTCCATGGATGGAAAATTTCTGCCTCCCGAAACGATGATTGTTCAACATTCTTTTAACACCTTCAAAGGTGGCCATTAAGAGGAAACTATATTTATATATGGTATATAATATTTTTATGTTTTCCTTAAGATTCTGTATTTTTCATTTTGAGAATACCATTATGGCTTCCATTATGGGTAAACACGATAATTTCATTTTAGGAAGTGCGGACTACCGCCCCCTCAAAGTTATTTGATTCGTTAATGACATATGTGGGATATATGAAGAATGGATTTAAAGTTATTATATATGATGTTATAATGGAATTATAATATACCTCTATACCATTATTATTTCTTCCCATTAATGTATGAGATAGAAATTAAAGTAGCGTTCATGCGTATGTACGACTTACCGTCTCCATGAACGGTCCATTTCATTTCTTATCCCCAAATGTAATGTACTATTATAAGTACATATACATAATGGATATATATGATGTATGTTACATCTAAATGATTAATATAATTCTGGAATTAAAATATACATACCTTTCATTTAGTTTTAATTCCATTAATATGACATAGAAATGAAAGCAGCATTCATGCATACGTACGGCTTACCGTCTCCATGAACAGTGCATTTCATTTCTTACCTCTAAATGATTATGTAATATTATAAATACATTTATATACTGGATATATATGTTATATATGATATCTACATCATTAGTATAACTCTGGATATAATGGATACATGAACAACTTGTAATTATAAAGAGCATATTTTTTACTCAAGTACCAATGATCGTTAAAACAACCGTTAATAACTTAAATAATTACATAGTGTTCATGACATGGTAATAAGTGATATAAAAGGAATATTGAATTTGAAAAAGGTTCTTAAGCAAGTAGAAATTAAATTAAGTTTATTATCCAAGAGGTTAAAGAACGATCGAGTCAAGACGGACCCGAGGTATGGGACTTCGTCTCAATCTCCTTTCATTGAGGCATATTTCGTTTTATACACAACTATCTTTTATACAGTGTATAAAAACCTTTGAATTTTACTTTTATACAAAAGGAATCTTTTTCTACAAAGCGTTTTACTAAACGACAAAAAGGAATGTTTCTTTTAACGTACGCGGTGACAACGACCTTTTCCACCGCCGCGAGTATTATTTGGTCTTTGGCTTCATCAACAAGCCGTAATGTTTTTTTAAATGAAATAAATACCATATACTCTTTTATGTATTTTGGTATTGAAAATGGTTTTTATAATGGATTTGTTATGTCAATATATTTAAGTGATATATTGTGGTCAAAGTGTGGAAATGTTTTCTTTCCATTATATTTGTTTTATGTCTTATGATTTTTATAATGGTACTTAGACATTTGACGGGTGGTTACGTGATAAACCATATGACGGGTGGTGCCGTGAATAACAGGACAGGTGGTTACGTTATAACCTCCAATGCATTGGGTATGGAAGTCGGCTGTATGGCTATTCCATTAAGTATGTATGAAAGTCGGCCGTATGGATATTCCATTAAGTGATATGAGTGGAAGTAGACCGTATGGTTATTCCATTTAAGTATGTTTATGTTCCAAGTTACCTTTATATGTTATGTGATCTTTATATGGGTTTTATGGTAATCTTTTGGTTACAAAAGGGTATGTAATGATATTTTATTTTATTGAAGTGTTTTTTACTACTTCATAAAGGTGAAAAGTATTACGTTGATAAAGTATACATAGTTTACTTGTTGTTTTGATAAACTAACTATTTTCATTATTTGTGTATCCCTTACTGAGCTTTTTATGCTCACCCCAAGTTTTTTGAAATGTTTTTCACATGACTTAATGTGGAATATGGTCAAGGATGGGATCAAGGGAATGTCATGCTATATAAAACATAGAACTAAACATGTTTCTTTTTAAGAGTGTTTTTTATTCTATGGAAACTTAGTAGAATTGTCTACTTTTAAATCTTTTGAGATGTAATAGTTATGTTCTAATTCTCTAAAACTCTAAACCTGAAAAGATCCTCAATGTGAATTATTAATTTAATTCAATATTATGTAAGGTTTATGTTCAGGGCCTTATATTTTGAATTCAAATTATCATGATTAATTATCAAGTTATTTTCAAAAGTAGTTGAGTAATCCAAACTCTTTTCAAGACATCTTATTGTGATAACAATGTAATTCATTATTATAATGAAGTGACCAATATATTCAAAGACCCCCATTTTGAAATCTTCTAATATAAGCATCCATAATATTAAATTATATTTCTTCAAATTTTTTACTTCCTTCAAAAATGTTTTTTACATTTTCACACATAACATTCAAAATTACACCTCTCCTTACACATAGAACATAATTTCAGATTGTGCTCAGAGTAAAAGATTCATTGTTGATTCATCATTACCCAGATTATTTTTCTCTAAATAAGTTAGAGGTACATTTTTAGCAGGAGGAAGAAATATATATGATGCTACTTCCAAATAATCATAATCATGAGACATAATATTATGAAACATTTTATAATACTAGATATGATAGTTCATTCCATCAAAGACTAGAATTACAGAACAATTAAAAAAATTCATATTATCGATAAAAACATCTCATTATGGAATCATCAATGAGTAAATGAAATAATCTATCAATATAATACCACTTGTAAGGGACTAAGGATGATTGTGATATCAGTAAGAGGGGGGGTTAATTATTCATAAATTTGTATTTTATGATAACATTCATGTAATACAACCACCACCTCCAATCAACGAATTATCACTTCTTTCAAAACAGAACATTCACACATCCACATGAACACAATTATTTACAAGGTGAAATACTAAATAAGATTATCATGGCTGTGGAATGGTTTGAAAATAACTCAAATACTATAAGTTACACTTGAAAAAAATCATTTATTTGATTAAGTAATTGAGAAATACCCTTACACTAGTGTTGCATACTGATCAATATATTATTTCATGTTATTGTTCTTGAATCAATGATGTAAAATAGTTTTAATAATATTTTATGAAACAATATACAGTTGAAAAAACAATTTAATTGTTTGAAATTATGAACATCAACATTTTTAATTCTTCATAACACACTAATTCAGTTTCCTACCAAGTAATATATAGAGAAAATCATTTTGGACATTATATAAAAACTATGTCTAGTGGCCCAGTTTTGTTCCATTGTTCGATTCATAAATCCTAAAAAGTGATAATAAATAATAATATGGGAAAAATAACAATCCTCTTAAAAAAATTTCTATAAAAGTACTTATGATAGATCGGTTTGACATGGAAAATCTTTATTCATATTCTTTTGTCTAGAAAACATTATACTCTAAAATATTTCATGAAATCTTATCACACTACCCAAAACATCAGCACTCTCTTCGTCTTCACATGAAAAAAATACAACCATTAAAAAATTAAAATATAAATACTACAATTTATAGGATAGCTGAAAGTGGAATGAGATGGAATATGAAAATGATTTTCCACTCAACAAAATTTCAAGAATCTTAATACTCAAATTTATTTTTACATCATATTTTATTATTTTATATCATATATACTCTGCAAAATTATTTACAATTTGCCTCAAAAAATCTCAAAACATCATCTTTATAAAGTACTTATATACATTTTTCAGTCTAATATATATGTCATTAGGATTTTCTTTATTATTATGAATCATATAAATTTATTAAAAAAAGTCTTGTACTACTTCATACATAGTGGGATAAATGAAAAAACGAAGAAATTATTCAATATACCTCATTTCAACATCAATATATTGAAACAATCCCTTGAAAAAATAGTTTCAAAATATATTCAAAATATATATTTTTTTCTTCATTTTTCATGAATTTTTTAACCGAATAATCTTATATCCGATAAATTCTATGTCATCATATGTCTGACAGATCATCCTATGGTTTTTTTGATGAATTGAAGACTCTTATGTTCTTAAAACTCATGAATCATGTCATACCAATCAAAACATTTTTTTATGAAACTAAAGTCATGATTTCGTTTTCTCCTTACCAAATTAGAGAACAACACAACCTGATGAAAATGGATGAATAATGTTTAGTGTTTTACAAGGTTGATTGGACTCTAATATATTCTCATTAATCATCTATAACAACTCCAATGTACATAACCATATGTCTACTTATGGATTAGGGGAAAAAATTCTAATGAACTAGAATTTATAAAGACATATTTCATTTAGTCATTCCAAAACTATTTTATTTTTGAATTACATAATTTGGTGAATTAGATAGTTTGATGGAGAAAATAGTCCAATGGATTAGTTAGTCTACAATTCAGCTACTTCTATCTTTCCAGCCATTAATGTTACAAAATCATATTATTTTATGATCATTTATTCACGAATTTGAGAAAAATATCATAGTAATATCACCATCATGCATAATTTACTAAACACATATCCTCCCAATTCCATTCACGAAACATCCATCAAAAGTGATTAAAAAAATATTTTATTTTATAAATAATCATATAGAAAATCATAACTTTATATTTTCTAAAATTTCTCGAAATAAATATATTCTATAATAAATCTAATCAATTTGATTATTCAAGAAAAAAATTGAATCTTAATGTCACTTTTTCCAGAATATCTCCAGAACAAAAACTGAAGATGAATTATATTCTTTCGAAAGTTGTGTCTAATCAATTTAGTCTAATAATAATTAATCCAATAATAAAACAAATTGTTTATTAAATGAGAAAAATATAATAAAATCACCAATAACAAATTCAAGAATCCCAAAATCACTTTTATCCAACACGATACCAATGAAAAAAATACCCTATGAAGTCCTTTATACAACAATGTATAGAACCAAATCTTGTTAGGATGATGTTGGATAAAGGATATATTTGGGATCATAAATTGTGAGGGGAACTACATAAATGATTCATGAGAATTATAAAAACATCATGTTAACTAATTGTTGATAGACAATAAAAAATGAAATCTAAATAAATGAAAAGTGAATCTCATTTTAGAGATTATGATTTTATTGGCAAATAAAACTTGCAAAGAGTTATGATATTTTTATATAATTTAAAACTGAGCCTATGGTATATAATAAAAAAATCAAATTACAGATACTGTATGAGAATATTCTTATCAACTAGTAGTACCTCCAAATCCTTCAAAAGTCCAACATTTATTCCATGTGTCATAATTGAAAAAAATATGTCACACCCTCCGAATAATGTAGACCATAACTTAATGATATTACATTCATTTTTAGAATAATTGGGATAACATTAAAGAGTACTACACAGGGGTGAAGGGGACATTATATATATTCTGGATATATAAATCATTCACACTTTGAATGTTTTATTCATAACATGAATAGTTCTAGAAAGATGTTATGAAATGATATATGAAATATTGTGTTTTAGTTGGGTTAATTGATGTGGTAACTCATGATTCGAGATAGTTTCATAATGTGAAATAATTTTTTAGATAAAAAATCTAGGAAACATGTATATCAGAAGTATTGATTACATAGAAGATTGACATCCAGAATCAATTTTTTACAACCTGAATATTATAGTCCCACATAGTTTTATTCTGAATACATTTTCTAAATTTTTAAATAATTGTTTTATATAAACTTGAATTCATGGGGTACGAAGGAATACTTTTGGTGATTTTTAGCATCTAAATTTTAATTCCAATAGACCATAAAGGGATCGATTTCAAAAATCAAATGGGAGGATCTCGTTCTTCCTCCTCATCATTTGTCTCTTTTAAAATTCTTATGTGTAACCATAGATTATTGTTTACAATATAGTATATAGGAATGTAATTTTATGTGTTTTTATGAAAACATCATGAAATATATTAGCGGAAAAAAATAAATCAGATATATTGGTAGAAATATATTAGATCCTTTGTGAAAAAAGGAAGTATACAGCTTCACTCCAACAATATAGTTATGGAACATCTTTTCCTATGATTTTAGAAATTATTATTATATTTCCCTTGAGAATTTTGTTTTTAAAAAATAATTGATTTTATATGAATTAAAAGGGTTTCCTTTGAAATTATTATATTTTTAATAGAGCTTAATGGTTATTGTGTTTTTATGAAATGTATTATTTGGTACCTTTGAATAATTTTGTTGAAATGTGTTCTTGTGAAAATGGTATGGTAAAGGGGTATGAATACTCCCCCCATCAAAATTTGGTTGAAAGGGGCATTAAACTACACCCCAAAAAAATGATTTACCCAGTGATGGATTGTTGAGAGAATGACTTACCACTCATAAGTATATGGAGGTCCTTGTTTGCATTCATTTTTTGTGTGTACATGGGTGTGGAATTGAAATGGTTATTCCAAGAAAAAAGAATAATTTTTGTTATATTTTATTATTATTTTCCATTAAACATGTTTATAGATCATATACACTATATATATTAATCTAAAATTGTTTTACATAAAGCGTCCAAAATTTTTCTTGTCTTATTTGTATCTATTGTGATGTACCTAGTTTTACCTACTATGTGATATATTCCCCCACAACGTTGAAATATTTGTAAGTTTACTAATTTCATATAATGTGATACTGTAAAGGGGTATGCTTCATACCTCAATAGTGGTATTCGATTGTTTTATTAATTTTTTTGGAGCTAGATCTTGGATTGTCTACATCATAGTCTATGTTGGTGAAACTTTAGTGTTTAAGAATTTATGTTTTTTAGTCATAACACTGAATTATTATTATTTTTTCCATTGTTTCTCTTATATAGTACATGTAATGGTATATTATTTTGTTATAAGTATTATTTATCAATCATCATGTTATTTTCATGGTTGTTATGTCTTCGTTGATAGGTTTTCTAGGTTCTTTGGGAAAATCATTCTCCAATGTCCTCTAAATCCAATAGCATATATTTCTTGACTTTGGTGTATTTTGGATTTCACATAAGGTTAGTATAAACTATGAATCATCGCAACCCTATGATTTTGGGAATAATCTTACAATATATATCTTATCCAACACATATAATTTATATTAATTGTGTGGAATTTGGACATCACTTTTATTATACATTGGAAATGATCACGATTCATGACAGAATGGAATATATTTTTAGGTAAAAGAAAACATGAAATTTGAATGTCACAAGAATTTTTAAACATATAATAGAAGATACATTGGAACTAAAAAATTATGAAAAAAATACACCCATTTGTTAGGAAAGAGTCAAATTTAGAGTTAAAATTTTCTTAATAGGGGACAATGTATAGGCATGATATCCTAAAATGAATAATTTTTTTTTATTTTAATAATTTTTTCAATGGACGAACATTGAAATACTATTACAAATGGAATACTACATTCTATGAAACAATATTGATTACTATACCAATTAATTATACAAAGATATTAAAAACCATGAATAGTAAACACATAATGATATACTTCACCTGCTCAAAATAGATTGGATTATTTCAATTGATGTAATAACTAATTATAGAAAAATAACCACATTGAATATAATTGACATTATCAATGTAATTGGAAAAACCATTTGAATTTAACAATGAAACAAGGATTCTTTGTGATATATAAATTATTTAATTAGAAATGTTACCAATAGGATAAAACCCTTACATTATAATTAGATGATCATTTTTTAGTATGATCATTGGTCAACATGATCATTGGAATCTATGTCTATTCAAAATGTATCTATTATAAATTTATGGTTAGGATTAGACTATATTAAGGGTAATTATATGATTTAATTGAATTATAATCAATGACATGATGGAAAAAGCTATTACGATTATGGATTATGATTAAAATTTATTATAACATGGGAGGGAGGTAGAATCTTATATTTCTACTTTCTAGAATCCCTTGAAGAGCTTCAACATGTAATGATCTATTAGAATCAACTACATGAGAATTTCATGTTATTCGAGGTCACTCTAGGTCCATTTTTGATGAGACACCCCAGGAAACAACTGACATAACACACTTGACAATTAAGGTGCATGCTATTGTGATAAGTGGCTAGGTATCTAGACTATAGAATAATAAAATTATAATTTTATTATTATAAATAAAATAGTTATTTCCTAAATTCCCGTTTCATTATAATTTAATTTATAAAATAAACATTATTATTTGATGAATTTTATAAAAAAAATATCCAATATAAATCATGATTTTATTATCATAAAATGTACACACTTTTTTAATTCATTCTTTCTAAATGAAATTTCATTTCCATAATTTTTCTTGTAAAATAAGATATATTTAAATATAAATCACTATATGAATTTAGAATGTCCTAAGAAATGATTTTATGATTCATAAATTCTTATATATTGTATGAACACAAGTTTTTTTATAAATAATTTTCCAGTATTTAAAAGTTTAAATTATAATTTTAGAAAACTACTTTGGTAATGTTAAAATTATATTTTACATCCCCATATTCAAATTTGGTTATGGTAAAATTTTGAAAATTATCTAAATAAATTATTTTTTTGTGGATAAAAAAATAACGTATTTTGTTTTTATATCTTTTATGACTTCATATATATTTAATAATGATGTAATAATTAATTAAACTAAATATCACACCGTAACCAATTTATGGTATCTATCTCATAAATACAGTCAAATCATTTGATTGCGTAAATTTCATGAATCCTTGATCCTCTATGAATAAACACTTGGTTATTTATAAGATATAGTCATAAAATTTCTAATAAACTTATATTTTCCACTATTGTGTTTTAAATTTTGAAAAAACAGACATACACAATAGTGATCAGGGTGATATTAGGAATATAGTAGAATAATTTTAATTTTAAGTGAATAGTAGAATACCATTATGAAAAGTAACATAAACTTATGATTTTTAAACTATCATTATGAATAGTAATATAACCCTTATTAATAGTAGCCTTACCCAGGAAAGTGTAAATATAAAGTTGGAAACTTAGAAACGAAGTTGAATATTTTATGTGTTTGTATTATTCGATTAAAAGATAATTTTAATGTAAAATTAAATACCATATATTTAGAAATTTATTTTTTAAATAAGGAGTTCATTTTGGGATTATATTCATCAAAAAATAGCTAGGGTTTTTTTTTTGGTTTTTTTGACAATCCAATTTTATTTATGAATAGTAAAATACGATAAATTATGATAAATGATAAATGTATGATTTATTGAGTCATGGATAATTTGATGTTGAGGAACGAACAATTGGTTCGAACTGACATGAAATTGTTTCTATTTTTTTCATGAAATCATCATGAAATATTGTCTTAGGTTATAATAATAAATTAATGATTAAAATATTATGAAAACACTCCTCCCCTCCACTATATATACCACCCATAACCCCCTCTTCCTCCAACACCACTCAAACATTAATCCAATCCTATTTCCTAACAAATACACTTCCCAAGTCCTGCCCCACCTCCAAGACCTTATGGTCACACCAAACGACAAAAAAAGGGCTTTAAGAAGAATATTAATGGGAATTACTCAAGAGGTGAACTGCACTTCCTTTTTCTATCAACTTGATTTACATGTTCCATAATATTGTTTCTCTATCATCACCTTCCCACAGAAAAATGCGATTATAATTCTAGTACCTTACATGAAATTGAATTTAATTATTCTAAAGGAATATTTTATCATCATCTCTCTTTTCCCCTATTCTCTTATACTAATAATGAAAATACTGGCTGAGATGTGTTTATTTTCTACATTCAACGATGAGATGTTTTTAATTTCAATTACTACCTTCAAGACTTATAATGAATAAATTTAAAATATTGAACCAGATCATACTCTATGAATTTTATTTTTATATATTTTATTTAATACTTACACACTCATAATATAACATAATAATTCAAAACAAGTACTTAATGCACAAAACCACCAAGTTAATCCAAGCGTTTATAATTAACTTATTACTAATGAGTCTTCCTCATGGTGTATAAACCAAAGTCATTATTAGATAATTTATATATCATTAATTTCAATAATAATATTTATTAAAAAAAATTTATGTTTAAACACAGATCAAATGAACTTCTAATCATTAATACAGGTAAAAAGATAATGAAAACCAAGGAAAAAATGCTTCCAAAACAATACATTTGAACAAGTTATGCACATACAAAAAGTCATGAATGAACCTAATAAGGTTATAATAAATACATTTCATATAGGAGAGGTTATATAATTTTTAATAAATGGATTCCTATTTAATTTTTTTTGTTATTAATATAAATTGAGGAACACATTTGGGCATATGGTAAGGATTTTCTCATCTCACTTTTATATCTACGAAATTTCCATTGTTCTCCAATTATTTATTATATGTGGTGTATTTTTACTACCATTTGATATATAATATCATTATTCCGTTTATATTCATGGTATTCAGGGATTCGCTTGATTATTATTAACAAGATTGATTACAATGTTGTTAGGGACTTGGTTTCAGTTTCCGTTTCATTGTGATTTATGTGCTATCGTTCACTTAATGATTCTTATGTGGTGTACTTACTTTAATTTTTAGATTTTTTTTATTTTAAATTGATAATATATTATATATCCATATTCTATTTTCATGGATATGACTAGATTCTTATGTCGTATACCCTTTTACACACAATAGTTATTTGGAATGTTGTTTTAACTATATAAATATTGATGAATTTTTTTTCTATACTCTATATGGATATTAAGAAAGATAATTGTACATGTATTAAATATATGTATATTAAATTATTTAGTCCTTTATTGATAGTGGCCCACTATAGCCCTTTTATGCATCAACATGTCTCATGAGACAATTAGGTTGGCAACAAACACTTCGAGTTTGTTTCCAAAATTGAATCAGACATGTAACTGCCCCCAAACATAAACTGTTTCAACGGTATAGCGGTCTCATATTCCTGAAAAATGATGTTAATTAAAGAAGGATTATTAATATTCATTTTCAGATATTACTATCCAGGAGGTTTTTCTATCACAATATCTATGGATGTAGTTTCATTCTCAATCTATCAATGGCATGTGTTTTTTATTTTTTCACCATGCCATATTGACTATGAAAATTTGATTATGATTCAATTATTTTTGATTCATTATTACACTATTTTTACCCCATAACAAGTCTTTGAGGTAACTCCTTTCATTTTTTCCTTCTATATATTATGAATAGGAGACCATTTATTGAGTTCTCGTTTGATATTATTTATTAGTTTTTTTTATGTATTTTGTTTTATTACCATTCCCAATAAAATATTTGTAACATATATTTATCAATTTTATTCAAGGATAATAATATATTCATTCGATCAGGATATAATCCATTGTAATCATTCCAATATATTATGTAATGAACCGTCTTTGGCCTTCTGGGGTTGGGGAAATACAATTGGTATTAGATGATGTTTAGAAACAACCATAGAAACTAGATTTAGGATTCCTTGATTTGATAACCTAAACCTATGATAGAAATTGTGGATAATCATAGGAGAACATCATAAAAAAATTTAATGTGGAGATTTTGTGGGAATTCATAGAAAATATATCCATATCTAGATATTACAAGTGGGGGTAGTTTTTGGAATAGATGTTCCTTGAAGTAAAAATTTTGATAAGGAGTTTATGTCTTGAACCGGGGTATCTTGGTACATGAAATAAAGCCTTAATATGCAATTGGTTTAAAACTCTTAGAGGATATGAAAAATAAAAATAAAATTTTCTTTTAAACCCATTATGAATTATTTAAGTGTAAATAGAAACAATGTTTGAGATTGTAAGATTATTTGTGAATAAATTTTCATATTAGGTTATGTTTTTTCTACTTATATATTATCAATTACGACTTAATTTAGTGTATTCAATAGTTTAGTGATAAAACCTAATGGAAGATGTGAAATCAATACCCATAATGAATGTAGGGATTTCCCCACTAATCATGTCAACACAGTCAGCGTTGGAAAAGACCATATCATTACAATATTGGGGAAACATTCTCATGGTATGACAAATTACCATGATAAACCTGTATTGGATCATTTCACATGACAAAATTCCCCAACTATTAGTGGAACTAAAAATCTAGTCGTAGTTGAACTGTGGATCATGTCCATTAATATGGTATTTATAGTATTAAGATTCAATGAAAATGAAAACATAGTACTGGTATTATATTACCTCGACGGTAATGTTGATAAATGAAGGTCCATGACCCAGAATACCATGGAGGAAGATGAAATAGAATATATATAATAGAGGACTTTTAAGGAAATATTCATTGATAAATATTTTCCTCATACACAATGAACTAAAATGAAGAGGAAATTCCTTATACAAAAGAAAAGAGAAGAATATAATGTTTCAGAGTTTTAGGCTACCTTCATATGAATTTCCAAATATGATATAGATTACACATGTGATTCAGAGGATAATATTGATCCTTTTATTAAGGGTCTTAAGCCAACACTTTGAAGGTAACTATCATCTCAAAACAATTATATCATATGATGAAGTTTTATTAAGTGTTATCAGAAAAGAAAAGAAATTTTCAAGATCAAATCTGGTCAAAGGAAACAAAGATAAGAATATGCATTCAAATTACCATGGAATATATGAATCTCCAATGAAAAATAAGGTAATGAAGCAATTTCAATTTTTTGTGAATTGTGGAAAAAATAATCATGAGAAATTCTTGAAAAGCATGTGAGTTTTCAAAAATTATAGAGAAAAGGGCCATCGATCTAGTTAATTCAAGGGGAATAGACAAGTCAATGATCATCAATGCTACGATTTTAAAGAGTTGGGGTACTATGAAAATGATTGTCCTAATCACAAATTAAACATTGCTCAGAACATTCCACGATTATAAGGCAAAGAATATACAAATACAACTAGGGAGGTTGAAGATCCTAATGATGTACTGTCATGTACTTTAAATATTTCATCAAACTTAGCTGATGTATTATTTGATTATGGATCATGACATTCATTTATATATTACAAATTAACTATGAAGGTTAGACATGTGAAATTTAATTTAATAAAGGAGTTATCAGTCAAAAATCTTCAGGTATATATCATTGCAACAATGATATGTCTATCAGTTCCCCTCATGACACATAAATTATATTTAGTTTATATCTTAATCATAATACCATTGATTGAAAATTATTTAATTCTCGGTATTAATTGGAATTTAAATTTTTATATGATGTTCAATTACAAGACGAAGAATGTTAAATTTTTTGATAATGGTGTAAGTATTTTATCTTTAGAGTAGAAACATCTCCATCTAATTCTTATCTAGATCCACACCCAGTAGCTTTATTGAATAAAATTCATGGAGAGGAATAGAATACAATATATATTATTATTGAATGAAATTTTCAAATTGAATATGTATCTATTATGTAACAATACATTGATGTTTTTCTACGGGATTTACCTGGAAAACCTTCAGAGAAGGAAGTTAAACTCTTTATTGATTAAATTCCTTATGCAATACCAATTTCATAGACTCCCTATATAATGGATACCATGTAATTAGTGGAGTTAATGAAACAACTAGTTTAATTGAGTGACAAATGATTTATTCACCCATGTATTTCTCTATGGGGATCCCCTGTCCTATTTGTCAAGAATAATGATAGATATATGAGCCTATGCATTTATTCGATTTCAAATAAATACAAAAATAATAATATCTATATACTATATATTCTCATTATTAATGTAATAATATTTTTATCATCCATATAAAATATTTGTGATAAGTTTTATATTAAATAATAATATTAATTGAATATTAATGTTTGGAAAACTCAATCATGCATGTTGAATTCAGAATTTTACATAAAAATATATGGGATTCCTGGAACATATGATAATCTTGGAATCTCATGTAATTAAAAATTAATACTGTGTTTCATTTGAAATATTATATAAAAAATTAAATATCATGTGGTGTTACATCCTTCATCACATTAACAAACTGCATCCTCAAAATTTTATCTTATTATCGGTAATCAATGTTTGGTCATTGAAATTACATTTGTTGAAAAACCAAATCCTAAAAAGGGATAATGAAACACACTCATATTAAGGAAGAAAATTAAATATTAAGTTAATCTATAATAACTAATAACTATGATTCCATGATGATGTATATAGGTTGGAATATAGGAAAATCCAAAATAAATATAGAGAATGAATAATTATCATGATCACCAGAAAGTGATTGCTTGATGGAAATATTGGGGCCTCAAAAACAAAGTTATGTATTGATAAAAAAATATCATTCTATAATAATAATTAATATTATAAGGATACTAATGTTTTTTACAGATCCTTTTAACATATCATTTGAATTCCAATACAATCTGAACTATTAGATTATTTTAATACGATTACTTGATGATTATAACGTCATCCTATAATAAATTCGCACTAAATTAATATTTTCCAATGATGTGTATTTAGTAATAATTTTTCATTATTTAAAAACAAATAAATTAAATCCCGCATTAACATAAAAGGATTAAGAAGATATTTTGTATATCAATAATCATAAAGAAAACCCAAAATGTTTAGAATATGGTATCATAATTCCAAGAATTAATATACCATTGATATTAATCTTCAATTTTCAGAAATAATACTTAATGTGTAATCCATATCATTACATAAATTACTATCATTAAAATTCATCATTGATTTCCACACAATTTCTTAAACTCAGTGATTTGTAGGATTTGATCATATTTTCTTCCAAGATAAATCAATTTTTATTACTAAAATAAAATCCCATATATTTATAAAATAACCAAAATCTATATATATAAAAATATCAAACTATCCCAATTGTGATTCAGGATACTTATAGGGTTTAAATCATTATAAACTATAGGTCATGGGTTCAAGAACCATCGTTCTTTTAGATGGAACGAGTTTTCACCCATCTTACATGTTATTATTTTTTTATTATTTAAATATGAAAAACAATTAATCCCTAAATAACACATGAAGGTGATTCATTGTGTTACAAATACCACAACCCTATAATAAATCCCCAAAATTATAATTAATCAAATTAAGATCTCATCACATACAAAATAATTGGGTTGTGAAATAATATGAACTTATAATCATTCATATTCTTATATACATATGAGTATATACATAACTCCTTATGTAACCATAGTTTAAAAGGTAACAGTCTATTAATTTACCAAAACCATTCTTTAATACTATCTATAACATCCCAAAAATTATACTCAATGACATAGTGATAAATTCATAGACATTTAATTTGTATCATTGATACCGATTAAGGTGTCCCAATTTTGACCAACAAAAACATACCAAATAAAAAAATATTGGATCACTTACATAACCCTAGAATATTTTGCATTATTGATTCATATAATTATTAAAAACTCATATAAATGTGGATTAATAAAAAATGTCTTATAAAGATGATAATTATATACTTTAATATATATATTTTATTATTTCACATGAGGGCAACAAATTAATACATATAAAATACATTTAGACTAAATTCATTCATCAGAAAACATTATAACTTGGGAAAAAAGAATCATATGAAGGGTGATCTCAATTGCTTCGTATTGGTAGACCTATGCCTTAGTAGTTTAATTTCATCATTGATAAAAAATGTCCAAAATGGTACAATGAAACAATCAGAGTGCATGAGATAATCAAAACTGAACTCATAACCATAAATACCTAGATTATAAGATAAGAAATCATAGACAATGAATGATTTATCCGAATCAACAATAATAAGTCATTCGATATCAATCATGATAATAATTAACATAAAAAATTCTTATCAATAAATTAAAACCAAATTTTAGAAAATTAGAGAATCATAATCATAAAATTATATAAAAACATTTTAATTTAAATATCCATATAGCCATCATCTAATATAATCATGGCCCAATGAATTGAAGCACAATATGGGTACACCCATATATTTAGATATAACGGGATCATATTGTTCTATCTTAGAAACCCCATATTTATGTTTAAACGATCTTACTCGATTAAACCTAGGAAACCCTATTTTTATATTGTAGTTTTATTAATTTACACCAATTGGCCTACACATGTTTATGATATAATATCCAAGAACCATTACATTAATAAAGTGCATAGATATTTAACATAACTATAAAACTTATATAATAAATAATTATAAATTAATAGCATTATTAACCTCTGTATGAGGAATATGATTCATTTAAATATCATTGAAACATGACTAACCCATAGAAAAGAATCTTGTTCCCTAATAAACTCTTTGAAACATTGTTATACCATAGAAAAGAAATGAGATCTGTAAAAATCTAATGGATACAATTTTAATCCATCCTAAAAATTATGATGACAATGTCTTTAAAATATTTACCCCTTATATGAGAACTGACATCATGTTTTGTTGTTTTAACACACTAAATTTACCATTAAACATTCATTAAAGTTAATTTTTTTTATAAAATACGGTTTTCATTTTGAAGGACACATTTTTTAAACAGAAAACATTTCTAAAATACTTTTCATTGAAAATAACACTAGAATCATATAAATAATTATTTATAAAAAATTTAAAAAATATATTGTGGAAAATATATTTTCATTATTGAATAACAATTTATCAAAATTTTAAATATTATATATAGAAAACATGGTTATGGATGAATATAGATTTTTTATTGAAGAGAAATATAGAGTATGATTTATATAAAAATAATTTTACACAAAATATAAGTGAAAACAGTAGGAAAATATTAATATAATTGAATATATCTATATAACCATATTATAAGTTATTTTTTGATATTATAATATTTCAATATTGTGATCATTATTATACATTGTCCCTATAAATGATGATTTTGTAAAAAAAATATTACAAGATTTGAAAATTTGAATCACAATCCCAAAGAAAGGATTAAATAAAAATAGACATAAAATACCATTATATTAAATAGATTAATTATATTGCAATAAAATGTTGATTTATATACACCTCATAATACTATATATGTTCATAAAAAACCTAAGTCTCAAAAAAATATTATCTTCACTAAAATCTATTTCTACTTTGTTAACATTGAAACCAAAAAATGCATAAAAGGTAGATACTAAACTAGATATGTAAATCCTCATAAATTTAATGATAATAATATAAAATAATTTTTATTTTATTTTATGAACAATAAATCAAAAATAAGTGGTCAATACAGTATATATATATCATAGAAATAACAGTGAGATGAGAAAAATCCATAACCGATGTTTTTTAAATCTTCCATACTCTTTTGAAACTCTTGTAGAAGAAGCATAAGTTTTTTAAAGATGTATTATAGAAACACATATACATATAGACACCCATATGTAATTATCTTATGAACCGTTATCATCTATTTATTTGAAATTAAAGGTTAATGTAATGTTTCAGAAATAATTGCACTATTTTTTATATAAATCTTGACATTGTATTATTGGTTATATTAAATAAATATTTGTTTAATAATATATATAACATAAATCATGATATATATAAATATATTATTCAATATATATTTATTTTTATTAATTCATAAAATATTATAATATGAAATTAGATACACCATTCATGGGGATCGTTGGAGGCACATATGATGAACATTGTTTCCATTTTCATGTCATATTGAAAGAATGCAATATAATAAAATATATATATTATTGTCATAGTATAATTTTATTAATATATATATCATATTTGTTTCAATAATATTTTCATACAATCAATTTAATAAATGAATGAATCATGTCATGTAGCAAGGGTTCAGTCCGCCATAAACATGAAAATGTTATTATATTTCAAAAAAAGGTATTGCATGCATGTATATGGGATATAATTATTCAAGAAACATAAAAATATTATAAAAAATAAAAAATATAATATATATATATTTTCACTCCATAATGATTCTCAACCATGAAACGTAGTAATATAAAAATGAACGATATCAATCCACGATGTTGTAGTTCACCGTACACATGAACGATGATTTCATACCCCATTTAATGGATGTGACTTTGTGTTTAGGTCATCAAATTAACAAAAAATATTCCAATTATATTTTTTACACATAGGATATTATATAATAATAACTAATGTTGGATATGAAGAAAATAAACTAATTACTCTTTTAGACAAATATTACCACATTTAGGGTATCCTCATTAGGTTTGAACTTGTAACTCCAATGGATTTTCTTATTCACATTATAAGGAATCATGAACAAGAGAATTTATATTGTTATGTGATTTATGAAGGGTCTGTAAGAACAAAATTCTTATTATGTTTTAATAACTTGGGAGAGTGAGTGTCATTTTATAAGTGAGGAGGAGTGAAATACTTGTAAAAATCTAATTTATTCATTTTTTAGAGGTCGATATTACCTCATGTGACTCCATTATTAATAATTAATTGGTTTTGGGACTTTATAGTCGATAAAAACTTCCAAAAATATTATATGACTTGTCTAATTCATTTTATTACCTCATTTTTTAACACTTTTTACAACTTTTTGTTTTTCATTATTATATTTAATTTTTTATCTATGTAATTTATCATTTATGACTATAATAGAGTGATACATATTAGACAATTTGATCATAATATGTATATACAGAATATCTAATTTATAAAATAAAAATCCACTGCTTTTTGAATTTTATTTTTAACATTAGTGCATTTAGTGCGCAAAAACACAGTTTTAACCATGACTTTACTAACAATGATTTTACTATATAATGTTCAATATATTCTTTATAAAAGAATTTTTTTTCCATTAATGGATTGTATTTTATATTAGTTATTATTTAGAAATATATTTTTATAATATATTATTTCTTGTATTTTAAAAATAATAATAATAAAATAAATGTTTTAATAAAATATAATTAATATATATTGATATTCTTAATTTATTTTGAAATTAAAAAAATATCAGGATAATAAGGGAATTAAAATAAATTAAGGTCACATAAATGTTTCATGTAATATTCATCTAGTAAAACAATTTAACATAAAAATACATTGTATTTACCATCCTTTTTAAATTTTTAATATCTTTAATTTTATTTAATTGTTTTCCTAATAACTTATACATTATAATGTCAAAAGAATTTATTGTAATTATCTCATCTCTAAAAATTAATGATTTATTATTATGAAAAAAATAATTTTATATTTCTTAATAATATTGAAAACTAAACCTTTTTAGTTATCCCCTATCTCAAATTGGTTAATGAAATTGAAAGGAAGAAAGGTATATTTTTGTGCCTTTTTCAATAGTTAACATATTTTATTGGGAAATTTAATGGAATATTGTCTCAATACCTATATATTTCTATAATAAGGTTATAAAGGTACAAAAATGTCTATAAAATGTGTGTTGGATAATTTATGGGTCAGCTTTAACCCTTATATTCTATGTTTAACAACTAAGTAAATTTATTTTATCATTACACCCTATAATTAGTTTTAATTTTTTTAATTAATCACATTGCTAAAAAATTATGTTGAAATTATTAGAGATCATAATTAATTTTGATTCAAAATATGGATTCCATTTTTATAAATTCATATAACTTTATTGGTGGAGATTAATTTATAAATAACATGAAGATGGGATGAAAAAGCAGGTATTTAATGTGAAAATTTCTAATATATTAAAATATTTTATGAAAAAAATGAATATGAAAATGATTATAAGTAAAAAAATTACTCAAAGGTTTAAAATTTAAAAAATTTCATTAAAAATTTTAATAATAAAATCTATAATTAAAAACTATTTAAAAAAATGCAGTTTTAAATAAGAATTCTATAATTTTAAATTTTAATTTAAAATGAATTCTTTCAGAAAAATCCAAAAATTCACCCCAACATAATGTTGATATTATTATTTATAAAAATAATTTTATTTTTTCATAAAATTTTCTAAATTTTTAAATAATAATTTTATTTCATTTGTGTTGAGTACAATTAATCTTCTTTTTAGAAAAATATAATTTTTTTAGAAAAATTAATGATTTTAATTTAGTTACTAATCAACAGTTAAATAATAGTATGTGGAAAAAATATATTGTCAAAAATTATTTATTTCTATTTATAATCAATATTCTAACAGCTATATAATAATTTTAATAGTAAAAAAATAATATTAAAAAATATATTGTTTCCTAAAAAACAAGATGTTGTGTTTTAAATATGAAATAGAAAATAAAAATCATAGGGACACATTTAATTATATATAAACTAGATTATTTATGTAATGAAATCTAAATATTGTGTTTCTCATCCACTGGGGAACCAAAAAAATCTCCTTTTAAAAACCATATACCATTACATATTAGCAAAACCATTTCTTATATTTCAATTTTACCAGGATTACAGGAATGGTATTATGATTGATATGAAGTAGATATATATGAGGAATAATGGTAATATCAGATAAAATACATTATTAAATTTATTTTTACAGTTTTAATAAAAAAAGAAACATATGATTCTAGTTTATCAATAATAATAAAATATTTGATCCTTTGGGATGAAATTCAACGTATCTTTTTGAAATATAAAAATGCAGAAACTTGCATTGGGCTAATGGTTTTTGGGTATATACAATATATATTATTATATATTATAGCACTTGATGATTTTTTTATACTAAAAACGTGGGATTCTATATTATCAATCATTTCCCTATCCTTATAAAAATTGGAGCACCATTCTTTTATACATATGAAATTATACATCCACATAGGGGCATATTTTATTTTTCATAAACACCATACATAGGAGATTATAGAAGCATATTTATTTAATAATTATGTTATTTATAACATTATTAATATTTATAATTGATATATCATTTTACAAATATATTTTATCTAAATGAAAATATATTTTGTGTGTACAAGCAGACAAACGCCTCCATTGAGAGTCATGTTCCAATTTTTATCCCAATTCAACATGGATGGTTATAATGATTTATATAATGGATCAATATGATATTTTTATCATTATTAATATTTTATAATATATCTACCATTTCCTACCCTTATCTCATTCAATGGAAAATGAAAATATTATCTATGTGTACAGAAATACTATATTATCCATGATGTGGGGTATTTCTATATCCATCTCTATAGTATTTTATTTATTTTAAGACTCCCTTAAAAATTAATTCTTTAACAAATAAAATATAAATTTTATCATATTTTTAATCTAATAATAATAATATAAATCATGAATAATCACTTTCACAACCATACTATGCCATCGATTATAACATGTTCTTTTTCATGTTTGATTAATCACCTATAAAAAGAAGGAAATAATTTTCATTCATGGATGAACATGGAAATATAAAAACTAATGTTATTATTAATTAGTAATAATAAATATTTGTGTGAATTTTTATTCTGGTTTTATTAATTATTACCATAGTGTATTATAAAACCCTTTTTTGATAAAAATCACCAAAATTGTCATGATAATTATATAATCTCTATAAACAACAGATAATATTTTATTAAAATTAAATTGATTGATTATAAATACATATAGAAACATATAATTCAGTACCATTCATAGTATTATATTCCTGAAAATTATATCTGTAAATTAAAATAAACACCATCATTACAAATCATGTCAAAATTAAATAAAATTAAAAACATTAGATGATAAAAATAAACTCTAAATAACTAGTTATTTTAAAATAAATAATTTAATTTAAATTTAAATAATTTAATATACATGAATATGGTTATAAAATTTTGTTTCAATTTAGATTTTTATTTTATACAGGATGTTACAGAACATTTGACTACACGAGAATACAATGTAATGGGATTCTCATCTAATTTTTTATCCTTCGAGATGGATACAATATTCACCATATATTTTCATTTTTAAATAGTATATACTAACTATGGAATAATTTATATATTAAATATTTTTATTGTTAATGGGAATAAAAATTTATCCAAGATATTTACTTTAATAAACTTTTAGTTCACGGTATACTAAATATGCATGAGTTATACTACTAATTAAATATTTATATCATGATTTATTTAAAATGATAGTACATATATGAAAATTACATCTATTTTATAACTAAATAATGCACTAATTTTATTAATTTTTGTTGTTATTTAGGTTTTATTGGTTCTCTATCCATTTTATTTACCATGGTAGATAATCTTTATAATGTGGTGATTATAAGAGAAACATAACACAAGGCATATTTTTGATCAAGAATACAACTCTTATAAGTCCACTTTCTTATTAAATATATTATTATCTATGTTAATATAATTTATAAAAACCATTTTATTGTATGATAAATTCATAATATTAGTATTAAAATGGGGTTTTAGATTTTTCAAAACTTATTATTTTGAAAAAAACATACCTTTTTATTGTTTTCTATACAGACACATTATTTCATCATTAACAAAATTATACATTAATTATATTTATTTTCAACTTTTATGTATTTTTACCTATTTTTTTATATAATATGATATATTCTTATAATTTTTATGTTTTATTATAAATCTAAATTCCTTATTTTATAGTGTGATTTTTCTAGGTGGTGTTTTAGAAGATTAATTTTAAAAATATTTTCTTTAATAATTATTTGATATTATTTTTTTGAAAAATTTATTTATTTTTCCCAGATTAATTATTTGTATTTCTACAAAAATAATTATTTGGAAAATTAAATCATTTAATTTTAAAAAAAAATTCTTATATAAAGTTTTTTAAAACTTCTTCTTTTTATTAAAATGTACAAAATGATTTTTAATTTATATTTTTTCCCTTTAATCCTCTTCATACAAAACATCATTATCTCATTTGAAGGTATATCGTACAAATAATATAATAAATAAAATTTCAAAACTCTAGATATGTTTGAATTATTCTTATGTATTAACTGATAAATTTTTTCATATCACATTATGTGATCCCATTTGGAAAATTTTGGAAGCAAATTATATTTTTAATAGTATTGAATAAATGATGACTTATTGATATCTTATTATAACCATTTCATACCTATGAATCGGTTTAGTCACATATTTATATTCAATGAAATTTTTGATATTTATCCATCAGTAGCTGAAAGAGTGTACATGTAATATTATCCAATTTCCATGTGGTTTTTTTTGTCACGACCCGCCCTCGGGGTCCGTGCCGTGACTACCCCAAGCCCGCCTTCCATAGGCCAGGGGCTGGCGACTAGCACCAAGGCGTAAATCCCAGTAAAAAGGGAAGGCATTGCCTTTGAAAAGTAACCAACTCCACAGAGTAAGCAAGCGGAAAGTAAACACTAAACAAGCAGAGTACAACTGAAAGTGCGGAAAAGTAAATGGGCCAGAATACAAACCCAAACTGTAAGTAAAGTACAACTCGAAAAGGGAAAAACAGCAACTGTAAAGTAAAAGCCGCTACTCCGAGCTGTCCACCGGAAATCCCACCTGAAGGGTGGGTACAGATAGCTCCTCTGCTCCACGGGTCCAGCCGTCTGCTCCGTGCACGTCCCGCCCAGTGGTCCACCTCCGGGTACCGTCCCGCTGTGCAAGCCTCAGCTAAGGTCAACGCTGTCCGTCGTCTGCAACCAACACAACGTAGTGCGGGCGAAGCCCGTGCAGGGGTGAGTATAAGCTACTCAGTAGGGACCCCGAGACCCCTGAAGGTCTCTCAAATCCACAAAGGATAAACCACGAAGAAAAGTACAAACACGAAGTAACAACTGACACAGCTTAGGTATATGCCCATACATATACCTAAGTCATCAATTAAAATACACTCCAACCTCCGAGCCCAAGTACAACTCAGTCCACGCAGGAAAGTATACGTATTCCACATAGGAAAGCAAAATATAATCCACACAGGATTGCACAACACAATCCACACAGGAAAACAACAGGATTCAGCTCACACAGGTATACTTCTTCAAGGACGATAAAGATGATCACTGATCCATCTAAGTCGTCGGACCCACGAAGGATCGATAGGTAACTAACCCCCGTAGAAGACCCACACAGGATCGGGCTCACACAGAACCTGTAGGCGCTGGCTCACACAGAACCGCTGAGCGCAAGGACCCACACAGGATCGGGCTCACACAGAACCTGTAGCACTGATCCACGTAGGATCGCTGAGTGCTGTAGTCGTCGTCGTCGAATCCACACAGGATCTCTGTACTGTCGTCGTCCAATCCACACAGGATCTCTGTACTGTCGTCGTCAAATCCACACAGGATCTCTGTACTGTCGTCGTCAAATCCACACAGGATCTCTGTACTGTCGTCGTCAAATCCACACAGGATCTCTGTACTGTCGTCGTCAAATCCACACAGGATCTCTGTACTGTCGTCGTCAAATCCACAGAGGATCTCTGTACTGTCGTCGTCAAATCCACACAGGATCTCTGTACTGTCGTCGTCAAATCACAGTAGCAGTCGTAGCAGTAGAACAGTCGCAGCCAGTACTAGGGTTCCCGCACAGAGCAAACTCGTACGGAGGGTCCGCTCCACGAGCCGAGAGGCTGATACATCAACTGTCACGAAGACCGAAGTTGATGTATCCAAAAGTTCCGTATCGTCAACAGGAACTCAACGCAACAGACGGCGCGTCGATCGGACGCCCGGTCTGAGAGTTATTGGCATTTTCGTCTCCGGGGCCCGGTTGGTTTTTAAGGCAAAACCAACCCGACCGTACTCCACCTGCGTCCAAACCTCGGGCGGAGTATGCCAAAAGATCCGTCTCACTATGAGGAACACTACGCGACTGACGGCACGTCAATCGGACGTCCGTAGCTCAAGATATGAGTGTTTCCGCTCCGAAGGCCCGGTTGGTTTCGTGAACGAACCAACCCGGACGAACTCAAAGTAACCCGAAACCTTGAGTGCGATATACCGAAACGACCGTCTCGATCCAAGGATCGCGTTTCCGCAGACGGTTCGTCAATCGGAGGTCTGAGGCTCACGTTATGGCCAAAAGACCGAAACTGGTTCGAAACGGGGGGTCCGGGTCCGGGCCGACCCGGCCCGACCCCCCCCCTCTGGACGGCGCGGCGGCCGGCGGCGGCGGACGGCGGCGGCGGACGGCGGCGGACGGCGGCGGCGGCGGGCCGCGTGGCGGCGGCGGCGGCTGGCCGCGTGGCGGCGGCGGGCCGCGGGGCGGCGGCGGCGGGCCGCGGCGGCGGCGGCGGCGGCGGGCCGCGGCGGCGGCGCTGGGCGCCGCACGTGATTGGCACGCGGGGCTATGCCCCGCGTTTCTCTTCAAGCGGCACGGCTCAAGGCCGTGCCTTTGCCAAAAACGGCCCCCGCAAATGGGGGCCGGCTTGATAAAACCGAGGGGCTGTTGCCCCCCCTCTTTAATTGATCCGCCCCCCCTCATTAAGAGGGGGGTTTATTGAACCGGCCGGGGGTTTTATTCCCCCGGTTTTTAAGATATCTGGCCGGCCCGCTGGCCGGCCGGTTTTTACCAACGGGACCGGAATTTCCGGTCCCGCCCTCGACTTCCGACGCCGGCGGCCCGGCCGCCGGTCTTTCCTTCCGCCGCGGCCCGGAACCGGCCGCGGTCTCCTCGTCTCACCGCGGCCCGGAACCGGCCGCGGTGTTCGTCGTCCGGCGCGGTGCGACGGCACCGCGCCCCTTTCGCCGTGCCATGAATCCTCCCAACGCGGCGCGACGGCGTCGCGTTCTTGAAGTCTCTCCTCGGCGAAGCGCGACGGTGTTGCGGAAAATTATAAGCATGTTCATCCGCGTGGTGCGACGGCACCACGCCTCTTGCTTCCACCCGCATGAATAAAACGAGAACTAAGGAGGGGGGGTTCGGCCGTGTTCATGCGGTCCGACCCCCCTCACGTTAAATAATAACATAACTAAGAATATCCAATAGCCTTACGTTTAGTCATGCTAAAATCCACGATTCAAGAATGGAATAAAATAATCAATAAATAACATCCCCTACCTCGGGTTTGAGATTCAAAGAAACATCTACGTTCCGCGGAAGACGGCGTCGCGGAAGTCGGGCGTCGCGGTCGTCGTTCGTCAAATCCGTTGACGAAGAAATACATCCGATGCGACACGTTGTTGGCGGATATTCGTTTGCCGACGAAGAAGGTCCGAAGAGGAAGCAGAGGTCCGAAGATACTAGGTCTCCGAGTCGATGATCCTTGACGAAGTGTTGTCGTTCTTCGTTGAGGATGAAGACGTTCTTCGCCGGAGAAGATGAAGTTCTTCAAGAGACTTAGAGCTCTCTCCTCCAATCCTCAACACAACCAAACTAACCCCCAAAAATAAAATAAGATAACCTTATTTTATTAAGTCATTCTATGAGTTTCAAATCAAAAACTTAAATCCATTAAATGGTTTAGTGTGTTGGCATGATTTAAAAGAGGAGAGGGAAAGTCACCCAATTAATGGAAAGTTTAAAGGTTAAGATGAGTTACACATCTTAAGTGGGGGGTTTAGAGGAGTTAGGGAAGGTGAGGGGTTGGGCTCGTGTGGGCCCCACCCTACCTTTATTCTCTCAAGGGTAGTTAACATCAAGTAGGTCCCACCCAACTTCCACACATAGGTTTTAACATGTAAAAATAAAATTGTTCATCACAATTTTATTTAACTCAAACTAAAAACCCCAAAACGTAACTTTCAACCCGCAACAAACGCAACTCCCGAAAAGGTCTCAAAAAGCGAATATCGGCGCTGCGAGTTCATCGGTGCCCTCGGATTTCAATTCCGAGCACCGGATCAAAAGTTAGGAATTCCCGCTCGTTCGTTCACTGAACGTACCCGAGCCAAACTTCGGAAATTTATTCCGGGCACTCCGGGCCTCGGAATCAGGTGCCGTCTGAAACCGCGCTCTTGTAAAATTCTAAAGAAAATTAAGAAAAAATTTTCCTTGAATTTTACGGGTCTTTAAATTACTCCCACCTCAGGGCTTTACGTCCCCGTAAAGCTACATCAAAAACTAGGGAAACCAAAAGAGAGTACTTAGCATGCATCTGAGCCTCCCGCTCCCATGTGCTCTCCTGGAGATTCCCGTGCCGCCATCTGTTGCGCACAAGAGGAATCGATCGCCCATGTAGGACCCGCTCCTGGATGACATGGACCTCCTCTGACGTGGCCCGGACCATCTCCGGTCCCACCAGAGCTGCAAGATTTCTCTTTTGTCGAAAAGAGAAATCTGGCTCATCCCCTGGATGAACCACATTCTTTTCCTAAAACAGTCAATCCTAACATGGATGATACTAATCCATACTAAGGATGACGTCGTAAGGCCTCGACGCTACTACTAAGAGATTCAACCGTTACTCTCGCCTCCAAGGGTTGAGTCACACTGTCGGCATCAGTGTGTGGTAACTGGGTCTCCTCCAGTAGATGTCTCACAAGTGAGGGTCAAGTCAACAGCCAAAACTGGAACCTCTTAGTAACATTACGATAGAGGACAGGAACGAAAACATCACAAGGTATGCGTCTTTTATTATTGCAGCTCGTAATACAAGACGCTACACAAAAGCAACAAGGAACCAGAAGTACAAAGGATGTATCCACTAGTTCTGCTCCTGTCCATCGGCTCCCAGAGCTCCATGATCGAAGGCCTCGGCTGCCTGAAGCTGAGCTCTCCCCTGCGGTCGGGGTGGACCTCCTGGTGGTGGTGGTGGTAGAGCCTCAAAGCGTCGGCCACCACCAGCTGCTCGTCCAGCTCCCCTGCCTCGTCCGCCTCCTCCCTGCGGACCGCCACGGTCGAACCTCTGCCTCTGCCTAGGTGGTTCCTCAACCGTCTGCTGCTCCTCCGCATAGCGGGTCGGGCAGTCACGAGCCATGTGGCCTTGCCCGCCGCATGCATAGCACAGTCTTCCACTCGAAAGACTGGCCCCGCGTTGTGTGCCCTGCACTGCTGAGCCAGTGCCCTGAGGTCTGGTCTGTCTGAACCCCTGAGTCATTCGTCGACTGCCAGCTGCAGATGTCTCTGCCACGTGCTGCCCTGCGGTGGGTCTCTGTGCTGGTGTAGACTCAGCAAGGAAGCTCTCGATCAGAAGGGCCCGCTCCAGTACTCCTGTCTGAGTCGGTATGCTGAGGGAGATCAGCGATGCCCTGATCTCGTGTCTCAAACCCTGCTCGAAGGTCCGGGCCCGGAAGAATGGGTCCCGTACCATGTCGGTCGAGTAGCGCGAGAGATCGGTAAATCTCGCCGAGTACTGAGCGACCGTCATGCTGCCCTGCCGCAGCTGTAGAAGCTCCTGGATACGCACCGCACGAAGGGTGGTTGGGACGAACTCCGAGCGGAAGATGCTCTCAAAGTCCGTCCAAAGAAGAGATGCCTCATCGTGCACCTGGAGCATCAAGCTCCACCATCGTCCTGCTGCTGCGTGTAGTAGGCTCGCAGCGAGGATAACCATGAGGTCTGCTGGTGTCCTCACTAGCCTAAACACTCGAACCACTGCCTCCAGCCAGTCCTCTGCTGCCTGGGGATCCGTCTCCCCGCGAAACCTGGGCGGTCGCTGGTGCTGAAACTCATGCAGTGCGCTGAGGCGACGTGCATCGTCAGCGGCTGCTGCTGGAAGCATCGGGGGCTCAGCGGGTAAAGCTACCGCCGGTGCCACTACTGGAAAAGGGCCCTGCACCGAGGCCTCGTCGCTCGGTGGGCTGTCGTCTCGCTCGACTCTCGGAACCCTAGCTGGCTGCCGTCGTGGGGCCATCCTGAATAGGAAACAGGTGCGCCACGGTTAGAACAGTATACCAGGTGAGCTGATATAAGTAATCACAAAGAAAACTTGAGACTTTCATTAAGCAGATCAGTATACCCGGTGAGCTGGCACAAGTAATCACAAAGAAAACTTTGAAACACACACACAATCAATGTTTTCGTGCATTAAGTCGGAAATCAGAAGTCAGGGTCCTGGTGTACGGATACGTCGGCCGCCGCACCAACACTGGACTCCCTGGACTGATAACCACACTCAATACGCTAAACATTATTGCTTCACATAGAAAAGATCAGAGTTCGCGGTAGAACTGAACTCCTCTGATACCAATTTGTCACGACCCGCCCTCGGGGTCCGTGCCGTGACTACCCCAAGCCCGCCTTCCATAGGCCAGGGGCTGGCGACTAGCACCAAGGCGTAAATCCCAGTAAAAAGGGAAGGCATTGCCTTTGAAAAGTAACCAACTCCACAGAGTAAGCAAGCGGAAAGTAAACACTAAACAAGCAGAGTACAACTGAAAGTGCGGAAAAGTAAATGGGCCAGAATACAAACCCAAACTGTAAGTAAAGTACAACTCGAAAACGGAAAAACAGCAACTGTAAAGTAAAAGCCGCTACTCCGAGCTGTCCACCGGAAATCCCACCTGAAGGGTGGGTACAGATAGCTCCTCTGCTCCACGGGTCCCGCCGTCTGCTCCGTGCACGTCCCGCCCAGTGGTCCACCTCCGGGTACCGTCCCGCTGTGCAAGCCTCAGCTAAGGTCAACGCTGTCCGTCGTCTGCAACCAACACAACGTAGTGCGGGCGAAGCCCGTGCAGGGGTGAGTATAAGCTACTCAGTAGGGACCCCGAGACCCCTGAAGGTCTCTCAAATCCACAAAGGATAAACCACGAAGAAAAGTACAAACACGAAGTAACAACTGACACAGCTTAGGTATATGCCCATACATATACCTAAGTCATCAATTAAAATACACTCCAACCTCCGAGCCCAAGTACAACTCAGTCCACGCAGGAAAGTATACGTATTCCACATAGGAAAGCAAAATATAATCCACACAGGATTGCACAACACAATCCACACAGGAAAACAACAGGATTCAGCTCACACAGGTATACTTCTTCAAGGACGATAAAGATGATCACTGATCCATCTAAGTCGTCGGACCCACGAAGGATCGATAGGTAACTAACCCCCGCAGAAGACCCACACAGGATCGGGCTCACACAGAACCTGTAGGCGCTGGCTCACACAGAACCGCTGAGCGCAAGGACCCACACAGGATCGGGCTCACACAGAACCTGTAGCACTGATCCACGTAGGATCGCTGAGTGCTGTAGTCGTCGTCGTCGAATCCACACAGGATCTCTGTACTGTCGTCGTCCAATCCACACAAGATCTCTGTACTGTCGTCGTCAAATCCACACAGGATCTCTGTACTGTCGTCGTCAAATCCACACAGGATCTCTGTACTGTCGTCGTCAAATCCACACAGGATCTCTGTACTGTCGTCGTCAAATCCACACAGGATCTCTGTACTGTCGTCGTCAAATCCACAGAGGATCTCTGTACTGTCGTCGTCAAATCCACACAGGATCTCTGTACTGTCGTCGTCAAATCACAGTAGCAGTCGTAGCAGTAGAACAGTCGCAGCCAGTACTAGGGTTCCCGCACAGAGCAAACTCGTACGGAGGGTCCGCTCCACGAGCCGAGAGGCTGATACATCAACTGTCACGAAGACCGAATTTGATGTATTCAAAAGTTCCGTATCGTCAACAGGAACTCAACGCAACAGACGGCGCGTCGATCGGACGCCCGGTCTGAGAGTTATTGGCATTTTCGTCTCCGGGGCCCGGTTGGTTTTTAAGGCAAAACCAACCCGACCGTACTCCACCTGCGTCCAAACCTCGGGCGGAGTATGCCAAAAGATCCGTCTCACTAAGAGGAACACTACGCGACTGACGGCACGTCAATCGGACGTCCGTAGCTCAAGATATGAGTGTTTCCGCTCCGAAGGCCCGGTTGGTTTCGTGAACGAACCAACCCGGACGAACTCAAAGTAACCCGAAACCTTGAGTGCGATATACCGAAACGACCGTCTCGATCCAAGGATCGCGTTTCCGCAGACGGTTCGTCAATCGGAGGTCTGAGGCTCATGTTATGGCCAAAAGACCGAAACTGGTTCGAAACGGGGGGTCCGGGTCCGGGCCGACCCGGCCCGACCCCCCCCCTCTGGACGGCGCGGCGGCCGGCGGCGGCGGACGGCGGCGGCGGACGGCGGCGGACGGCGGCGGCGGCGGGCCGCGTGGCGGTGGCGGCGGCTGGCCGCGTGGCGGCGGCGGGCCGCGTGGCGGCGGCGGCGCTGGGCGCCGCACGTGATTGGCACGCGGGGCTATGCCCCGCGTTTCTCTTCAAGCGGCACGGCTCAAGGCCGTGCCTTTGCCAAAAACGGCCCCCGCAAATGGGGGCCGGCTTGATAAAACCGGGGGGCTGTTGCCCCCCCTCTTTAATTGATCCGCCCCCCCTCATTAAGAGGGGGGTTTATTGAACCGGCCGGGGGTTTTATTCCCCCAGTTTTTAAGATATCCGGCCGGCCCGCTGGCCGGCCGGTTTTTACCAACGGGACCGGAATTTCCGGTCCCGCCCTCGACTTCCGACGCCGGCGGCCCGGCCGCCGGTCTTTCCTTCCGCCGCGGCCCGGAACCGGCCGCGGTCTCCTCGTCTCACCGCGGCCCGGAACCGGCCGCGGTGTTCGTCGTCCGGCGCGGTGCGACGACACCGCGCCCCTTTCGCCGTGCCATGAATCCTCCCAACGCGGCGCGACGGCGTCGCGTTCTTGAAGTCTCTCCTCGGCGAAGCGCGACGGTGTTGCGGAAAATTATAAGCATGTTCATCCGCGTGGTGCGACGGCACCACGCCTCTTGCTTCCACCCGCATGAATAAAACGAGAACTAAGGAGGGGGGGTTCGGCCGTGTTCATGCGGTCCGACCCCCCTCACGTTAAATAATAACATAACTAAGAATATCCAATAGCCTTACGTTTAGTCATGCTAAAATCCACGATTCAAGAATGGAATAAAATAATCAATAAATAACATCCCCTACCTCGGGTTTGAGATTCAAAGAAACATCTACGTTCCGCGGAAGACGGCGTCGCGGAAGTCGGGCGTCGCGGTCGTCGTTCGTCAAATCCGTTGACGAAGAAATACGTCCGATGCGACACGTTGTTGGCGGATATTCGTTTGCCGACGAAGAAGGTCCGAAGAGGAAGAAGAGGTCCGAAGATACTAGGTCTCCGAGTCGATGATCCTTGACGAAGTGTTGTCGTTCTTCGTTGAGGATGAAGACGTTCTTCGCCGGAGAAGATGAAGTTCTTCAAGAGACTTAGAGCTCTCTCCTCCAATCCTCAACACAACCAAACTAACCCCCAAAAATAAAATAAGCTAACCTTATTTTATTAAGTCATTCTATGAGTTTCAAATCAAAAACTTAAATCCATTAAATGGTTTAGTGTGTTGGCATGATTTAAAAGAGGAGAGGGAAAGTCACCCAATTAATGGAAAGTTTAAAGGTTAAGATGAGTTACACATCTTAAGTGGGGGGTTTAGAGGAGTTAGGGAAGGTGAGGGGTTGGGCTCGTGTGGGCCCCACCCCACCTTTATTCTCTCAAGGGTAGTTAACATCAAGTAGGTCCCACCCAACTTCCACACATAGGTTTTAACATGTAAAAATAAAATTGTTCGTCACAATTTTATTTAACTCAAACTAAAAACCCCAAAATGTAACTTTCAACCCGCAACAAACGCAACTCCCGAAAAGGTCTCAAAAAGCGAATATCGGCGCTGCGAGTTCATCGGTGCCCTCGGATTTCAATTCCGAGCACCGGATCAAAAGTTAGGAATTCCCGCTCGTTCGTTCACTGAACGTACCCGAGCCAAACTTCGGAAATTTATTCCGGGCACTCCGGGCCTCGGAATCAGGTGCCGTCTGAAACCGCGCTCTTGTAAAATTCTAAAGAAAATTAAGAAAAAATTTTCCTTGAATTTTACGGGTCTTTACATTTTTATACTAATCCAAATAATGTTTATGAGATATTAGATAATGTCAAAGATGATACATGAGTTGTTATCCCATTCCTAGAAGGGTATAATGTTTTTTAGACCAATTAAATGAGTTTATATGGGTTGTTTTTTCAAGCACAATAGGGTATACAGATTATTATCCCAATCCTCTTTGGGTACTCAAGAATATATACCAACCCTGTTACATTTTTAGAATTTTGTTAGGATGCTTTCTATACTATGTTTTCATAATCCGGTAGTGAGTTTTACTCCATTATTTAAATTATTTTATACTAATGTTTATGGAAAATTCTTTTTTAAATCATTCCCATTTTGTGTTGGATTATGCATAATGTAATGAATATTTCTTTGAAATGTGTATTATGATCAATTTTTAATTGGATATGATATCATTATTTTAGGTAAATTGAATTTCATTATTCTCTGACACTTAAATAAATATGTTATAATCACATAAGATCATCAATTTGTATCTCTTTTGTTTATTATCATTGGGCATCTGAGCCAAACAATTTTTATTATTACTTTAACTATACTTTGATGATGGTCTAACTTCTGGGGAATTTATAAAGAATCATACTGAGGTTTGATTATTTAGAAAATTTATCATGTATCATAATATAAGTTACCTATATATTTGATCCTAATAGACACTAAATCTTTCATTCATGAGATTATATTATTATAGTGTTATGTAAATTTTATGTTGATAAAATTTATATAGGTTTAGTTTGGTGCATATAACAAGGTAAAAAATTCAATTGTTAATCATTTTTATTTAGTATTGAACCAAGGATTTAATGTCTATAGTCCCTTACAAGTACTATATATTTTTTAAATAAATTAAAAATTCAATGATTTGTAAAACATAACGATGCAATGATTTTGTGATACCATTAATTTTTGGAGGAATAAGGATAATGTAATTACCCAAAGAACTTATAGACCAAATTTTTTTAATTCAAACACTTAATTTATAGTATGATTACTATGGACATTTTCAGAGTAGGATGGTGAAACTAAAAGAAAAGAATATAAATAGATGTAAAAGGAATGGGAAATGATTCATAACCATATGAAACTATTTGTATGGGCGCAAAGATTGTTATTGGAGGAATTAAAGAGTGGCATGGATATTCTCACTATAGATAGATCAAATTATTGAGGAAAATGAACTATAATTGTGTTTTAAATAAAAAATATAGAGTATGCATTTAAAAAAATTAACATACCACATGGTTAGACTACACAGTTTTCCAAATAATTCCCCATTTATAAAACTCTCATTAAAATATATTATGATACACTTCCAAACATTACATTTTTTTTACAAATCAATTTTGAGGGATTCTTACAGATTTTTAACCAGAAAATATTACTTTTTTTTATCAAACATTAGTTACTATTTTTTATAGACATTGTGTCAACCATGTTATACAATTATAAATGTAAAATTTATGCCACATGGTTCCAAATTGATCCCACATGACATTTCAAACAATGTAAAACCCATGTGTGGGGAACTATATTACCACCGAAAATATTGAAACATTGTAAAGAAATTTTACTAAACATAACAACAAGATTGAAAAAATGAAAAACTATTAAAATTTGTCATATTTAGATATAAAATCAACTATTTAATCTATATTAAAAAATTAAAAAATAAAGATTCAAAAAAGTGTAATTTGGGATTTTAAATTCTATAAACTACATCACATTAAAGCACTATAATGTCGCTGCTGTATATTCAAATTTCATAATCATTAATAAAAAAATATAATATAAAATGTAACAGATTATTAGAGGTGAATCAAATTTGAAAACATGAATATAATTCCCAAAATAAGAAAATATAAACATATCAAAACAAATATATATATATAAAAGATGATACCAAATAGTATCAATTAAAAATTATAAATAAAAAAAATTTATATGAAAATGCACTAATATGGTCTCCGGGTTGGAGACCATATTAGGTTTTCCAATTATATAAGGGTTCTATTAATATGGTGGGTCATAATAAATTAGACTAACCTATATTAAATCATCATAGTACCTAGATAAAACTTTATAATTATAGTGGAAAAAAATTTATTATAAAATCATATGCATAATATTTATGAGGAAAATAAAAATATCTCCAAAATTTAACAAGATAAAAAACAATTCTCTAACAATAACATAGATAAGTTAACTTGAGAAATCAAATGAAAAAGAAGGGGAAAAGGATATGAAAAACAATAGTTTTGAGAGTATCATCTTGATATGAGATAAGGAATGTAATTATTCCTTTATAAATATTAATATCAATATAATTAATGATGTTATTTCATCCGACCATTGTGATGATTTGTTTTAATGTCATTTGTTCATGAGATATTAGAATGCTTAGGCTAACCAAACCGAAGAACTATGAGAGACAAATTCTTCATTGGTGGTGAGATAATGGTATCAAAATACTTTCCCAAAACATTAAGATTTTTGAAATTTTATTTATCACCAGTTATCTTTAATAATTGTACTGAAAATCACATATAAGAAGATAAACATTCCTATAAACAATCATACGCACTCCACAAAAATAAATTCAACCAATATGGACTTATTAGTCATATCCATGACAAATATTTTATTAAATGAATAAAATATAGAATTTTGGTATATATAGGGAAAAACACATGTAAAATTTTCTATTTAAGAGACATTGTGAAACAATTTAAGGGAGAATTTAACTCGAAAAATAAAATGATCAACCAACCCATTCCTGATTTTTCCCCTATATAGTTATTCCAATTATATATATCCTTTAATATCAATACATACCCAATGTAATTACATCTAATTTAAATTGTCATAAATAATTCAAATTACATATAAAAGTATCATTGATAAAAAAAATATCCTATCACCATTTGTTACTCAATCCTTCTAAAAAATATAAGGAGGATTTCATCCATTAGGACTCAATTGTAGTCAAGGATTTGAATATGTCTTCTATATATTGCAAAAATCCAATAAATCTTATGGACCTTGATCACTAATAAATATGAGAGAAGAAAAATAAGGGATCGTCTCTAACTGTCTACATAATGTATGGGTATAGTAATAACCATAAGGATTAAATATGATCTCTACGAGTTACTAATAGAATTTAACGTCCGTGATAAAATATCTCTAAATTACATAATTAATTTAAAGATAGGGATACTAGAAATTATAATGATAAAAACATTAATAAATTATAAATATTTGTAATTAATCACACCCTAAATAAAAGAACCCATTAATATAAATTAACCACCAAAACACCACCTTGAACAACATGTTGGAAAAAATGATAATTAAAACATGTTTCCTTAATGTTTAATCCTATATAACATGATGTTAAAAATCACACAGACAACACTAACATATTTTAAAATTACTAAATCATCTTTAATGTTGATTTAAAATGCCACATGCCATTATTGATTTTTAAAAATTCAAAATCACATATACATTTATATTTATTTAGCCATACATTTTTTAATGTCAAAAAATTTTTTTTACCACAAAATAATAATATTTTCACGAAAAATTATCCACTAATTCCAACCAGATTACATATAATCTTTGAAAAAAATTATTAATTAATACAAAAATTCAAATTGTTAAAATCTATAGTGATCGAAGAAAGGGGTCCAATGAAATATTTAAATAGGATGGTGACCATGAATAGTTTGTCACATTACATGGTGTGATGTTCTCAAACTATTTTATAAACACATTGTTCTTTTAGATCCTTGTTCATGGGATCCATATATTTTTCTGAAGCATGATAGCTAACCATATGCCTCAGGTTATACACTTAATTTCATCCTTAAAAATGATAATGCATTAAATAACCAACATATCCTAAATGGATTATAATATAATAACAATGAAAATTAATGTAGAAAAGAAATAAATATATAAAAACTCATAAAACCAAGACTCAAAGTATGTAATACCATGGTATATCAGGAATCAAATCGTGAAGTAGATATATTTACTCTACCAACATGCACTGATTGTGTTCTAAAATTCATATCTCCAATATCACATTACTCACAAAATAAAATATGTCTCTAATTTTTATTGAAAAAAATAGTATTTTTACAACCTAACACCTATGATAATCCATAGGAAGTCCCAAATGGTGTTATTTACCCCCATATATTGGATGAGAATACATGAGAATTGAGTATATAGTCGCCAGAATTGTTTTGTACAAAACAAAATATTTAATATAATGAATAATTACTAATAAATTTCTATCATGACACATCTTTATATTGGAATTCCTTTAAAAAGTAAGGAAATGTTTCAAAAAATTAAAAATATAAATTTAACTATAAAAATGATACTTCTGAAAAATTATATACAATTACAATGGTTACTAATCTTATTGATAAATACAATATACACAATGAAAAAAGGAAACCAAAAATATCAAAATTGAAATCACGGCATGACCTATGGTCACCATCCCAGACCATCACCAAAATTGACTCAACAACAAACCAAATATATAACGTCATCAAAATTAATTTTTTCTTAACATTAAAATGGACATATAAAAAACTAATGAATATTCTATCATTATGTTGTATATGTATTGTCTCAGAGAAATTAAATTATTTACTTTCACCCAATATACAATCAATTATCAATATAAAAAAATAGATGATTCATATTTGAATTACATTAATCAAATTTGAGATATTAAAATTTTAGAAAAAATCATATATAACAATATTTAATCCTTTAAAAAACATAAACTATATTATAAAAACTAAATTTAAATTTATAAAACCCATTTTAAAAAATTATTACCAAAGAATTATTAAAAATACATTAATCAAAACAATACTGAAAACTAATAATTATCTATATTAATATTCAAGTTAATAAGAAAATAATAATATTAATGTATGAAAATATGTTGTTTAGATAGTAATAAATGAAATATATTAATAAAAAATATGAAACAATACTGAGTAAAAATATAATGAATGTATTGAATCAAAGTAAAAAAGTGAAATTCGATAATATAACATTTTATCATAGAATAATTAGTGAAAATAAATAACTCGCATAATAATGTTAAATCAATATGAAAATCCAAGTGAAGGATACATGATAACATGAAACCCACTCGGTTCAAGTGAGATGATCCTAGAATAAATTGCTCAAAACAATTTTTCATCAAATTGATGATGTTCCAAAAATATTACCTCATTGTATTTATAAACTTTATCCTCAATAGGTGTCACATATAAAATTCATAATACATCACAAACCATAGGATATTAATGAGTATACGAATATAAGTAGAAACTAAAGTCTTGTAAAATCTTCCATCTAAATATAAATAATTCAATGGATTTTTTGAATGATTGTTAATTAACATTTTATAACACTTATACAACATCAAAATCATACATCAAAAAGTAAAAAATAAATACATCAAACATTATACTTCCTTTATAAAACCTATGAATCGAGGCCCCTATTTTTGTTAAAAAAATTCAAAAAAAATAACCACATTTATTACATAAGGATCACATTATAATATAGACAAAGATTTTACAGGGAGTGATTTTAGACTATATATTAATGTTTATAAAAAAATCTTTTTCATGATATGAAATATTACCTCTTGTTTGATGATATTAAAAAAATATTTTTAAATTTCATTTAAACCCATTTTAAAAAACATGTTCCATTAAAAAATATTTCATAATGATGGTAAAAACTATTTAGATGATAAATTTCAACCTATATACAATATATAAAAAAATAATTAAATCCTTAATAAATAAAATAACAAGGAGAAAATTATAATCTAAAAAATGTAAGACCATAACAAATATACTAATATAATTATCCAACTAATGAAATTTCAAATAAATAAAATCCCTAGTCAAAATAAAAAATCCATCAAGAATCGTAAAAAGGTTTTATTAAAACATATTTTATATTTATAAAATTTTTCATGATGAAACATAAAGTAACTTTTACAATATCATAGTGAATTTAAAATTAATATTAATAAATAAATAACTATAATTCAAGGAAACATTAATTAATAACTAGTTATCATAACATAAATATAGAATTATTTATGTGAAAGTAATTTATAAAGATTGAATAATATATAGATGTTCTGGGAAATAAATTCCCACTTAAATATATACATTAATCCATATTGGATTTTGTGAGACATGGAAATACAGGAATGAAATTTCAAATGTGATGATCTGAACCAAAATGTGGGAATGAATCTCAATTGGTTTATAAAAAATTACACTATGATTTACCTTCCATGTCTTAGTGAAGAGGAGGAAGAAGAAATATCAAAATTAAAAGCGTAATACAAATAAAAGATAATGAAAATGAAACTTATCATTAATAAATAAGGATCAAAAGAGGTTGAAGTATTTCGAGTGGAAATAAAGGTTCACCCTGAACATAAATCTCAAGTTAGGTAAAACAATTCATAGAAAATACAACTAATAAAGATAATTATTAATAAGGGATAATTCATAAAAATAAAAATATAACTACAGGATTTAACCACACAATTTTTCCATAGTTTTTATCAAACTGTATTATTAAAATGAAACCATAATTATTCACGAATGGGGTTATTTTTTGTTTTTGACATGTTCTTTTTTATAATAATACACTGACATTGTGCATGACTCCCATAAATAATTTATTCCTAAAATGATTTATCCTAGACATTGTAATGTAAGTCACATGACATTCCAAATCCCAACATGAAGCATATAGTGTAACATTACATGTAAATGTCATTCCTAATGGGTATACCTCAAACCTTACATATTTTCTCAATCCATCACAAATCATGTGGGGAACTTCATTAACATTGAAAAGATTCATGGCCTAGAAAAATGGTTTTAAAAACTATATTCCAAGATAGAGGCAATGTAAAAAAAATTAAAATTGATTAATTCCGTCTTAAGATCTAACAAATGTAAGAAAATACCAAAAAAAATTAAGAAACACCAATGTGGTATTAAGGTGTAACAATTTTATTCTCCAAATTATATTAATTATTAATATAATTTAATATAAAAAATAATTAATGAAGAAAGAGTTTAAAAATCTATATAAAAATGATTTAAATAAGATACAATGTATATAAACAATATCAGAGTGTGAATATATTTATGTTAGTAAAATTCTAAATGAATGTAATCCAACATTGAATGAGGAACATTCACCTATTTTTAGGACACTTGAAAAATTCTTTCATAATAATATATGACCACCTTAAAACCCTAGATCTACATTATCCTCAATCTCTATGATCACCCACAATTTCTATAATAACTTCAATGATAGAAAAACTTGAGGACTTGTTTCAGAATTTAGGTGTGTGGGTGGAAGATAAAAAATTTACATTATTGATGTTGTTTTATTTTTTATCAATTATAAGTTTAACAAATAAGTATGTTAATATAAATTGGATTTTCTATCACAGATCATGAAAAAGAATCATGATTCTCATAATGGGAAAAATGATGTAGGATGAGAAGGCTATTACATAACTATTTCCTATACATTAGCATATTTATTGAGCTAGTGAATGTTGATATATGTAAATTTTCTTGTTGTAAGAAGGATTATTTTTTACAATAGATGAATAATTATTGATTATGTGGCTTCTATGCATAAAAAATTGTATTTATTAAAAGTGTAAAAAATATAGTGATAAAAATAATTTTATGCAAAAAATGACAATTTAACTATCACTTGTAAAATAATCATGAAGGATATTGATTTTAATGGTAAAAAATAATTATATTATTGTTTTGAAGAATGATTTTAATGGATGAATTAAAGTGAAGTAGAGATCATTGAACCCCTAGAACATGATCATTGAAATATTGAATTAGTTCATCAGAATAGAGATGAATTGTTTTAAAAGGTTTGACAAATGTTAAAATCTAATTTTTAATGTTAAAGATATCATTTATGGAAGACACATATAAATTCACATGTATTTCATCATAATTCATGAAATAAATAAATTTCATTTTCGAGTAGGTAATCAGAAATTGTCCTAGAATATTAATTTTCATCATAATGTGATATATTTTATTTAATTTGAAGACAATATCTACGTTTTATTATCTTAAATTAAATCAATTTACAAGCCATTACATTCATTTACATAATATTTTTTCTTATATGATATGAATTTTGGGTAATTAATGACCAACAAATGAGTCATTAGGAGTCTGTGTATGAGTAATTATTATTGTGTCAAATCCTTTTATAGTAAAATGTGTTTACATATGTGTTACAGATACATAAATATGATTGATTTTTGATACAATAATCTAGTTTATGAGTTATTTTGAATGAACATATGTGTCATATTATTTGTGTATGATTCAACAATAGATGAAAAATCAATATTACAAGTGAATAAATATTAGTTTAAACAATTCAGGTTTCTAGGATAAAATAAACTTGGATGACTCATCGAATAATTATCACTTCTCAGAAACTAATATATTAAATGTTAAAAAGATCTAAATTATTTTTAGTATCAGAATTATTCATTAATGAAGATTATAAATGTTATATGGGGTTTGATAGACCATTTCGAACCTAAAAATCTATGCATCAATGATTTTAATTGTTATAATGATGTTTTATTTCAAAAAAGAAAAACTTATTCTTTCAGGTTAATAATTCATAAATCTATTATGATTCAATATAGTTTTGTTAATACTAAATTATTAATGTGGAATAATATTATTAAATTAAAATGGGTATCTAAAATGAGATGCATGATGATTTAATAATTTAGAAATGATCAAAAATATTGATGCTTCTTTATAATTTCATAAATGTTTCAAATATGGAATACATTTATTAATAAATATTTTAAAATAGAGGATTGAGTTATAGAGTTATATTATGTTATAGTTAAATGATGATGTATTTCAATGATATTTATATAGTCTCACTAAAAGAAGAACATGATTCATGCTATAATATAAAGTGTTTTATGATTTTCAAACAGTAATGATAATTTTTTATATATGGACTTCTATGGAAAGAAGAAAAATAATGGAGGAATCATGTTTCATGGTTGAAAAAAATAGAATATTTATATGGATAATATAATTCATAAGGAGTGAAATTTTTTAACAGAACACCTATAATTTTTGAGGAGAAAAATTATGATGATACAAAAAAATTTAGGACCATAGGAGAGTCGAAAAACTGAAAAATTGAGAGAATGCAAATGGATATCCTTGAAAATAAATTTTAATTTAATATTATATATTTTGGAAATATAATATGTTATTTCTATTTCCATATATATGAAATGAAAGGTATAAAAAATAATGAGGATTTTTCTAGAGGTGGACATAATCCTAGTTATAATAATAAAAAAGTATGTATCTTGATTTCTAATATGAAAGAGTGTTATATAATACATAAAACATTCTAACGTAGATGATCAATATAATTGATGAAGAGTATCCTAGGGCAACTATTATTGTAGAGGCTTGAGAGTATGATGAAATAGTACTTTGATGAAAGATTGAATGTGATTCTATTTATTCGACCTATGTTTCTATTATTTATTATATTGAAATGACAATACATTAATGATTTTAAAATGATCTTATGATTGAGATGAATAGTCTAGGTTATAGGTGTTTTTATTATATGTTATGTTATGCTACCACAAGTACTGATAAACATGAATTTTTCTTGAAGAAATACTTCATTAGGGAGTCTCTTTGTCAAGAATAACAAGATTCATATGCTGATGTTGTGGCCTACCTTTGAAAATTAGTGATCAACCGCAAATGGTTCCTAAGGAAACAATTTTATATACAATATGGTAATATTTGATACATTTGACACACATAGTAATAGAGGAAGGCTCAGAGTGTAGTGTTGACTGTTATGGTAATTTTCTTGTGTAAATTAAAATGGGATGTTTGAAATTTAAATCTCAATAAATATTAGTGTCAAAATTCTGGGCAATAATGGTTCATTTATATTCATTGTTTTCTTATTTGGATATATTTTATAACAGAATATCTGATTGGGGTGAACAAACAATAATAGTAAGGATTATGTTTCTAACATTTGGGTTCATACATGTAAATATAATAGTCTTAATATTTTAATTTTTTTCCAACATTTCTTCTAGTATAGGTAATTTATAGATGAAGATGATCCCTAATTTTCTTACATGATAAAATATATAAAAATTACCAAAGGATAAATACATAAACGATAATTTAATTTTTTAAAAATAAAAAACACCTAATTTACCACCCTTCATGTGACTATACCAATCTATTATGTACTTTCGTTATTTATCAAAACCATGATTCACTCTAGATATATATAATATTAATTAATTTTTTTATCTAAATTGGAATAAATGAAAAAAAAATATTTTGAAGAATTTTCTTAGAAATAATATATAGAATCTATTATTGTAAATATAGAATATTATTTCTTAATAAATAAATTTAAAACTAAAAATATAATGATACTAAGATGATGAAGGACTCAAAATTATAGGATGAATCATTATAAACATAAGTTATTCAGAATAGTTTTTATCTTGATCTATGTATTTATATATATTTCGTTCATAATGAATTATGAGAAATGAAGAAGTTGAATTCAATAAAAATTTACATCACGTTTTTATAGAGATGTAAATGGTAATCTGAAAAACATACCTGATAATGTTTTTTCATTTTAATTATCTCATATTAAGGGAATACATAATTAATATTCTGAGCTAAAAAATATGTTTATTACAAGGAAAAAAATTATCAACAATGTTTGGAATATTTAATACATTCAAAAATCATTTTGAAAAAAATGATACATTTAAGTTACTTTCAAATGAATTATTATTTTATGTTATACATTTATTGAATAGTGGTGAATGATATTAACATGATATTAAGTAAGATCTCTTATATTTATCACATAAATTATTAAATCCTCATAAATTATTAATGAAATTCATAAATGAAAAACAAAATTAATAATAAAAAATAAAAAACCATGATGTTAAATTTGAAATTATGAATAACTAATGAGAATAGATTTTGATTTCAATTTTTGTTGAGAAGAAGTGACACCATTTAAGGATCCCTAAAATAGATGTTAAATTGAAAAACCTAGAATCAAATCAAATTTGAATATCACAAATAACTAAAAATATTTGTACCACAACCTATTATTCAAAAGTATATTTCCACACAAAAGTGACCCATACTAGTGGAAATGATAGATTTCAGTGACATTGACATGTATCCAACAAAAACACATAATGAAAGGTAAATAAAAGGAATTTTATATAAAAATGTAACTAATTCAACAAATAATATCACTGGTGGAGGTAAGTTTGTTAAAAAAATATCAAATCCCAAAATAGATCAAATTTTTATAGGGTTTCGACACAAACACAATATGAAATAAATGATGGAATGGTAATGACCTCATTATGTAGGAAGATTTTTTTTTTGGGTTTTGTTGGTGATGGTATAATTTTTTACACAAAATTATAATGTTTTTCATAATATTATAGAATATATAACTCACATATGTCTTGAATCTAGTGGGTCAATTACTAAAATAAGAAGACTAACCGCCAATCCAAATGTGATTTCATTGAGGTGGAATTATATATATATATCAATATTATATATGAAGGGGTTTGTAATTTTCTTGTTATTTGGAACATTGTTTTCATAATTCTAATGCATATTTCTATATAAAAATAAGAAAAATGAATATACAAGTTTATTGATAATGCCAAAACATAGGGGAAGATGATAAATAAAAATTAATGTAAATCAGACCAGATGTATAAAAATATAATGAAATGTGCAATGAATATTACTCCCACAATTTCAGTAATTTATACTAGTTATGTTGTCTCAATAAAGAAGGTTTTTTCAATATGACCATGAATTTCCTAAAGTAATGGGGTGTTTTTGGGAATCTATCTGAGAGAGGGATATAAGGATTTAATTTGGGGTTTTAATTAAAAATGATATATTATAAAGGGTTGTAAATATGTAACTCAATAAGATATTTACGTTATGTGTGTATATTTAAACTTGTTCGGGAATACTACAATTAGATGTATGGAATAAATAATATATAAAAATGGGCCAAAATGAAACATGAGAAACAACTAATAACCCAATATTCAAACACGTAAGTTTCAAAGATGAGGTATACAAATGAAAACTACATATATCATGTTCCTTGAATGTGAATACCCATATGGAAAAAATAAATTATTAGATGATAATGAAAAAAGTACAATAGTGTAAATATTCCCTGATTTTATATATAAAAAATCATATTCTACAAAATAATAAGGATGGAATGAATGTGTAACACAATTTTTATAAATTTTAATATATTATAAAATAAAAGAGTGGAGAAAATATATAAAGATGCATACACTTGTGACGTTGAAATAATGTTGTTTTTGAGTTGAGATTGAATTCTTAACTATTGGATACAACAAAAGTTATGATCAATTCCACCGTATTTCAATTATTTCATGATTCTTTTTATTTAAAGTTACTTCAAAATTAATATTAAAATGAAGGTGAAAAAGACTATGATGATCATTTTCTCTGAAATTTCAGCCATCAAGGATCATTTGTTAAGAGGTATGAAATATTAATTTGTATATGACATCTAAACAGATATAAAAATTATTGGTGGCTATATGGAGAGAAAATAAACAATGATGAAGAATTGAAACAATCTCTTGATGTGGATATAACACAAAATGTGAAGTTTCCAAATATTTATAAATTTCATTCGTATATAGAAATAATTAAGAACTCACCAGAATGATAATTTGAGATACTATTTTCATTTTTTTTTGTAATTTTATTGACATGTAATTTAAAAAATATTTCTGGATGAGTGATTATAAATTATAAATTGGATTAAATATTCCATTCCCCTTATTATTATTTTTATCTATTTGTTCAATTTGGGTGGGGGTATCATAAGAAGAATGAAAAAAATATTTTGAAACAAACAAAGAAAAATATTTTAACTATTATTATATAATTTAATGTATATAGAAAAATTTTATTTCATCTTATAACCATTATTATTTTCTACACTACAATAGAAAATTGTGAATTTCTCTATACGTACATGGGGATCATTTATAAGAGATAATTGATGTGAAAATTCTCTAGTATAATTATCTATGAAAATTGATTTGTGAAAAGGTAAGAGAGAATATAACTTAAATTTTAACTATAATACTAATAAAGATGATATAAGCATTCCTATATTTTCATTTCCCTTTAATAATGGGTAATAGATAATATTAAACACAAGAAGAAATGAAATGGAGGATATTTAAGCACATCAATAGATTGTAGATTTATTGATCTGTTTTTCAGTAGAATTTAATTATAACTATGATGGAATGTCATTGTAACATTTATTTTCTACCATCAAGCATTAAAATATAACTAGTGTATCAATTTTTATTTAACATCCTGAGTTTTAGGAATGATACACTATGTTAAATATCATACATGATATGAATCGTCGAGGTTTAATGAAAAACTAAATATTATTATTAAAATGTTAATGTTATAACCAATGAGTTTGAAGAATGGGAAAGAATAATATCAACTAAATTATGAACATATGGGAGACACATGATTAAATAATTATTTTGTGGTTACAAAATGTTTTATAAATGAAAATAAAAACCAATTGATTATAATAGATGTGTTTTTATAAAAACCTATTTAATGAAAGAATAATGGTGTTTGTAAGATTATATCACACTTTATGGATTTTTATTTGATTAAAAATATATATAGCATATTAAATTTAATTTTTTAAATTAACCTTATATTTTTTATAGATATGATACAACAAAACATTGATTTTTTTGGATAAAAGAATTATTTTTCTAAAAATGCAGTTTACAACCTTCTGATGGAGAAAACTTTATACATTTATTTTTGTAACATTTATTTGTTCAATGATAAAAAATAAATATCATATATATAATATATACATCAATATTTGCAATGGTTCAATTTTTTGGTAATTTTCTGATAAAGATCATTTTAATGAATAGTGAAAAATAATGTATTTCAATTCAAAACTGATTTTTCATCTAATTATTTAATATATTCATATTGTCATTTTAATTATTTTTAAGTGTAATTGAATTAAGTTTTAATCACTTAATCCAATATTTTTCTTATTAATTAATTTCACTTTTAAGTTGGATTTAAACACCTGTCAATATTTTGATAGTATTTACTTCTTCAAAACCCACTTTCTAGTTTTGACAATGAGTATAAATTTTAAATTAATTTATTTCAAAAATGTGTTTTGAAATTGATGAAATAAAGTCAATATTTTGATTTATAAGGTCTAATTTTTTTGAATAGGTTCTTTTATTTTTGGGCATTATGAATAGTAAATTCATTAATTATTTTAATTTACCATGGTTGAAGGGTAAATCATGTAAATAAGGGGAAAATAAAATATTTTAATAAAATTAAACTAGCCTTAAACAAGTTATAATACTATTTTATGTGTTTTTTTCTACTCTAAGAATCTTTATGCTGAAATTTTGGAATTTGAGAGCCACTTGGGAGTAATAATATCCTGTTATAATAATTAATTTAATATAAAGTGAAAAATAACATAAATATGTATTCTATTAATAAAATAATTTTTATATGGGGTTATATAAGTGATATCTTCAACTATAAATATTAATTATAATGATAAAAATATTTACTACATCATGATATTTTATTTATATTTTTATGACACTATGTAATGAAATTTAATAATGACCCAATGATGAGGCATTGATTACTTCATTAATAAAAAATTAATATAAATGATATTTATAAATATTAATGAAAATATAATTTTAAATAATTAATGAAATCCATGAATTAATTATCAGAATATTAATTTTTAGTATTTATAAAGTGTTTTTTTCAAAATAATCATGTTGTTATGAATTTTTAAACAAGCCACGTATGAATATTTTCCAAAAAATGACATAATTCATAAATTAAAATATAATTTTTTTATTGAATGATATTAATTTCATAAAAATCATTGATTTAAAAAATGGATAAGATAAGACTATATATGTCTTAAATTATTTTTTTGGGTCGTTGGACATGATATGGTAATTACATTTTCCAAAAACGTGAAAATAACATGATATCACTTTAAGTGTAGTTGGGGTTTGGCTTAGTTGTAAGCACCCCGTAATACTACATGGAAAATGGGGGTTCAAAACCAATGTGGTGCAGGTTGCTGTAGCAGTACTGTAGCGTTACTGTAGCAGTGGAGACACTATTCATCAGCGGGTACTGTAGCGGCGGTAGGGCACTGTAGCGGCGGTGATACTGTGCGGTACTGTAGTAGCAGGTTACTATTCACAGAATGTGAATTAGCCTTTGAATTTGGGTCTACGGGCTATGTAATGGGCTACAAGACCACTGGGCCTTCGGGCTATGTAATGGGTTTCCCACTACCCAGTTTAAAGAGGACTTTGCTTTGATTTAATAATAAAAATGAGGCTTCAGCCCCAACCTTTTAAAAAAATGATATCACTTTAAGATTAAAAAAAGATTAAATTGTGGTTAAAAAGGATATGTATAAACAAGTATAAAAAACGCTAATAATTAATTTATGGTTTTTATTCTATCCAAAATCATAATATCATTGAATTTTATGATTTTTTTAACTTATGTAATCGAAATTTAATTTAAAATAAATTATCATTTCACGAATTTTCTAAAGTGCCCCTCCTTCCACTTATTAAATGTCACAAACCCAACCTTCGCACATATCAAGCATATTGGATCATCCAAAATCAACTCAAATAATCTCCCAACATCCCTCCCATACTTGTAGAATTCATACCTTGGGCAGTAGGCAATTCAAGAAATCCTTTTGGATCAAATCAAAAGAGCTTACCCGATTTATAGGTAATGTCTATTATCACGTTCATTTCCTTTATATTTCATATATACTCCCTATGTTGATATTATACATTTATTAAATTAAAACTCCAGTATCCTTATTATACTAGGTTGTTTTCATGATAATGATTCGAACTACACATACACACACCTCTATCAATTGGATATGAACATACTATTTCTATGAACGGTGAACTACAACCTCACGAAATGATGATTGTTCAATTTTCATATACCACCTATCATGGTGAAAATTATGATTACAGTATATTTATATATTATATTTATTATATTTATATTTCCTCTTTTCTTATATAATTTTTATTTACAATGTACCCATATAATTTCTATGATATGTAAATACGATAATTTCATTTGAGGAAGTCTGGACTACCACCCCCTCAAAGTGATATGACTCATTCATTCTATACATGGAAAAAATGAAGTATTATTTTATTAAACCTATAATACATACACGATAAAATATAATAATTTTATTATAATTTACATATATATCATTTTACTGTTATTGGTTTAATATTAAAAAGAAAGTAAAATAGTGTTCATGTGTACATATGGCCTACCATCTCCATGAATAGTACATTTAATTTAATATCTCAAAATTTTATGTACTATTATAAATACATACATATTTAATATATATGATATTTAAATCATGATTAATATTCTAGAGATGATGGAATTTTGACCAAATGGACAAATTACATCAAACAAGTTCATTTTGGACTCAAGTACAAAATATCAACAAAATGACCAATATGAACATAAGTATTTATGTAATTTTGATAACATGGTAATAATAAATATAAAAGGACTAGTAAACATGAAAAAAAATTCAAAAACATTTAAATTAACTTATTTTTATTATTCGGGAATATAATGAAGGAACAAGACAAGTCAGATTCACGTTATGGAAACTTCTTAACCCAATTTCCATTCGTTGGGTTGACCATCTAATACAGGCTATATCATTCTATCATTATGTGAGAAATAATTTTTTATATTATATATATATATATATATATATATTTCATTTATAGGGATTTATATGCATTACAAATAATTGATCTTTTTTTAAAAAAAAATTGATCTTTGTAAGGGAATATCTTAAACTCAATTTTATCTCATTGAATTTTACAAATACATCGTTGATTATATTATGCCATGGTTATTTTTATAATCACTGTATATTTATTAATTTTTAAATTTACACTTACATTTATGTTGATATAATTTTCCACTAATAATCACACCATTGATAAATTCTTCTGTCATTTATATGAATTTTGTAAGGTAAATCTTAACTCAATCTCCATTAATTGAGTTAAATGTTTATGTCATTGGGTTAGTTTTTAAAAGAATATTTGTGAATGACCTAATATTTATTAAAACATAAAATCTTCCTATATTGGGTGTGTTCATATTATCCACAAATAATTATGTCCTTAGTTAATCTTTAATCTATGGATCCGATTATTTTAAGGGATTTTATCTCAATTTACATTTTAGTGAGACATATTTTTAGTTATAAACCAATTTACTTGTATATGGTACATATACATCCCTTTTACATATTATATCAGGAATCTCCTTATTCTCATGATATTATATGTTTTGTTTAATTTTATTCAAGAATTATTTTTATTCAAGTATTTCATCATGTGGTAAGGGACTCTATAATTAAAATATCATTTTAAATTTTTTCATGATTTCATCATCTAAATATTTCCCATTAATTTCAATGTTTTCAAAAATGTTTTAAGGATTTTTCAATATGTACATGAGTGTTTTACAATTTACATTCAAGTCAAAGGTTTCAATGTTGTATCAGAATCTTTGAATAAAAAATAATTATTTTAAATGTTTAAATGGGTTTAGAAATGACTGAATTATTTCCATATCATGAATTGATTTCATGTGATTGAAAAGAAAACTATTGATAATTTAAATATTTTTTGTCTCATTATTATGTAATGGTAGTATGAAATATGATGGGTTGTTAAGCGATAAAACTAATACGGTTGGTTCCAGGGAAAACCTAGCACTGGTGGGCCCATGATAGCACTTCAAGGAATAGGTTATCATGATGAAGTTAAATGATAATGTTCTTACAAAGAGATTTAGGGAATATATTGTGAAGGGTATTCAATACATATCCCTAAAGGCTACTCCATATGTAGTTTTTCAAAAAATTAGGTAAGTATGATATGGATTTTACAAGTTACCTATATGTTTTACAATTTCAATGATGTTTTGTAATAATCTTATGATTAAATGATATAAGCTACATTGATTATGTTTTATGGATGAAAAGTAGGATTTTGTGAAATTGTTAGCATGTGTTTTTAATATTCATAGACTAAGTATCATATTCATTATTTTAAATTCGTTGCTGATCTTTTTATGATCGTTTCATTTTTTTGAATTATTTTTCAAATGTTATAAAGATAGATAAGAGAAAAGAATAATTCATGAATATTTTTAGCAATATAATATTTCTTGTTTTATTTAAGGATTTTTATTAATGTAAAAACTTTGATAGATTTGAAGTTTAGAATTTGTAATTTTTGAGATGTAATGTAATTGTTATGGACTATTTGTCTAAAAATATTAACCTGAATAGTCCATCAATGTGAAAGAATGTAAATTATTGTAAAAAACTCATGATTATTCATTATTTAACGATACATACTTATTGATAGAATCATTTGAATGATTTTGAAAAATTAATGGATTATGATATTTTTAATCACATGGTTACTCAATATTTCTGTTATTTCGTTTAAATTATAGTTTTAAATATTTTTAAGTTCATGGAATGTCTGTTAAAAATGGAAGGAGGATGATATAAAATAGAATTATTATCTCTTCATGATGTCATTCTTGAAATAATTTTTTAAATGTCATGTCTGGATGATTGTGAAAAAATTTCTAACGTAGAACTCACTCTAATATAGTTTTTTGACATATCAAACACCTCCTATATACGTAGATACCATATTAGATTATTGATTGTATTAAATAAAATCCTATATTCTCAATATTCACAATGATTCATAAAATGTGAATATTATCAAGGAATTCTCAAATATTTTACCATATCTCAAGATTTTAAAGCATTTTATGATTTTGAAAAAGGTGCAGATGAAGGATAACCTTGTGAGACCTACATTAAATGCTTTTTAAATAGTCTTTCATCATATAATGGTGGTAATTTAAATGGACCATTGATTAAATTCTTCAATGAAAATTTTGTTCGACAATTTTATAATAAGTATGTTTTATAATATGTTTTGAAATTATATTTCATACATGATTATTTTTTGAAACTATTTTTCTATGAACACTCATATGACACATGATTTACCATGTGCATTTGTATAAATAAAGTAAATTATTTTTAGGGGTCTCTAAATCAATTTTGAAATGAATGGACCTTTTATTTATGTGAATAATATGATAATGAAACCAGGTGGACACCATGATCAAGGTTTGTTCATTCTATTGTGAATAGTTTTATATTATCATATAACGGTGAATACAATGTCAATATATATAATAATTCATGAATGATGATGTTGAGGTCATTATGAGTTGGGTTGAAAATGAGTTGTATAAGACAATTGTTAAGTTTAAAACATGTTCAAGTTATTTTTTAATTTTTATTCAAAATAACTACCCAAAATATGTGTGAAAACCTCTCACATATGGAAAGGTCACGAGAATGAACCTACACCCAAAGGGAATCAAGGGAGAATCACCTACCACTATCCTACGTGATGTCCCTGTTTAGTATAACTTATTATTTTTAGTTAAATTATTTTTCCAATCCAAAATATATTTAATTTGGGAAATTATATTTTATCAAATGGATATCCTTAGTATATGAAATTAATTTGGTGATTAAATTATAACTGTTATTTTGGAACACATTTGATCTATTGGGAAGACTATATTATTAATAATTCTACAATACCATGTGATTTTATTAGTGGATTAATGGTCGAATTTTATTTTGGATAATTATATGTTGTTATTATAGGCATATGGCAATTTGGGTAATTTATACAAATAAATAACATATCTTAGAGAATATCTGATTAAGATAATTATTTTTATGTATGAGAATTTATGAGTAGTATATGTTATTATGAGATAAATGTTATGACTTATCATGGAAGACTATGTGGTCAAATCCAATATAATTATTGTATTCAATTTCAGTTCATATTATATTGAATAATTTATGGAAAAATATTTATTGAACAGACTTTTTTGAACATTGTATATTGTTTGTTGAATTTTAGTTATTACGGGAAATATGTCTTTTTATAAAGGAATATTATTTTTTGGGTATTATCTTATATTTTTCTAACAATCTTGGTTTTAAGGTAATGTATAAATACCAGGGAAATTTATTGATCATTTTTTTGTGGATTATGAGATTCTATAGAAGTTGATTCTTGAACTTCAAGTGTGACCAAGTAATCTTAAATATTCATCATTTGGAGAAACTCTGAGTTTTAAGAAGATATTATTAAAGTATGAATATATACTTGACAAGTAAGTATATTTCCTTCTGTTTATGTTTTATGTAGTAAAATAAATCTTTAATTTTATATTATAGATATTAATCCCAAAAATGATTTCAATTTACATTAACAACTATGATATGAGTGACCATTTAACCCATAAAATGTTTGTGGTTTTCTATTTGTTAACATTTTCTTGATCATGTTTTTTATCACTCTATATTAGAACTTGAAACATTCTTTTATTCCATATAAATGTTTACATACATTCTACAATAGAATGTGTTATCTTAGGAAACATTTTTGACATCTCTTTCTTTATTTTAATGTGGTAGTTTTATTAACACATTTTATGATGTGGCATTTTTTATGAATTTAAGAGTCCTCCTTTTAAAATTGTGGGCACTAAATTTCCAAAATGGGTAATTATGTAACATAACTAGTTTTAATAAAGAATCACAATGTTCATTATCATACATGATATTCAACATCAATGTTAAACGAACAAAAAAATATTATTAGTTAAATTTTCAGTAATAAAATATCGGTTAGAATGGTATGAATGTATAATATCAACATAATTATAAAAATATTGTTTACACAAGTTTAAAAAATGATTTATTTATTTATTAATTTTATAAAAATGGTAATAAAAACTAATTTAATATAAATGATCTGTTTTCTATGAAACATATTTTAAAATGGAATAACTATGTTTATAAACTAATATATATCTTTAATGATGTTTATTTAATGAAAAATAAATTTTATATATTAAATTTAATGTGTTAAATTAACTTTAAATGTTATTTTACATATAATTTATAAAAAAGTTCAATTTTTCTGATAAAAGATGTATTTTTCATAAAATGATGTTTTATCGACTATTGATGAAGAAACCTTTTAAATTTTAGTTTTAAAACCTTTATATTTTTTATATTAAAAAATAATCTTCTTCTATAGAATCATGAAATCAAAATCTACTTTGGATAAATTGTTTCCAATTTTTCTGATAATGTTCATATTTTTAATGAATAGTGAAATGTACGAGATTTTAATTAAAAACTACCTTTTCATATAATTTATTTATGTACATAGATTTTCAATTGAATTGGTTATAAATTTTATTTGCATTAAGTTTCTATCAATTAATAGTATTTTGTTAATTATATATAATTTCACATTAAAATTGGACTTAAACACATGCCAATCATTTGATAGTTTTTACTTCGTTAAAACCCAATTTTTGGTTTTGATAAAAGAATTAATTTTAAATAAATTTATGCCAATTCTATTTTATGAATTTGGAAAAATGGATAACATATTTGGAAACTTAAGGTCTAAAATGTGCAAATTGGTACCTTTCATTTATGGATATTATGATTAGTAACTTAATTAATTTTTCGTTATTTACCATAGCTAAAGGGTAAATGTAGTAAATAATGGTAAAAACTAATATTTTAATAATATAAAAACCCTAAAACATGTGAATGTATTGTTGGATGGGTTATGTCTGACCATGAACATCCTCTGGCCAAACATATAGCATTTTGGATCTAAATGGTAGTGATAATGACATGTAATAATAATTAATTTAAAGTAAATAGAAAAATAACTTAAAACTTTATCTTTTTACAAAAAAAAATTATATAGTGTTATATAAATAATCTCATAGACTATAAATAATAATTATAAATATAAAAATTCTTCTTAAATAATGTTATTTTCTTTATAATTATGATACTTAAAATAAATAAATTTAGCCATTTCATAATGATGATGCTCCAATTGCTTCATTAATAATTAATTTAAATAAATGATATTATAAATATTAAAATAATTTTTATATTACACAATTAATGTCATCCAAGAAATATATTGGTTAATATCACATTTTAGTATTGATTAAATGTTTTTTTCAAAGGAATAAATTTGGTATGAATTTGTAAAAATGTTAAGTATGAGTAGTGTAAAAAATTTACATAATTCATAACCTAAATTATAAAATGGTTTATTAAAACATATTAAATTAATAAAAATAAAATAATTTTCTAAATGATTAAGACAAGTCTAAATTTTTTAAAATGACTCTTTTTTTGATGTTTGACAGGATATTGTAATTACATGAACCCAGAATGTGTAAATTACATTATATCACTATATAATTAAAAACGATAAAATAAAGGTTAATCAAAAAAGATAAGAATAAAAAAATATACAAAACATGTCTAAAATTATTTGAGAATGTTTATTATAACCAAAATAATAATTTCTAAAAATTAAATGCCTTTTGGATGATTTTTAATCGACATTTAATTTATAATAAATTCATATTTCAAGACTTTCCTAAGGTGACCCTCCTCCCACATAAAAAATCCACCAACTCTACCAACAGAATCACACCACTGAATCCCATAGTATCAAAGATAATATTATAAAATAAAATCCTAAAATCTGCCCCTTCCTCCAAAAATATTTACCTTGGGAAGAAGGCAATTCAATGTAGCCTTTTGGCTCAAATAAAAAAAATTTACCCGATTTAGAGGTACCATCTTCTCTCAAGTTCCTTCAAATTATTTTCCTTATATACTCCATATTCTCTTATTATTCTTTGATTACATAAAAACAGTATCCTAAATATAATATTATTTAATTACTAGACATTTTGTAATTACACATGCACACACCTCCATCTAATGGATACAAACATATTGTTTCTGTGTATGGAGAACTATTGTCTTAAGAAATGACTATTGTTCAATTTTATTTTACCACATCTCATGGTTTCCATTATGATAGAACTGTATTTATATATAATATATATTATTTTTTATATATTCTCTATGCTTATGTAATTATTATATATAAAATACCTTTATACATTCTCTGATGTGTAAATACGATAATTTTATTTTAGGAATTGTGGACTACCACCCCCTCAATGTTATATTACACATTCATGGATTACATAGTACATATAATGGGGAGATTTATTAAACCTATATTACATTCATGAAATAAATATTATGATGGTATTATATTATACATTTATATCATTTGGTTATTATTATTTTAATATGACACAAAAATGAATGTAGCATTCATGCGTACCTACGACTTACCAACTCCCCGAACGGTACATTTAATTTCATATTTTAAACTATTATTGACAATTATAAATAAACATATAATGAATATATATTATATTTATGTCATGAATAATATTTTGAAGATAATTTAATTCTGACCACATAGTATATTCACATCAAACAAGTTCATTTTCAACTCAAGTACCAAATGTCGACAAAACAACAAATAAGAACATAAATAGATATGTAATATTTAAGACTTAGTAATAAGTGGTATAAAATGAATAATAAACATGATAAATGTTTTAATGAAAGTATATATTAACCTTAGTTTATTAATCACGAATATAAAGAACCAACAAGAAAGGTCAGACTCAAGGTAATGGAACTTCTTAACCCCATTTCCATTCATTGGGTTGATCTTCTACTACATGACTGTGACATGCTATGATTACATGAGAAATGAATTTTGATATCTTATATTATATTTTTACTTGATTTTTGGGTATTTATAGTGAATACAATTTAATTATCTATTTTATTGAAAAAATATCTTCTTAATGGAATTTCTAAATTCAATTTCCACTCATTGGGTTTTACACATACATCATTGATTATATTATGCCAGGATTATATGTGGAATCACTATATATTTTTTTATGTTGAAAGTTCTAATTATTTTTTTGAGGATATACAATTTCAACCCAAAATCACACCATTTATTAATTATAACTTCATTTATATGAACATTGTAAGAGAAATCAAAACTCAATATCCATTCATTAAGTTAAATATCATATTTCATTGGTTTTTTTCCATGAATATGTGTGAATGGCCTAAGAATTTTTACTCTTAATATCCTTTTATACTGGGTTTATCTACATGTAACACATATAATTATTTCATTTATTTATTCTTAATATAAGGATAAGGTCTTTTAAAGGGATTTCATCTCAATTTACTAAACATTAACACTTATTTGTTTTCATGAACAAATTCACTTTTATATTGTGTATGTACTAACCTTTGACCGATTATATGAGGAATACCCTTCTTATAATGATATTATATGTTCTCTTTAATGTTATTAATTAATTATTTATGATCATTTATTTTCTAAAGTGGTAAGGGACTATATAACTAAAACATCATTTTAAATGTTTTTGAGATTTCATCTTATAAATATTTCTCGGTAATTTACATGTTTTCAAAATTATTTTAAGGATTTATTTATATTGGCATGAGTGTTTTAGAGTATACATTGCATTAAAAAAGATTCATAGTGCCATGGTACACTTTTATTAAGAAATATTGTATTTAAACGTTTAAAGGGTTTAGGGAGATTATTGATTTCATTAATATCTTGAATTGAATTATTGTGATTAACAAGTGAAATGTTTATAATTTGAATACTTTAGGTTTTATGATTATGTATTTTTACTTTGTCATTTTATGGGTGGTTTCATGATAATCCAAATGCGGTTTATTCTGTGATAAACCTAGGGTGGGTGAGCCCGTGATAACACTCCAATGTATTGGGAAATGTGACTGAGGTAATGGATAAATTTTCTCCTATGATATTTAGGGATTGTACTGTGATAGGTATTCCAAAGCTAACCATGTAGGTTACTCCATATATAGTTGTGAAAGGTAAAACGTAAGTATGATATTGTTTCCATAAGTTACCATGATGTTTTTTTATTTAAATTATGTTTTATAGGATTGATATTATTAAATGATGCAAGCTACGTGGTTTATGTTTTATGGGTGAAAATTATAATTTTGTGAAATTGTTTTCATTAGTTTTATAAATTCATATACTAATTATTTTATTTCTTATATTATATACCTTACAAATATTTTTATGCTAATTCCAATTTTTTGAAATTTTTTTCACTGGGTATAATGAAGGATAAGAGAAATTAATAATTCAATAATATTTATAGAATGAAATTAATTAAATATTTATTTATGGAAAATAATTGTTGTGAAAAAATTGGATATATTATAAGTGTCTACTCTGTAATTTTTGAGACGAAATGTAATATTTATGGCCTAATTATATAAAAACCTAAACATAAAAAAGATCATTAATGTGAAAAAAGATAATTCTTCATCGAAACTCATGATTATGTATAGTTTATGGCTAGGGGATTATAGTTGTTATGGAAGGATGATGTGTTGGATCTATCATTAGAATCCCCTTCACATAATACAACTGACTCAGAAGGTCCCCATAGAAGTATTTAATTAGTGTGGATAAATAAATAATAAATTTTATATAATTTTTTACTATGGATTGTTATGTTTGATCTATTGTGCAACAACACATGTTGAAATTAAAAATTATCTCAAGGATAGTTGATCAGTGATTTAGATAACGAATGATATGAAAGTAACCATCATATAGTAACTTATTATGAGGTAAAAAAATTCTAGTTTTAAAAAACACTTAGATGAGTCTTTTAAAGAATATTTTTATGTCATAATTAATGTGAAGTTAAGATCCTGAAAAAACTCTTCCATAATTACTGTTATGATTAAATTGGTCATGGTAATGATGTTGAAATGTTATTGTAGTGTTTTAAATTCACAAAATTCAATTGATTAATTTTGGAAGCGATTGAATTTCACCTAACATGAATTTGACGTGCCTCTGAAATTACATGATGAAATATATATATTACATCATGTATCTATTAATTTATCATGTTTTGAAATTCATTTATAATTAAGCTATTTTATTTTAAGAGTTAATTTATAGTAAATTTATCACTTATAATATATTATTTTTACAATAATTTTGATTTATTTCATGAATCAATATAATTGTGATGTTCAAAAAATATGAACGATTTTAGGGTCATATGTGGTCAAAATGTGGATGACAGAGTTTGTATGGGTCATATTGATATGTTTATGATTCACCTATAACTAAAATTAGTATGTTTAATAATAATGGAAAATTATGTATGACTCATCAATGTGTTATTTATCATATTTATTTGTTATTTTTTATATTCATATGAGTCATATGATCTATCAAGAATGAACAGGTCGAGAAAAATCAAAATAGATGTAAGATAAAGAGTAGTTACTAGAATTTCTATTATATGGTGAAAATTTTATAGGATGATACTCGTATTTATTTAAATAGTTAAACCATTAAAAAAGATATATATTCATTTAATTTTTCAAATTATCATATTCTTGATTTTTATAAAGATAATTATAAAGAGTATAAAAGATGATTTCATGTATTAAATTTTTTTTCATGGATATTAGTTACTGTAAATAAGTATTATTTAAAAAGATTAAATGGTTTTCACTTATAGTTTTGAAAATAATAATAAATTATTATCTAGTTAGACAATATAAGAAATTGAATATCATAGTGATATGATTTTTTTAGAAATTGTAGAGGAAGAAAATGTGATTCAACAAAATAATATATTACAAAAATGATGATTTTTTGATACTCTATTATATATAAATTATTTGAAATGTATCAATCATTTTCTTATAAATGCAGAAACCGAGTGGATCGAGTGATGGATTTCTATGATATTCTAGATAGAAGTTGACAATTTTTTTGGAAAATTTAAGATACTCACCACTATTATGATTATATTAAACTCCAAAATATAAATTCTATATTATATTTATAAATAAATGATAACCATTTTCCATTGTATTCTTTACTAAAATGATAAATATTGGATGAAAATCAATGCATACTATAAAAATATGAAATAAATGTTTTTTGATAAATTGAGAAAGAGAGAAAAAGAGATAGGTACTTCTATAAATTACCATCACATAATGATTTAGGAGAATAAAATAACATTGAGATCATGATACACATCAATATATAGAAAAAGAGAAAAATAAGTAAATAAATAAATTGGAAAAAAGAATTTATTAAGAAAATATATGTTATATATTAAAAAAAATATTATTTATGGTGACCTATATATAAGAGGAAATTGTTTTATTAGAGTGGTGTGATGAGTAAAGAGAACATAGATATATTGTGTGGGAATGAAAAATATTAATATTTATTTATAAGAATATGGATATGAATTATATATAGAATTAAATACAAGATATTCTAGGTTTTAAATTCAACTATATAATATGATGATGTGACATTTATTATTTTATAATATTGAGTTGAAAAAATACGCTAAAACAAAGGATAAAATAACATTGATAGAACTATTCCAATCTATGTAGAAATCATATTAGATATGGAGGAGTTGGTGGAATTATGATGTTCATTAGATAATCAGTTTTTTTTATTAATCTAGATTTTTAGGTTGTTTATTTATAATACTAAGTTGATATAATGTCCAAATTTCTTGCATTTCTATTGAATAACATCTCTCATCAAACGACACTATACTGATTAGAAGGATCATCGTTATGAGGAGGCAATAAAACCCAAAAAATTATTAGTGTTAGATTTTGTATATAATTGATATATATATATATACATGGTCGGAAGATATAGATCAAGTGATACTCTCACTAATCATAGAAATCAAGGTTTAGAGTTGTTATTTCAATCTAAAGATGGTTGTGGGAGGTCTAGTAGGAAGCTCACAGTAGTAATCATCATGACATGTAATAACCTTGTGTGAATCACTATGATGTTCTGAAAAAAATTATATTAATTTGGATATATAAGGAATATGATAGTTCATTATTGAGGTTAATAACCAATTTTGGATATGAGGGTATTTTCACATATCGTTACGGGTTCTTTTTAAAATTCCAGGTTGCATATTTTTCAGTATTTCCTCTATTTAAATCTATATAGGTAATTATAAACCACAATTTTTAACCATTACTATACTAATAGATTAATAATGTACAATTTATATGGTATAAATATACGAAATATTAAATTCTAATTTAGTAAAAACAAGCAACACCTAATTATCCACGCCATTTTATATGAATTTAACCTAAGGGTATCTCAAGTGGTATCATATCCAAGCTTACCTTATGTTGCATTTAGTTTTTCATGGATATATATTTTTGTATATATCAAATTAAGTATATATTTGTGTTTTTAATAAATAACTAATAAGTAATAAAATCATTCTATTATAATTTATATACAATTATAAATTCTCTCTCAATCAATGAGAAATTAAAAAAGAATGATTTAAAGTATTTGAGTAGAATTTAAAAAGTGTTGCAACAATAAAAATTACTAAATGGTATAAATAATGTTTATTTTGTTGAAAACTATATAACTTTTTATTCCTCTACTAAATAACTAATGAGTAACTGAGATGGTGAGTTTAGTGATAAAACATATTCTGGTTTTAATTTAATTGTTAACAGTTATCTAAATAATGGTCATGATTATGTTGTTTCAAAAATATTATTGCATACTATGGGAACAGATAATGAAAAATAAAATATAGTAAAAGATGTAATTTCCATGGAAGAAGAAACAATAAATATTGGTGGGATATGAATGACCAGTACAAAATATTGAAGAGAAAATAACGAGTATATCTAACTATTTAATAATATATTTTCATATAATAATAATAATATGAAAAGGGAGTAATATTAAAAAAAAATTAAAGAGGTTATTATTAATGAAGTCCATGGACTACAAAACCATAACAAAGTCATTATGAATGTAAAAGAAAAAAATTCACATGTCAACAAAGTAAAGAATTAATGTGATATACAACTAACTACTAGAAGAAAAACATGCATGATAATCATGTTCAAAATAAATATATAGAATGAAAAATGGTGATAAAATCAGTTATGGTTGATTAGAAACTCATTTAAATTTTAAATTTATTATAATTAAACTGATAATCATGTAATCAACCAAATATATATCTTTATAAACCTTTGAGAGAAATCTTGATAATGGTCAAGTATTAAGATAAATTTAACATGAAAATTATCTCATATATGTGTCAAATGGTTCATTTAATTATTTGGTGACACATCCACCTCATGATAACATATTAAGATAACATAATATATATATCAATCTGGTTGGAATAATTTTTTTAAATACAATTCCATGATATAACTAAAATTATATACAAAAATATAAACTCAAAATGATTATAAACAAACTAATATATTATACGTTGATGTAATTAAGTCATTGAAATATTTTTCTATATGTAGTTTAAAAAAATTTGGGTATTTCACCCAAACATTTAATGTAATGAAATATAGATAGATTTAAAAATTCTAAAAAATGATTATGAATATTGTGTATTTTTGTTGTTAGTGGAGGTTTAGATACATAGATTTGGAGTGTTGAAATAATGGTTCACTATGGGGAACTCAAATTATTCCAAAATTATGAGGATAATTTACATTTAATTATGAATAAATGTTGATATTGTTTTAAATACACAAAAGGGGAGGAATATTTTATATAAGTATAGTAATTATTGCCTTAATAATTTATAAGATTATGAAAAAAATTATGGTCACATTTATGATAATTGATGGCATGTACCAACAAAACACAACATATATATTAATGAGAGGGAAATTCTACAATTGTATTTCAATAAGATAAAAATATATATGTACATCATCCTTGGGGAGTAAAAAATAAATATATGAGAGAATGTTACTTCAATGAAGTAATAAAATAAAGATAATAATTAGGTTACAATGGTGTTTAAAATGTTCTTATACTATCATTGGTAATGGAAAAAGAATTTACCACATTAATACATACATGAATTTTAATATATAATGGTGAATGATAAAACCAAAATGTGATTCAATCCATGAGCGAGGTAGGATTCAACTAATTGCTGGCACTCATTGGGAAGAGTTTGTGAGGGTATGTAAAATGGGTTTCGAAAAGGATGAGTATGTGATGAGTTGAAAATTGAAATTTGTAGGTCAAAGAGATATTATTATACTACATTTCTATTATTAATATATAGATCATAAAAAATAAGGTAAAGTCACTAAAAATGTCATATTATAAAAATATAATTAAAATTATGTACTCTACTCACAAGAAAATGACAATTTAAATTTCATAGAGTGCTTAGCCAAATGTATATATAAATAAGAATATATTATGAAAAAATAAAAGTATATATCAAATAATATTACCATGTAATCTAAAATGGAATATCTTATTATAACTATAAATATGTTTGGAATGATTATATAATCCATACTAACTCCGAAGGGGTATAATTAGAATGAAAATAGTAGAGTAAAAATAAGGAGAACTAGTATGTTATTACTAACAATGAAATGTGTTATTTGGTTGAGAATTAAGTTTCATTTCTACCTCAACAGATGATTATAATGGGAAGTCCACAATACTCCCAATATGTAATTCATATGTTTATAAAATTTAATTGAAGTTAAAGAAGAAAAAATTTGAATTAAAGGACTATATTCTTGTAAAATTAACAATATAACCTATTATTTACAACTTCTCTAAGGATATAAAATCACAATTTCTAAAAGACAAAAAATATGATTTCAAAAATTTAGCAGTTATATTAGAAGAAAAGATACACAATAATATTTAATTGAATACATCCATTGAAGGAAAGAATATAGAAACTTCTAAAGTTATTGATATTTTTAATTTATATATATATGGGAAAAAACTAAATAATAGATGAATTTGTGGTCTTATATTGAGATTAAAATTATATTTATTTTTTGAAAAGAACATGATTATTATATGGGTGTCGGTATATAATGTAAAAGGGTTGAAATATTCTATTCACTTGATGAATTATTATATATTTGTTCAAGATGATTGTATATATCTAAAAAATGTTTGAAAATTTGTTTATATATCCCCAAATAAATTAATTTTAGTTTGTATCACATTATGTAATTCATAAGTGAATATTTGACTACATGTAATTCAATATTGTTTATTTTATTGGGAAAACTCATGTTATCATTGAGTTTTGTATCATGAGTTCTATTTCTATGATATATGTTCTTATACCCTTATCACAACGAATAATATGAGAAAAATGGAATATAATACGACTATAGTGAAAACAAATTTTCATTTACTATATAATATTAAAAAAATCCTTGGGATTTAACATATTAGCCAAGAGAAAATAATTTCAAAATAGAAGATATTTTTTCGAATCATGATTATATATAATCTTTTAGATTGAACTACAAAAATAAAATGTACAATGGTATTTTTATTCAATTTCAATTTATTTTCACTATATCAATGATGGAAATCCAATTATATATGGTGGCGATTGAAATAAAAATGTAAACAGTGATATTGTCTCTTATTTGTAAGGGATATTGGAAGAGTTATCTACATATTGAACACCCCCTTGACATCAGATAATTAATTGGGCATTTCCTCATGGATATATGTGACTAATGTTCATGGAAGATAAGGTGATTTGTCAATTTTTTAGAATGTAATGAGACATTGGATTTTAGTTATAATAAAAAATAGATGCCAAAAAAAGTTGTTAACAATTGTCTTCCTGTGGAGTTTAAAGACCAATGGCTTTTTGGAAACCATTTTAATGTAACTGATGATGGAAAAATATAAATTAAATATTAAAAAAAACATTGATAATGATATTATTATTTAATATTAATGTTGAATTATTTTGATGTGATTTTTATGAAAATACCATAACAATATTATTAATATGAAACATGTCTTCTTCTAAATGTATTTGTTGTCTTTTAGATGTTTTGATAAATTTTTAAAATTATTTTGAATATTTTAAGAGATGTTATAAGATAACTTTGGATGAATTATAATTGATTCTATTATTACACAATGAAATAATGAAATTATGTCTACAAGTAGGTAATAGGACTGTGCCATAGAATTTTCATATCAGTAATCCATTCCAATGTAGGAATAAATTCAAATCAACATAAAAGACATCATCTATGAAAGTCACATCGCATATGACTAATTCCATTCATCTATATATGCGATATGATTAGTAGATGAAAACATTATAAAATGTATGAAACATTTATTAGTGATGGTGAATTTAGTTACATGTCATGATAACATTACATATAATTCACCTGAGACTAAACAGATTCTATGAATATTTCAAGTACATGACAATGAGTTATCTTTCAACAATGTTTTATGAATTCAATTGATTTTTAGTATTTCAGTAACATTATTATCTATCCCATTGGAATTGTAAATAATGAAATTATAATATCAAATGGAAAAATTTCTATGGAACATGATGTTTAAAATAATTGTCACCTGTTTTTCCGAATCACATGATATTATTGTCCCCTAAACAACCAACTGGAATGAAAGCCAAAATAAAAGATATGATATGATGCCAGAAAAAAAACCAAAATAACATAAAATTATAATAATTTTAATAATTTTAATTAAAATGGAAGATAAAATAAATAATATTTCAAGAATGCAAAGAAAAAAAATACTCATGGAAAAACATTCAAGGAACCAAGGTGGCCCCACTAAATAATCCATAAAGTTGCAACCACCCTAATATTTAACTCCCAAAATCCATTGAAAAAATCATGAAGCTCTGTCTGTAAAATATGATTACCTCAAATTACCTATATCATTAAAAATAGTATCTAAATATTCACCAAGGTGAATATGTTGGTAATTATTATACAAACTAGTGGTAAAACTCTTTGACATCACCGAAATTCAACAAAAATTATAGATCAGTTAACTCATAGTGCATTTAAAAACAATTTCATTGACAGAATCATGAAAATATATGAAATATAAATATATATATCTAAAAGGGTGTGAAACTAAAAAAAGTAAAAACCCTGAAATTAACCCACTCACACATGAGAAACACCATATAATGAGTCTATTACGAATGTTCATACCTCAAAAGTCCAGCTCATGCATGGTTTCTATCACTCTAGACTGGAATCATCACATGGTTGAATTATATAATGTAATATAGTATGGGAACAATGAACATGTCTAGTTAAAATTCTATTTTTAATATGAAAATGAAAATCCCCCTAAAAATTCATAACATTTTCACAAATTCAAATACATTATTTTGAAACAAAATTTAACTTAATTATTCAAAATAATAATTTTTAGTCCTCATCCGGAATATTAATTTGAAGACCAAACACCAAAAGGATTCACAATAAAAATTTTATAATTAATTTATAACTAAAACCATTTAAATTTTATTTCAAAAATAATATTACACCATGTTCTTTGAGAAAGTGATAAATTAAAAAAATCCAACTCAGTTTTATTCCATTTACATTTTGATTAATTCTAAAATAATGATGATATAGGACTCTAAATAGCTTACTTCAATTAATCAGAGATATGATTTTTCAAAATATGATCAAACCAATATAGTTGAGAAATGCTACCACCTTCTACTGTTTCTAATTAGATAAAACAAAATATTCATGGAGAGAAAAGAGACATAAGTCTCTTACCTTCATTCTTCATGATCTAATTCCCTCCAATCCATTATAAATTACCACTATAAATGACAATATAAAAAATATATTTGGAGGAGTGATATAATGAGAGATACTAAGGTAGAGGAGCAATAATAATTCTTTTTAGTAGTGTTTGAGTTCACACTACCAATTTTTCAATTGAATTATTCTCATCCCATTGTATTAACATACAGTTTAGAAAATCATGCACCAACCCTATTTAATATAATATTCCCAAAACCAAACATGTTCCTAGACTTCTCTATGGGTTGTTGAAAATTTTCACTAATCATGTGACTAAAAATAAGACCCATGGATCTCTCACATAGTTACATTGCGGAAATTGTATGATTTACACTAATCCGAGTCAAACTGTGTGCCTCCTAATACAACTCAAAAACATCCAAAAAATGACCTTCAGATTTAAAACACATCCCAAAAAATTATCTTACCTAAATATAGATAATAATACAGATATATAACATAATTTCGGGGAGTTTAACAATCCCCCTATAAATATTTTCAACCATGTGAAGCTAGATATCAATATTCCTAAAAAGTGGTTAGGATATTTTTATTACCTGAACATCACTCACTCAAAGGGTTCCTCATGAATCATACCATCTGTCTATAAACTGTTAAATTAATAGATTCATCTTTGTCAAAACTAATTTTATTTTATATAAAAAATATGTATGAGGGATTGAATAAATATAGTATATAGTTCAAGGGTTATATGGTCTGAGCATATATCTTAACTAGGTTTATGTTTGTTCTTAATAAATTCAAATAAATGGAAAATATTACAAAGAAAACTATATATAGATTTAAAGGATAATTTATTTTCAAAATTACTAACATGATCTATAATACCTAATAAATATATATATTGGGGATACATTTTAACTTAATTTACAATGCGTCATTGAACATATATATGGGATACATTTAGGAATATATGGTCACCATTTTAAAAAGACAAGGGTAGTTGTTGATTATATACATATAATTTATAATGATTTTATTGAATTTACCTCAATTTCTAATTTAGATATAATTTAATGAAGTACTATGTAGATTACATTGTAATGACATGATGTTTTATGAAGGTATAAATCATCATTTTTTCAGTATAAATCATTGGTTTAAACATGGTAAATATTCACTACAGACTAATAAGGGTCCCAGAAGTGTTTGAGAATTGTTTGAAGCCCTAATTTTGAAATAGTTGAAAAAATGAATTGTTTACACAGTTAGTAAAATTTATGCATACCATCCTTCATGGTCTCTGTTAACTATATGGGGCGAAACAAAGGTTCAATAGGAAGCTAATAGTTTTTCTAAAACCATACTACTCTAGGATAATGGCCATAAAAAATAACAAACACGTTTGGTAATGTGATTTCATATGGTTTGGGCACTATTAGGTAAACTATGTTCCATAACGATGTTGAGACTCTAATTTAGGAAGTGAATTGATCATAGTTTTCACATAGATTGTAGAATTTCCCAATATAACTATGAACACCCTTTCTTGAGTGTAAAATGTCATTTTTACACTATTTAAATAAGTTTAACAATTTGTTTATTCCTATACTCTAATCCCATTGGTTAAATGGGTTCCCCCTCTAACATCATGTACTCCTCCTCAAACATGTCTTTGAGATATCTCCCTAATCCAAATTCAAAATCATGATCAAAAGGAAGCATCAGATAGCTAGTGTCATGCACTCTAATCATATTCCTTCCTATTTGAGGTTATCTTTGTATTAGTTGTACTACTATGGTGTAATCTAATTATCCATATTTTTATGGAATCAGAGTGTTTCTAATATATCATTCAACCAGCTTTAAATATAAGGCCCCAATTGGCTGAGATATCTTCAACGAATATAAGGTATATGGACTCATTGTTTTCCCCATGATTTTTCAATTTTCAAATCCTTTTTTGTGATTCAAATTCTAGAATCATCCACATATTTCAATTTAATTGAGTTCGTATTATAAAATTGATTTAAAAACCATGACTAAAACCCAAGGATCGATGTTTATTAAATATCTTTTCCTCCCTGTCATAGATATCCCTTGGGTGTGCGAACTTGAATTTCCCTTTATGGTAAATTTTGTAATTGCCCAGAACACCGTATAGATGTTCACCCAGGATAATTAATTGAATTTATTTTTGTATATTCATTTTTTATTTAACCCAAGGCACATACATATTGATTATCCCAACAACAAAATATAATAACCCAAGTGGGTAATTTTACAAATAACTCTTTGATCATTTTAAAATTTTATTACCATGTATTAGTTAGAGAAATAAATTTGATTATATGTGATGGATCATCCATTTCAGTTTTATTTCCCATAAATTATTTGAATGAATAATATAGAATGGATTATAAATAGCAGTAATTCAATTCCATTTTATTATTATTTCATGAATTTCCCTTGTGAATTTCAATGACTTAATGGAAATAGACATGACTAATGAAACAAAAGCGAGTTACTACCTCATGTATTATATTATTAAATAATGTTGTATGGATATAGGTTATGATATAATGGTAATTTTGTTTTGAGATTGATGGTGTCACGCTCCCATGAATTTCGTGTCAACCATGACATCTAACATCATTGACACTAGTTGGATGTTGGGTTGGAAGTTCGATGTCCCTCAGTTCTTATTTTCACATGATGGAACACTGACAATGTTTAGTACTAAGGGTGTAACCTCCCTCTCATTATGAGATATATGGATTGTAAATCATTTTTTTGATTTTGAATGATTATTTAGAGTCTCATGTATGACATAGTTATGATCTATCAATCCAGTACCTAGTATTCCTATTATATGTGCACTTATCTTCCCACGTACATAGTCCATATAGGTGGTTGGAATATATAAATATATATATATATATATATATAATTACTATACATACAACGTTACAATCCATAAATTCATTCATACCATTACAAAAATTTGGTAGAGATACTATGTTCCCTTTGAGAACCTGGGTAAGTGGTTGTTTATTTATTCTTTTTAGTTAATTAATTACATATGCTCACATAGAATTTTGTTACAATCTATTTTTGATTTACTTCTAGACACAATTAGTGGTTTCCTATTTGGATTAAAAACTACACCCTAGATGTTCTACCTTTTGTACATTAGAATATTATATTCTCATAGGTATGTATAAAGGCAAGCCCCTTGCTTCATATTTTTGATATTTATTACTTATTGATAGAGAATAGGAGTAGAGAACTGATCATATGATCATGATTCTTGTGGAGAATTTTTGTATTCATTTTCTAATTTTAATGGGATGTATTTATATGCATGTATCAAGTTCCCTTCTAGTGTATCATCATTCTATATATCAATTTATATAACCCTCCCTTTAGGAATTTTATATTATTACTTAGTTTATCATCTTTTTATTATTCCACCATAATGAATTCTATATAATATTATATACTTATGAAATTTTTTATTATATTTTGTATCCACAATCACAATATGATTTGTTAGTATAGTCACCACATATAACCACATTCACACCCACCCTATTTGTAAGAAGCCTCTTTGTTATGGTGAGGTGTGCTTGAGGCCATGTGACACAGTTCTGGGGGTACTCATTAACCGGATCCCAGATCAGGCTTCTAAAAATTTGTATCATAGGTTATAATTCCCATGACTTACTATTAGGGTATTTTACAAGATTCACGGAGTTAATGAGTTTTTGAATCAAACAATTTCATGTACATTGATGAACAATTTATAGGGGAAAACCAAATTACCTGATATGGATAATTTTAATTTTCTATTTTTCTATTTATTGTTTATACAAAATCACCATTGGATGATGCATATATCATATGATGTTATTGATATTTTTATTATTCAAATTATGATATCCTTACCATGGACCGATGAATTGACAATGTCATATAAAATTCATCATTATAAAAAAAATATGACTAATATTTCATGCATTTTCCATTAAACCACTTTTTTCATTGTGAATTTTCCTATTATATATTATAAGTTCATAGATTGTCTATTGAACATGTTATAGTGTTGGTAAAAAGCATTCCATATTTTAGTTCATAAGTTACATGTTCTCTTATTGAATTTAAATGATAATCAACCAAAGTTAGCCAATAAATTTTTTTTAAATACTTAAATGTGTAAAAATATAAAATTAATAAAAATTTTAAATTGAAATTAGTTTTCCTACACATATGAAACTGAGACTCGGCCCAAAACTCGGCCTTAATATTGGGTCGTGGGGGTAACTGTTACATTTTTATGGAATATTGGTCTATTCTACCAACAATAAATGGATGTTGGAATGGGTAGAGTCTTGATCATTTATATAGGAAGGTTATTCACCTATCTTAGTTTGCAAATTGCTATATTTTTAGTTGCTGAAATTGTATCATAGGCTCATTTTTTGAATATGATTATCTTTAATCTATTAACTCCTCTTATAACATGATTGGAATATAACAACACACACATTATATTCATTGATAGTACTTCATAGTTTAAGAATATTCCTTAAAAATACAAAAGATCCATGACAGTACATTATAGGTATATAGTCATAGTGTAATAGGAAAAACAACCCACTAGTTATGAAGAATTATTCTTTATCATCGACTAATTTCTCCATAATTAGACCAAATTTTATCATATCTTACTTACAACCCTTCCTCGTGACCTTCATAAAATAAAATAACTGAATGGGTGATATTAGATTTACTATAAGGGTAAACAAGGGAGATATCAATCATAACATAATCATAATACATAGGAATATAACGTTCGAATGTCTCATCCTATAAATGAAATATCGTGATATCATGTCATGGGATAAATCATGAATTTTCATTAGAATCAATATACATAAATCAAAAATTCATAACATAAGACATGGAGTTTTGTGGCATACATAGAAGCATATAAAATCACATCATATTAGTTCTTTCTCCTTGACAATAACATCAGAGCAGAAAAATTCTATTATTGAACTGAGTTCACTCATCATTCCAGCCCTATATTACTAATCCTAGATCATTTCCCAGTCTATCAATGTCTATCTCATGAGATAATATTATTTACCCAATGCATTTTAGGGAGATATAGTTCATATCCATATAATAATGAAAATAAATATACTATGTTCCATAATAACATAAATTATTCATCATAACCCATGGAAAAAATGGGCTTCTAAAACATCATTCAATTATAACATAATCCATATAAAACAAATGGATTTCATAAACATTTGTTCATAAAAAAAATAAAACCATTGGAATTATAGGTATAGAATTCATGAAACCTAACCTTATTAAAAATTTCATCTAGATGAAATTATTATTTTTATAAAAAAACATGAAATTAAATCTTGAGGAAAATATCTATTCTTCATAAATAAATATTTCTTATCTCAAAAGGATGTGGTTTTTTATATGAGAGGAATTTATTTTCAAATAAAAATCAAACTGTGTAGAATAAGCTTGGTGGAAATAAGGATTTATGAAGATATAAAACTAATTTCATGCATCAGATGTTAAAAAAAATCATTCTCCTCATACTTCTTAATGAAAAGTCAAAAAGTACATTATATCAAATAACGAAAAAAATCATCTCATAACATTTAATAAAAAATTTCTAATGTGTAAAGTTTACAATTAAATTTTATACATGAATATAGATTATATAAAATATTTTGGAAACATGGACAATGATGATAAATGTACCCCAATAAATACTTGCATATAAAGTATCTCGAATAATAATGAGATTGACTGATTATCGCTTACCTTAGAGAATATTTAATTTTTATGTATTAGAGACTAATTAATAATTATTTAAATAATTTAATTTAATTATCTTAGAAACATAGTCATTTTAATGATATCATATATGATCATATTATAATCCATTTGTTAACAACATTTTATTAATACTTGTTATTCGATTATTAACTACATAATTTTCATAGGAATGTTTTCTAAAATAAGTTATGCTTATCTTGAATTGGTCAAGGTTATATAATTAAAAAAATAATATTAACAAAATATATGCCATATTTATTTTTTTTGGAAATTTATATATTCACGATTAAATGAAGGCCATGAAGAATGAGTCAAACAGAATCGTGGAGATGGTAGGTCGTACATATGAATGAGTGATGATATCATCCAAAAATAAGTTAAAAGGGGTTCAATTGAATGGTGTATAATTATAAATAATTAGTATCAAGTTATAATAATCATTTATAGTTATTATTTCCATGATTATACCCATCAATGTATATTTTTTGATAAAAATATATTACACCACAATGTTGAGATGGTAAGCTGTACAAGCCCACACGTGGTGATATTCATTATTCCTAGGATGTATATTAGGTGGATTATTTTTCATTCATCATTATAATAATATCTTAGTATATAAGTTATAATTGTGTTATTTCATTATAATTGATCAACTTATCAAGAGGATGTAGAATAAGAAATATTTTTGAAATAATAGGTTGAAGAGATTACCTATTCTTCGACATGCATCCACAAAATATCCTCTTAAAAACTAGAGTTGGTCATTGAAGAATACCAAATCCTCTATACTAATACTAGGGAATTAGAGAAGGTAAAAGGGTAGGGAATGTAATTACACAAAGGCTCTAATTGATGTGAATAGTTGAGTGAGGAGGTTTAATTTAAAAAACATAGGTTTTTGTACCTCAAATATAGTTTATTCATACCTTATGAGAAAAATAACTTTTGGATGAATATAAAAAATATTTCATTAAATATTATATATATATATATATCATTAATTTCATTTACTAATAGTACTTAAATATATATATTTATACCAAAAAATAATAATTTATTTATATTTTTCTTTAATAATTGGTCACAATTGACTTCACTAAACATTTTCATATGTTTGTTAAAGTTATCCCCGCTAATCTAACAGCGATGTTAAATTGGAAATTTTATAAAAAGGAATCATTTGGTTTGTTTAAACTCGTGATTTCATGAAATAAATGTTATTAGATAATTAATACTATTTAGATAACATATTTTCTAAAAACATCAGGGTGTTTCATTCTACCCCCACCCCCCATAACCTGAATTTCATCCTTGAAATTCACCACATGAATTCAAATAGATCAAGATATCACTCCCTCTCAAATCCTCGATTTCTCACATAGCTTACTCAAATATGGGGTTCCTCCACAAATCCTTAACAAAATGAGTGTCCTTTTTCATTTATTTTTTACTAGAATCTGGAATATCTTTTAGTTGTTCTTTATAAGAGTGATCTTTCTCCTACGGTATGACTATATAGAATAGTACATGTGAAGGATTAGGTATGTATTTATTAAGAGAAATACATGGAATATACCATGAACATGAAAGAGATTAATTAGATGCACAAATCTATAATCTACCATCCAAATATTATCCAAAATTTCAAAAGGACTTATATACCTATGTATACGATTTCCATTGTTTCCAAATATAATTACACTTTTTCTTAGAGATATTTATAGAATCACCATATTAGTCTCTTCAAAATCTAATATTTCTGATTGATTGTCAGCATTACTATTTTGTTGACTCTAAGATGCTTTTATACTTTTTTAATAGATCTAACGTTTCTTAAATTTTAGAAACAAGAATAGGTCTTAATAACTTTCATTCCCCAACATTATCACAGTATGCCAGAGTTATAAACATTCTTAAATAGAGGGATTTATAAGGTACCATATTAATAATGGAGTTAAAGATATCGTTGCATTAAAATTCCACCAAATATTGGTGTTGATCCCAACAATGGATTAAATCTATAGATAAATTTATTAACATTTCTTATTGAAATTGAAATGAACATTTAGATTGAGTATCTGTCTAAGGATTGTAATTAGTACTGAAACAAAACTCTATATCTAGAGCTTGATGAAGGATTTTCTAGAACATTGAGGTAAACCTCATATGCTAAATAGATATAATTGAAATTGGTACTCCATGAAATATTACTACTTAATTTAAATATATCATGGAACATTGATCAAGATCTAAATAATCTCTTATAGTAATGAAGTGTGCCATTATTTTTGGGAGATCTACTATAACCCATATAGCATTATATCCATTTTATGTTTTGGGATGTCTAACGAAAAATTCCATAGTGATGTTTTTTCATTTCAATTATGGTATGGGAAATGGTTATATCATCCCATTATACATCTATATCCCAACCTTTACTTTCTTAAAACCAAATCATTTAGAGATATACCCACTAACATCTCCATGCATTCCATCCCAAATTAAATACAATTTTAGGTCCATGTATATCTTTTTTCTTCTAGGTTGAATGTAGAATAAAGAACTATGAAAATCATACAATAACTACTTCTATGATGTTTCAATGGGAGGAACACAAAACCCATTCATGAACCTTATTATTTAATCACAATGAATGTTTAATTTAGTAACATTTCTCACAATCTTTTATAGCTCTACATAATCTTCCTACACCTCCTTAATCCTTACATTTATAGATCACTGAACAATCCTTTTATAAAGATAAGATTTATCCCCTTCCTTTAAAATTTCATGACCCATCATTTGTAAATACATAAATAGTGGGTATTTTGTGATCCTCATCATTGATAGGCTTGCATGGTCCATTATACATAATGCATCTGCCATAGTGTTCACTTACCCAAGGTTGTATTATGTTGAAGAGGCGTAATCTTTAATCAACTCCAACCATCTTATTTGGCACATATTCAAATTATTTTTTTTATAAAAATATAGTTTATATTTTTATGATCAGTATATATATTACATATCTCACCAAAAAGACAATTCTTCAATATCTTTAGTGAAATGACTGCCCAAAATATCCCTATATCTAGATTTCGGTAATTTTACTCGTGAATTATAAATTTTCACATGTAATAATAAATCACCATATATTTCTACATGATAACACTTCCCATACTCATTTTTATGCATCCCTATAGATCAAAAACCATTATCTGCTACAAGGAAGTGTGTGCACAGGTCTAGTTGCAAACATTATTGTGAGCACATTGTAATTATCTTCACATTCATCCATCAACATGAACATAATCCCTTTTTGTGTCTACTTGGTGAGTGGGTTAGGTAATTAAGAAAAATATTTCAGTTAACTATTATAATATTTGACATAACAATGAAAAAACAGACATAAACTATTTTTGATGGTCTGAGCCAACATTCAATAACATTTATTTTTTTGTAACCCTATATATACCCTCTTTTGAGATTATGTGACCAAAAATGAATCTTTCGTTAGCCAAAATTGACACTTGGTTATTTTTTCATAAATATTTTCCTTTCTCAATGTCTTTTGAAAAATTCACAAGTGATGTTAATATTATTATTTTATCTTCAAGTAGAAAATAATATCATCTATAAAGACTACCACAAACTAATCATGATTTCCTCTATAGACTATATCGATTAGATCCATGATGATAAAAGGGGCATTGCAATTTCCAAAAGGCATCAATATAAATTCATAGTATCTATACACTATAATGAATGTTTTATTTGATATATCTTCTATATTGAACCTTAATTAATGATATACTTAATGTGATCTATCTTGGAAACCAATTGAGTCCTACGTATTAGGTCAAATATGTCATCAATATGGGGAATATGCCATCTTTTCTTGATAGTGATTTGGTTATTTTCTTGATAATCTATGAAAAGTCTAATTAATAAATATTTATTATAAAAAATATAACATGTGCACCCTATGGTGACACACCATGTCATATGAATCCCTTGTTAAGATTCTCATTTAGTTTGTTCTTAAATTCGTAAATCTCAATTTTAAAAATTCTATAAGGTGACTAGAAATAGGCATATCACCTGGTATGAGTTCTATTTAAAAATCAACCTCATGATTTAGAAGAATAAACGGAAATTAATTTTTAAAGAAATCATCAATCTCAATTAATATTGGCTTGTTCTTAATTTGGACTTTTTACCCAACCATTTTAGATAGATAACCTTCATTTATCTGCATCAAGACCTATAACCTGGATGATATTTTCTATCTAAGGTTATACTGATCTATGCATTGATAGATGATCATATATAGATCTAGAATATGAAATTTTAATTCCCTTTATTGGAAATTAGAATGATCTCCATATATAAAAATCCAATCCATGACAACAATTACATCAAATTCAGCTATTGGTAGGATCAAAATATTTGTAGGAAGCATTTTACAATAAACATCAATAGAATAAGAATTATAAACTTTTAATGTGATCGATGTTGAATTATGAGTTATCATAAATAACTATACATCTAATGTTTATTAGGTAATAAATAAATACACACAGAAAAGTATTAAAAAATAAAAGATTGGGTGGATCTATAATTGAATAAAACATTTTCTACCTTATAGTGAGTGGTATGTGTAAATTTTGTCACCTCATTATCATACTCCTCATCACCAATGGTGATTTCATGTGTCGTTCATTTGGAAAAAGCCATAAAATATTTCTTACATCAATCACCATCAATAGCACATGGGTTTGGTCTTGTGTTGGGATAATGAATCATTTCATTTAACATGTAGCATTGAATTGAATGAGGGGAATTCTATGTGGACTATTCTCTATTCGCATCATTAGAATTATTTTTCCTATCACATATTCATTTAACTTCCCAATGTCAGTCTTTTCAACACAAAAAACCATTACATGTCCCTTTAAGACAATTTCATCCATGATTCTTTCCACACATTGGGCATAAGGGAAATATCATCTTATTTTCAATGAGGTCTTTATATTTTCCCATCGATTTAATTTTTATTGTCTTAATAAACCCATAGGACTAATGGGTTAATTCTATATCTATACCAGGCATATAATCACATCAAATTATTTCCTCATTGATATTTAATTCTATTATGGATAATTTACATTAGATAATTGGTTATAATCCACTAATGAAATGATACAATTTACTCTCATTTTAGATATTAATTCCAGAATCGTACCTTGCGAGTCAGGTAAAATATTCATTATATGTATGGATGGATTCATCCTACATTTAATTTTTTTCATGTAACTTATTCTATATCAATGTATGGAGAATATGAAGAAATTAGTTTTGAAAAATATGTTTTTAAACATATCCCTTTTCATAGAATCAATTTTCACTCTTTTCCATGTATTCTTCACAAGGTTCCACCATTGATCAGATTCGCCATCAAAATGATCGAATGATTAGAGGAAACTAACAGGATTTGAAGAATGAAGAACTAGAAATTTATTTTTAGTGGTACTGATACATTGTCCATCCACAAGTGGATCAAAAGACCCCCTGAAAGAAGGTGGAAACTGACTCATGAATGACTCAACAAAATGTCCATCTACCATTTTCTTGTTATGAAGTCCGATATGATTTGTGGATTGAGATAGTTATGTGATCATTTCTATAAGGTTTTTCATTCCAACTCCCATAAAATTTGGATTCTTAAAAGTATAATAATTTTATTTTCTATGTCAATCTTCATTAATGTGATTCCTTCAAGTTGCATCCATTGACCAAAACCAAGAATCATAATATGAGAAAAAATAATCATAATGGGAAAACCACCTAATAAATAAAAAAATTAAATTTATGACACATTGGGGTTTATACATAGTTATTCAAGATCATATATAATACACTAGGATTTCGAACAATAATTAGGAATATCCTTTTGGTTCTTACTACGAGTTTCTCATCCTATTTATCATTGGTTAAATATACCAATCCTCTAATACCAACTATAATAACCCATATATTATATACATATATATTTCATCAATTTTGAATAATATTCATTACAAAATATATCAACTTTATGGGAGTACTATATAGTTGTAGAGTCTATAGAAGTGAGGAAACATAAAAAAACTGGTTCATAAGACATTAATTTTCCCCTAATTATTTAACTATAAATATAACCCTTTTTGACATATATTACACAATACATTTCATAATGTAATATGAAAAAAAATAAGAATGAGTGAGCTCATATGATCAGTAAGTATAATCCAGATGAGAAATCATTCATATCATAATCATAATACATAAGAAGATAACATTTGAATATCATATCATATATATGATAGATCACGATATCGTGTCATGGGATAAATCGTAAAAGATCATAAGAATCAATGAACATAATCTTAAATTTTATAACATAAGGCATAATGAGTTTTGTAAAAAAAAATTTTAGAAAATCAGTTCATATTAGTCAAGGCTCATTTCAAAGATAATCATAGCAGACAGAGTCCATTATTGAACATAGCTCATTCTTCATTCCAGCCCTATATTTCTGTACCGAGATAATTTCTCATTCAAGACATATCTATATCATGAGACACAAATAATTACCAAATGAATTGGAGGGGGATATAGATTCCACCCATATCATAATAAAACCATTCTTATATGCTCTACAATAAATTAAATCATTCATTATAATCCATGATATAAAATGGGTTTCTTAAAAACCATTCCATCATAACATAATCAAAATAAATAAAATGTATTTCATAAATAGATGTTCTTAAAAAATATATATTAATAATAGGGATAATATACATGAAATGTAAGCATATTAAATCATGTAATCTTATTATTAAAATATTTTTGATAAAAAAATGATATTAATTCTTTGGTAATATACAATTTCTTCTTAAAAAATGTTTTCTTTCATCAAAATTCTGTGCAATTTTAAAACAAAAGAATTTATTTAAAATAAAAAAAAGAAATGATTTTGAGGATAATTCATTAATGTAAAGCATATTATGGTGAAATAATCCATTCATTCCATATATTTTAAAAAAATATTCTTCTCATACTTTTTTAAAAAAAAGTCAAAATGTTCCTCGATTCGATAAAGAAAACTGATTCAATTCATACTAGTTAATAAAAATTACCCAATGATTAAAATTAAATTTTAAAAATTATAGAATAATTGAAATAATATTACATATTTTGGAAACATTAATTTGTTTGTTATGTATAGCCTAGTTAATACTTTCATAAAAACTCTCAAATAATAATGAGATTGCGAGAGTATACCTTACCTTATATCTGATTTCCATTGTATTTATTTAGTAATCCTTTATAATGATTTAAATAATTTCATTTACTTATTTCATAATCATATTAAGTTTTATGATACCATATATGATCATATTGATAGTTGTTTGTTAATAAACTTTCATTCTAACATGTTATACGTGTATTGACTACTTTATTATCATATTCATGTATTGTAGAATAAGATTTGATTACCCTTAATTGGTCATATTTATATCATTAAAAATTTATATTAACATCATATATGAAATATTTATTCAATCTGGAAATTTATATAATCATGTTTTAATGAAGATCATGTAGAATGAATCGCATCATATCGTTGATATAGTATGTCATTCGTATGAACGACTAATGATATATTTCATATGATTAATTTAAATTACTATATTTGATGGTGAATAATAAATAAGAATTAATATAATTTTATAATAGTAATATATATTTTTTATTTCCATCATTATACATATCTTAGAAATGTTTTGTTTTGAAAATAGAATACACTAGTGCTTGGAGATGATAAGTCGTATGTACCCAGTGTAGTGATTTTCATTTTTTATAAGATGGATAGAATGTGGAATTAGGTTGTTTAATGATTTTAGTAACATCTCAATATATTAGTGATATTGGGGTAATTACATAATAATTAAACAACTCATGAATAGTATTTGGAGAAATAAATAAGTGTTGATTCAATAAGGTTTCCTTATGACTTTTCCTTTCCTTTATGTTTTGAAAATCCCAAACACTCTACAATAATTTTTTTTTATTTTCCCTAAAATTTATCTTAATATGGAATATTTTTATTCCTCAAGGAAATATTAACTTTACCTATGTTTTCATTGTTCATTTTGTAGTTTTTATAAATCTAACTCTTTTTATTCCTAATGGTTAAAATTCTGTTTCATATATAAAACCATGGAATCCTATAAATAAATTTATATAGAGTATTCTATATTCAAGTTCTAATTTCATGTTTAGAAATACAGATTCTGAATTATATGAAATTCAGATGTTGAATTCTATGAAATCTAGACTCTGAATTATAAGAAATTCAGACTCAGAATTCTCTAAAATTTAGACTCCAAATTCTCTATAATTCAGACTCTACATTCTCTAAAATTCAATCTCCAAATTCTATGAAATTCCAACTTCAAATTATCTAAAATTCAGACTCCAAATTCATTGAAATTCAGACTCTAAATTATATAATATTCAGACACAAATTTTATGAAATTCAGACTCCTAATTCTATAATGTTCATACTCTAAATTCTCTGATGTTTAGACTCTAAATTCTTAAAAATTCAGACTCCGAATTCCTCATATTTCAGACTCTGAATTCCTCTAAATTTAAACATCTAATTCCTCAAAATTCATATTCTGAATTTATTATAATTCAGATTTCTATGTTTATAGAATTCTAGTTTATAATTATTTGGAAAATAGAATCAGAATATCCATGATTTATAGTCTCTAAATTATTTTTTTCTTTGACACCGAACCATTATTTTTTCCATAGACACTGAAAAATAGATTTGGTTAGGAATCCTTTTTCACATACACTTTTTATAGTTATAAAATGATTTCACACATTTTGTTTCTAATTAAATAATTTTTGACTGACATGTGTATAACTGGCTTAGAAATTCAATAAAATATATGACCATTGGAGGAGGTATCTGAGCATTAGAGAAGTTCCTATAAATTGGAGCTCATTAGAAAAAGCTCATACTCTGTTGTTCACTCTATAAATCCCATGCAGCTGATGTGATTTCAACAGAGTGAGACTCTCATGCCTTGTGAGTACTGAACATCTTGTTCAGCTTGCTTTATGTGACTCTGATTGTTACTGTGTACAATCAAGGACTTCTGGTGATAAAAAGACAGAGGTTCCTACTACCTTAATGATTGAGTACTTCTGTGGATAGGAATATAGAGGTTCCGATTATCTTAAAGTTTGAGGACTTGTTTGGATAAAAAGACATATTCCCATATTTCTATCAAGGGCATACCCTGGTGCGGGTAAGAAATACATTCTTGAATGTATAAATCTAGGGACCCTTATCCTAAGTTGTTGGATACCCTTTCATTGGGTTAAATGATTTCATACATGTTATCTATTTTTTCTAAGTTATTGCCTTTGTATTTTGATAAAGGAAGAATGTATAACCTTATTATACTTTATTGTTATTTTGTATACTCTGATAAGTATGATCTATTCAATTTATTATATAATATTTTCCTTGTAAATGTTCCTTATGTTTTATTTCTGGAACCACATTTCCAGAACCTAGAAAGTTTTAAAAACAAGAAGTGGTCCTCTGAATTTACCTTGTTTAACATTGTGAAACATAGTTTTCCTTAAGGATAAAAATGAATGTTTTTAAATTTATAATTCACCCCTCTAGTAACTGAGCATCTAAATTCGAATTTTGATCCTTCAATTGGTATCAAATGAGGTCTCTGAAATAATTATATTCACATATATGTTTTCTTGCTCAATTTTCACTTTTCTATATATTTTTCTTACTTAGGAATTTTTATCCTTGTTTACAATCATTAACTATTACCTTGTTTTTTAAAATGATATTTCTTTTAACTGGTATGAATGAATGTTGGTTCGATTGACAATCCAAATCCTGAAAGACCACCACTGTTTGATGGGAATGATTATGAATATTGGAGAGATCTTAAGAAGACTTTTTAATTATTACTATAGTGGAAAATTTTGTTATTCTTACTGGTGATTACAATATTCTGGATAAAGAATTCAAAACTTTTACTAATTAAGAAATGTTATAATATCAATTAATCTGCATAGTAAACAATAATTTATTTGTGTACCAAAACCAGGAATATATATAGTCAGATATCTTCTTTTAAAGCTGCAAATTTTATTTGGAATAAATTAGAGGTTACTCATTTTAATACATCGAAGGATATAGAACCTAGAAGAGTTCTGATTAGAGAAGAATATCATATAATTCTATTTTCATTATGGATAACTAGTGTGGAAGGTATAACAAAGTTTTATGACTATTATTAACATTTTAAAATCTATGGGTGAAAATGGTTAAGATGATGAAGCACTTATGGACAAGATTATAGATATCATGCCAAATGAGCTAGAATCTAAATGAACAATTGTTGATGAGAATATGAAAGTATCTCAAAATTAATCTTGATGATTTTTTTGGAACACTTCTACAACATTAGACAAGAATAAAATGAGATGTTGATATGAATAAGAATAATAATGGTCATGAGAGTGTATCCTTTACTACGATTAATGCTAAGAATCCTAAATGGTTACAATATCCAAGTCAAAGAATGTCATGATTTTAACTAAATCAAGTGAAAATGAACATTCAAAGAATGAGTTATCTAATCTTGGTCGAAGGATGAAAAAGATATTTGGGAATAAATACATTTAGTATATATTTAAGAATAAATAATAAAAAGGAAAGAAATACTCTGAAGTCACTTGTTATAAATGCAAAAATGTAGGGCATATAAGGCAATATTTTCCTATGCTTAAGAAAAAGGATAGAAAGGAAAATCATTCGAATAGAAATAGAATGAAGTACTATAAGGCTTATTCTATAAATGTTTTGAATGCAAATGACACCTTGAGTAATAGTGGTGGAGAATCTTATGATGAATCGTCAGAGTATGAATCTTCTGGAAAGAGGAATCTTGGTCAAATTACTAAGCTACCAATTGAAAATCATTGCCTATTGTCCAATGTATGCAATTATGAATCCATAACTAATGTATCCTTAAATACAAAGAATAAGGATAAAAAATATTAGGAATCTTCGTATGAAGAATATTCTTCTGATTAAGATAATACATTACCTACTTATGAAGAAGTATATGGGTTTTCTAAACATCTTGTGAATGAAAATTCTAAACTCATGAAAAAACATGATAAGAAAAATTCTTGAATTTCCCTTTTTCTTAAAGATTAATAAGATCTTTCAAAATATCATGATATGGAAATTCATGATTATGAATGATTTTCTAAATACCATGAAAATGTTAATTCTAAGAAAGATAATCATTCTATGGATATTGAAAATGTAATATCTATGAAAAATATTTTAGAGACTGATTATATTTCTAAAACTAATGTTTTAAGGATAAAAAAATAGTTATTGGACTGATGTCGGAAATATATTTCTTGAGGAAGTGTTTGTCAAACCTTACCTTAGTTAAAGAGAATTTTGATAAAATGTATTCCTAAATTTGAACTCTAAGGAATAATTCTGCATTTGGTTTTACTCATTCTAATAGGTTTTTTGTAATAATTACTCTATTCCTCAATGTACTACATTCTGTACTAAATGTCAGTGTGGTGGAAATTTGTAAAAAATGGATTTTCAAAAAAAACTCGGTCTTTAGTTTCTCATAAATCCTATATTTCTAAGAAAATGTGGATACTTAAAATTTTGCTTTCTGAATTTTATAGACCTAAGAAATTTTTTGTTCTATATGTTTATCAATCTTATTTATAGTAAAATAAAGACTGTATAAAGAAAAATACCTTGTACATGGATGGTGTATGTTCCCGTCACATGATTGTTTACAAAAACCTCTTTGAAAAGATTTTCAACCTGATAAGAGTAAATGTAACATTTGGAGATAATGATCAGGGAGAAATTATTGGTATAGGTAACATTTTTCTTCGAGGAAAACATTTATTTGAAATGTTTTATTTGTTAAAGGTCATATGCACAACCTCATTGGAATAAGTGAATTATGTGATGATGTTTACCTTGTTAATTTAAGGAATGAAAAATGCATCGTACACAATTATATGGAATAGTTTATTCATTCTGCCCAATGGAGAGAGAATGTATACACACTAAACATAGAAGACCGTAGGATCCAAGACCTACCATTACATAGTTCAATGGAAGAATAATATTGTTTATAGAATAGAAGGTTTGGACACTGTTAACTTATGAACTTATGTAAACTCTCTAATAAAAGACTTGTTAAGGATCTATTATAGCATATATATGAGTCATCACAAGTTTGGGATCCTTGTTAATATGGAAAGAAACATAAATCATCTTTTAAATCAATCAGTGAAGTCCAAAATTCTAATTCATTAGAGTTGGTTAATATGGATCTTTTCGGTCCAACACATTGATGGAAAATACAATGTGTTTGTCCTAGTTGATGATTTCACTATAATTATGTGGGTTTATTTTCATGAAAATATATCTGAAGTATTTTATTATTTCAAAATTTTTTGAGCCCAATAAAAAAAGTATAATAGCCTTCTATTGATAACTATTCCTAGTGATCATGGAGGAGAATTTCAAAATTATGATTTTGAATATTTTTTTAGTAGAATATACATTACTCATAATATCTCAGCACCACGAACCCCTCATAAAAATGGTTTTGTTGAATGAAGAATTCAAATTATTAAAGAGATAAAAAGAACCATGTTGAGTGAATATTCAAGAGATAAACATTTTTGGGCTAAAGTTGTATGTATAGATTGTTATACTATAATTTTATTTAATTAGTCCATTTCTTAATAAAACACCTTACAAATTGTGGAATGGTAAAAACCCTAGACTTTCCTTATTCAAGGTATTTGGATGCAAAGTATTCATTCTGAATACTAATGATAATTTACATAAATTCACAACCAAATAAGACGGTGGAATTTTAATAGGATACTCCACAACATATATAAATTATAATGATATTAATAAATATACATGTACTATTGAAGAAATAGTACATGTAAAATTGGATGAAACTAATACTTTAGTTTATAAAAAATCTCAATTTACATCTATAGATGTGTTTTAAAAATTTCTTATCAACCCTTGATATATGATCCTTGTAATAAAGAAAATGTTCAAGAAAATGTTTCTGAAGAATTTAATCTATAATATTTTCTACTATATGTTGATCAACTGGTTTTACAAAACCCAAATCAGGTGTTTCAAAAAAATCATCCCACTGATAGTGTCATTGTTGATGTAAATCAACATGTTAGTACTAGAATTTTCTTATTAAATAATAAATAACATCTAGAACATATTTTTCAATTAGAACAAATATGCTTTGATGAATCTTTTGGTGATTATGATTGGATAAAATCCATGGAAGATGAGCTAAATTAATTTGAAATGAATACTGTCTGGACCATGGTTGAAAGTCTTATGGAAATATCTGTTATTGAAGTAAAAGGTGTATTTAGATGCATGTGTGATGAAAATGGAATCATGGTAAGAAATTAAGATAGATTATTTGCTAAAGGAAATAATTAACAAGAAGGAATATACTATGAATAAACCTATACTCCCATAGCTAGACTTGAATCTATTTGTATCTTACATTCCACTGCAAAATTCATTTAATTTAAACTTTTTCAATTGAATGTTAAATGTGATTTCATTAATGGATATGTTCAAGAGGATGTTTTTGTTGAAAAAAATCCTAGTTTTGAAAATTAAAAAGATCCTAAACTTGTTTTGAAACATACCAATGCTTTATATAGAATTAAATGATCCCTGAGACTATGGTATTATAGACTTACATGATTTTTGTTTCAAAACATTTACATTAAGGGAAATGTGGATCCAATAATAATTATAACGAAATATAAGAAAAATGTTTTGATTTTTTAAATCCATGTTGATGACATTATATATTGTTTAATTGAAAAATCCTAATCTAATTCGTTTGCAAATCTAATGAAATCTGATTAAGAAATGAGTATGATGGGCGAGGTAACATATTTCCTTAGTTTTTAATTTTCTAAAAAAAACCAGAAAGAACATATATATCCCAAAATAAATATATTTAAGATCTTATTAAATAGTATGGATATGAAAACACTAAGATTATTAGTACTCGCATTGGTACCTAAAATTCACTTGATCTGGATGAAGATAGGACACCAGTAGAACAAATTTCAATTAGAGGTATGATTAGAAAATTACTATACGTGACTGCTAGTTGTCCAGACATAATTTTTTTAGTATGATTATGTTCAAGATATCAATATAATCCTAAGGATTCACATTTAAAGGTTGTGAAATGAATTTTTCCCTACTTATAGGGAACCATGGATTTAGGCCTCTTTTATACACATGGAACTGATTTTTTAAAAAGATTTTGAGATGATGCCTTTAGTGGATGTAGAATAGAATAGAAATTTACATCTATAACTTGTCAATTTTTAAGAGACTCATTAGTTTCTTGGTAATGAACAAAAAAAACTCGACATCACTTTCCACTACAGAAGCTGAATATGTTACATCTAGAAGTTTTTGTGAAAATGTGTTGTGGATGGAACACACAATCAAATATTATGGTATGAGTTTTACCAAAACAAAAATATTGTGTGATAATACTAGTTTCATTTACCTATTTAAAAACCTTTCACATCACTCTCTTTAAAAACCATAGTTATTAGGAATTACTTTCTTAAGGATCAAACACAAAAAAGAGATATCATTCTTCAATTTATTGGAATGCAAGAGTAACTTGCTGATATTTTCACAAAAATCATTACCCACAAAAAGATTTGAATACATTAAAAAAAATTTAAGAATGATAACCATAAGTTAATCTTCAATATTAACTTCTATTCGAATCCCATCACCTTATTGTAAGAAACCCTTTTTCATAGGGGGTATATTTTCACGTCAGTCAAAATATTTCTTTTACACTTTCAAAATTTTCCTAATCAATATTTTCTTAATCAAAGTTATCGTTATCAATTTTATATTATAATAATTTTCTTAATCATATTTACTTGTAATCATATTTTTTGAAATGAAATTTTTTCATAATAAAATTTTCGTAATCTTAATTTTTCTATAATCAAATTTTCATAATCATTTCATCCGTAATCAATTTTTTATGTAATCACAAATTTCATTAATTTTTTTAAGTCTAATGTTCTTCAAGAACAATCATCCTCATTACGAATAATTTTCCTAGAAATCCAAATGTTATGTTTTCTTTCAAAAAATTTCATAATCATCTTTTTACATGTTGTTATTTTTATTTGGTTTAGGAAACTATTTTATAATCACTTTCTCTTAAATCTGACGGTTTACCATAAAAACCACAAATGATAAGAACCAACCAAATCTCTTCTTCAGCTATCAGATCAACAATAAAATCAGATCAAGAGTTTTTTAAATGTTATATCAATCATGGAAGTTGAACCGTCATCTCAAATTCCTATATATGGACCCCCTGTTGGTTGTCCCACATCGATCTTTAAAGCCTTCACGTGCAATAGTTCTACCACCCTACTTAAGGGTGTTATAGTTCATTAGGTTTTCCTTAGTTTTGAATGTCTATTGAAACCTCTCCTCAGAATGAAATGTTGACTATAAATAAAATATGTGAATGGAAGATATATAGGGAAAGGTTAGTCGATCCAAATTTCATTGTAAAGTATGATTCAATTATTTCAATGAATATCAAGGTGGGTGGCTTGGAAAGTCTATGTATATCATAATGGAAGGCATGAGATCTAGTTTATCTAGTTTGGTAGGTTGAATATGATGAATCAGTATGTTTATACTATGTAGGAGGTATAGATAAGGATTCCTTCAAGAGATATGAGAATACCTACTCCCATTCAAACAACAAGGATGCAAATGTGATTGGAATTAATTATGAAGGTGATGCTGAATTTTGCACCCATAAATTACTAGATGTATTAGAATTATTTATGATGGAAAAGGCATTAGAGTGCACTATCTTCAATAAAGTAATGACTCTAAATATTATCCATCTATCTAAAAACATATGTATTCTTGAATTATGGGTTCAAGGATTTATCATTCTCAGAAAATGGGATAAGGATTCCCTAAAGAAAAGTGACATCTTTATTCTAGATTTCATGGTGAAACTCAGGAAGATAAATATGGTCAATTATATCTTGGTTACAATTTTGAATATCAAGAATGGATATTTGAAATCTCAAATTATCATGTATCTGGCCATTCTCTACAAAATTATTGTTCTTTGTCTTCAATAATTCAAAATACATTGTAGTTATAATCCAATAAAATTCAAATTTATGTTTCTTAGTGATGATACATTAAGATAGATAATGGTTGGATTTAGTTATAAATCTAGAGATTTTTATTATTTTTCTGAATCAAAAATAGAAGCTCTGTCAAAGAAACCAGAAGTGGCTGAATCTTTCAAAAAGGGTGGAAGGAAGAGGAAGGTCAAAGAACTAAAAGAGAATGAAAAAATCCTTACAGCTAAGGAAACTAAATCAGCATCCCAAAAAACAAAGAAGAAAAAGAAATACCATATGAAGTAATGGATATGTGGAGAGATGACAAGATAAATAGGAAGGAAGGGGAGTCAAATTTTGTCTTGATACTTGTTGAGGAAAAAGCATTAAATATAAAGGTTGATGAAGATAATGAGAAGAAAGAGAAAGAATATAAGATGAGGATGATAATTTATAAAGTGAAGATAGTTCAATCCCTTCTTAAGGCTGCTGAGAAAGCCTCTGAACAACTCAATGTACCAGAATGGTTTTTGAATGAATCACTCCCAGTGACTCCAGGAATGAAGGTAGTAATTCCAGAACCAGAACAAGAATAAGAAATTGTTCAAGAAGAAGAAATATAATAAGATGTAGAAGAATATTTATATGAAGAATAACAAGAATAAGAATATAGAAGTTTTGATACACAAGAGATGATAAATCAAGTAGAGGATTATCCTGAGAAGGAGAGTCCTTCTGAGAAACTATCAATCCAAACTTCTGAAGTTGAATCATTAAAACATGATACTCCAAGAAAAGAATAAAAAGGTCAAAATAAGTGAATAAACTATTTGAAGAAGAATGTAGAAACCATGAATTCATTCACATAGAGGATATTAATTCCAGGTGCTGAGAAAGGAAACCTTGATGTATATAATATTGTTCAGTTATCTAATAGTGAGCTTGAATCACCTAAAGTAGAATAGATCATTCTGAGTGTTGATAAGGGAATGAAGGTGTAGGTTTATACACCTAGTAAGTCCTTGGTGAAAAAAAATGTTGTTTATGCATAATCAAAGAGGAATGATGAAGAGATAACAAATAAATCATCACCAACCAAACACTTTGATTTGGAATCTTCCTCCCATGGATATTATTTTTTGGTACAATATTTGATGAATTTGGTTGATACAATTCTCTTATTATTAATTATATACTCGAGGATCCATATGCTTCATCACTCGTTTAACCAGAAAGAAGATTCTGTCACTATGCTTATGGATATGTTTTTAATTCTTGAGACAGAGTTAAAAACCGTAATAATTGAATATGAAGCTCATAATAGATCATGCAAGGAGATTACATGATGGTCATCAAAGATCTGACTGTATTTGATAAATTTCAAGATAATTTGAAAGATAATTTCGACACTGAATATGGGAATCATAATGATCTTACTAAGAGACTTTTGGAAAAGTTGACTCTAGAACATACAACTCGGAATATAGAAGCTAAGGACTTGAATGGAAAGATAAATTCAGTACCAATGAATTGGAAGATAGAAAGGGATATTATAAATTGAGTTTTATGAAATGATTGTTCAGAAAGAGGATGTTTTAAAGGTTCAGATAGATATTCATAAGGCTCAGAAGGAAATGATAAAAGACTTAGAGAAGAAAAATGAATATCAGAATCAGCTGCTCAAGCGTATGGAAGAAGATCACAAAGAGATAATTGACCTGAAATTCATTTTTAAGAAGTAAATGTCGAAGGATATAGAAGGATAATTCTACCACATTCTGATCTTTTGTTGTATTTTATTCTTTTTACAAATTCAATCAATCATAATGGAATTTTTCTTTTTCTTCATATATATTTTGTTATTCAGTAATAATATTCCAGGTACCATATTTTTTCCAATTCCCTTTATACCATATTGAAAATCACAAAGGGGTAGAATGGAAGTGTCACGACCCGCCCTCGGGGTCCGTGCCGTGACTACCCCAAGCCCGCCTTCCATAGGCGAGGGGCTGGCGACTAGCACCAAGGCGTAAATCTCGGTAAAAAGGGAAGGCATTGCCTTTGAAAAGTAAACACACACCACAGTGTAAACAAAAGGAAAGTAAATACTAAACAAAGCAGAGTACGACTGAAAGTGAGGAAAGGTAAATGGGCCAGAATACAAACCCAAACTGAAAGTAAAGTATAACTCGAAAGGGAAAACAGCAACTGAAATGTAAAAGCCGCTACACCGAGCTGTCCACTGGAAATCCCACCTGAAGGGTGGGTACAGATAGCTCCTCTTCTCCACAGGTCCCGCCGTCCGCTCCGTGCACGTCCCGCCCAGTGGTCCTCCTCCGGCTACCGTCCCGCTCTGTAGGCCTCAGCTAAGGTCAACGATGTCCGTCGTCTGCAACCAACACAACGTAGTGCGGGCGAAGCCCGTGCAGGGGTGAGTATAAGCTACTCAGTAGGGATCCCGAGACCCCTGAAGGTCTCTCAAATCCACAAAGGATAAACCACGAAGAAAAGTACAATCACGAAGTAACAACCGACACTGCTTAGGTATATGCCCATACATAAACCTAAGTCATAAATTAAAATACGCTCCAACCTCCGAGCCCAAGTACAACTCAGTCCACGCAGGAAAGTATACGTATTCCACATAGGAAAGAAAAACCTAATCCACACAGGATTGCACAACAGAATCCACACAGGAAAGCAACAGGGTTCAGCTCACATAGGTATACTTCTTCAAGAACGATAAAGATGATCACTGATCCATCTAAGTCGTCGGACCCATGAAGGATCGATAGGTAACTAACCCCCGCAAAGACCCATACAGGATCGGGCCCACAAAGGACATGTAGGTGCTGGCTCACACCGAACCGCTGAGTGCAACGACCCACACTGGATCGGGCCCACACAGGACCTGTAGCACTGATCCACGTAGGATCGCTGAGTGCTGTAGTCGTCGTCGTCGAATCCACACAGGATCTCTGTATTGTCGTCGTCGCAGTCACAGTAGCAGTCGTAGCAGTAGAACAGTCGCAGCCAGCACTAGGGTTCCCGCACACAGCAAGCTCGTTCGGAGGGTCCGCTCCACGAGCCGAGAGGCTGATAGATCAACTGTCACGAAGACCAGAGTTGATGTATCCAAAAGTTCCGTATCGTCAACAGGAACTCAACGCAACAGACGGCGCGTCGATCGGACGCCCGGTCTGAGAGTTATTGGCATTTTCGTCTCCGGGGCCCGGTTGGGTTTTTAAGGAAAAACCAACCCGACCGTACTCCACCTGCGTCCAAACCTCGGGCGGAGTATGCCAAAAGATCCGTCTCACTAAGAGGAACACAACGCGACTGACGGCGCGTCAATCGGACGTTCGTAGCTCAAGATATGAGCGTTTCCGATCCGAAGGCCCGGTTGGTTTCGTGAACGAACCAACCCGGCCGAACTCAAAGTAACCCGAAACCTTGAGTGCGATATACCGAAACGACCGTCTCGATCCAAGGATCGCGTTGCCGCAGACGGTGCGTCATTCGGAGGTCCGAGGCTCAAGATATGGCCCAAAAACCGATTCTGGTTCGAAACGGGGGGGGGGGGTCCGGGTCCGGGCCGACCCGGCCCGACCCCCCCCCCCCCCCCCCCCCGGGGCGGCGCGGCGGAGCTGCGGCGCAGGAGGCCGCGGCGGCTGGCGCCTGGCGCCGCACGAGGGTGGCACGCGGGGGGCTAAGCCCCCGCTTCTTGGGAAGGACGGCGCGGCTACATGCCGCGCCCATATTTTAAAAACGTCCCCCCCACGTGGGGGCCTGTTTGAGCGGAACCGGGGGGCTGCTGCCCCCCCCCCTTTTATGTAACCCCCCCCCCTCTTAAAGAGGGGGGTTTTATTATGACGTCCAGGGGATTAATTCCCCCGGTTTTAATGACTTCCGGCCGGCCAGCTGGCCGGCCGGTTTTCTCCAACGGACCGGAAATTTCCGGTCCCCCCTTCGGCTTCCGACGCCGGCGGCCCGGCCGCCGGTCTTCTCTTCCGCCGCAGCCCGGAACCGGCCGCGGTCTCCTCGTCCCGCCGCGGCCCGGAACCGGCCGCAGCGTTCGTCATCCGGCACGGTGCGATGGCACCGTGCCCCTTCGTCGTGCCTTGATTCCATTCAACGCGGCGCGACGGTGTCGCGTTCTTGAAGATTCTTCCTCAGTGTGGCGCGACGGCGCCGCGAAAAATATTTGCACGATCATCCGCGTGGTGCGACGGCACCACGCCACTTGCTTCCACCCGCAGGAATAAACAAGAACGGTGGAGGGGGTTCGGTCGTGTTCGTACGGTCCGGCCCCCTCACGTTAAAATAATATCACAACTTTAAATAATTAACATCCTCACGTTAGTTATACGAACCACGAGAAAGAATGAAATAATTAAATATTAAAATCAACATCCCCTACCTCGGGTATAAGGTTCGAAGATTGTGAACGTTCCGCGGAAGACGACGTCGCGGAGGTCGGGCGTCGCGGTAGCCGTCCGTCCAATCCGATGACGAAGGGAGGCGTTCGAAGAGACACGTCGTTGGCGAAACTTGTACGCCGACGAAGGTTGTCCGAGGAAGAAGTGGCGTCCCCTTCGTTGACACGGTAAACGAAGAATGGAGGTGCGGCGTTCTTCGTCGGAGCTTGAGCGTTCTTCGTCAAGATGAACGTTCTTCGAGTTCTTCGTCAGAGTTGAAGAAGAAGAAGAGATCTCCACCTCTCAAGAAGACAAACAAATAACCCCAAAATAAAATAAGACAACATCTTATTTTATTATCACAAAACACATGAGAATTTCAAATGTTTGAAATTCAAAAGATTTAACTCCCATAATTAAATAAGTAACTTAAGTCATTTAATTAGGGGTTAAGCAAGTTGAGAGAATTTGAAAGGATTAGGGGTTCGTGTGGGCCCCACCACACTTAATCCTCCCAAGGGAGGTTAAGTGGGTGTGGGTCCCACTTCCAACCTCCTTTGATAGGTTTTAACAAGATATAATAAAATTTTTCTACACAATTTTATTTAACTCAAACTAAAAACCCCAAAACTAACTTTCAACCCGCAATAAACGCAACTCCGAAAAAGGTCTCTTTAAGAGAAAATCGGCGCTGCGAGTTCATCGGTGCCCTCGGATTTCAATTCCGAGCACCAGATCAAAAGTTAGGAATTCCCGCTCGTTCGTTCACTGAACGTACCCGAGCCAAACTTCGGAAATTAATTCCGGGCACTCCGGGCCTCGGAATCAGGTGCCGTCTGAAACCGCGCTCTTGTAAAATTCTAAAGAAAATTAAGAAAAAATTTCCCTTGAATTTTACGGGTCTTTACATTACTCCCACCTCAGGGCTTTACGTCCCCGTAAAGATACATCAAAACTAGGGAAACAAATGAGGGTACTGAGCACGCATCTGAGCCTCCCGCTCCCATGTGCTCTCCTGGAGATTCCCGTGCTGCCATCTGATGCGCACAAGAGGAATCGATCGCCCACGCAGGACCCGCTCCTGTCGATCCTCTATCTCCACCGGGACCTCCGTAAAAGTCGCCCCATCGTCAACGTCAAGCTCCCCATGATCAATGATGTGTGTCGGGTCGTGCACGTATCTCCTCAGCTGAGATACGTGGAAGACGTCGTGCACCCGGTGCAACTGAGGTGGTAGAGCCAGGTGATAAGCCACCTCGCCAATCCTGCTGAGAATCTGGAAGGGTCCGATGAAGCGCAGAGATAACTTGCCACCTCGGCCAAATCTCCGAATACCACGTCGAGGTGAGACCCTCAAGAAGACGTGGTCGCCATCCTCGAACTCCAGTGGCCTCCGCCTCCTGTCAGCATATGACTTCTGCCGGCTCTGAGCTGTCCTCATCCGCTCATGGATGACCTGGACCTTCTCTGTCGTGGCCTGGACCATCTCCGGTCCCACTAGTGCTGACTCCCCAGGGTCTGTCCAGCACAAAGGAGATCTACATGGTCGGCCGTACAACGCCTCGTACGGTGCCATCCCGATGGTGGAGTGGTAGCTGTTCTTGTACGCGAACTCCACCAAGGGTAGGTGGTCCTCCCAGCTACGACCAAAGTCGAGGACACAGGCACGGAGCATGTCCTCGAGTGTCTGAATGGTCCTCTCCGTCTGACCATCCGTCTGAGGGTGAAAGGCTGTGCTAAGACGTAGCTGCGTCCCGAACGCCTCCTGTAACCCCTTCCAAAGCCGAGAAGTAAAGCGGGCATCTCGATCGGAAACGATAGATGATGGCACGCCGTGGAGCCGCACAATCTCCTGAACATAGAGACGTCCCAAGCTCCCCACTGAGCCCTGCTCTCTGATGGGTAAGAAGTGTTCCGACTTGGTGAGTCGGTCAACAATCACCCAGATGGAGTCGTGACCTCTGGAAGTGCGTGGAAGTCCAGTCACGAAGTCCATAGATATGCCGTCCCACTTCCACTCCGGAACCTCCAAGGGCTGTACCAAGCCTGCTGGTACCTGATGCTCTGCCTTCACCTGCTGACAGGTGAGGCATCGAGAAACGAACTCTGCTACAGCCTTCTTCATGCCCGGCCACCAGTGCTGTCGTCTGAGGTCCTGGTACATCTTCGCCACTCCAGGATGTACCGCTAAAGGAGAAGTGTGAAACTCCCTCAGCACTTCCTCTCGCAATGCGACTTGTACCATGGTACGTCCTCTGAAAAGGATGTCGTGCTCTGCTCCAAGGGAGAAACCATCAGGTGCCTGTCCCGAGGATATCTGTGCACGCCGTGTCTCACAGTCAACGTCCCCGTGCTGTGCCTCCCTGACTCGCTGCAGTAGTGGAGGAGTGACTGTGAGAGACTGAAGAAAGGCTGCTCCATCTCTATCCACGAAGGATATCTGCAAAGAGGCTAGCTGCTCCGTCGCCTCCTCGAGTAGCTGAATGCCCGTCCTCCTGCTGAGGGCATCGGCTACTACGTTCCCCTTACCAGGAGTATAGACTATCTCAAAGTCATAGTCCTGGAGGAACTCGAGCCATCGCCGCTGTCTCAGGTTCAGGTCCTTCTGCGAGAAGATATACCTGAGACTCTGATGATCGGAAAAGACTGTAAAGCGCTCGCCCATCAGATAGTGTCGCCATGTCTTCAGAGCGAAGACCACTGCTGCTAACTCCAGGTCATGGGTAGCGTAGTTCTGCTCATGCGGCCTCAACTGTCGTGATCCATAGGTGATCACTGCCCGCTCCTGCATCAGAACACATCCGAGTCCGGTCCCTGATGCATCGCAGTAGACTACGTACCCTACTCCCTCCTCAGGCAACCTCAAGATAGGTGCGCTAGTCAATCTCTGTCTCAGCTCCTGGAAGCTCTGCTGACAACTGTCTGACCACACGAAGGGTTTCCCCTTCTTCGTCAAAGCTGTGAGTGATGCCGCAACTCTGGAGAAGTCTGCAACGAATCTCTGATAGTATCCATCTAGTCCCAAGAAACTCCGAACCTCAGTCACGCTCCTGGGTGGCTCCCATGCTAACACAGCCTCAATCTTCGCGGGATCCACTACAACTCCCGCCACAGAGATAACGTGTCCCAAAAAGTGGACCTCACGTATCCAGAACTGGCACTTCGAGAGCTTACCATAAAGCTGGTGCTCTCGGAGTGTGTCAAGGACAACTCGCAAGTGATAGGCGTGCTCCTCCTCTGTCGTAGAGTAAATCAGAATGTCGTCGATGAAGACCACGACAAACCGATCGAGGTATGGCTGAAAGATCCTGTTCATGAGATCCATGAACACTGCTGGAGCATTGGTTACACCGAAGGGCATAACCAAGAACTCATAGTGGCCATACCGACATCTGAAGGCCGTCTTCTGCACATCCTCGTCTCTGACTCTGAGCTGATGATAGCCTGACCTGAGGTCTATCTTCGAGAACCACCGTGCTCCCTTGAGCTGATCAAAGAGGTCATCAATCCTCGGTAGCAGATACTTGTTCCTCACTGTCACCTGGTTCAGGCGGCGATAGTCAACACAAAGTCGCAAGCTCCCGTCCGCCTTCTTGGCGAACAATATCGGGGAAGCCCAGGGTGAAACACTGGGTCGGATGAACCCCTTGCCCTGCAAGTCCTCCAATTGTACCCGTAGCTCTCGAAGCTCGGCGGGGGCCATCCGATATGCTGGAGTGGATATCGGGGCTGTCCCGGGGTACAAGTCAATATAAAATTCTACCTCTCTGCGAGGAGGTAGCCCTGGAAAGTCGTCAGGAAAAACGTCCGCAAACTGATCCACCACTGCAGGAAAACCAGGACTCCGCACGTCAACTGCTCCAAGGATAAGGCTAGCCAACTGATGAGTGATGGGCTGTCCTCTCCTCCGCGGAAGTCCATCCTGTGCTGCTAAGGCTCCCTTCTCGCCGGTGAAGGTGAACCTGCTCCCGTCGGTGCGTACACAACGCACCTTGCGCCTAAAACAGTCAATCTGTGCATGGACCGTAGATAGCCAATCCATGCCCAAGATGACGTCGTAAGGCCTCGACGCTGCTACAAGAAGATCCCAGCCGAAGCTCTCGCCTCCTAGAGTAAGCTCACACTGCCAGCACCAGTGCGTAATCGTCGAGTCTGCTCCAGTAGGAGTCTCTAGCCGTAAGGATCGAGCCAACGGCTCTGTCGGAATCTCCGAGCTCCGAACAAGGGCAGCGGCTATGAAAGAATGACTCGCTCCTGTGTCTATAAGAACTGCAGCAAGGGTGGAATAGACACAGATAGTACCTCAAATCATCTCGGGTGCGCCGTGGTCGTAGGCCTCTGCTGCCTGGAGCTGTGCCTGTCGCTGCCCGCCAGCTCCCTGTGGTCGGGGTGGACCTCCTGGTGGTGGTGGTGGTAGAGCCTCAAAGCGTCGGCCGCCACCAGCTGCTCGTCCAGCTCCTCTGCCTCGTCCGCCTCCTCCCTGCGGACCGCCACAGTCGATCCTCTGCCTCTGCCTCGGTGGTCCATCAACTGTCTGCTGCTCCTCGGCACGACGGGTCGGGCAGTCACGAGCCATGTGGCCCTGCCCGCCGCACGAGTAGCACTGTCTGCCTCTCGGAAGACTGGCTCCGCGCTGTGTGCCCCGCACTGCTGAGCCAGCGCCCTGAGATCGTCTGCCCGAAGGTCTGGTCAGTCTGGACCCCTGAGTCATCCGTCGACTGCCTGCTGCGGATGACTCTGCCACGTGCCGCCCTACGGTGGGTCGCTGTGCTGGTGTAGACTCAGCAAGGAAGCTCTCGATCAGAAGGGCCCGCTCCAGTACTCCTGTCTGAGTCGGTATGCTGAGGGAGATCAGCGATGCCCTGATCTCGTGTCTCAAACCCTGCTCGAAGGTCCGGGCCCGGAAGAATGGGTCCCGTACCATGTCGGTCGAGTAGCGCGAGAGATCGGTAAATCTCGCCGAGTACTGAGCGACCGTCATGCTGCCCTGCCGCAGTTGTAGGTGCTCCTGGATACGCACCGCACGAAGGGTGGCTGGGACGAACTCCGAGCGGAAGAGGATCTCAAAGTCCGTCCAAAGTAGAGATGCCTCATCGTGCACCTGGAGCATCAAGCTCCACCATCGTCCTGCTGCTGCGTGTAGTAGGCTCGCAGCGAGGATCACCATGAGGTCTACTGGTGTCCTCACTAGCCTAAACACTCGAACTACTGCCTCCAGCCAGTCCTCTGCTGCCTGGGGATCCGCCTCCCCGCGAAACCTGGGCAGTCGCTGGCACTGAAACTCATGCAGTGCGCTGAGGCGACGTGCATCGTCAGCGGCTGCTGCTGGAAGCATCGGGGGATCGGCGGGTAAAGCTACCGCCGGTGCCACTATTGGAAAAAGGGCCCTGCACCGAGGCCTCGTCGCTCGGTGGGCTGTCGTCTCGCTCGACTCTCGGAACCCTAGCTGGCTGCCGTCGTGGGGCCATCCTGAAAAGGAAACAGGTGCGCCACGGTTAGAACAGTATACCTGGTGAGCTGATATATGTAATCACAAAGAAAACTTTGAAACACACACGCAATCAATGTTTTCGTGCATTAAGTCGGAAATCAGAAGTCAAGGTCCTGGTGTACGGATACGTCGGCCGCCGCACCAACACTGGACTCCATGGACTGATATCCACACTCAATACGCTAAACATTATTGCTTCACATAGAAAAGATCAGAGTTCGCGGTAGAACCGAACTCCTCTAATACCAATTTGTCACGACCCGCCCTCGGGGTCCGTGCCGTGACTACCCCAAGCCCGCCTTCCATAGGTCAGGGGCTGGCGACTAGCACCAAGGCGTAAATCCCGGTAAAAAGGGAAGACATTGCCTTTGAAAAGTAAACACACACCACAGAGTAAACAAGCGGAAAGTAAATACTAAACAAAGCAGAGTACTACTGAAAGTGCGGAAAGGTAAATGGGCCAGAATACAAACCCAAACTGAATGTAAAGTACAACTCGAAAGGGAAAACAGAAACTGAAAAGTAAAAGCCGCTACACCGAGCTGTCCACTGGAAATCCCACCTGAAGGGTGGGTACAGATAGCTCCTCTGCTCCACGGGTCCCGCCGTCCGCTCCGTGCACGTCCCGCCCAGTGGTCCTCCTCCGGGTACCGTCCCGCTCTGTAGGCCTCAGCTAAGGTCAATGTTGTCCGTCGTCTTCAACCAACATAACGTAGTGCGGGCGAAGCCCGTGCAGGGGTGAGTATAAGCTACTCAGTAGGGATCCCGAGACCCCTGAAGGTCTCTCAAATCCACAAAGGATAAACCATGAAGAAAAGTACAATCAAGAAGTAACAACCGACACTGCTTAGGTATATGCCCATACATAAACCTAAGTCATCAATTAAAATACGCTCCAACCTCCGAGCCCAAGTACAACTCAGTCCACGCAGGAAAGTATACGTATTCCACATAAGAAAGCAAAACATAATCCACACAGGATTGCATAACACAATCCACACAGGAAAGCAACAGGGTTCAGCTCACACAGGTATACTTCTTCAAAGATGATAAAGATGATCACTGATCCATCTAAGTCGTCGGACCCACGAAGGATCGATAGGTAACTAACCCCCGCAAAGACCCACACAGGATCGGGCCCACACAGGACCTGTAGGCGCTGGCTCAAACAGAACCGCTGAGCGCAAAGACCCACACAGGATCGGGCCCACACAGGACATGTAGCACTGATCCACGTAGGATCGCTGAGTGCTGTAGTCGTCGTCGTCGAATCCACACAGGATCTCTGTACTGTCATCGTCGCAGTCACAGTAGCAGTCGTAGCAGTAGAACAGTCGCAGCTAGCACTAGGGTTCCCGCACACAGCAAGCTCGTTCGGAGGGTCCGCTCCACGAGCCAAGAGGTTGATACATCAACTGTCACGAAGACCAGAGTTGATGTATACAAAAGTTCCGTATCGTCAATAGGAACTCAACGCAACAGACGGCGCGTCGATCGAACGCCCGGTCTGAGAGTTATTGGCATTTTCGTCTCCGGGGCCCGGTTGGTTTTTAAGGAAAAACCAACCCGACCGTACTCCACCTGCGTCCAAACCATGGGCGGAGTATGCCAAAAGATCCGTCTCACTAAGAGGAACAAAACGCGACTGACGGCGCGTCAATCGGACGTTCGTAGCTCAAGATATGAGCGTTTCCGCTCCGAAGGCCCGGTTGGTTTCGTGAACGAACCAACCCGGCCGAACTCAAAGTAACCCGAAACCTTGAATGCGATATACCGAAACGACCGACTCGATCCAAGGATCGCGTTGCCGCAGACGGTTTGTCATTCGGAGGTCCGAGGCTCAAGATATGGCGCAAAAACCGATTCTGGTTCGAAACGGGGGGGTCCGGGTCCGGGCCGACCTGGCCCGACCCCCCCCCCCCCCCCCGGGGCGGCGCGGTGGTGGCGCGACGGCCGGCGGCGGCGGCCGGCGGCGCGGCGGCGCAGGAGGCCCCGGCGGCGGGCGCCTGGCGCGGCACGAGGGTGGCACGCGGGGGGCTAAGCCCCCGCTTCTTGGGAAGGACGGCGCGGCTACATGCCGCGCCCATATTTTAAAAACGTCCCCCCCACGTGGGGGGCCTGTTTGAGCGGAACCGGGGGGATGCTGCCCCCCCCCCTTTATGTAACCCCCCCCCCCCTCTTAAAGAGGGGGGTTTTATTATGACGGCCGGGGGATTAATTCCCCCGGTTTTAATGACTTCCGGCCGGCCAGCTGGCCGGCCGGTTTTCTCCAACGGACCGGAAATTTCCGATCCCCCCTTCGGATTCCGACGCTGGCGGCCCGGCCGCCGGTCTTCTCTTCCGCCGCGGCCCGGAACCTGCCGCGGTCTCCTCGTCCCGCCGCGGCCCGGAACCGGCCGCGGCGTTCGTCATCCGGCACGGTGCGACGGCACCGCGCCCCTTCGACGTGCCTTGATTCCATTCAACGCGGCGCGACGGTGTCGCGTTCTTGAAGATTATTCCTCGGCGTGGCGCGACGGCGCCGCGAAAAATATTTGCACGATCATCCGCGTGGTGCGACGGCACCACGCCACTTGCTTCCACCCGCAGGAATAAACAAGAATGGTGGAGGGGGTTCGGCCGTGTTCGTACGGTCCGGCCCCCTCACGTTAAAATAATATCGCAACTTTAAATAATTAACATCCTCACGTTAGTTATACGAACCACGAGCAAGAATGAAATAATTAAATATTAAAATCAACATCCCCTACCTCGGGTATAAGGTTCGAAGATTGTGAACGTTCCGTGGAAGACGACGTCGCGGAGGTCGGGCGTCGCGGTAGCCGTCCGTCCAATCCGATGACGAAGGGATGCGTTCGAAGAGACACGTCGTTGGCGAAACTTGTACGCCGACGAAGGTTGTCCGAGGAAGAAGTGGCGTCCCCTTCGTTGACACGGTAAACGAAGAATGGAGGTGCGGCGTTCTTCGTCGGAGCTTGAGCGTTCTTCGTCAAGATGAACGTTCGTCGAGTTCTTTGTCAGAGTTGAAGAAGAAGAAGAGCTCTCCACCTCTCAAGAAGACAAAAAAATAACCCCAAAATAAAATAAGACAACATCTTATTTTATTATCACAAAACACATGAGAATTTCAAAAGTTTGAAATTCAAAAGATTTAACTCCCATAATTAAATAAGTAACTTAAGTCATTTAATTAGGGGTTAAGCAAGTTGAGAGAATTTGAAAGGATTAGGGGTTCGTGTGGGCCCCACCACACTTAATCCTCCCAAGGGAGGTTAAGTGGGTGTGGGTCCCACTTCCAACCTCCTTTGATAGGTATTAACAAGATATAATAAAATTGTTCTACACAATTTTATTTAACTCAAACTAAAAACCCCAAAACTAACTTTCAACCCGCAATAAACGCAACTCCGAAAAAGATCTCTTTAAGCAAAAATCGGCGCTGCGAGTTCATCGGTGCCCTCGGATTTCAATTCCGAGCACCGGATCAAAAGTTAGGAATTCCTACTCGTTCGTTCACTGAACGTACCCGAGCCAAACTTTGGAAATTAATTCCGGGCACTCCGGGCCTCGGAATCAGGTGCCGTCTGAAACCGCGCTCTTGTAAAATTCTAAAGAAAATTAAGAAAAAATTTCCCTTGAATTTTACGGGTCTTTACAGGAAGGATAAAAATAATTTTTTAAAGAAGAGATTTCTCTCTGTAAGGGGGAGTTCATCTAAGGGGAATCTCTTATTAAAGAATATTTCTATGTGCAAGAAAATGTAAAATCTCATTAGTAAGTCAATAATACAATGCTTAAAGATTAAAAACCTAAGGGAGAGTTAGTCATATTCGATTTGATTCATTATAAATGGAGATATGTTTTCATTTATGTTCATAAAGAAAAACAATAATTTCATATATTCTTTTTTGTAAGGATGATTGTGCTTTTCAAAAAGGGGGAGATTCCTAACTCAATAAGGACTATTTATAACTATTCTATTCCTCTATGTTTTGAAAATCAAAAACACTCAATCATATGGAAATATACATTTTCTCTACGAATTATCTTATTATGGAATATATTCATTCCTCAAGGAAATTTTATCCTTTCCTATAATTTCATTTTTCTTTTTATAGTTTCTTTAAATAAAAATATTTTTTTCTTAATGGTTAAAATACAGTTTGATATCAAAAAAACTAGAATCCTATAACTCCTTAGTTATAGGTTATTCTATTTTTCGGTTCTAATTTCAGGTTCTGAAATTCAGATTCTGAATTCTCTGAAATTCAGAATCCATATTCTCAGAAATTCAGACTTTGAATTCTATGAAATTTAGACTCTGAATTCTCTAAAATTCAGACACCAAATTATCTAAAAAAATAACTCCAAATTCTTTGAAATTCAAACTCTGAATTCTATGAAAATAAGACTATAAATTATCTGAAATTCAATATCCTAATTCATTGAAATTCTAACTCTGAATGCTCAGAAATTCAGACTCCAAATACTCTAAAATTTATACTATAAATTCTATGAAATTTAGACTTTTAATTCACTAAAATTTGGACATAAATTCTCTGAAATATTGACTTTGAATTTCTCAAAATTCAGACTTCGAATTCCACAAAATTCATACTCTGAATACCTCAAAATCCAGACTCTGAAATCCTCATAATTCAAATTCTGAAATCTATAGAACTCATGTTCCAAATTCATTGGAAAATAGAATCCGAATATCCATTATTTATAGCCTCCAAATTATTTTTTTGCATAGACTAAGAACTTTTATTTTTTTCATTGACAAGGAAAATTAGATTTGGTTAAACAACATTATTTTACATACACGTATTACAGTAATGAAATGATGTCATGAATTTTGTTTGTAATTAATCGTTTTTGGAGTGAAACATGTACTGGTCCATCCAAAATTGATGGAAAAATATGACCATTGGAGGAGGGTACCAAACATTAGAGAAGTTATTATAAGTATAAATTCATTTTAACGATCTCATACTATGCTGATAACTCTAGAGATTTCATGATGCAGAAGTGATTTCTAGGGAGATTGACTCTCATGCCTTGTTTGTATTGAACATCTTGTTCATCTTGCTTTGTGATACATTGATTGTTGTTGTATACAATCAAGGAATTCCAGGGATTGGAATACAGAGCTGTCATCTACCTCAAAGATCTAGGGCTTCCGTGGATAAGAATCTAGAGGTTCCAAATACATTACAGATCAAGGTCTTGCGGTGATTGCATGATTGATTTGGATATTCTTATCAAGGGATTACCCTAGTGTGGGAAATAAATACTTTCATGAAAGTAAAAATCAAAGGACCATTATCCATGGATGTTGGATACCCTTCTCTTTCGGTTAAAATTTTTCATACATGTAACTTGTTTTGTTTCATGTTTATTTATAATGTATTTTGATAAAAGAAAGAAGTATTACCTTCTTATAATTTCTTGTTATTTCTTATACTCTGATAAGTAATATTCTATAGGCTTTAAGGAAAAATATTTTCTATGTAAACATTCCTTATGTTTCTTTTCCGGAACCAGATTTTTGGAACCTAGCATGTTTGTCGAACTAGAAGAGGTCTTGTCAATTTACCCACTTTCACTTTGTCAAACATAGTTTTCCTTAATGATAAAAATGAATGTTGCTAAACTTACCGTTCAACCCCTCTTGTAATTGAGCATCTACATTCATATTTATATCCAAAAATAAGTTTGAATGATTCTGTAGTGGATATTACCTATTCTTCGGCGTACTACCTCTAAAACTACACTTACAGCTCTAGAATTGGCATTTGAAGAAGACTAGAACCTCTAGAATGTAAATTTGGATGTTGATAAGGGAAAATATCATGGGATAGAATGGATGTAAGGTTCAAAGTGACATGAAGTGGTGAGGGAGGTGGTTCCCTTTTAAAAATATAGATTTTTATACATCAAATAGAGTTTATTCAAAGACTATGAAAAATATATCTTTTGGATAAATATAAATAATATTTTTTTAAATATATAAAATATATATTTCATTAATTTCACTAGTTTCACTAATATAAATTTCTAATATTAATAATATTAATTTAATAATAAAAAATTCAAATATTTAATTGATTTATATTTTTTTTAAATAATTAGTATCTAATGACTTTACCATACATTTTCATTAGATTGTTATGTTTATTACCGTTAACATAATAGATGTGTTAAAATTGTAATTTTATAGTTAGGTCATCTCACAGTTGATTAACCCCCATGTTTGTGTGAAAGGAAAGCTATTAAATAATTAAGATTATTTAGAGAAAAAATTTCTTAAATACAGCTAGGTGTTACACTGATGGTAGAGATGACCAAACACATTAGGTGGGATTCATTGAGCCACATGTGATTCCATATACTGTTCCACCTATGGAACCGCTTCACGTCCTTGATATGGACATTGACTCCCAGATCATTGAAATCATACTAATATTGCTGAAGAATATGAATGGTGTTGTTTCACTAGCCCAGAGTATGTAAACATCGACATAGAGATTCATGTAATAGTTGTCACGACCCATCCTCGGGGCCCGTGCCGTGACTACCCCAAGCCCTTCTTCCATAGGCCAGGGGCTGGCGACTAGCACCAAGGCGTAAATCCCAACAAAAAGAGAAGGCATTTTCTTTGAAATGTAAACAAGCACCACAGAGTAAACAAGCGGAAAAGTAAACACTATGTAAAAACGGTACAAGCAGTGCTGAAAGCAAAAAGGGGCCGGAAATACAAGCCCAACTGTAAAGTACAACTGAAAGGTAAAACAACAACTGAAAGGAAAAGCCACAGCGTTGAGCCGTCCTCTGGAAGTCCCACCTGAAGGGTGGGTACAGATAGCATCCACTGCTCCTCGGGTCCACCTGACCGCTCTGAGTACGTTCCGCCCAGTGGTCCACCTCCAGGTACCGTCCTGCTCCGCACGCCTCCACCACGATCAGCGCTGTCTGTCGTCTGTAACCAACACAACGTAGTGCGGGCATAGCCCGTGCAGGGGTGAGTATAAGCTACTCAATAGGGACCCCGATACCCTCAAGGTCTCACTAAAACCAACAAGGATAACCACAAGAAGATCTCAACAGATAACCTCTACTTAGGTATATGCCCATACATACACCTAAGTTATCAAGTAACCAATCTCAATCATGAGGAAACACAAGGATCATGAAATCAACAGATAACCACTACTCAGGTATATGCCCATACATATACCTAAGTTATCAAGTGACCCATCTCAATCATGAGGTAAACACAAAGGTCAAAAATCTCAGCTCAAACCAGGATTTTCATTATCGAAACCATAACTGCTGAAGAGCTCCATCTCTGGAGTGTACAGTGGTCCTCTCACGACTCCGAGGTACTGCTCACTAACCTAAGACTGCTGTAGTACTCCACCTTTCGAGTACCGCGGCCCAGCTCCTACAACCAAACGCTTCCATGTGCCACTACAACCAAGCGCACCTCTGTCGTGGGTCTGCCGCTACAACCAAGCACTCCCATGTGCCGCTACAACCAAGCCCACCTCTGTCGTGGGTCTGCCGCTACAACCAAGCACTCCCATGTGCCGCTACAACCAAGCGCACCTCTGTCGTGGGTCTGCCGCTACAACCAAGCGCTCCCATGTGCCGCTACAACCAAGCACACCTCTGTAACACACCGAGTCGTTCGATCAGCAGTCGTCGGGTCTCAGTCAGCTACACGGTCTCCGTACTTCCCACGCTCGTCTCCGGGAGGGTCTGTTCCACGAGCTACTGGTCGATACTCCAAGTGTCACAAGTCCCGCAAGGATGTATCTCAAAGGACCACCTCGTCATATGGGTCTCAACGCAACAGACGGCGCGTCAATCGGATGCCCGGTCTGTGAGTTACTGGCCTTTTCGTCCCAGGGGCCTGGTTGGTTTCGTGTGCGAACCAATCCGGCCGTAGCTCAACTATACCCCGAACACTCATGGGGTATACTCATAGGGGCCGTTTCTCAACGTGATCACCAACGCCGCTGACGGTTCGTCAAACGGACGTCTGGTCTGAAAGATATAAGCTTTTCCGTTCTAGGGGCCCGGTTGGATTTCGGTGCGATCCAATTCGGCCACTATCCATCTGCATCCAAAACTCGGGCGGAGGATGCCAAAAGTTCCGTCTCATCAAGAGGAAAGCAACGAGACAGACGGCGCGTCAATCGGATGCCGGGTCTGTGAGTTATTGGCTTTTTCGTTCCAGGGGCCTGGTTGGTTTCGTGAGCGAACCAACCCGACCGCACTCCGAAGGCATCCAAACCTTGAGAGGAGTGAGCCAAAAGATCTGTCTCACTAAAAGGAACTCAACAAAACTGACGGCACGTCAATCAGACGTCTGTAGCTCAAGATATGAGCATTTCTGCTCCGAGGGCCCGGTTGGTTTCGTGTACGAACCAACCCGGCTGAACTCAAAGTATTTCGAAACTTTGAGTACAATTTACCGAATCGACCGTCTCGATCCGAGGATCGCATCGCCGCTGACGGTTCGTCAAACGGAGGTCCGTAGCTCAAGTTATGATGACAGCCCACCGGCCGGCAGGGGCGCGGCCTGGGCACCGCTCTGGTGCCACGTGCAAGGGGCAAAGCACTCGCTTTTCTTCAGCTGGCGGCGCTGCTGGATGCCGCGCCTTGAAGAAACGCCCCCCCCCCCCCTCGTGGGGGCCTGCCTTTGAGAAAAACGGGGCGGCGCTTCCCCCCTTGGTGTAACCGCCCCCCCCCCCCTTTATGGGGGGCCGGTTTTGGCCAGCCGGGGGAATTAATTCCCCCGGTCCTTCTCCCTTCCGGCCGGTCCGACCGGGCCGGCCAGTCCTTCCTCAACGGGACCGGCAAGGCCGGTCCCCTTTCCGGCTTCCGACACCGGCGGCCCGGCTAGCCGCCGGTCTTCTCGTTCCGCCGCGGCCCGGAACCGGCCGCGGCCTTCGTCGTCCCGCGCGGTGCGACGGCACCGCGCCCCTCCACCGCGGCCCCGCTCCGGCCGTGACACATTTGGTTTCCTTCGATGCGGCGCGATGGCGCTGCACAATATTTTCCGTGTGATTCCCGCGTGGTGCGATGGCACCACGCCATCTCGTTCATCCACAAGAAAATAGTAATATTCAAGAACAAAGGAGGGTGGATTCGGCCGTGTTTGTGCGGTCCGGCTCCCCTCTCGTTATACGATAACACATAAACATTTATCCTCAAGTTTGTCATGCTAGAACCAAGAACGAGAATAAATATATAATCAACAACAAACCCCTACATCGGTTTCAAGAACGATGATCGTCAACAACCCGCGGAAGACGAGCATCGCGGTGGTCGGCGTCGTGGAAAAAGGACGTCGATGTCGTGAAGAGAGGATTTGAAGCTCTTTAACGGCGATTTCGTCGCGGGAATCCGTCGTGGAAGGGATGACGCGGAAGGAGACGTCGTCGGTGTCGCGGGTATGGCGTCACGGAAGACGGTTCCGGAGAACGTGGTGTTCTTCGTCGATGTTCGAAGGTTCTTCGCGTTCTTCATCAAAGCATGAATAAGAAGAAGAATAAGGCTCCCAATTCTCTCAAGATGTCTAGAGAATTCTAACCCAAATAAAATAAGCTAAGGTCTTATTTTATTTACTCAACCAAACCATTTTGAAATTCAAAGGTTTGAAATTAAACAACTCCACCCATTTAGTAACCCAACTTGTCAAGTTAATTAAAGAGGGTTTATTGGGAGTTTAAAAAGAGAAGATGAAGAGTTATGCTTCGTGTGGGCCCCACCACAATTAATCCTCCCAAGGGAGGTTAAGTGGATGTGGGTCCCACCTCTAACTCCTTTTGGGAGAAGTTAACCAATAAGTTAAAATAAAAATTTGTATTCCACAATTTTTATTTAACTTATTCTAAATTCCCCAAAAACTAACTCTCAACCCGCAATAAACGCAACCTCAGAAAATGTCTTCTTAAGAGAATATCGGCGATATGAGTTCATCAGTGCCCTCGAAATTTGATTCCGGGAACTGGTTCAAAAGTTAGAAATTCCCGCTCGTTCGTTCACTGAACGTACCCGAGCCAAACTTCGGAAATTGATTCCGGGCACTCCGGGCCTCGGAATCAGGTGCCGTCTGAAACCGCATTCTTGTAAAATTCCAAAGAAAATTAAGAAAAAAATTTCCCTGGAATTTTACGAGTCTTTACATTACTCCCACCTCAGGGCTTTACGTCCCCGTAAAGCTTCAACACAAACTAGGGATACAAAGGTGGTAGAGCTATGCGGTAAGCCACCTCTCCATTCCTGCTGAGGACCTGGAAGGGTCCGACGAAGCATGGAGACAACTTGCCACCTCGGCCAAAACTCCCCAAACTATGTCTAGGTGAGACATGCAAGAAGATGTGGTCGCCATCCTCGAACTCTAGTGGCCTCCGCCTCCTGTCAGCATATGACTTCTGCCGGCTCTGAGCTGTCCTCATCCGCTTCTGGATGACCTGGACCTTTTCTGTCGTGGCCCGGACCACCTCTGGTACCTCAAGAGCTGCTATGATTTATTCCTTTCCGATAAGGGAAATCCGGTCTCATCCACTAGATGAACCACGTTCTTTGCCTAATACTGTCAGTCCCGACATGGATGATACTAACCCATACCAAGGATGACGTCGTAAGGCCTCGACGCTACTACATGAGATCCAACCATTACTCTCAACTCCAAGGGTTGAGTCACACTGTCGGCATCAGTTGTGTGGTAACTGGGTCTCCTCCAGTAGGTACTTCTCAAGTAAGGGTCAAGTCAAAGGTCTAAACCAGAACCTCTTAGTAACAACACAAGAGAGGACAGGGAAGTAAATGCCACAAAAAAGGTGTCTTCTATTACTGCAGCTCAAGTACAAAGACACAAGGCATCTACAAACATACATCAACAATATTCTCCAGGTCTAGAGCTAGTCCCGCTCCTGTCCATCTGCTCCCAGAGCTCCATTATCGTAGGCCTCATCTGCCTGAAGCTGAGCTCCCCCATGTCCTCCTGTCCTCTGTGGTCGGGGTGGACCTCCTGGTGGTGGTGGTGGCAACACCCCGAAGCGTCGTCCACCTCCAGCTGCACGGCCAACTTCCCTGCCATGGCTGCCTGCTCCTTGCGGGCCGCCCTGATTGAACCTCTGCCTATGCCTGGGGGGCCCTTCGTCCATCTGTTGGTCATCCGTGTGGAGGGTCGGACAGTCACGAGCCATGTGACCAATCCCGCCGCAGGAGTAACACTGCCCTCTCATGGCAAGTCGTTGCCCACACCGAGTGCCTCACACAAACGATCCAGAGTAATGATGTCGACCACCTATAGGTCCAGTCCTCTTGGACCCCTACATCATCCGTCTACTGCCCGCTGCAGAAGACTCTACCACATGCCGGTAAGTGGTGGGTCCTGCTGCTGGAGACTGCTCAGCAAGGAAACTCTCCACTAAGAGGGCTCGCTCCAACACCCATTCCTGAGTCGGAATGTTGAGGGAGATCATCGAAGCCCTGATCTCATGCCTCAGTCCCAGCTCGAAGGTCCGGGCCCGGTAGAATGGGTCACGTACCATGTCGGTCGAGTAGCGCAAGAGATCAGTAAATCTGGCCGAGTACTGAGCGACCATCATGCTGCCCTACCGCAGCTGAAGAAGCTCCTGGATACGCACCGCACGAAGGGTGGCTGGGACGAACTCCGAGCAGAAGAGGCTCACAAAGTCCATCCAAAGTAGAGATGCCTCATCGTGCACCTGGAGCATCAAGCTCCACCATCGGCCCGATTCTGCGTGCAGTAGGCTCGCAGCGAGGATCACCATGAGTTCTGATGGTGTCCTCACTAGCCTGAAAACTCGTACGACTACCTCCAGCCAGTCCTCGGCTTCCTGAGGGTCCGTCTCCCCGTGGAACCTGGGCGGTCGCTGGTGCTGAAACTCATGAAGTGCGCTGAGGCGATGTGCATCGTCAGCGGCTGGTGCTGGAAGTATCGGGGGCTCGGCGAGTAAAGCTACCGCCGGTGCCACTGCTGACAAAGGGCCCTGCACCGAGGCCTCATCGCTCGGTGGGCTGTCATCACACTCGACTCTCGGAACCCTAACTGGATGCCGTCATGGGGCCATCCTGAAAAGGAAACAGGTGCGCCACGGTCAGAACAGTATACCTGGTGAGCTGATATAAAGTAATCACAAAGAAAACTTTGAAACACAAACGCAATCAATGTTTTCGTGCATTAAGTCGGAAATCAGTAGTCAGGGTCATGGTGTACGGATACGTCGGCCGCCGCACCAACACTGGACTCCCTAGACTGATAACCACACTCAATACGCCAAACATTATTTCTTCGCATAGAAAAGATCCGAGTTCGCGGTAGAACCGAACTCCTTTGATACAAATTTGTCACGACCCATCCTCAGGGCCCGTTCCGTGACTACACCTAGCCCGCCTTCCATAGGCCAGGGGCTGGAGACTAGCACCAAGGCATAAATCCCAACAAAAAGGGAAGGAATTGCCTTTGAAAAGTAAACAAGCACCACAGAGTAAACAAGTGGAAAAGAAAACACTAAGTAAAAATGGTACAAGTTGTGCTGAAAGTAAAAAGGGGCCGGAAATACAAGCCCAACTGTAAAGTACAACTGAAAGGTAAAACAGCAACTGAAAGGAAAATCCGCAGCATCGAGCCGTCCTCTGGAAGTCCCACCTGAAGGGTGGGTACAGATAGCCTCCACTGCTCCTCGGGTCAACCTGACCGCTCCGAGTACGTCCCGCCCAGTGGTCCACCTCCAGGTACCATCCTGCTCCGCACGCCTCCACCACGATCAGCACTGTCCGTCGTCTGCAACCAACACAACGTAGTGCGGGCATAGCCCATGCAGGGGTGTGTATAAGATACTCAGTAGGGACCCCGAGACCCTCAAGGTATCACTAAAACCAACAAGGATAAGCACAAGAAGGTCTCAACAGATAACCTCTACTTAGGTATATGCCCATACATATACCTAAGTTATCTAGTAACCCATCTCAATCATGAGGAAACACAAGGATCATGAAATCAACGGATAACCACAACTCTGGTATATTCCCATACATATACCTAAGTTATCAAGTGACCCATCTCAATAATGAGGTAAACACAAAGGTCAAAAATCTCAGCTCAAACCAGGATTTTCATTATCGAAACCATAACTGCTGAAGAGCTCCGTCTCTGGAGTGTACAGTGGTCCTGTCACGTCTCCGAGGTACTGCTCACTAACCTAAGACTGCTGTAGTACTCCACCTTTCGAGTACCGCGGCCCATCTGCTATAACCAAACGCTTCCATGTGCCGCTACAACCAAGCGAACCTCTGTCGTGGGTCTGCCGCTACAACCAAGCGCTCCCATGTGCCGCTACAACCAAGCGCACCTCTGTCGTGGGTCATCCTCTTCAACCAAGCGCTCCCATGTGCCGCTACAACCAAGCGCACCTCTGTCGTGGGTCTGCCGCTACAACCAAGCGCTCCCATGTGCCGCTACAACCAAGCGCACCTCTGTCGTGGGTCTTCCGCTACAACCAAGAGCTCTCATGTGCCGCTACAACCAAGCGCACCTCTGTAACACACCGAGTCGTTCGATCAGCAGTCGTCGGGTCTCAGTCAGCTACACGGTCTCCGTACCTCGCACGCTCGTCTCCGGGAGGGTCTGCTCCATGAGCTACTGGTCGATACTCCAAGTATCACAAGTCCCGCAAGGATGTATCACAAAGTACCACCTCGTCATAAGGGTCTCAACACAACAGACGACGCGTCAATCGGACGCCCGGTCTGCGAGTAACTGGCATTTTCGTCCCAGGGGCCCGGTTGGTTTCGTGTGTGAACCAATCCGGCCGTAACTCAAATATACCCCGAACACTCATAGGGTATACTCATAAGGACCGTTTGTCAACGTGATCACCAACGCCGCTGACGGTTCGTCAAACGGACGTCTGGTCTGAAAGATATAAGCTTTTCCGTTCTAGGGGCCCGGTTGGATTTCGGTGCGATCCAACCCGGTCACTATCCATATGCATCCAAAACTCGGGCGGAGGATGCCAAAAGATCCGTCTCATCAAGTGGAAAGCAGCGAGACAGACAGCGCGTCAATCGGACGCCCGGTCTGTGAGTTATTGGCTTTTTCATTCCAGGGGCCCGGTTGGTTTCGTGAGCGAACCAACCCGACCACACTCCGACGGCATCCAAACCTCGAGAGGAGTGAGCCAAAGATCCGTCTCACTACGAGGAACTCAACAAAGCTGACGGAACGTCAATCAGACATCCGTAGCTCAAGATATGAGTGTTTCCGCTCCGAGGGCCCGGTTGGTTTCGTGTACGAACCAACCCGGCCGAACACAATGTATTCTGAAACTTTGAGTGCGATATACCGAATCGACCGTCTCGATCCAAGGATCGCATCGCCGCTGACGGTTCGTCAGATGGATGTCCTTATCTCAAGTTATGAGGAAAAGACCGAAGTCGATTCGAAAACGGGGGGTCCGGGTTCGGGCCGACCCGGCCCGACCCCCCTGGGTCGGCCCGAACCGGGTCGCCCCGAACCGGCCGGCGGCGCGGCCCGACCGGCGGCGGCACGGCCTGGGCACTGCTCGGGTGCCACGCGCGGGGGGCAAAGCCCCCGCTTTTCTTCAGCTGGCGGCGCGGCTGGATGTCGCGCCTTGGAGAAACGCCCCCCCCCCCTCGTGGGGGCCTGCCTTTGAGAAAAACGGGGGGGGGCACTGCCCCCCCTTGGTGTAACCGCGGCCCCCCCATTATGGGGGGCCGGTTTTGGCCAGCCAGGGGAATTAATTCCCCCGGTCCTTCTCCCTTCCGGTCGGCCCGACCTGGCCGGCCGGTCCTTCCTCAACGGGACCGGCAAGGCCGGTCCCCTTTCCGGCTTTCGACACCGGCAGCCCGGCTAGCCTCCGGTCTTCTCGTTCTGCCGTGGCCCGGAACTGGCCGTGGCCTTCGTCGTCCGGCGCGGTGCGACGACAATGCGCCCCTCTGCCGCAGCCCCGCTCCGGCCATGGCGCCATTGGTTTCCTTCGACGCGGCGCGACAGCGGCGCGTTCATGATAATCTTTCCACGGCGCGGCGCGACGGCGCCACGCAATATTTGCCGTGTGATTCCCGCATGGTGCGACGACACCACGCCATCTCGTTCATCCACAAGAAAATAGTAATATTGAAGAACAAAGGAGGGGGGATTCTGCCGTGTTTGTGTGGTCCCCCCCCCCTCGTTAGACGATAACACATAAAAATTTATCCTCAAGTTTGTCATGCTAGAACCAAGAACGAGAATAAATATATAATCAACAACAAACCCCTACCTCGGATTCAAGAATGATGATCGTCAACGACCCGCGGAAGACGAGCGTCGCGATGGTCGGCGTCGCGGAAAAAGGATGTCGATGTCGTGAAGCGAGGATTCGAAGCTCTTTAACGGTGATTTCGTCGTGGGAATCCGTCGCGGAAGAGATGACGCGGAAGGAGACGTCGTCAGTGTCGCGGGTATGGCATCGCGGAAGACGGTTCCCGAGAACGTGGCGTTCTTCGTCGATGTTCGAAGGTTCTTCCCGTTCTTCGTCAAAGCTTGAAGAAGAAGAAGATTAAGGCTCCAAATTCTCTCAAGATGTCTAGAGAATTCTAACCCAAATAAAATAAGCTAAGGTATTATTTTATTTACTCAACCAAACCATTCTGAAATTCAAAGGTTTGAAATTAAACAACTCCACCCATTTAATAACCCAACTTGTCAAGTTAATTAAAGAGGGGTTATTGGGAGTTTAAAAAGAGAAGATGAAGAGTTATGCTTCGTGTGGGCCCCACCACACTTAATCCTCCCAAGGGAGGATAAGTGGATGTGGGTCCCACCTCTAACTCCCATTGGGAGAAGTTAACCAACAAGTTAAAATAAAAACTTGTATTCCACAATTTTTATTTAACTCATTCTAAATTCCCCAAAAACTAACTCTCAACCCGTAATAAACGCAACCTCAGAAAAGGTCTCCTTAAGCGAATATCAGTGCTGCGAGTTCATCGGTGCCCTCGGAATTTGATTCCGGGCACCGGTTCAAAAGTTAGAAATTCCCGCTCGTTCATACACTGAACGTACCCGAGCCAAACTTTGAAAATTGATTCCGGGCACTCCGGGCCTCGGAATCAGGTGCCGTCAGAAACTGCGTTCTTGTAAAATTCCAAAAAAAAATAAGAAAAAAATTTCCCTTGAATTTTACGGGTCATTACAATAGTATCATACCACCATATCATGGGACATATGACCACATACTCTTGAGTCTAGTATCAATTCAATTCACTCTATTATTGATCATTTGAATACACCTCATGAGTTGATGGTCAAATATGTGGTGCATATGTTGAATGATTCTTACATGCGATAATATGAATTTATCACCTATGAAGATCGACTTAGTGATATGCTCTGGGAAAATTTGTATTCGATATTCTATGATTATTTCTATCTCCAAATTATTAGATCAGAGAGATCTAGATAATTCATGAATATATTTTAAGGAGGTATGTGTGTTGTGGAATAGTATTCTAATTTTATTATGCATTATTTGCTCAATCGTACACAAGTTGTGGACAAATTTAAAACAACTAGGTGATTCTCATATTGGATGGTGTACACCATCCAATTAATGGTCAATCTATTCAACATGAATACCATATCTATAATCATCAATGATTACATAATTATAGAGAGAATTTTAATGGAATGTAATGGTGTGTGTCAGGGTAGGTAGGAACACAGATCTGTTAGTGGTTATTTTTCTATAAGAGCCAGTCAATTTGGGGCTACTATTGGTCATTGAATTAGTTAGGATCCCCATGTTGAATTCATTATGATACCTCACAATTTTAGGATGTTGGGATACACAAATCCTTAGTTCTTATGAGAACTATTGAAATGTTGAGGATGAAGAATGATGGGGAATATTCATCTCTTCTAATGTAATTACCTATTACGTCCAAGAGTGTGGGGATATACTTATACTCCTCAACCAGAAGTGGGACCAGTAGTATCATGATATGATGGAATATAGAATACCACTTTTGGTTTAGCCCATGGTGGATGTCAAGGTAGAGATTGAGAGACACATGAATCTCACCGATAGTATATAGGGATTTCTCAGGGCATCCAGGATATGAATCAAAGATATGGTATTGGATAATTATAGAGTGTTAATTTTAATATATGATATAAGAGAACAAGAACTACTACGTTATAAGGTCATATTATAGTATCCTTCAATTTAATTCCTACATTATTTTACACAACTATGTCTTGGTCATTCATATCCGAAACTAGTTTAGAGAATCTATGCCGCAAGATCAAACACGTTCGTGATGTTATGAAACTTGAAACCCTGTTTACTATCTGATTAGGGTGTTTTCAAAATTTTAAGGGCATTCTCTTTGAGATACGTGGATACTTCCTCATATGGAATTTGATCATCCATAACATGACAATCTTATATGTAATCAAAGAGATAAACATGTTTGTTAAATATCATTCCCATATAGTCTTCTACCATCAAAGGGTAAAATTTACATCTCTATAGGGATGTAGAAACATGAATAAGGGCGAATGTGATGTGATAGAAACTCTGTTAGAACCCCATTAGAATATTTTGGGTAATGTAACAACCCAAATCACAAGTATTTTCATTGATTATATGTGGTTATGCCTGATAGGGTTTTCCTCCCATTGGTGATCATTTCAGGGTTATGTTTCTAAATGAATTTTCTAGTCTACCTCCCATATAAGAGGTAGATTTCACTATTTATCTTGTTCTAGGAGATTCACCAGTGACAACTCGGCCATGTAGGGTAGAAAAAATAGTGATTCTGGAGATTCAGAAGTAATTGGAGCACCTAGAGGAAAAATGTTTAATACACCCTAGCACTTCTCTTTGGGGTTCACTAGTCATGTTATTTCAAGGAGGATTGTTCACTCAGTCTCTATGTGGATTACCATCAATTAAACTAGATCACTTTAAAGAAGTAGTATCCACTACCTAAATATGTGATCAATTTTATCCAATCCAATTAGCGAGTGTGATTTAAAAGATAGATATATGGTTGGGATATAACCAAGTTCATTTCAGGTACTCAATCCTAAATCAAATAGCATTAAGAAATATTTACGGTCCATTTTAGTATATATTCACTTTATTTGGTCTCATGAATACACATGTTGTTTTCATAGATCATTTAAATCAGATTTTACACCTATATATGGGTTCGTTCATCATAATATTTGATGATGATATCAAATTGTATTCACACTCTAGAAATGAACATGCCAATCATTTTGGGATTGTGATAAATACCTTGAGAGATAATCATCTCTATAAAAATATATATAAATGTCACACTTTGATAGAAATAGTACAATTTTAGGGTCCCATCATCATTGGGACATGAGTTTCAATAGACCAAAAAAACATGATAGATGTATCCCCATGGGATCAACCCAATAATGTTTTTATATCCATATTTTCTTAACTATGTCCATTAATTAAAGACACATCATCTTAAATTTCTCATGGCTTGTATTATAGCTTATATCCTCAAAAAATAATTGTGTGAAATTCATATTCTCTGATTCTTGTAAAGTATAATTTTAGAAGTTTAAGGGGTATTTGGTATTAGCACTAAAACTAATTCTATAATATTCAATAATGATCAATTCTATATATTGTGATGCAATAGGATTCAATATTGGAGTTGTTCTAATGTAGGATGAGTGAGTAGTTGTTTACAGGTCTAGTCAGTTGAGGCCTCATTAGTTGAATTACCCAAGATATGACCTAGAGTGGGTTAATGTTGTTTAAGACTTAAATTTTTTGATATACTATTTACATGGAGATAATTTTATTGGTATTAACTGAACAAAAATTCCTCAGGTATATATTTACATAGTGGTATCTAAATCTCATGTAGTGTTGGTGGGTGGAGTCGCTTCAATCCTTTGATTTAGATCTTTCCAATATGCATGGTATATGAAATGTAATAGCTAATGTTTTAAGACAAAATAATCATACACTGGTCTATTAAGAGACTATTTTTGAATGTATTCTCAAGCCAATATTCCTTGAGATGACCATTGATGATTTTGATGACCATGGAAACATGGTTCTTTGAGCATTAGAATTTATCTCTATTCTTATGAAATGTGTAGTAATGTGGTATGTATCTGATAGTGATGGTCATGTCCATAGTGAGTAAATATAAAATGTTGATATATATTTATGTAGAAAAGTCATTTGGGATGATACATTAAAATTCCATGGGACTATATGGGCCATATTAGATACCCGATGAGAGCTAATATAGTGATTAAACACCTCAGAAATGGAGGATCACCCTAGTTTTAACAAAAGGTATTGGGTTCAGTAGTTCCATTAATGGATGCCTAGTATGAATCCGTATATTCATATATTAATTAGTCAGATGTCTAACTATCAGTAGGATAAGGAAAAATAGCTATGTCCAGTAGGGCTATTACAAGTGTGTTCCATTATTAAATGGAGATGATATGATGTTTTGATGGATTTCATTAATAGTTTTTCTAAATCACCTCATGGAAATGATAAATTTTCTATTTTCATTCATTATTTGAAGAATGTATCAATCTACAAACATTTACTAGAAACCTTATTGGTATATTATCTCTGAAGTTTATGATTTACAGAGGATATACATATTTAGCGAGATAGTCATTCATTTATTTTTGATAGGGATTATTAATTCATGTCATGGTTGGGTATAAGGGTCTAAAATTCCTTGGGTATAAATGTACTTTTTGTCACCTCTTATCACCCTTCGACCAATGGTCATACATAAAATAATATTTTACTGTTAGAAGACATTCCCAATTCTCGTTTCATTTACATTAGGAGTAACTAGGATAAAAACTTTCCCCTCGTCGATATCTCCATTAACAATAGATTCAAGGATATAATTGTGATGTAAAATTATAAATCCTTATATAATAGTCTATGTGGATAACCTCTATGCAGTACAAAGGTAACATATTCTACAATGCTTAGACCACAACTCATCTTTGGTACTATAGAGCTGGTCTAGGTTATCAGATATCAAATGATGATATCTTAGTCCAAATATTAATTTTAAACCAACATGCGTTGGTGACCTCTTGAGTTTGAGGTAAGATAATAAATTTTCATATAATCCATACCCTGGTTTTTCCATAGATGTATTCAAAATCAGGGTAAGATCTCATTGAGGTTCATTGTAAATATCAAGGCTATTTAATGGATCAGACACGAGGATTAACAAATGATTCTCACATATAAATTCTAGTCAATGTACAATTTGTTTCATATGCATCTGCATCGCCAATATTATCCTTACCGATCACATGTTTTTTAGCCTGAGGTGGTTGGGTTGGATATTGATGCTTCCTTCAAGGAGTATACAATTCATATTTTTGATCAAAGTGTGAAAACACATCGTGGCAGGTCAGTTTCATTGGTATAGGTGTAGTGGTAGCACAATAGTGTACATGATGTGATATAGGAAAGAGAAGCTAGTATTTGAGCTCAATGTCTCAAACTCTTTTCTAATGACACATATTTACACTTATAAGGACCAATTACAGATGGTTATCATTAAGGAGGGGAGGTAGTAATGACCTTTTATTTCATGATGGTGTGGATGATTCGTTTTCTAATTTAAATAATTATTTTAATATAGGTAGAAATTCAGTAATATATAATGAGCGTCCTAAGGGAGTCCAAGGATTATTTTAAGACCCATTTTCTGAATTGTATGCCAAATGACTGGGCCACACAGTTAATGAAATCATTTATACCACCCACACATTCTATACAATATATTCTTGAAAAGGAAGAGGTTTTATAGGACCATGACTGTATGTATAAAACTACGTGACTCTGGTTCATGATTATGAAAAAATTATAATCTTATGATATTTTGATTTCTCGCATTTTGAACAATTTTAGGAGAATTTCATTCCTTAACCTTGTAGGGATATTTCATTTGGGTGGTTTCTTGAGAACTTTTTTCCCACAGTTTGGGAAACCCGGTTCCTTAACTGTGTGCCCCTGTCTTGTTGATGAAATTTCAATTTAACATAATAAAAAATTTGTTACTATTTTTTATTCCTCTATATTCATTCTAGTAATAGAATAGGTTCAAATCCTCATAGATCTTCTCATAGTACTAAATCTATTCTTTGAGTTAACCCTATGATCCGTTTTCCAAATAATGATCAGATGGAAGCGTCAGATTTCTAGAGGAATCATATCAATGCTATAACATAATATCTATGTTTATCCTTTTCTCCATTTAGATATTTTGGTGAAATAAATTTTTCAAATATTATTGGTATTAGATAGTTTATTATACTTCTATCAACAAGCTACAAATTTTAAGCCACCATCTAATATGTAGTTGTCAAATGCCCTAAGGTTGGTGCTCTCATTTTTCCCCATGAGTTACGGTGTTTCATAATTTCACTTTTCTATAGCATGTTGTTTATTTCTATGTATTTCCATTTAATTTAGTTCATAATATAAAATTTATTTACGATGTATGATAAACATATAAGGATAGATTTTTTGTAAATTACAGTACATTTCCATTAGTTATATACACCCCTTTCTTATAACAACACAAATTTCACTTTATTGTCAATTGATTAATTTCCTTGCATACCTCTTATTTGTTAATCATGGATCACTAATTTAATTTGTTATTATATAAATCTATTTTATAGAACACATGTATCATCCATAGTGCTTTTCCAAATTAATTTATTGAAATGCCCATGTGGGTAATATCCCTATCTACTATAAAAAATACTCAATGACTCTTTCACCATTATATAATGTAATTCACTAATTTTAGTTAATGAAATTTATTTTATTATATGTTATGGATAATAAATCTTGGTTTTCTTTTCTTTAAATGAGTTGAATGATTTAAATGAAAGGGTTTATAAGGTTTGATAAATCCATTCTTTTTTGTGGTATTATAGAATGATCCATGGGAAATGTAATGCCATAATAGAATTAAAATTTACTTGTGAAACGTATGAGTGGTAATTAATCATATAATATATTATAAAATGTTAAATCCTTGATTTGTGATGTGATATGATATGAATGTTTCTATGGAGAATTATGGTATCACACTCTCTTACATCACATGTTGTGCCTGATATCTCACACCATTGACTCTGACTGAATGGCGGTGTTGATGCACCGTGACCATGTTTCATGTTATGAAATTATGTAACACTCACTATATCATGTGATGATCATGGAATCATCACAAATTATGAGGTGTAGGGATTTTACTATATTTCATGAGCTTATAGGATCATTTACACTATTTATGGATGTTTATGTTATGCCCCAATCCATCCATCACCTAGTATTGTTTGTATTTTTCCACTTACATTCGCATGCGCTTGGTCCATATAGGTAGTTCAAATATATAACTATATTATATATATTATATGTATATTTTTACAACTCATACAATCATTCCGTCCAATATATAAAGAAGGTATAGTTTCCATATATCCTATGAGAACCTGATCATGTAGTTGTCAATTTATTATATATTGTTAATTAATTATGTATGCCTTCACACATGTTAGTCTGGATCTATACACAGAATAATTATAGGATCCATTAGTTGGGGACAGTTGGGATTTTTTCCGACATTCTACTCAGGATTCCTTTAGTACCCTAGATTATTATATGACTATAGTTATGGATAAATGAATGAACCTTACATAAAACCCATGAAATGAATTTCATATAGATGGGTCCATATGGAAGAGGACTAAGAATATGACCGAGATGATTGAAGAACGTATTTTAATTTTTTGTCTTTTATATAGAACGATTATATATACATGTACCACGTTCCCTTAATGTATATGACCATTCTATGAATCCATTTATGTGACACTGCCTAGCTACTTTTGATTTTAATTATCAGTCATTTAGTTATTTTTTTCCACTGCTTATTTATTCATTTTGTTCTTATATGATTCCTCTATTTTTTGATAGCTATCGAATCTGTTCATCCACTAGGATATAAGGGTATTGTATCCCCACCAGACAACCTTCACACCCTCACTACAAGTTGACACCCTCTGGTGTATGTGGAGGAATTCATGGGGCCTTATGACCCACCACCACTATTAATGGGGTAGGTGGATCCAAATTCGAGACAGTATAGACATTGTATGATTAGTAAATATTACACATTGTCAAAAAATGTTATTGATATTGACATCTATTAGAATATAGTTCCTCGAATGGAGAAATCATTACTGTATCCTAATAAATATTTTTATATTTAATCCGTACTAAAGAAAAATGATCCTCCTATGAAAAAAAAATCTATAAAACTTTCTTATAGTATATATTTTATTTTTATGTATATATTCTTCAACTGTGCATTGTTTTATAAATGATATGTTTTTTCTTTTCCAACTAAGTGGAAAGACATTATTTCATGGATAAAAAAAATTGTTTTGTGAAATCGGGGTTGTGGTCAATAAATATCGATATATGTGCTAAATGAAATTAAACCAGTTCCTTTATATAGATATTTTCCAAAGAATCAACTATATTGGACTATGGAATTTGAAAAAATATGTCTAACGTGGTGAATGTGTTCTAAATAATCTAGATAACATCATGGATTCAATATGTTCATTATAGGCATGTGACAATGTCCATGGAGATTATTTAACATTTCTAAAGGGGTATAGGAATCAACTAAAAGATTTCTTCTAACAAATAGTGTATTTATTTTACATATTTCAAGATGATATGTTTCAAAACAAACTCATCCAATTTCCCTTCCACCAATGAACACTTCAAAATGGAGTTTTTTTTCTATATACTTATTTAAGATTCTTGTGTATTCCCCACATATCAAATGGTGTACGACATAATGTGGTTGTTACTGTAATGAAATAAGAACAATGATTCTATTACTTAAGCATAACATGGTGTTTTCATCCAATTTGAATTCCCTAATGGTTTATCTACCCTAGTTTTTTGAAATAAAGGAATGGAAATATGGTTTTGATTACAGAGAATCCTTAATTATACTCACTAATATAGATTTAATAAAAAGAGACACAAACCTACATTCTGATTCGAATTCATACAATCTAAACAGACGCCTTTATCTTTATCACATAATATTTTCGGGGTTACGATCTTCTCATACTACATCATTATATGAATAAAGACTCACACAATTTTCTATTAATTTTATTTTTAATGGTCTGTGAACAAATTGGAATTAAAATATCTATATATCTGTCATCCACAAAAATGTACTTATATTTAAATAAATGTGTGAAATGAATTTTTTTCAGGATTTTAATATCAATAGACGAATAGATTTTAACCATGTGGGTTTGGTTCCATTTTTTTAGTGTATATAGAACAAAATCTAATTTAATTTTTATGTTTTAGAGAAACATTTTCATGTCTGCTTAATTGTTTCAATACATATACAATGAAACTATATATATTCATGATAAAAAAAAGTATACAAATAAAAACATTTTATTATACAATATAATCTTGTACATCCTACTGAAAGATGATGATAACTTCTAATGGGAGTTTATCCTTAATATCATTAATTTATTTTTTGCAATATCCATTCCATTTAAATGAATTATATTTTATTTATAAATTTTTTATAGTAGTTTCATGTCCTGAGATGTAAAAAACCATTAGTTTATAATAGAATCCAATGCTGAGAAATATTCATATCAAGAATACGATCACCAGAAGTTACCATTAAAAAACTATGTCGTTATTTTCATGATTGGTTGATTAGCCTTATTAAGAAATTAGTTTTCAAAGGAAATGAACACCATATATCTAGATGTAAAACATAGATAATGTAGAATAAATTCATTGATCATGTAATATACCAAATACAATCACTATGTGAATCTCAAGGTCATTTCTAGTTAATGATAACACCAAAACATAATATAAAATACAAGGATAAATGAGAAGATAGTCTTTTGGGTGTTATGATTCATTAGAAACCTAAAAATAACGGTTTATTTATAATTCCATAGGGAAAACAATATATTCATAGACACTATAATGTATTTAGATTTCAATCATTGGAATTTACTTTTTCTGAAAAAGATGTTGATGAAAACCAATGTTTTTATCAATATTTGAGGAGAGTTTGGTTCCATAAAATTGACTAATGTTGTCACCAATTCATGGTAGAAGGTACTAATTCAATATAAAAACTTGAATTCATTTATGATTTTCATCATATAAATTAAGTTAAAAAACAAATATTTAATATGAAGTTGAATGAACATGAAAAAATCATCATTCACTCCCTAATTAATCACTTAATTTTCATTTATTCAAGTTAGATAGATAATTCATGTAATTTAATTAGTGAAATTATATATAATGAAAAAATATGAATTATACCCTAATGAATATTGATATAAAACATGATTTTAAATTTATGTGGTAACTTAAGATATATTTTTGTAGGACATCAAGATATTGATCTTCAATAATATAAAGATTCCTAGTCAAATTAACTTATATAAAAAAAATCATCACTACTATCTATGAAAAATGGATCCACTTACAACGTCTAAATCCATAACTCATCCATGATCCACATTTCAGTACCCTTTTATTAAATTAATATCACTATACAAGGTTCTAAATTTCAATGATATGTTACAATAGTCGATATAAGTTTTTAATTCCATTGGATTGTATATTATAAACCTAAAATCAAATTTATGAATTTCTTATATAGTAAAAACCAACTAAATTTTGACCTCAATGATTATAATATGATATATAATACAATTTAATCCATTACATTCTAGTCTCCAAATAGATGTTGTGATAATCATTCTATATGGAATTATTAACACATTAAACACAAATTTATTTTTCATATATTGGGAAATAATTGGTTGGGATTTACCATTATCAAACAATATGTGCATTAGAGTGGAGTTGGGAAGACTGGTACATCACAATATTGTCGGGCCATATATTTTAGATATGTTTTACGTAACATTTACTTATTATTGATGGTCAAATCTCACTAATAAATCCTTTCTATATTAATATAGTGGTGATATTTCTATTACTGAGGTGTTCATGGTAACATATTGGTTTTCTCGACTGTGAGGGTTATAATTGTTTTTCAAAATACATATATAGTTGATCAGGAGGCATATATGAAATATTTTTCCTAACACACTAATTGGAGTAACGGGTATTGTATGATGATTCTTGATATGCCAGTTATATCCATAATTTTTAAAGTCATACGGTGATTCTGTAAAATACCTTTTCAGGTGGATTAATAATCCACATTGATTTAAATATAGTTCCACAATCTATCTTGATAGAAAATCTAAGTGGAAAATGTTCTAATTTCCCAATTCTATATTCTCCCATGAGTAGGTTTTCCTCCTTATCTAACTTAATATAGTTTTTCCTCTACAAAATAAGAATGTAGTGTTTACCATAATACAATTCCAAACAATGAATCTTTCTTCTATTTTGCCTATTATAAATGTTTTTATATAAATTAACCATGATCTTGAATCCTTGGAATAATGTTCTATCACATCTCTATATTTTAGAGATATTCCTATAGGTGTGTGTATGCTACAACATCAATAGAAAAATGAACTATGAACATAAATATGGATAGATGTTGAATCATGAGAAAATATACCTTCTATATAGTAAAAAAATCTATCATTTTGTTTTATATGAAGGTATCAAGATAATATTCATTATTCAATAATTATATAAATCACTGTAAATACTTCCATATTGGATTTTAGCATATAAATATAATTCCCGTCATTTTCATGGGACATCATCTAGAATATATTCCAAAATCATTAATTTTACATCTAGATATAATACTTTGAATTCAAAAATTCATTTTAACATATTAAGGAATGATTACACTTTTTTAGTTGTCGAATACCATTGAGAAATCAGTAGATCCTATTTCTGAAACTGCTTAGTTTAATCAGTATTTTCTGGTTTTTCAGTTCAACCCCATTTCTAATTTCTGGTAATTCATAAAATACCATCAAAAAAGTTATTTGTATATTTATAAATCAGGTGAAACCTAATTATCTATGACGAAACCTATCATTTTTCATTTAATTTTAACATTTTTAATTATTATTGTACCATTGCAACATTATGAAATTAGTTATCACAAGTTTTATGAACTCACAATTAATATGTAGATTATAATACAGAAATACATTTAAAGGGTAAATAGTCATAAAATACTTATTTAATATAAAATATAATTAATGAAATTTTATTTTGAAATATATTTATAAATTCAAGATACCTAACACTCATTGGCTAATTCCATGACAATCAGATAAGGACATTTAAAAAAGGGTTTATAATAATCTTTTCATAACCAAAATATCTTGGTTAGGTTAATTTAAATAAAAAACTATTCTCTATGTCTTCATATACTATTCCTTTCATGTATAAGCATATATTTCATCCTTACTACCGATTCAATATATGCACAATAACAAACTGATACTATTTATAAAAACAAAACAACCTCATTGGCATTGGAACAACTGAAATTCCACTAACATTAGGATTCATCCCCAAGGAAATAAAAATTAAAAAAATTACACTGTATTGATTAAATTCATTTCTATTGATTTTACCTTAATCAATTGACTAGTATAATTACCAAAATAGAAGGCATTGTATGATTTTTTTCTGAAAAACAGGAGTGACTCCAAATGTACAATCCAAATATAGTCAAACTAATAATAAGTAAAGATATATATTAATTATAAAAAATCCCTTGAAAAAAATATGAATTATAAAATACTCAATACACCATGGTGGAACCACTACAGAGTCCAAGACTCAATAGTCACGCCAATATACGAATCCAAACAAATAAGACATTAAAAACATAAATATTTAATGGTAAAATAGTAAGAAAAAATGTTATTTTTTTATTTTAAATTGAGTCTAAATATTTATAATGGTGTATGTACATTTGGGTTAGTATATAACCAAAAAATAAAACTATGATATTTCCCCATAATTGAAAAAAAAATTGAATATAAAAAAATTTCATGAAACCTTTGGGTCACTCCTAATCTAGTTACCCAATCTTGCATAAAACATGGCCCATAAGGTATTCTATTTCCTCCCAGGTTTGAAAATTGATTAAATAATCGAAAATAACACAATTGTGCATAATTTATCCCTAAATACCTCACAATCGATCCATAATAATGAAAATAAAAATATTATAAACATATTAATTGGAAGTAAATAAAATATTATGAACAACCCTAGTCCCTCGTGAGAACCATAATCAATAATACTGACTCCCAGAAGGACATTTTTGAAAAATTACTTGAACAAAAACTTTAACCTAATAAAATAATATGTGTACCTATTATATGGGTAATAAGTTGGTTGTGAGCAAAAAAACTTCTTAGTAGGTAAGTACCACATAATCTATGCATTCCATTTCCTAAAAATGTTCAGTAACATTTGTTTTAAAATATAGCTAATATGTGTTTTTTTATTATTTAATGATGTAAACTCATATGTCCATTTAGAATTCAGTTTTAAAATAGAAACCAAACCCAAATCACCTAAGTATAAAAATTTAAAAAATGCACACTATGTATAAGAATAATGATATATAAAACATATCCATATATAATTGTAAAATTATAAATGAAATAATGAATTACTAAAAAAAGAATGTAATGTTTTTTCAATAAAAAAATGAAAATAAATTTTTTCAATAATGTAAATTTTCTAAACAACTATAGATGAAATCCCAAGATGTAGTCAATTTAGACCATCCTACTGACCTATGGGGTAACCCCGAAGTTTATAACCAACATGGATCATCTAATCATGCCTCACCTATAGAGAATCACTTTTTTTATGATCCATTTAGGGGAATATAATCACCCTAATTGAGAATATAATAAAATTATCACTTGTCCATTTAGTAGATGTCCTAGAATTCATTGATAATAGTGGAAAATAATTTGAGTAGTTCATCACAAAATTGATATTATACAATACCCACACATTTCACAATGATTAAAATTTTCACTACCTTCCATGATCTATTTGAAAACCATATCCAGTAATGGAAAGCACATGTGGTTGTCGTTACATAAAAAATGACATTTCAAAATTCCAACTTATCCAACACATTTTGTGTGTGAAAAAATAATTTCAAAAGAATCATAATGTACTAATCAGTCCTTATCATTTCAAAATCCAAAACAATTTTGAAAATAAAGACAAAAACATAATTCAAGATCAAAATATTCTAAATCTATATTTCAAATCATGTGGCTACTAATGAAAACATCAAGAAACTAACGATGCAATTTTTTGGAGAACACATATGAAATAAATTAATACATTTTTAAATGAAAAGACCGTTTAGAAAAAAAATTCTAATTTTAATAAAATGCATATGGAATAATGAGTGGAAAAATATGAAGATATTTATTGAGTACTATTTAATTAAAAATCTATCAAGATGACAATTTTTAAATAATTGACACTTTTATTCATGTGAGCATTTATATTCGCACCTAGATCATATTTAAATAAAACAATATTCATCAGAACATTTTGAACAACCATAAAATTACCAAAAGTATTATCATTGATTCATAAAGAATATGAAACCATGAACAAGAGATCATAAGTAAAAAAACACTAACCATAGAAGCACCCAAAAACACTAAAACCCCAATTTTACATGTAACCATTTTTTTAAAAAAATATATAAAACAAGGTAAAACACTATTTCATAATTTTTAAATCCTTTTGTAAATCCACATAGAATTTTATCTAACCCCACACATAAATAAACATTGTGGAATACCTAATGAATTCAGTTTAAAATCCCATTTTAATCATTCTTAAAAAATTAAATGGAATAATAAATCATATCAAAATATCGTAAGAATGAAAAAAATTGATTATAATATAGGATGATATGGTATTTTAGGAAAATTTTATGAAATGAAAATGAATGTAAAAACCTACAACAACAATGTAAGAATTAGATTAAACACTAAAAGGGTGATAATAATATACTAGAAAAAAGCAACCCACCATATAATCCAAATAAACAAAATATAATAAAAATCTCATACTTTGGTTTATCCAATAGAGAACCAAAAAAAGATGTTATTAGAAAATAGGAGAGAAAGAGTGGAATAGAAGAAAAAATTGAATAAAAATGAAGAAAACCTACCTAGAACCATGGGAGAATCAATAATAGTTGATGTAGAGTTATGTACAAAGTGGAATTGGACATAAATCATGTGGAATAATCTACCAAGAGGGAATTACAGTTGAATTTTGTTGTAATTGAATTTGAGGAAAAGAGTAATTTCATGTTTTAGGATTTTTTGTATATCACATTGTTTCTCACACAATATTCCAAACCGTGTTGTAATCATATACACCCTACAAGATGGAAAATGCTTTCATATGGGCATGCCACATGGTTTGAAAAACCATGCACCAACCATGAAAACCAATTATGTAGAATTGATATAAATCCCCACACGTATTCCACATGGTTTTTTATAAATTATAAACTAGACATGTGCTACATCCAAAACACTAATAAACAACATGGAAAATTATTTACCTTTTATATTTTAGGACAAATCATGAACAGAACATGAACAATGACCTCTTCATTATAAAAACTAACTGAAAACAACCTCTTCCACGAATTAGACCTTTTTCCACCAAACCATTCTCACAAACCATGGAGAAGACAAAAAAGATAACTATGCAAAAAAACTAAAAAACATTCACTAGAATCATAACAAAAACCACCAAAATAGTTAAATTATAAGAAATAAATGAAATAAAATTAAAACTATGGTCATTGTGTGACAATTACTCTACCCACGTACAATATCATATGCAATAATTTCCCTTAGATGAATGATATTCAAATTTAAAACCAAGAACTAAAAAAATTCAAATAGAAAACAGATCATTAGGGATACCTATCAAATCTAAATTTGACACCTAAATTTTTCTAGATAAGACCACAACTAAGAGATATATTTGGGGAAATATAGTATCCTATTAACAATTTAGGAACTATCTAGAATAAAATGACTAACATTGACCCTCATGAATGAATGGGAACCCAATAAAAGATGTTCAAACCGATCAATATAAAAAACCATGATTTGTTATTTCCTTAAAGCATAGGAATCAAAATGTAAGAAAAACCCAAACTGAAAACTATTTGATAAGAAGGTTACTATATCAATATTCACATCCACATTATGGAACTATAGAGGATTCATGAAATGGTCCTACAATGATATTTAAAACATGAAGGATTCCAAAAAAATTAAAATTAGAAGAAGGAAAACCTAAACAATCACCACATCAATGTCCTATAAAAAAATATTATTTAATAACCCCCATGCATATAAATTTAGTATTATGTAAAAATATTCAATCTATGGAAAGTAGATTGAGCCCAGAATTCTTGTAGCATCAATTTTTTATTTGTCAAGAGATGGAAGCCTCTAACTGAGAAATCCACTTTTTTGTATAAATATAATGCAATTCTCTAGATGACCCCAATGTCCACACCATAAAAAATAAATTAGGTGCTTTTGGAAATGTAGCTCTAAATTCAAAAACATAACACAGTGAAAGAACATGAGTAGGTAGATTATAGACCATGATGAAGGAACTATAAATGAAGGTTCATCTGTAATATGTTACTGTGATCTAGACATATCTATATATTGGAAACTGCCATAAACACCAAGAGAAACCAGATTTACACATTTTTGTGGATAACATTTGAGGAACTGCTCCATGATAATATAATTTTCCCAAAGATTGTTTAGTGAACATCCATGTATGATAATACATGGTATTTAATATCTATAAGAATAACACATATAAACAAATGATATTACATTTAATTATTTTATTTTATATCTCAAGAAAGGAACCATCAATTCAACGTTGTCAACATAGAGTTTTAATATAAATTGACCTTTATAAATATTGTAGATCAAAACTAAATTAATCACCTTAAACTACTCATGTATTCCTCTCATATGATTGTGATTAAAAATACATCCCATGAATTCCCAACATTCAACGATGAATGGATGATCAAATTCCATTGATCTAATCATGATCCCTTAAATAAAAATATGATAGCAATAACCCTCCAGGCCATAGGAGTTACCAAATACCTAGAAACAAATTTAACTTAATTGAGTCACTCCACTACTTCAAAATTACTTCAACCAACGTGATTGACTATCATTAAATTGTAGAAACACGAATCTTACAACACATTGCTATTCTAGAATGGGATAATGACCGGAATAGACTCACTTGATTCCATTGGGTACTTTTTGGGAGGCATTTTTAAAAACCAAAAGAAAACAAACAACTAAATCATCATCACCCAACAACAATTTCCCAATGAGAATTACCATAGAACACTCGTAAGAAATATTTCCAAAATAGAATCCCAAGAATAATTTTCATAAATCAACATCTCTATTCTAAATTCAAAACCTTTTTATTCCTTGGACACTTTCTAATGATCGAATCCAATTTTTAAATACAATTTCCCACATTATGTTCTCTTTTACCCAACACCAATTGAGAAAGTGTACTCTATAACCCAAAACACAATTGACAATATCAATTTTAAAGAAATACCATTAGTACAAGAATTAATTTTAAATAGAAAACCATTTACCAAAATAATATTTATTTTAAAAAAGCTATACTCAATGTCCAATTTCTATTCAAAATCCACACATAATAAAACAACTAATATTGGGAACTATTGTTCAATAAACACCCAATCACATTGTTTTTTAGACCATGTTACAATAACCCCCATCAATAAAAAGAATATTGAATTTTACAATAATGATCAACATGGTTAGTTACACCATGAAAGATCCCTATTTAACACTATCTCATATCCATTATCATCCACCTATCCATAATATCAAGAATCCATAAAATAATCTAATTTAAAAAAAAGACTCACCTACACAAAACCCTTTATGACATATTTTTTTACATTAATTGGTGACTATGAACATATCAATGTTCTTTCAACTGAGTTCTGGATAGTCATATCTCCAATCAACCTAACATACCAAATAATAAAGGGATACTCTTATACAAATTATTTTTAAACAATCTAGGTTCTATACTAAAATGATTAAACATATTGGCCCCTTTACAATGCTTAAGAGACATTGTTGATCATCCTTTATGGTCAACTATTGTTTGGAGTAAAAAATTAAACAATTTCAAATTAACCTTTCACCTAAAAAAACTAAATATTTACAATTAAGTAGTAAAAATAAAATTAATATTGGGAGTAGAATGAAAAAAATACTATAAATACAACCATTTAAAATCAAGGTCACCAACATCCATAAGACCAATAATCACTTTTGAGAATATGAATAAATATATGATCTATAAGCTGAAAAAAGATATGCTATAACGATGCCCAATGTCACAAGTTGGGTGTGATCATAAAACAAATGTATAGGTAAGCACTATAGAATAGTTATTATTCCTTTCATGAAAAACTCCAAAAAATCTCATTTGAAAATAAACATATAAATTAATGTTTTCATTATTTGTTTATAAAAACTCATATATCATTTTAGAATTCAGTTTGAAGATAAAAATGTTTTAAGAAAATTCTGGTGAATCATAAAAAAATAATGAAGAAAACCCGAAAGTAATTAAAAGTTGTACGGTATATATGTTATAGAAAAATGTAATGGTAAGTGTAAATGTGTAAATGTGAACTAGTATTAAAAATATTGAAAATTACCATAATGTAAAATAGAAAACTTTAGATATGAAATTTTGGGAATTTGTTAAGAATATCTAGAAGTAATCAATAGACATAATCAGTTCACACTCACTTACTAGAGTACCGTGCAACCCTATATTCAATAACAAATCTGTATACTCTAAACTAGCCTCACCAGTTGAAATCCCCCCATAGACTACCCTTTATCCAGGGGGTATTTATTTGTCAAATTGGGATAAGAAATAAATTATCATTCGACCCAAAAACTGATGTCAAAAAATTCAATGATTATAACCCAAAATAATGTGAGGATCATAGGACAATATTAGAAATAATAATAACCATCAGATTCTACTACAAATGTATTAAACACTTGTGGACATAGTCTATATGAAGATTATTTCAAATGTATGATAACCAAAGGGGTTACCATGACCCCTAAATCCCATTTCACATGTAAACATAGGGATAATAAATCAATTGAATTCAAAACTAATCCCACAAACAGAACAACATACCAATAAGAGAATAATATTTAAAAATAAAAAAAAACTTCTCCAAAATAAAGCTAAAAAAACAAATCAGGTTCTGTTGATGCCAAATGAGATTTTGAAAAAATGTTTATACAAATCATTCTTTGTGATGTCATGCATTCAAGGTTTTAGTGAACAACATAATATATCAAAATTTTCAATAAATTGGAAACCAAATGGGAATTTGGAATTATTTTTTGTAATTTTAGAGAGTTAAATTTTGAATAATATATTCAAACCTAAGGTGATATATGTGATTTATTATTCAAAACTAAAAATATTCGAATGAGCATATTTATTAAATTTCCACTTATATACATATGAAAATCTATATGTTAACACCCATAAACGTATAGATATGCCATTATTAGTCAAAAATTAAGTACAGAACCATAAAATTTATATGCATCTAATCAAGAAAATATAATTAATATCACACATTGAAAAAGGGTTCTGACAATGTTATGTAACCATAAATTGAAATAAAACACAGTCAAACCACAATTTTTCGTGAAAAACATTTTCACCAAATGTCAATCAGGATCAAACACCATTTCAATATTCTTAAATCAATTTTAATGCCGCATTGTATTTGTTTTCATGAATCTTATATACCTAGTCATCTTGGAAAAACTATGAAATTACTCTAAAAATACTAGTTTCAATATGTTACAAACATGGAATTAATCATATAACCACATATCAAGCAAGAGAAACACAATTTTAAATGAATTTGGAAAACTTAATCATTTAAATACATTATTCTGAAATATAATGGTAGAAAAAACCATAATCAGTGACGTTCGATTTAAAAAAACCTCCTTAATGGGGAATAATATGACCATTAGAGAAAATTACATTCTTCATCAGAACAAGTGACAACCCACATCATCCAACCCTCACACTTCTGTATGGAAAAGAGAGAAAAGAAGTCAATATGGGATAATAAAAAATTTGATAAGGGTGTGAAGAGAAAAAATTTTGCAACAATATATTAGAAAAATGTTTAGAACTGTGGGAGAAGAATAAATAAGGGAAAGAGATCCACTAAAAGGGGTTTTGTACCCCCTTCATGTGTCGAAATTGATCACCTAAGGAAGAGGCTTGAATGGTGTTAAAAATGAAGACGAAAATGTGGAATTTTATGTTATTAAGAATGTGGATATGTTGAATATTTTGATGCACAATTTTTAAGACATTGTATAAACCATTTAAACCATATTATATGTAAAAGGAACACACATAGTTTGAGAAACTATGAATTATCAATTCAAACCATCTATATCAAAAAAACATAATCCCTCCCACCCATTCCATAATGTTTGTACTAAAAATTATAAATGCATGCATGAGGTCCTAGACACCCTGAAAAAATGACGTAGTTCCACACTTTATATGCACAATTTATGCCAAACTGTTATCTAACCATACAATATGTGATGTGAAATAGAAAAATAAACAAAAAGCGCCCCATTCAAGCACTAGCACAATGTTTTCTCTCAAAATTGTTCCCACTGATAACATTAAATAAAAAATATAATCATTAAAAATATTAAACAATACATCTATCATGGTTAACTCAACCCAAAACTCATGAAAAATATAAAACACTCTTAATAATAAAATAATACTAAACCCATGTTCATGGTGAGGCACAGAACCTTTTTAGAAATAAATTACATCTAAAATCATAAAAATGTATTATTAATATATAAATATATATAAGGAAACTAAACCATAAAAACCAAAATAAAAAGTATGAAAATAAATCATAGAAACAAGAAAAACAATATACAATTTAAACACAAATTCAATGATACTCTTAAATTTTTATATGGGTTAGTAGTATTCTTTTATATAGTCTTAAATCCGAAATTAGTGGAATAATCCATTGTGACACATGATTGGAATTGTGGAAATATCAAAATCAAGTGGTTATTTGTATATGACAGAAGAAAAAAGCTTCAAATTTCATGCCATGTTCACCCACTAAAATCATATATTTCGAAAACTAATTTTATTTGGTCATTTTATAATACACATTGTGGGAATTACCAATTACTCAATATTCGAATACTAATAAAACAAAATGGGTATCCAATGGTGATTTTATAATAGATATAATTATATCATTGTAAATTTATTATCAATACAACAAGACGTCATATAATTTGAGAATCTGAGAAATGAATTCAACCACCAACCTTAGATGAACATTATATAAATTGATTTCCAATTACCTCAATGATCCAAGTATCCAAATATATTATTCCAAATAATCTTAATGATGATTTTTCAAACCTTGATATAAATAGTCGATACATTTAAGAAAATCTTAATATATGATTTCAATTTAGATAAAATGGATGGGTCAATAAAAGAGAAGAACAATTACGTGTATTCTTTCAATTAACTAGATCAAATTCCTAAGGATTCATTGAAAATATCTACCAGAAGAATGAATATTTTCAGAATATCCTAAGTGTGTGACAGAATTCCAAATCATAAATTTGAGTAGAATGAATGAGGGTTTTATTATTATTCTAAGGTGTTAAACACAACTTATAGATATAATCATTATTATTATAATATTTATAATCAAGTTATCTCAATAAGTGTACAAACCATCTATATCACCTCTATCCTAAAACAAACCATGTCAAATGGTTTATACACGGTTAGGAAAAGCCTTTCACAAAGCATGTTCCTTTATAGAAGACCCCTCAATATATATAATGATTATATGGGTAAAACTGCCTGATTTCCATAACTCATGTACTACCTTTTTTTACATCCAAATAAATTCCTAAACCTTCCGAAAAAATTAAGACATCCAAACACAACCCAAAAATAAGGTAACTTAAAACAACATGGAAATACATTAATCAAGAGGGTCTTAATAATCATATGAGTTGTATGATTTATATATGATTCAAAACTATGTGAAATAATGGAATTGAAATCAAATTAAAGGATGTTTCCATAATGTATTTTCTAAAGATAAAAATAATTTCCATGATTATAAGAATAGTTTTTGTGGTATAAATTATAAAAAATACAATGTGACATAATTTATAGAATTTATGGAAGGTTATAAAAAATATTTTAGGAAGTAGATCAGTGTAAGATAGATTTTGAGGGACATTTTAATGTTTGAAATTCCAATTTTCAAGATTCTTAATTGTCTAGGGAATTGTTATTTAAGAAGATTAAATACTTCATGTTGTTTTTTTGAAACACCATAGAAACATTATAGTTCATGTTAGTCGACTGATAAATTGATGATCATATAAATATGTGTTTTTAATAAAAATATATTGTTTAAATGATATGAATTGAAATTATGATGTAGAGAAATGAAAAAAACATGATGATGCTCTATATATTCTGAAATATTTGAAATATTGACTTCTATTCACGATACATATTAAGTAAAAACTAATGAATTAGTAGGATTTTTAATGTTCATGATATAATAAGATTGTATTGATAGACGTGTAAAGACAGTTTTTTCATTATTTTGAGGATCCATATTATAGTTGTGATTGTTTTACAATTTTCATAAAGAATAGATTATGTTTTCAATGTATTTTTCTTGGATAAATGAGAATTTATTGAAGAGTCTCAAGGTATGCCAAAAAAATATGGAGGATCAATTGGTTGAGATAAATGAGGAGGAGATACAGGGGAATGTAATTACTATTATTTTTTTAGAGACATTCATTGGGAGGATAAAATGAATAATTATATCTTGGTAGAAAACCGTATAAACATCTGGGAAAAAATAAATGTTGATCAGTTATTCAAAAATTAAAAGATATTTCCAAGATTATAAATGAAAAAAATTGTTTCCATATACTATTATAAAAAAGGAATAGATAAATAATTATGGTGTGATTGATAAAGAGAACATAAGTCATGTCTATAAGGAAAAAATTATTTAATTCAGTGTGGAAACAAATATGAATGATATGATACAAAAATTAATTCGAATCACATATGGTTAACAATGTAAAGGAATGATGATGACTACTAACCATCTAGTTTTACAGATGATTTGGAAGAAGAGTGAAGAAGTAGTTAAAGAGAGATAATTTAAATTCCTACATTTCTTGTTAATTTATTGATCCATTTAGTAATTAAGAATATAAATTATTTTTTATGATCACTAGAGATTAATTTCATGTTGATAAATCTTGGTGAGTAGGTTTAAAAGGGAAACTATTGTGCTAACCTTAATCAAATATTTATTTTATTTAATTTATCTTCATATAATGTTAAAATTCAAAGAATCAACATAGTTAGTAAGGATATTCAATCATTGAATATATATTCATCCTACATCTGATTAGTGATATAATTTAATTGGTATAGAATGATTCAAATATTTATCCATAGTGGAATTCCATGGATATAGTGTGACATTGGGAATAAATACAAGGCCTAGTCAGAATTGTTTATTATATTGGGATGTTGGTTATATGATATTAATTGGTAAAATGAATGTTATAAACCCTTGAGATGTTGGGTTACTATTTGAATACTATAGTCATATAAAATTATTTCATATTCTCATTTTCTAATAGTGGATACTATAATTCATCAATATAGTGAATAATGAATCATTTTAGGTATTTGGTTTTTATATAATGTATGACTATTGTTAAATAATATTGTGATATATTTTATTTTATTTCTTATGCTTTTATTCTTTATATAAATTTGGTAATCAGGATTAAATCCATAATTATACTAATATGAAACACAATTTTAAATTATAAGGGGATACAATACAAAAAATGATAAATGAAACACGATTTAAAAAAAAGAAAGCGTCTTACTCACCCCACATAGTTTGTGTCTGTACTAATCATGAGGGACATGTCTTGTACACTAATTCCTTATAATACACTTTAAAAAAAATCAAACTAAATAAACCCATAGAAAAACATTGAGTTTTAAAAGATGACATTGTAATATATTTGGTTAACATTCAAATTGATTCTATATTTATATGTAAATTAAATCATGTGTGGAGAAAAAAAGATTAATATAAATAACTAATTATCTAATTTATAGATTAAACTGTAACTAACACCCACTAATTATTAACAAGAATGAACCACACTACACTACATAAATTATGTAGTTATATGAATCAATTTTAGATCAAAATTGATCCTTAAACTCAACCCCCAACATCTTCCAAAGTGGAACCAATGAAACAGAATCTACATGATTATCCTCAGAATTTTGGGTACAAAACCATCATTATCATAGAGGAAATACAATCATATTATGCATAAATATTAATCATTTAAGATTAATATTCAATATATCTCATAAAATATAAACACCATAGAACCATAGAGGTTCAGTGTTTTCCAAGACTATATACGTAATCATATTATTTTATAGAAGAAATTCAGCTTCTTATAAAAATTTATCCCCAATTAGTAAACTCCATATACAGAATATACATAAAACAATACTTAAAATCCTAAAAAATGGAACTTAAAAAAGGTTGAAATTAGAACCTCATTAAAGGTAGTAATATAATATGACAATTAATGATTATAAATGAATTTAAGAAAAGAAAAATTCTATAAAAAAATCATAACTTTAAAAATCCATAAACAATAATTCATAGTTATCTAATAAAAAATCAGTGAATAATGATATATCATAAAAAATGAATTATTCAAATGTGTTTCAAATCATAAAGAATCAATCATGATCCCTGGTAACATTACATACACATAAGAAATCATGTTTTTAGAATAAAAAAAGATTATTAAATCATTTATATACTCATGGATGACTACTTGGGATATCATAGGAGATTATAATAAATCCCAAATAGATCATTTAAATAGTCCTGTCACACTAACAATACTATCATATTATAATGTTCAATGAATAGAACATTTCTCAATTCACATTTAATCTATATTTTCTCATGTGATATAATTCTTTATGTCAGGTGTTATAGGTATATAATTAATAGGCACATGTAACAAATCATATTTTTAAAGAGAAACATCATGTTAAATATTATATATTATATAAAACAACAATATTAGAATGCAATGTAGCACCTAAATACATTAGTATGTGTTTATTGTTAAATAAATTCTATCTCATTGAAATCATGTGATTCACACAACAGTGGGTAAACATGAAACCTGATAGTATATTTAAATATAATTCTAAAAACCTTCACATTCAAAACAATTTATTAATATTTGGGGTATAAAATTCTATCCCAGTTCCACATACGGATTCCCTAAAATTGTTCACCACATGACCCCAAGTGTGCTTCCCCTTATGCCAGAGGTTTCCCACTATTAGGTATTGTCTGATAATTCAATCATGGGGAGACTATACAATATTTTAATAAATTAAACACCATAAAACATAATAAACAATTTTTGAATCTTAAACAACAATATAAAATAAAATTTCATATGATTAACAAATCAAAAAATATAATATCAAACCGAAACAAACAAAATTCCATGCTAATGGAAATGTCATGTGTCTAAAATTAAACTGAAAATAATTACACCAATGACTCCTAATCTAGTAATGAACCATTTATAGTTCCCTCATTGAATATTCATCCCCAAATCATCCATATATCTTATGGACTATTCTCATAACATGACATAAAGCAATTTTTTCTATTCGGGTACCGATTAGGCAGCCTGAGTAGGGTGCAAGTCTGAATCATTAGACCCCCACAAAAGGTGTATAGAATAAAATCTAGTGAAATAGAAAATGAGCTGATATAAATAATTAAATTTCAATTCATAATCCATAATTAATCATATTATATAATTAATCATTATTAGACCACATGAACTCCAGTTTTTCCAAGGACAATCACAACCCTATGTTTGCTTCATCTCATGCCACATCCTGCAATATTTCTAATTAGTGTCAAATCATAGTAGATTTTATGGATCATGAAGAATCCCTACATAATAAATGGTGATATCATATCTCAATACCTTCTTTATCCCATGCTAGAGCCTAATGTATTCTCCTGTGAGGCTATAAATCATTGTACCTTTATTTCAGTTCATTAACAATCACATTTAATTATCCATGTTTCTAATAAAAAAAATTCAAAAGTAAGATTGAAATTCTATCATTCCTGTATCTCAATCATTTGATCACATTCCCATTCTAATACTCATAATAATAATTACAGTTTTATCATTTATACATCTCAATAGAATGACCTTTGTCCCTTTATTTCACTATTATGTATAATGACTATGTTACTATTTATACATACATAGTGAATGTATATGTTGCAATTTTATCACATAATCAAATCAAGGATTAATTATTTGATTTCAATACCATTACCAATTCAACAATTATCTTATCATAGAAGTATCTTTAATTTATTACAAAATTAATTATGTCAACCCCATTAATTAACTCATCGATTAATTATCACATGTCAACCATTTCCATACAACATAATTAATTCATCAATTAATTATCTCAATGAAATATCACCAATATCCCATATATATATAATTAATTATTTCAACTCATGGAACCATTATCTAAAAATTAATCTATAGATAATTATCTCAATTCATGGAATCAATATACCATAATTATTCTACCTTTAATTATAACATTTCAGGGCATCAATATCTTTTTTATAATATAAAATTAATTATATAAACTCAAATATCAATAAAACTCATAACTTTTTCTTTGATTAATTATCTAAATAAAAATCCCCCACCAATCATAATTAATTCCAAAATTAATTTTCAATTCAAAAATAATTCAATCCATTAATTTGCAAGAATAAATAAATCAATTTTTGATTTGAATTACTAATGATTAATAGAAATAATAACACCTGAATAATAATTTCAAAATCCTCTCTTTTTGAAATGATTAGTAGACCACCTACCTTGATTCATTGATGAATGAAAACCCTATAAGAATTCCTAAAATTGAGGAGCACAATGACATAGATTCAGATAGGGATCTGAACCCCTAAATCACATTTAAGGAAGTCAAGATCATTCTAACCAAGATATTGATCCTGAATAAGATATATAGATCTCATCAAATAGACATGTAAGTAAAAACATAGTGGATAACATCCATCCAATATATAAGTGAAGAGTATAAGATGAACATGAATGCATTGGGATGAGATGCACTTGTCATAAGTGGAGTGTATACCTGATTCGGGCATGAAATCATGAATAAAGGTAATTGGATAGCCATGGAATCCCTCCATAAATCACTAAAATCATCCAAAATAATCTTGGTCTATGATTGGGTCAAATGGGGGTTGTTTAGGAAGTTTTCTTATTTTTAGCACAAAATTTTAGGAATTTAAAATACCAGATATGATTATCTAGGTAGGGGATCAAAGTAATTCAAAAACATAAACCAATATTGCACTTGTTATTTATTGGGAAAACATATTTTATTTTCTAGGTTCATGGTTTGGAAAACCATGTGCTATCTAAGTGAACTCACACTATCTAGTGCTACATGGATTCCTTGGTTGGGTTCATTGTTTTGTCTAACCATGTTCCATCCTTGTAGATCCACGTTTTCTTCTAATTTTCTTAATTGTCAGTCAAAAACTATCAATGATAAACACCAATAAAAATGTACATTAATAAAAAAAAATTATTAATTCAAGCCCATGTAACCACCAAAATAATTTTAGGATCATACAATCTCCCTATAATAATAATATCTCATCCTCGAGCTGCACCCCCAATCTTTACTAAAATTCCATGAAAAAAGATCATTCCATTGAGCCCTCATACCTTCTTCTCTCTCACACGTATCCTATAGAACACAACCATAATGCAGCAATACATGAAATATTAGAATGTTCTTTCCTCACAACACCTTCTAACTTCAGTCCAAGACATGTATTATTTTGTCTTCAAAGGATGCATATATATCAATCTTGACATCATCCACATCGATCACAAGAGAGGCATTGAGGTGATCCCACCATTTTTGTGATATATGGAAAACATCAATCTTATCAAATTATTTTTTTTGAGATCCATTATTTATGCCACTAGCTTGATTAAATCCACAACATCAACAGGTAAAATGAACTTGGATGCTAACATGCCCTGCCTCTGTATCCTATGATGACCCAATCTAGCTAATACCCTAAGGAATACAAGATCACCTATTTTAATCGATTGAGATCATCTTCTTATATCATTATATGAATTATTCATACATTGATCCATAGCTTTACATTTCCAAATTTACCAAACCCACTCTAATTTATCTTGATCGAGACTCTGTCAAACAAATCTAACTCATTGTCATTCGTCTATCATTGTGGCGATTTGCATAACCTATAAATAAAATCAACATCTTATTTCATCTATATAGTTTTATTATTTCTATTTTTATTGTAAAAATACACTAAATTTTGTTTTTTCTTCAATTACCCATTGATGTCCACAAAAGAAGCTTGTAGTGTATATTCAAGTACTTGTATAGTACAATCTAACATCAAATCTCTGTGTGGGTGAGAATATATACTCAATAATACCTCCATTAAAATTTCCATCTGTAAGACTTTATATAATATTGATGTGATTCATCATTAAAACACTAAAAATGTGTTTTGTGGAACCACATGTAGTTATTATATCTTTGAAACATACAATTCTCTCAGCTACTCTACAGAGAAATTCGACCATATAAGAAATAAATGAAATTCTTTTTCAGCTGATCCAAAACTGCCCATATAGAATAATATTTAATAATAATCATTGGAATACCCAACATAAATTCCATTTTCACATCATCTTGCTTCCATTATTTAATGGTAAAACATTGTATAAATCCTCTGGGTCATTGGTGATCTACATGTACCAGCTGATAGATGATGAATAATGTTATGAACCCTGCAATATCCTTTTTCATTCATGGCCCCAAATCAAATGTCGAATTTCATGTATTATGTCACACCTAGAGTTACCACCAAAACATTGATGTATGACATTCCCTCACAGGCTCCTCTTTCATACTCGTAGGCAATAAAACAAGATTTCTAACATAGAGGATATCGTCATCATCCATGATTTAATATAATGGTGTCTCCCCAACATCATTGGTTTCCCTTGAGGTTTAGTATTTTATGTCCTCATGATGTCATTCTATATTTCAGATTAAAATTTTCAACACCACTGATTCATATATGATATTAAGCTACTCCAAACACACCCTAACTATCATATGAATCATAGCAATAATGGTCATTACCTTCTAATGCACACTGGAATCATATACCATGTCTGTCTGATTCATCATTATCAAAGTTGTAGTAGTTGTATATCCACTACTATGTGTATAAGATTGGTCAAACACAAATGATAGTGTATACTAATCCCATCTACACTACCAAAGATTCAAATATCACTGTGAAAATATATACCTCATTTCTTTTAGTTTTGTATTTATAATAAACATTCTCCCTAAAAGATAATGATAGAAACAAATCAGATCATAAACTAATTTCTCTTGATCAAGTTCATGCGTAGGGTAATTCCAATCATGTGGCCTCATCTACTAAGACACTTACCCCCCCATATTGATCTCTTTGAAACATCACTTCTTTATATCTAATATTAGAATCCTTAGAATACATAGTTTACTCATTACCTAGTCCAGGTGGGATCAAAATTGGGCCCAATGTCAAATTAATCATAACCTCCAAGAAGGCCACCTCACAAGATTACAATCATTAAATATTTATACATTTTGCGGAAAATCCAAATGTCGGTGCAAAAAAATAGAAAATATCCTCGATGAATCTTTTATAATATGAAACCAAATTAAGAAACTATCTTATATCGAAAACATTCTTGGAATTTCCCATGAAAAAATCTTCAACCTTCTCAAGATCCACTAACACACCTACTTCACAGATGATGTTACCCAAGAAGTGTAATTTTATAAATCCAAGACAAAAAATTTGATAGATTGGATTATATCTGAAGCTCTCTCAGTGTACTTATAATGATTTCATGCATGGAATTGGGCATGATTGTATTCAGTATTCTAGTACACCAATATATCATCAGCATGTACTAAAACAAACTGAACCATGTACAAATGAGTGATATTATTCATTAAGTCCATAAACACTACAAGTTGATACATCAATAAAAATGAATTAATATGAACTTATATATAGAATACATGATTTTGAAAGAATTCCATGGTTTATTAGAAGTATAACCTCTCAGATGTTGATACCTTAATCTCAATTTAATCATCAAGAACACACAATATCCTCTCTACTAGTCAAATAGATCATAAATACAAGGAATTGGATACTGATTATATATAGTTATATTGGTCAACATCGAGTAATCAACACATAAAATAAAACAACCATATTCCATCTTTGGAAAAAATATAGGTGATCCACACAATGAGATACTCGAATAGATAAATCCATTTTCCTCCAACTCCTCTACCTGAGACATGTGTTCTTGATGCTCTATCAGGGATATTTTGTATGGGGGAATAAAATCATTATAATCCCCTATCATGATATAAATAGGTAATTATACATCTATCTTAGGTGGAATCATTGAGATATTTTCAAGAAACATATCCTCCAACATTTCCACTACGGGTGGATGAACATTAGGTTTCACAACATTATCATGGAAAAGAATAGAAACATAGGCTAGGATCTCTCCTAGTTTCTGAGTAAATTTCCATTATCATCCTATTTTGATATCCCACCCCCAAGATTTATATTTTTCTCACCAATAAGAGATTCCAATTTCACCCTTATGTGGTCATAATCAATATGACATTAGTATGTGACATGATATTTCATACCCAAAACTATGTCAAAGCCTGATATATTATGTATATATAGATCCAAAAATATAATAGTACTCCCTAATCACTATATAATAACCAATGCTCAAATAGATACCTCTAGACCATACACCTAGTAGTGTATCAATAGTCATTACACCAGTCACAAACTCCAGCACCAGGATCAAAAAATTAACATGATTTGTATATATAAATGAATGATAAGATGTTGTATCAAATAAGAAACTTGATAACGTAGAAAGAAAAAAATTATAGTTCCACTGACTATTTATAGACTAGCCTTGCTATACAGTAGTGTAGGTTTCACTACATCAAATCACCCATCCCCTCTCCCAAGTGGTTCCATCTGACACCCCTGAGTTTCACAACACTAATTATATGGGTCTTCTTTTCTAGAATCACAACATGAACTTCCTCTACCACATTGGATAATAGAACTCATGATTCTACTCTAATTGGGTGTAGAAGGAATATATTCTCACACTATGAATCTGTCTAGATGCCCCATCACTAAACATTATCATAGTTTCCAATAGAAAATCTATAAATATCCCATTTGTCCACAAGATTTTCAATCTAATGGTGGTCAGGGATTGTTTCGATGTTAGTGTCCTTTCCTAAGACACCGATTGAAAAAATATAGAAATGTCATGTCAAAATAAGCCACCTACCTGACCAACCATATTTCTACAACCCAGAAAAAAGATTATATAATAGAACATCTGGATATCCGATGTTTTGCCTCATGATTATCTAATAGAAACTATCAGTCCATCAATAGAATACTCCTTTATGCTATACTCAGTTCTGAGAGACTAATCCACCACCCCATCTAACATCATTAATATAATTAGGTTAACATGGTTTTTAATCTCACACATAATTCAATATTAAAAACATATCGGTGTAGTTGTCTCATCTATTACAAATGTTGGACAAAAGAGATATAGATTCATAAATTATCCTTCCCAATCTATCACAGACATTCTACCCTTATTCAATCACTTGAACTCCACTTATTTTTCTATACTCGGCATATCTGGGTACATGTTATCCAACAACCTCACAAATTAGTCCTTCTACAACATTTATACTATCTGGCTAGTCTATTCCAGAATGTCCCAGTAGTGCTTCCTATGTCATTATAGCATATAAACTAGAAAAATTAAAATCCTCTTAGTAAGAGTCATTATATAGTCATGTTACATCTCCATGGACTCAACCTAGAATTCATGTCCCTTAGGTCCACCATCTCTAGTAATAGTAACACGGTTGTTCAACTAAAAACCCCTCATAAGTTCAGACATTCTCTTCTCAACCCACATTTGGTGTCCTTCCATAAAATGTGTGAACCGAGTGATGTTCTCTCAGAACATATCTCCTTCTTCCTCACCCAACACTATTGGTGCCTCAGGTTCCATCATCGGAGGATCATTCATATCTAGGACCTCAATTTTTACTTGAATTAAGTTTCATCATGGATAAATAACTCTACAACTGAAAACACATGATTTATGACACATAACAAAACTTTATCATATTTTCATAAGATTAATTATCCTAACAAGCCACTAAAATTATTTCCCCAAAATATTGACATGCTGTCAAAACTGATGTTATTACACTAACCTTAACCATCCTACCCATATCTCGTGGTTAACAATAGCAAACACATTATCATATCACAATTCTCATTTATAAAACCATTTATTATCATTTTTAATCATTTTACCATATTTTATTTTACATTAGCTACATTTTCCAATTTAATGTCATAAAAAAAGTAAAAACAATTTATGTTCCACCACTGACAAAAAATCCATATATTTATGAGTTCTTAAAATGATACATGAAAAAAAAATCATTAGAGCCTAGAATTTTTAATGGACACTCAACCCTCATGCCATACCAGGCCAAAAGTAATTTCATAGAAAAAACATCAATAAACATTTTCACATCACACAATAATTGAGTCAGTAGACATGAAATAATATTCAACTATAAAATAAAATAGAAATAATTAAAATAGCACCATGAGTACCAACGTTTTCTAACATACATGGGTCTGGAACTCCCATGCATGATATCTTCACCCAGACATTACTATTCCAAGTAACTCATCTACCATTCCCTAATAGTAATACAGTATAAGAATAATGTAAAACTCCACTGATACCGCATTATAATGTCCGAAATTAGAAACCACATTGTAGTGCCATTAACCAATCAGTCCCAAGACCCTAACCATGCCTCCCAATATGCCAGGGGATGCCATATAGTAGTGAGGGTCTGAAAAGTCAGTCATGGGTAGATTATACTCTCTGTTATCTAATTAAACACCATAGGATAATAAAAGAATTCGTAGAATCATAAATAACCATAGACAAAACAAATTTCTAATGATAAAAAAATACAAAAATATAATATCTAACTGAAATAGGAATTGTTCAATGATAATGTAACTGTCAAGAGTCTAAAATACAACTCAAAACAATTACACCAAAAATTCTCAAGTGGTTATAAAACTAGTTATTGTCCCCCATCCATTAACCAACCCCTTATCTGCCATCTATCCCAGGGCAGTTGTCCATAACATGTCATTCAGTAAGAATTTCTAATTGGTTACTTATCAAGTAGTCTGAGTTAGGTTTGAGTAAGGAGCAGTAAGCCACCACTAAAGAAGTTAAAATAGAAATACATTCAAATAGTGTATGAATTTATATTATTAATTATATTCATATTCATATTCATACAACCATCATGTTATAAAATTAGTCTTCATTTATCCATAAAAATGTTTACGGTTCCCATGGAAATTTTTACCACTATTTCTTATTCAACTCATGCCGACCCTGATCTGTTTCAAGGTAATGTTATAGTGACCAAATGTTTTCAAAACATTAACATGACATAACATATGTGGAATACTTAATCCTTATACAAACAGACACCCAAATACCATAGTGAGTATATTGCATTTGGATACATGGAAACATAAACACTTGTTCATATGTGAGCTACATCATCTCCTACAAGGTTCTACATGACTCTCACCCTTTATATACATATCAAACATTGTATATATCATCATAAACTGGGGGAAATAAATCATAAAAGGGTGAGATAAAATTCTATATAAGTGTAAACATGGGATACATGTAATAATAAACATGATCATAAGGGTATCAATATGTGATCATAAAAATAAAATATCATACCCTATATATCAATGATTATAAAAAGAGATCATGGCATAAAGATTAAGTTTTCATAAAAAAAGAATCATAATACAATAGAGATCATAATCTAGGAAAATATTACATAGGAATAAATCATTGTATTGTGGAAAAAACATATGTATAAAATATGATTTACATGTATCCATGAAATCACTTCCAAGATGATCTTAGTAGATTGTGTTCTCTACTAAATCAGATGAACTCCCATTCTGGCCCTATATTACTGAACTGATTGAACCCTCATACCAGCCCTATATTACTCAACTGAGTAAACCCTAGTTCCAACCCTTTATTATTTAACTGTGAAAACCCTTGTTCTAGACCTATATTACAAAATAATATAATCCATCATTCAATACATGTATTACTTAACTATTTAAACCCCCGTTACAACCATGTATTACTGAATTGGGTAAACCCTATTTCCTTCCTTGTAATACGGAATTGAGCTAACCCTCGGTCCAATCATGTATTACTGAAATAATAAAACCTGTATTCCATACCTATATTACTGATGTGAATAAACCCTCTTTCATTGCAAGTTGATCTCAGGAGATATAAATATATACCCAATGCATTGTAAGGATATATTGGTCCCTCTCTTCATATAATGAAATGAAATAGAAATTCTCCACAAGATCATAAATAAAAATATCCAAACCCATGAAATGAAATGTGTATCAAAAACATTTAAACATATCATAACCTGAGGAATGATAAAAGATAGATATTTATTTCATCATAAACTTATCCAATGAATTTTAGTGGGTTTCAAAAGCATATAACCCATGAAAGTGAAAAGGATTTTGTAAAAATATTACACATTAAAGATAAATGGGTTCCATAAAGACCATGGAATTATGAATAATTCATTCATATAAAGTATATGAATTGAACCTTTAGATCATTTCATATAAAGGGATGAGTTAAATTAAAATATCCTATATTAGATAGAAAATAATTTTTTAGTATACTCAAAAATATTTTTTTGAGGATAGTATCCTTTGTTGATTGAAAAGGATTTTTAAAACATAAATCCATTTGAATGTAATTTTCCTAAAAAATACATTGAAAACTAATAAATAATAAATGAAATCATTTTGAAATCATTTTTCCAAAAAAATTTAATAAGATGAATCAAAAAATATTTAAAATAGTTTTCATTGAAAAGAATTGAAAACATTTAAAGAATTTAATAAAATATTATGAAAACCATTTCATTGAAAATATAATGAAATATCATAATGAATGATTGAAAAGGTTTAAAAAACATTCTCCATGAAAACCTATAAAAGATGTTTCCAAAAAATTTGAAATAAATTTTCCGTGAAAATTTGTCTTAATTTTTTTATTAATGATTAAAATTTTTAACAATGCAACGGTATATTTGAAAAATTTTGGTTAGTAAATTCTTACATCTCATACCACGTCAAAATAACATTCATTTTCATAGAAAAATAGACATAAAAGTGAATTGTTTAGAATGTAAAAAACAATATTCCCTATAAATGATTATTAAAATAAAAAATGGTAAAATCGAATTTGATATAATATAGGGTAATGTTATAATATTATTCTAAAGCCTTATTTTAGAATATAAATTTCTGAACGAAGAGAGGGCAAATAAGGGATTTCCTATAAACAATTTCATAACAATCATATGAAAAAAAAAGATTTGAAATTGGTACAGATAGATGAGTATATCATTAAATATCAATTGGTAAGGAATATTATGAATAATACTGATATATAGATAATAATATTTCATCTATGTAAATAGAAACATACACAATCCCAATAAGAAATGATATTGTCTTAATAAACTCATATAATATTGTATCATGGGATCATGATCTCCATGTAAGAAAAGAAAATATATTGAATCAAGGAATATACTAAAAATATTTGGACTCATTATATGGAATTTAAAAATTATGTATATTAACGTTCAACAAAAATATTATGTTCATAACAAAACATGACTCTCAATAAAAGAAAATTGTGCCAAATCATTTTGACCACTTTGATAACTTTTGAAAAATGAACCCCATGAATGAAGTATCATAAAATGGGAATGTGAATAACCATAAATTTATTTAAAATATATATATAATACAATCATTGGATGTACATACACTACACAAGAGGAAAGAGTGGTGAATATAGTTTTTTTCTCATAGAACATAAAACTATGATGAAATCCTCTTACCTTGTGTCTTGACTCTCCCTATACTCGAATGAGATTCCTATATAACAAATATAAGTTCATTGTAAATATTTTATAGAATCATATTATTATGAATTATTCAATATATGGTTTTAACATGAACATATACTATCCACTTGTTAACGAACCTATGTTAATGTTTCACGTTGGGTAAAATTCACTTCGTTTTTCCCATGTGTCTGGATTTGTTAAATCATTTGTACTTATACATATATCATGATTCAAGAATGTAAAACATGATATAATTATCAGGGTTATACAATATTTGTTTTATTATAATAGTTAATATGATATAGGATTATGTAATGGAATACATATTTCTTGGAGACGGTATGTTGTACGCACGAATGAAATCTATTTCTATCATTATTGTCATACTGAATGATATATGTAAATGATATATATATGTATATAATTATTATTGTATCATTAAAATACCATATATATATATCATATAATTACATTTAAACAATCCATAATACATTCCTTTTGTTGTGTGAATGAATCACATTGTTTTGAGTGGGTCGTAGTCTACTCTTCCTCAAACAACATAATCGTATTAACACCAAATGAAAAATAAAAATACATGTATTTTAAAGTGAACAAAGATGCATAAATAAATACTAAATATAATATATTAATTATATAAAAATATTTTACGTCATAATTTCCACCATGATTGGAGGAAAAGGATAAATGAACGGTCTTGACTTCGTGAGGCAGTAGTTCGCCCTCAACAGAAACAAAACAGTCAACATTTAATATATAGAGGTGTCAATAAATGTAGGTCATAATATTTGCATAAATAAAATCCTAGTATATGTATTATAATTTTCTTCACATAATAATGTAATAATGAGAGTGGAGGTGGTGGATTAGGAAAATAAATGGAAGGAGCTTCAGAAAACATGTTGCCTCTAAATCGGGTAACACCTTTTTATTTGTGAAAAAAAATTACATGGGAAGATTTCTCCCCAAAGGTTTGATTTAAGGTTGAAGTGGGATTTTTGGCAGGATACATGGTCATATCGTTGAAGAATGTAAATTCTTTGATAGGTTTGTTGGATGGATAGAGGTGGTTCCCTTTTATTGGGATGTGAAAGGACTCACATGGTATTTTATGAGACATACTAGGTTTGAAAATGTTCATTCCAAATAAAATGAATAAAAACCAAAACAAACTCAATAATGGATTTTTTATGGAAGAAATATGGAAAAACGTGTGTTTGACATGTTTATATGTCATTTGGGACCTTAATTTTAAGGCTTAGTCTTTAATTAATCAAAATTTGGCCTTAACTACTATGATCAATTTTAGTCACCTTTACTAATCATTTGGTCAAACTAAAACATCGACATATTTGTCTCTAAATATTTTACAGAATAAAATGGTTTACATTAGTTTTTTACATTAAAATCATAGAAGTTTAATAATTATGATTAGTGTTAATCCTGAGGATGGACGAAATAATAGGATTTTAAACTAGGAAAAAAATCAAAATCTTATTATGGTTTTATATTTAGTTTTATTTTGAAATAAATAATATTAAATAAAATTTTATTAATATGTGTAGTATTTATCATATATGACCTTAAAACATATCTAAAATATCATTTCACATAAATAATTAATTAGACCAAATGGATTTTTTTACTAAAAAGCAGAATTTTTCATTATTCATCAAAAAATAAAGCTTTTTAGAAAATTACGAAAAATTTACCCTAGGATAAATTCAACCATGTGAATTAAATTTTTTTTATCAAATTATATTCCTAAAATTATATACATTTATTTTTATTATTATAAATATATCCATTAAAGAAAACAATGTTTTTAATATAAAAAGACATTACCAAAAATCACATCCTTCACTATCAATATGTTTTATTTATATAACCCAACTATAAAAACTATTTGGAATGTTTGTACTAAAATTTAATTAGTTATTTTTAATGTATAGGATATAATTATTGATTTTAATTATATATATATAAATAAAATATGTTTTATAGAACCATAGTGTTGCGGAATCATATAACATGCTAGTGTTTATTTATTGAATTCCCAGTTCATATTGTGTGTAGCGCAAGGTTAGTTGTTATTTCATATGAAATGAATTTTTGACATAGTGTTTTAATATATATAAATATAATTAAAAACTTCTGTTGTCATGTGAAATATAAAATATTGAGAAGACAAATTAATTCAAAAAATAATTATTTGAAAAATCTCTGGGTGTTACTTTATGTCCAACTATAAATGAATTTATCAATTGAAATTAATATAAGTTATCAAAGGATTAATACCTGATTGTTTCATTAATATAATAAAAAATCATTATAATTAATAATAATACTTCATTAATCATAGAAATTTGGAACCACAATGGTTACCCAAGGTAACATATATCTGGGTTTCCACATAGGAGAACATAGGTTGGAAGTGAAGATCTGATATGGAAGAATGTGTCAATATTTATAAGGATTGATTAATGTTATCAATAACAAAAAAATTAATGATAAAATTAATTTTTAGGTTCTAAAAGTCATAAATCTATGATTATTTAAAATTCCACCCTCTTAACAAAAATTATGGTATGATGCGTCAACTTTTTTTTATCACTTTCAGACTGTTGTGTAAATCTTGATTAATTTATATATACAAAATTTGTATTTGGGGTTGTTATTTGAATAATTTTAAATATATCCATTATCTCATGGAATAAATTATATAAAATAAATTTGATGTTTAATGAACTAAAATACACATTAATCATATATGAAGTTCCATAAAATAATTAAAATTATAACTATTTGTCTCTATCAATAACATATATTAATTTATAAAAATAAAAAGAATAATTAATAGTTTGTTTTAAATATTTATTCATTATAATTAAATATAAATTATCCCTGATATCCTACAGACCCGTGTTAGGTGTGAAAGCCTTATTGTCCTTCGGTCATGGGTTCAAGACTCACAGCCTTACCGAATATGATTGGTTATCACTCTATGAACATGATGACATTTTTTAAAACCACAATAAGAAAATTAATATGATGAACATATATGAAGTAAAAATATTCCCTGATTTATCTTTTATCCAAGGTTTTCAATACAATATTAGTGGACACATACTTCCTACGAAGCATAATATAAACATTTCTCGAATGGTTGACCATATATCTCTTATCAAAGTGGAGAAAAAAATTTAGAAAGTGAGTCATTAAATTTTCTTAACATTGATTCCATAGTATAACAGAATGTATCACTAGGTTATCCCATTCCAAGCATTTGAATAGCCTCAACATATATTCTGTTGAAACATGGTAACAACCTAAAATACCATAAATACATTTGGAAACCATGCATGCTTCCTCATTCCAATGTGTATTGGATGAATTAGGTATATCCAAAAATGTTGTATTTATCATTAGTTGTAAAATAAACCACATATAAATAGTTCATTATTTACTTCCAAGGTAATCAATACTGCTTAATTTACTAATTCTATCCCACATATCATTATCTATACAACATTATCTTATCATAAAGAACATATTAAGGGTTACCTTACCTCACTCAAAATATCATATTGTTGTTAAATAATTTCACTATTCTATAAAGATAATTCAACAAATACTTAAAAATACTAAGAGGAAAACATAAGAATATCAATCCTTGAATATTTCATCATTCATAACTTTTGAATCCAAAACACATAAATACATAGATTACCCTATCCTTAATACACTTACGATAATACCTATTTCCTTTCACATTTCATTTTTAGTCTCATAAACATACACAATGTAACTATTACTCACAACCCCATACTGGTTCTCTTTAAGAACATTGTTTTTGGGGAATTGGATTATATAATGACCATTTTCTCCACATTTAAAATACCTAACCTTTGACGATGACACAGGGTCGCCAAAATTCCCATCCATTTTGTAAATTGAACTCTTCATTTTACCTTTGCATGTCACATATTTTTTACCATCGTTTACATAGTAAAAACACCTTATTGTTCCTAGAAGACATTAACATATGATATTGTTTCCACATTATTGAAATAATGGAAACTGCTTCATCATTCCACCATTGTCATCATTTCCAAAATACTTAGCGAACACCTTCTTCACCTTCTTTAGTTAGTCCAATAATTGGTTAATTTAAACACAGTTAATCATGTTTTTAAAAAACTAATAAGCCGTGATCATGACATATTTCACCCTAGTGATCATCCAACAAGAATAATTATCATAAAATATTTCATCACATTCAAAATTATACATGTCCTTTCCAGTTCCCTCCATTGATGATAATCAGATGCATAGTGCGATCATTTTGGATTATAGATGAAACACACATAGTCATAAAAATAATTACTTATAGAATATAACAACACCATCTTAAATATATGAAAAGATATGATCATCATAGTTCATTCATCGAAAACATATAGTGAAATCCTTCATAATAGTTCATGAAGAGTTTTTAAATTTCCAAAGAATATCCCCATGGAGTGTCAATGTAGTTGTGCAGCAAGGCCTATTTTTGAGTACAACATTACCCTGAGTCAGCCCCGAAACATCCTGTCAGAGTTTTTACCCCTAGGTAAATCTATGCTAGAGCGCCATCCACTTATAGTATCCTATAAAATATTTATTTGATGAAAACCAAAAACATTATCCTTTACCAAAATTACATCATATTTTGAAAAATGATAACTCGTCCTAATACTTATCCTTTGATTTATACATATTCATATACTTAAAAATATACCTAGAGATATCACTAAGTGTTTTTCATCACAATTTCCAATGGTTATCTTTAACTTTTTTTTGATACCATCTATAGAGACCCTCGCTTTTCTAATCAATAACATTACATAAATTTTTTGGTATACCAAGAATTATATAAATATATTCCTTAATACCATAGTTTCTATATTGCATTTTGAAATATGGAAACTTATACACTGGTACAGATGTGAGATATATCATGTCCCACTTGGTTGTTTCTGAAAAGCACCCTTCATAGACTTATCCGTAAGAGTAAATATCATCATAAGATATGGGAAACAAAAAACAAAAGGGATGAGCTCAAAGGCCCTATAAGGGTAAAAAAGGGATACTTATAATATTAAACATGATCATAAGTGTATGAGTATGTGAACATGAAAATAGAAGACCATTCCATACTTATTAGGGACCATAATAAAGATTATGGAATAATGATTGGCTATTCATAATACATAAATCAAACTGAAATTGAGAGCATAATACATCAATGAAGAACATAGGAAAAACCTGGAATTGTCGAAAAAACATAAGCATGTAATATGATTTCCATAGTAGCCACTGCATCACTACTAAAAAAACATAGTGGGAAATGTCTTTTACTGAATATTATTATTATATTACCTTATAAACAAACTATTATAATGAAGTGAATATACAATATAAATAGTTTTTTAAATTATTTTTACACATGAATAAATTAATTCGTTTGTGATCATTTATTTATATATGAATACAAAACACTTTTTAAAAGGAAATGTTTATATAAAGAACAAAAAAAATTAAAATAAGTGATTTTATGAAAAAATAAATCCCACTTTATAGATTTTATTAATGAAAAAAATCTAAAATATTTTCAATGTACTATTTAAAAGTTATCTTAAATATTTTCTAGAAATGCTATAAAAGCGAATTTAATTTTCAGATAAAATAAGTATTTTTCAAAATGAGATAATTTTACCGCCATTTGATGGAGAAATGATTTTAAATATTTTTTTTTACACTTTTATAAGTTTTATTTGAAAATATAAACTTCTAATTTGGAATCAGGTAATTTAAATTTACTTTGGTGGAATTTTGTTATTTTTTGGATAAAAATAATTTTATAATCAATAGTTAATAATAATGAATTTCAATACACAACCATCTTTTCATTTAAAATTTTTATATAGTTAGATTTTAATTTTAGTTGTTTAAATTTAAATTATGTTATTATATTTCTATCATTTAATCCAATTTTTTTCATTTTAGGTAAATTCACATAAAAAAATTATATTAACACAAGTTAATTTTTTATGGTTTTTTATTTTAAAAAAATTGTTTTCTACTTTTGAAAATGATAACTAATTTCAAATCATAGACTGAAAATTATAAAAATCATGTTTAGAAAATTAGATTCTTTATTTTGAATCATAAATTAAAAATTTTGTAAATAGGTCCCTTTTTTTACTCGATGAATATTATCATTAGTAATTTTTTTATTTACCATGACTAAATGGTAAATCAAGTATATAAGGGTTAAAATAATAATATAATTATATTAAACTAACTTATAACATATACTAAAATATTTTATGAGTAATGGTTGTACAAGAAAATCCTTGTGATGAGAATGTTCTATAGGAAGCCACTAGGGTGTGATTATGAATCTTATAAAATTTTATTTAATGTAAACGACTGATATAAATATATATCTCTATACTAAAATATTTTTGAGTTGGGGTCATATGAGTGATATATTATTAAATATTATGATATTAGAATGAAAAAAATATTAATTATATCATGGTATTTTATGTATAATTTATTGAAATTAAATAATTAATTATAATTATTATAAAATGATGATGGATTGATAGCTCTCTTATTAATGGAATCCAATAAATGATATTAGAAATCTTAAAATAAATATTATATTACATAATTTATGCCTCAAAAAATTTATATAGTTGAATATGTAATTTCATAAGACTGTTTAATTTTTTGGTTTGAAGTTATCTCCTCTTTATATTTTTTTATTTCAATAAAAATGGATCAGGTAAAATTAAAATAATTGATGTTTTTTTAATAATATTAAGTTATTAAAATAGTTTAAAATAATAAAATTTTTAAAATCACAAAAAGGCAATGATAAGTTAGAAATGTAGATTATGGTTATTATTATGGGAAATTGACCCTGTATATGAAAAATTAATATACCATTAATAATAAATATTTTGTTAGTAGAATTAGAATTCAAATAGAATAATAAAGGGTTACCAGAAATGATAATGATTAGAATAAAATAAATATATGACTAAAATTTATTGGATAAATGGATTTAGATATATCCACATCTTATCCTAAACATATCTCATGTTGGGGCCATTTCAATTAAAAATACTAATTTATTTTAATTTAATAATTTATTAGTATTCAGGGGTTCTCATCCCCTCTTCTATAAAAAGGTAACCACTCTTATCTAATACTCACATATCCAAAAACCATTTTTATAAGAATATATTTTCCTGAAATACTTTCAGGAATACCTAAATTTGTTCTTGGGGACTTATTTTAGACAAAACACCCTTCTTCGATGTGTTAATGAGTTCTTCAAGGGTGATTAACCGAAGAAGAGGTATCATTTTCGTCAATTATTTCTATTTTATTTATTCTTTAACTAATCTCAAATATCTCCTTCAACCATGAATATGTAATAAATCTATTATCCTCAAAATACTAATATGTTATTATAATAATTTTATCACCTAAAGTCATATACATTTCAATGAATTGTGAAAAAAAATAATTATTTGTGTTTACGTGTGAACTATCATTTCCATGGACCAATCTAATTTATTTTTCATTAAAATCTATCAATACAGGTTATAATGATAGAATAAATATTTATATATGATATTCATGACATATTTATAATTTTAAATTAATAAAATATCAATACGTTGTTAATTTCCATCAATATAAAAATGATTATCTCATTCGTGCATACGTGTGAACTATCACCTCCACAAAGAGATGTGAATCGTTTTTATTCACCAAAACACTTATATGATATATATAAGTATTTTAATATTATTATTTTTATTTTAAGTATACAATTATCATTATTTAAAGATAAAATAATAAATACCTTATTTCCATAATGATAAATTAAAACTAGAAACATTACTCATAAATATGTATGACCTGTCGTCTCCGTGATTATAACGTTGTTCATTTTTCATACCAAAAATAAATAGTATTATTTAAATATTTTATTTGATGTTTAAATTTGATTATTATGTCATGGATATTATCATTGATATGATGTAATAATGTCCAAATGGACTATTTATGACAAGTCATGTTCATTTTTTTTCTTCAGTATCGAATATCCACAAATCGTTAGATATGAACATAAATAATAATGTAATCATTATACCTTGGTAATAACTGATTTAAAATAAATAATAATATTGAAAAAGGTTCTCATGAATTTATAAATTAATATATGTTTATAATTCAAGAATTTAAGAATTATATATGATGTGTCGGACTCACGGTATGAGACTTCATCTCAATCTTCGTTAATTGAGCCATAATGTGATATTATACACTACATTATTTTATACGGTTTATAATAAACACATTCTACTATTAATTTAATTCAATATCTTAAAAATGGAATCTAATTATACAAAGTTTTTTTGAAATATCAAATAATATTTTTTTATCTAACATGGCGACAATGACTTTTTCCGTGGTCGCAACCATTATTTTATATTTGGCTTCCTCTACCAGCTAAGAATGTTTTTAAATGAGAAATAAATTCCACATACCCTTTCATTTATTTGGGTATTGATTTTTTTTATAATGTATTGATTATGTCAATATCTCGAGATGATCTTGTGTGATTTTAATGTGGAAATGTTATTTTAAATTTATGTATTTTTTTGTATTATGATTATGTTATGGTTCATGGGCATTATTGATGAATATGGTGGCTTCCATGATATACTGAGGATAGGTGATCCTATGATTTCTCTCCAATTCATTGGGTAATGATATTTAGTTATATGTTATGGGTAATCCTATAAGATTTTGGGAATATATTGTGATGGGTATTTTAAATGAAACCACAATGGTTACACCCTATGTAGTTGTAAAAGCTACTTTGTAAGTATGATATGGATGCCATAAGTTTTATTTATGATTTTTTATTCCTTAGATTTTTTTTAATAATATTTTCATTTCATAGTGTATGTTATCATTTTTATGTTTAATGGGAGAAAATTATGATTTTTTAAAATGATTTCATGGGATTATAATATTCTTGTACTAATGGTTTTATTTATTTTTTTATATTCCTTACTAGGATTTTAAAGCTTATCCTATGTGTTTGAAATGTTTTCCACGTGGTATAAGGATGTGAAAGAAAATGTAACAAGTCAAGAAGACGTTTATGAAGAAATGAAATTGTGATTATTTTTTAAAATGTTTCATATTGTTGAATAAATAGATATTGTTTTAGTTGAATCCAGTTTGTATACATTTGAGTTTTTATGTAATAGTTACGGAATAATTCTCTAAAAATATAAACATAAAAGACCATCAATGTGAATTATTGAATTAAATCAAGATTATTCAATTTTAGAGGATATGTTAGTATAGTAGGTACAATAAGTAAGATTTATACAACTCTAGGGATTATGATTTTTTGTTAAACATATGATGACATTATGTCTCCATAATTTTGATTATATACTTGATTTATAAGTTTTTTTAATCAAGGAATGTCATTATAAATGGATTGAGAATATTCAAAAACAATATTCTTATCTCTTCATAATGACATTGTTTCAATAATTTTTGAAAATTCATGTACGGAGAATTCTAAAACATTCTATAACAAACAACTCACATGAAAGTAGTTGTTTAAGATATCAAACATCTCCACTATACCTTGATACCAGCATGGATCATGGGTTGTTTTTACTGAAATAATTTTTTTTCTATGTTATCATATTTTAAAACAGTTTAATATTATCATGGAATTTGTAAATATTTTTTCTTATCAAAACATTATGAATCATATTATGATTTTGAAAAGGCTGGAGAAGAAGAAAAACCTTATGCAACTTATTGAAATTTTTATTTAAATTAAAGTCTTTCAACACATAATTATGGTATTTTAAATGGAATATTAATTTAATGTTTCCACTTAAAATTCATCCGAATGATTTATAAGATGTAATTCTTCTATGATTTTATGAAATTATATGTTATGATTATTTATTTTCCAAAACTATTTTTTTGAACACCCGTATGACCTAAATTTTAGAAGGTGTATTTGTGTAAAGGAACGAACCGATTTTTAAGAATATCTAAATAATTGTTTCAATTCATGAAAATTCTATTTATGTGAACAAAATTATAAAGAAACATGATGGAAACCATGATCAAGGTACGTTTGTATATATTTTGGAAATAATTTTATAAAATCATTTTGTGGTGAAGTAAAAAAAATATGTTAAAATATATAATAGTGTAAGAATATAGATGTTTAGGTCATTTTGAGTTGTGATGAAGATGAGAGGTACAAGAAATCCTATAAGGTAAAAACATTTTATTGTAATTTTTCAGGATTTTATCTAATTTAGGAAATAATTTAAAAATTATATAATTTTAGAAAAATAGCAACCCAAAAGATAACTAACAACTCATCATGTCAGACAAGACCGTGAGAATCGAACCCACAACTGAAATGATAAATGGATTTATCACATAACACTAGCCTACGTGATATCTGTGGTTATTAATAGGTATTATTTTTAAGTTAATTTATTTTATTGAATAATATGATGTTTATTTTTTGAAATTAAGATTTATTAAATTTATATCCTTATTATGGAAAATTGATTACATTATAACTTTTATTTTGGAATACATTCACTGATTTGGGAACATTATATATATACGGTAAATAGAACACTATAATATTTTAATGAAGTAATGACTGATTTATATTCTGCAATAATATATGGTTTTTAATTGTTGAATTAAAGAAATTAGGTTATTTATGGAAATGAATATCCTTTCATGGATAATATGTGATTAGGTTAATTAATTTTCAGTATGGGACATTAATATTGATTTATTTTATTTGTTTATGCATGTTATAATTTATCTCGGAAGACTATGTCATCAAATTATTCGTGAGTTTTGGGTATCATTAATAGTTTTATTATTTTGAGGTATTATAAAGAATTTTTTTTTGAACGGTCAATGTAGAACTTAGTTATTACTATTAAAATTTTTGAGATTAAAAGAACTCTGTATCCATTTAATGTAATATACTTTTTCGAGTATTATCTGATCTTGTATTAACCACATGGGTTTGCATAAAATCTAATGATAGAAGAAATATAGAGTTCATATTTAATAGATTATTTATTTTTCTATATGTTTATTTTAGTTTTTTAGGTGTGAAAATGTTAAATATCTAAGCCTCGAAATGTTACCACGGCACTAAAAGTTTGAAATAAATATAGAGGGATTCAAAAATGAATCGGGGAACAATTTTTCCTTGAGATAAACCAACCAATCAAATATCCCATTACCAAAAAAACTAAATGATGCAAGTAAACATGGAAATGAAAATTATAGAGTTCCAAAAGACAACATAAATAATCCATAACAATTCCCAAACACTAATGAAACCAAACTATACCAATCCATATTCAGATCGATATGAGGAAGAAAATATAGAAGATGTAAAGTGATCCAAGGAACCCTCCACTTCCCCACTAAAAACACAATGACCTATGCACCACCAAACCAAAAAATCATTATGTATAACTACTAGAAAAATGAGATTATTTACTCTAAACAATTCCCCCAAATACAACATTTACAAATGAACCAAAGGGGAAATTCATGGGTGAGTAATTAGACACAGAAGGATTTTCCAAAATTACTTCCCTAAGAAATACACTATGATAAAATCATTATCACATTTATATAAAACATTTTATATAAGAAATGACTAGTTCCAGAATTACCGATAATCCATACACCCCCTTACCAATCCATTTCAAATAATGGAAACCCAGAATTGTTGCATAAGACATATCACCATCACAAATTAGAATGACCAATTTCCACCTTTCATAGTAACACACAACAAGTAAAACAACAATGGTGGGACTTCTCATCCAAACCCCTTTACTAATTTTCCAAACTAGTTGTAATTCCTGACTACTTATCCATAATGGTGGAACTTTCATCCACTATCCATCACCTTTTATGGCGAGATTTCTCCCCCACCCCAAACAACCCACACAATAAGCACAATCCATAATACATGACTAGTCGACAATTATAAATCACACCATGGACACACATTATGCACACAACCATTTTCAACACATTCAAATCATTTCATTAAATCTACAATTTATTGAAAACAAATTTTATTAATTTTCTATGACATTATACATTTCAATAAGCAACATTTATATTGAAAACCTTTTTCCCAAATAATATTCATAATCTAAATCTAGCAATGAATTTTATAATCTACATTTTAAAATCACACAATAAGCCTCATTGTGGAATAATATCCAACATCACCCAAAATCCATAAATCCTCAACTTATGAGTTTCTACCACGATGTTCACATCATATTCATAATTATTTTCATAGAAAAAAATTAATTTCAAAACGTCCCAAAGCTCTAACAAAGTGGAATCGAGAGAGAAGACACTTATATTTAGGGTTTTCACGAAATAATCCCACAAGAAACCACACCACCAAAATAGAAAAATTATTTACCAAAACCACTATATATCTCTATAACTATCATCAAAATACCTAAAATCATCACCTAAGGCAAAAAAAACCTAGATCTACATGAAATAGAGTTAGATCAAAAATACCAAGAGTGGGAAGAGAAAATATCACGAGGAAACCACCAAAAAATAAAAGTAGAATGATTTTATGAGTTTAACCTCCTTTAAAAATCATTTAAATCCCATTTAATAACTTTTAGAATGAGCGAGAGAGTACCCCTAGCCCTTGAGAAGAAGAAATCTGGCATAGGGTTTATATGCGAGATGAAATGTGTGAATTAGGTAAAATATTGATTAACCGTGTTTTAAAAAAACCATTTTAATGGTCCTCTCAATTATATCTCATGGTTTGAGAAACCGAGTACTAATCATAGAGATTCTACCATCCGAATATTGGAATATCACGTGATTACTTGGGATTCTCACACGGTTTCCCATAACTGTGCTCAAACTATGTAGCCTTTAAAAGGCCCCAAAACATTCCAAAAACCATTCCAAACTCTCCAAAAATCTCACAAACTTTTTCTATACACTTCATATTCATAAAAAGGAATAGACATGGGTAACAAAGCTCAAACTAGTTGTGATGCATTCTCTCTACCATTGGACTTTCCAATAGTGGAATGTAGCGAACAATCTATTTACAAAAAGAGCACGGGCAATTGCTCAACTATCTACTTCTCCCTCTCCCAAGTCTCCTCTTGAATCTGATCATTCTTAAAAAAACCTGAACTAAAATAATACTCTTCCCACATAAGACATTATCTTCTCTATCCATAAGATGCACTAGCACGTGCCCCAATGAAGTTTCCATCTCCCACTCAATATTATCCCATCCAATCACATGGTCATGCTCCAGATGATAGTTTTTATACTACAAGACATGAAACACATTGTGCACCACACTAAACCATTTTGGGAAAACCAACTGATAAGCCACTTCTCCAATCCTCTCATATATCTCAAAAGGTCCAATATACCTCGAAGATAACTTACCCTACATTCTAAATAGATGATGTCCCAACCTAAGAGGGATTCTAAAAATCTCATGATCACCCAACATAAAGGAAAATGGTCATCGACATTGGTTCGAATATGATTTATGATGTTTCTAGGATTCCTCCATCCAATTTCTGATCAATATGATCTTCATCCTAGTCTCTTGGACAAGGCTCAGTCCAATCACTGATTTCTCACCCACTTCCACCATTCATAGTGAAAAACGACACGGATTCTCTCACAATGCATCAAACATAGCCATTTTTATTTAATCCTGATAACAATTATCATTGGATAACTCCTCCAATGGTATGTTATCCACCAATGAACCCCCAAAATCCATTATACAAGCCCTTAGAATATCCTCCAATGTTTGTATCATTCACTCTGATTGGCCAACTATATGAGGATGATACATCATTCTCATCATCAACTATGTCCAAATTGATTGCTATACGGATTTCCAAAAAAATATGTGGACTAGATATTTAGATTTAAGTTCGAATCTGGAACACCATTCCTCTTTACCACATCTGGATATTGATTTTCGACATATTCTTCATTATACGAGATTTACGAATCAAGATTAAATCGGAAGACATTGTGAGCCGACCCACATTCACCGATATGGGAATGTGTTTCCTAAATGTTCTCAGGATACATATCACAAAATCCTTCACTATTTGATCCCACATAAATAATGTAATAAAAAACCTCTACATTCTTGTTGGCCTATGATGCTCTTCTACCTTCACTTGTTGACATGTCAAGCATCTCGAAACACACTCAGACACTTCCCATTTTATAACAGCCCACCAAGAGATTGAATTCAATGCCTTTTTTGTCTTATAAATTAAAGTATAGAAACCCCTCAAGAAATGATTATAAACCATGATATGTTCTTTCTTAAAAGACACTAGTACCACTATCAGATTTCGAAAATAGAAAACTGATTTTCCATTCATTTTCCAGCACTCAATGGTATTTCCACAATTGAGTATATACCTCATTGACATACACTAAGAATCAGATTCCTAAACATCTTTAACTAAACAAACCGTGTCAGGATCAAAAAGAAACTTGAACAAATTGTGCTCTTTTACCCCAATCCACATAATCCAACTGCATGTCGTCTATGTCTGACATCAACTACCACTAATCTCATTCCTGTTTCACCATCTGATAATATGATTGTGTGCCTAATTTATCTTCCACTAACATTCCCATAAAAGGTGTATATATTAATTCAAAATAAAACATCATTCAATATTTCAATAATATCATTTTCATCATGTTCAAATCTATTTGTGAGAAATTATTATTTGAACACTTTTGGTAGGTAAACACTATGAATTTTTCACTGAAGAGATAACGACACAATGTTTTGAAACTATGAACCACTGATCCAAAATATAAATCATTTTAGGGTATTTATTCTTGTGAATCCTCATCTAAAACGATCAATATTCAACAACATGATCCCCATGTATGAGAATACACCCCAACCCTGATCCTGATGTGACACAAGACACAATGTACCCTTCTCTATGTTCTATAAAAACCAAGATTGTTGATGATTTAATGCGACCCTTTATCTATTAGAAATATTACTAACACTATTCACCTCATTGAAATAGAACATTCACTATTGTCAAAGCTATCATTAGTGATTCTAATCATGAGAAATCATGACAAAATGTCTATATAGTCAGCTAGACCATGGAATCTCCAAATCCTAGAAATGTTCTCTGTTGGTTTCCATGAGATAACAACTTCTATCTTTTATACATTACCTAAACCCCCCTTTATCAGAAATAACATGGATATGGAAATGAACTTCCTTTATCCAAAAGTCCCATATATTCAATTTTGAATAGAATAGATGATCCGTTATGATCCCCAACACTATCTCCAAGAGTTTCTCATGCTTGACAATTTTTCGTGAATTAAATGGAATATTATCTATAAATACAACCACAAATGAATCCAGTTATGTCTGAAATATATTATTAATCAATGACGTGAACAATGATGGTGCATTCGTTAGACAAAAGGGCATAACAATTGACTCTTAATGGACATATCTACTTCTGAGATATTTTTTTATAATATCTTCTTTCCTCACCCGCAATTGATGAAATAAGGTCCATATGTCAATCTTGGAGAACTTCTGAGCGCCCCTAAACTGGTTAAAAAAAATCATCAATGCATGGAAGTGGATATTGGTTCATTATTGTAACCTAACTATGTATACTATAATCACCACTGAGCCACAAAATTATATCCTCTATTTTAAAAAATAGAATTGTAACTACCCCTAGAGACATGCTCGGCTGGATGATGCCTTTGTTCTCTAGATCCTCCAACTACACCTACCATTCATACAATTCTTCTGGTGCCATATTTTAAGACAGAAGTGAGATAAGACATGTTCCTAGAAGTAGATCAATCGTAAACTACACTTTTCTCACTATTCGAAACCCTAATAATTATTTAGTAAAGACATATATAAACTGATCAACAATATCTTGAAAAACACTCTACTCAACTACTTCCAATGATGCCAAAAACAACACCACAAACTGATACGAGATTGTGCCAACTGTTGGTGTAAACAAACCCGTTGCACCCTGCATCTCATTCTTCTCCCCTCTATTGAGGTGTTAAATAAAATATCCCCCATAAAACTAATAGATCTTCAATAGAAATTTATTTGGTCCATATCCATTCCCAACCAATCCATTCTAAGGATTATATCACAAGACTCCATATGAAAGAACAATAATTCGTACATCAATTCAATCTCATCCACATCTAATAAACACCCTCTATATAGGAAGGGTCAACACCCTCATTGTCCAAGAGGAGTATGATGTTTCCAAATAGAAGGAATCATTTCCACCATTAGATTCATCGAACTAAAATCACAAGAAGCAATAAAAGATTTGGAAAAACCCATTTCAAACATAGCGTGCATTATCGTGGAATTCAAAAGAACCATACCTCACATTGTGGATGGTCCCAACTAATCGTCCATCACAACATATTTAGATTCAAAAAACCTCTTGCTGGCCACACTCTATAATTTATTTACCTGCTACGGTGTCATGGTATTTCTAGAACCACCATGACTAACTTAAAATTCTAGACAATGGGTATGCTTCCTCCCCCGTTCCACGAAGGAATAGGATGCTTGCGACTCCTGAGAAGATTCAAGAAAACCCAACATCAAAATATTATTGAAATACAACTGAAGATACCCCATATTTTTATAGTTATGACATGCTTGTGGTTGTTCAATAAAACCCTCTTGATGTGTCCCATAGAAAAATACTAAAACAATATCGGTATACTATGAGGCTTCGAAGGAAGATTCACCAATCCTGGCATCAATTTCTGAGTTGTACTCCCTCCCTTGAAATAAGTATCCCTCTTCGCATGAACCTATAGTTGAAGTTCCCTTCATTTCCCATGGTTACCAACATACGTCTCCTACTTATATACCCCTTAAAATCTTATTTATATACCATTTGTATCTTCACCACATCTGTGTAATCATTTATACACAACACCGCTACCTTGAAATGAATTTTCTACATAAACCGATCGTAAAAAAATCACGCCTTCAACTATTCGCAAACGTCTACCTCAGGTGTAAACTGAACTATGATCATAAAAATATCTTCATATTCTAGGACAGAAAGGTTCTCCTTCTTCAAAAGGAAAAAATTCATTGTTCATTGAATTTTGAATGTACGATGGTATAATTTTTTATTAAATAATTACTAAAAACCCTACTATGTATCACCTTGGTTCATCCCAACATACACCACCATCTCTAACCACTGAAGAGAAAATTATATGAAAATATATGTGGGTAACATAACTTTCAACTCATCTAGAGTTCCCATGAATTATAATATCCAATTAAATATGTTCAACATGGATTCATCCCTTTTTGGATCTGAATCACCCAAAAAAATGGATGGATACTTCATTTAAAAGTTAAATGAATGATCCACATTCATTGATTAATCCTCTTTATTCCTAATTTATATAGCTTGGAATGCTTGCACTATAAATTTCACTGGCTAATGGTTCACCTGAGGCTCTGGTACAACCATATTTTCAACATCCTCCTCATGTTGGCCTCTATAATGCCTACCCGGTGTAATTTCTATACACACAAAAACAATGATAAGTCCCACACCCAGAGAATGGAATGGCTTATGATTCAAAATCAATTACATATATCCAATAATATCCAAACATTCCAAAATTTCACATTTCCCATGTTTCAGTATTCAGCAAACTGCACCATGTTTGGAAAATCGACCCATTTTCTAAATACCACAACCATTTGTATATCAAATCTTCATATTTGAATTAATTTCCCGATTTTTCACACAACCATATATTTGTACCATAGGATAAGTCATTAAAAAAAATGAAATATGAATCCTATAGGGAATTCATTTCTACTATGAATTATTTTCTCATCTAATTAGATAAACCCATGACAATGAGATATCCAATGCTTTTATTGTATCCAAAACACTTACGTACCCAACTCCATAGCAACATGTTGTTCAACATAAAAGGGATAGCTGCATCCTTTTATTATATACATTCTATACTCCTAAATTTCTACACCTTAATACCATCTTTGACTAAATCAATATACCAAGAATGAATGTCAACACAAAGACAGATAATTAATTCCAAATGACTGATTAAACTGATACAACTTGCAACACCACACCCCTTCCCCATTGTCTTGAGAAGGTGGTGTGGTTCTACATGTCCTTAAGTGATGCTACCAATGTTTCAAAGGATATAAATAAATTATAAGTGATTCATGGATAAATTGGGGATCATTTTTTCCATGAGATAAACCAACCAACAAAATTGGCTGTTACAAATAAAACAACTTGATTCATGTTGACATAGATTCTCAAATAATGTAGTAAAAAGAGACATTCAAACTAATCCATAACAATTCCCAAAAAAACTATACATGAAAACCAAACAAAATTAATATCATATCACTATGAGGATTTCTAGACAAGAGACCCAATGTGAACTGAGGCACCCTCCACTATTCCACAACAAACTCCATGCCCCAAACACCACTAAACCACCCAAGCATCATGAAGAACCCTAGAAAAAAGAGATACATAATATTACATGTTTCCTAGAATACAACACCAGAAAAAGAATCAAAGTAAAAAGGTATAGGTGAGTATTAATAATCAATAGTATTTCCCCAGATGACTTCCATACACACACCAATACGATAAAACCGTTATCAAATTTATATGAAGTAATATATATATATATATATATAATATGAGTAGTTCAACAATTACCAATATATCAAACACACCCATACCAATCCATGTCATATAATGGAATTCCACAATAATTTCAAAGTAAATATCACTATCACACATTACAATTACAAATTTCTATATTTTATAGCAATACAGAACAAGATAAACAGCCACGATGAAACATCCCGTCCAAACCCATTTACAAGTTTTCCAAACTAGTAGTATTTCCAGACCACTTATCTCTAATGGCGTCCCTTCGATCCAATATCCATCACCTTTTATAGAAAGAAACCATAACCACTTCAAAAAAAAAAAATTCACAATATATTACAAAACAAAAATCATAAAGCACCCCAAGTACACACATAATACACAAAACCATTTCCAAAACATGCCAATAACTTTAATAAAGCATCCATTTATTGAAAACAACCATTAACCATTTTCCATGGAAAACTATATACCAAAAAACAACATTCTTATTAAAAATAATTTTCCCAAACCCTTTTTCTAAACCAAATCATCCAAAAAATATTTTTATATACATTTGAAAATCACACAATAATTCCATTTTTGTAACAATATCTTATTTCAACAAAAATCTCCAAATCCTCACCCAATGAGTTTCCGAAATGATTTTCACATCATATTAAATATTATTTTCACGAAAAAATTAAATTCAAACAAGGCCTCAATCTCTATCAAATTGGAATCAAGGGAGAATCTACCTACCTTTAGGGATTGAGTGAAATCAACCCACAAGAAAACACACCACCAATCACAAAAAATGCTCTATAAAACCACTCTATATATCATTACCTATCTTCAATAGACCTAAAATCATCACCTAAGGAAGCAAAACCCTAGATCTACTTTAAACGGATTTAGATCTATAATACTAAGAGAGGGAAGATATAATATCTAGATGAAAACACACGAAAACAAAAAGAGAAGAATTACATGACTTGAATCGCCTTCCAACCACCTTGAATATCCTTCGAATAACTTTATATATGAGTGCGAGACCACCCTTTATCCATTGAAAATAAGAAACCCTACGTGGATTCATATGGGAGAAGAAATGGGTGAGTTGGGTAATATCCCAACAAACCCAATTTAAAAAAACATTTTTAATGGACAACACAATTATCTCACGTAGTATTACAAATCAAGCGCTAATGGTGTGGAAAATACTATCCAAACAGTGGTATATTACATTGTTTCCTAGGATTTCAACATGGTTTCCCCTAACTGATCTCAAACCGTGCAGTGGTAAAAAGGCCTCCAAAAGTTTCAAAAACCCTTTCCATACTCTCCCAGACTCTACCAAACCATACCTAACAACATCATAAGCATAAAAAATTTTAGAAAACGGTGACATACCTCAAACCCTGGGTTCTATATTCATTCCACAATTGGACTTTCCATCCATGGAATTTAGTGAACCTTCACTTTGCAGAAAGAGCTTGGGCCATTGCTTAGCCATCTATTTCTCCTACTCCCAAATATCATCCTTCATATGACAATTCTTCACCCAAACTGAACTAATCTGATACACCTCCCATGTAATATATTGTCATTTTTATCCACAATCTAGACTTGAACGTTCCCAAAATAAGTATCCAGCTCCAACTCAACATGATCCCATCGAATCACATTGTGACAATCCTAAAGATACTTTTTCAACTACGAGGCCTGAAATATAGTGTTCACCACACTAAACCATGGTGTAAAAACAAACTAATATGGAACCTCTCCAATATGCCCAAGTACCTCAAAAAGGCACAATATAACTCAGAGATAACATACACCATTTCTAAACCGACGATGTCCCAACCTAGGAGAGATTCTCAAAAAAACAATATATCACCCACTAAAACACCCCAAATTTTTGAGTAATTTATATTTTTAATGTAATTCATTAGAATATACTGCATGCAACACTAACTTGGATTGTGTTATACACAAGATAGAGTTTCTACGAGACAAAACAGTAGTATTGTAATTATTTATCAATTAAATATTATAATATGAATAATAACAAATAAATTTTAAATGTTATATATATATTTTTCCCAAAAATAAAATGTATATATAATGAAATGAATTTTTTTTGTTAAAATCGTTATATATTTAGAAAAACTACTATCATTAAAGAACATCATTTAATTTCCTTTTGTGAAAAATAATACAATTTATATTATTCACACTTAATAATAGAATTGGGTAAAATAGACAAAAAAAATTTATTTGAAATAACAAAATTATATTAGGGTGATGTTTTGGTATTTTTTCTGAACAATTCAATTTTTGATTAAAACTGTAAAGTAATGCATAGTAGATAAAAATGCCAATTTCATTTAAATAATTATTTTTAATAAAAATTTATCATAAAGTAAAAATAGATACATAATACATATATTAGTACAATATATGTAATTTGTGTTATTTTATAAATTAGATAAGATATATTAAATTTTATTGTACTTTTTACGGTCTTTTACCCTCCTTCTTAGTACATTTGCTAATTTTTTTAAACATAATATTATAATTACTATGAATTGAAATTCAAAAAACCGGGAGACACGGTTGACATTAGTTATTAAAATTTGGTTCAATAGGATGAAAATAATTTTTTTTAAAAGTTACTTTTGAATTTTATTTACCAAGGTTAAAAGTAAATAGGGTCCTTAAAGGAAAATATGATATTAAAAGTACCCCAACAGGTGTCCTTATTCTACAGGAAAAGTGTTTTTTTTACCATAATAAACCTTAGGAAAAAAATATGATCCTTTTTTATTCACATGGGTACGATTAGGACATTTATTATATTTTATTTAAATATGAGTTAAAAGTGTTAAATTCAAATCTTATTAATTAAAAAATTTTAATATAAAGTTATAAATATGATAAATTCGTCTATAAATATTCATTATAAAGAAAAAAAATTTCATACCAAATGGAATTATATTTATAATATTTATACATTTATTAATTAAATTTTGTTACGACACAATGATTATGAAGTAAATACCTTATTAATGATTGATTAAAATAATTTACATTATAAATAAAAAATAAATGTATATTGATACTTTTGATGTCATCCATGAATTTTCTAGGAGAATATTACATGTTTGGGATTATTCAGCATATTTTTGTGAAGCAATTATGTTGTTATGACTTTAAAAAAACATATACTAAGTTGTGTTAAAATTGACATATTTGAGTTAAAAAACACTATTTTATTAAATGATATAATATTCATAAAAATATATGATTCAGCCAAAGGACATATATAATGATATAAATGAAATTAATGAACCACATGAGGTTCTATTGGAAATTTATAATTCGTTTATTAACTATGGAATATAAAAATTCAAAAATATATGTTAAAAGATAAAATATTTAACTAACTATTAAAACTAAATGAGATGGTTAATATGGTGACCTAAACTGTTCTAAAACCTCTTGGTTGAGAGTATTTAGACTCATTACAACCTTATACTCGATATAAATCCATTTTAAGCCATTATAAAATGAATATTATTTTATAATAATATAATATTTCAAGATTTTCCTAAACAAACCCTCAGCTCTGTTATAAAAGGGTGCTTCCCCTTCTCTCAAAATCACACCTCCAATGCCATTTTTTTTGGAAAAACCCTGCTCATATATCCCCCATATTCCATAGTGTTTATATATATGCCTTAAATTGATCATAAAGACAACCTATCGATCCCTTTTGATCAAATAAAAAAGAAGGACAAAAAAAAGAAGTAATAATTTAATCATGTCTTTCAATGTTCTTTTAATCTTCCACTTCCTCTTTTTTTTCATACCAAAATAATAACAACAATACATTATACATACTGTGATTTTATTATAAATTTCATAAAAAAATATTCATTATTAAAACCATCCTATGAATGAAAATTTCACCATACGTGTGTACGTATAACAGACCATCTCCACATCGTTGTGTAGTTTGTTATTCAACACTTCATTATTTGGATAGGTATAATAATGTTTATAATTGATGATAAAAATTAATTTAACTTATTAATTATTCAGTATAAATTATATAACATCTAATTACATATGATTTTACTATCAGTAGAATGATATTGTTGCTCGAGCGTACATACATATTACCATCTCCATGAAAGAGATAAGATTCATTTCCCCATCATTACCATTTATTAATAATATTCATTTTATGATTAAAAATAATGTCCATGAACATAATATAATTATGGATATTCATTAAATACCCCATATCCATAAGAATCATGATTACATAACAAAGCATATAATGGAATATGAATCAGTTAACACTCAAAGTAATGATACTACTGAAATAATATTAACATTGAAATATTATAAGATTATATATGATATAATATTTTTGTGTTTGGTTCTTTTAAAATTTAAAAAAAATATTTAACTGTTATAAAAGTGGTTAAATTACCCACTTCTTAGGAAAAGTACATGCCATGGTTTAATTTTACAATCTTTTTAATTATCCAAGGTTGTTTATACGTAAGTATCAACTAGGACCTCTTTATCATGCACATCTATGTTTCTTAAAAAAAATATTTTAAACCATTTATAAAATTTCTTAAACTATGGGTTAAATTCATTTCTTCCATTTTTTTTAATTTTTTTTAATTTTTTATAAATGAATCTTTTTGACACTTTCCAAAAAAGGTCCATTATGACCTCTTTGACAAAATTAAGGAAATAATGTTTTAAACATACATGACAAGTCAAACTATTTTCATCCATTATAACACGTTTGATGCTTCCCTTAAAACCTAATAACAATATTTTCAGAATAATTTTTTTATAATTATGTGAATTTTATATGATTTCAAAATAGAATGGGATATTTCTGACAAATAGTTTTGATTTCATTAATCTGAACATCTATTGATGGATTTTCAATTATTTGAAGTTTATTTATTATTGTAAAATCCTTCATATTGTATTGATGGTTTTGTGTAATGTTTGACTATGGATGTTTATTTTTATCCAATTCATGGTTTATGGATTAATTTTTAACATTTCATATGCTATTTTTAATACAAATGTTTATGTTATGGTTCAAATTTTTTATATGCGGAATGAATTAGACTTTGTAAGGGATAAGTAGTGCCAACTATAGCTCCACGTTGCATCGGTAGGTCTAATGTCACAAACTAGTGTTTTGGCACAAGGCCTTGACAAAATCTTATTTGTATTCTTGTAATGAGGCCTTGACTATTTGGTTATGATGTCAGGAATAATGCTTTTCATGATTATGAAATTAGATATTGATATTACATGTGACTATTAGACAATTAGAATATAGAAGTGATTTAGAAAATATAATTAATTGATTTATCATTTCCATATTATGCTTATGTTTATAATTAAAAGTATTATGTTTTATTATTATAAATTTCCTTAAATTTTTATGCTTATTTATGATAGTTTCCACAATATTTTTATCCTTAATGAGCATTTTAGAAAACCCCTTTCTTATGTTTTTTCATAGGATTCGAAGAAGTATATTATGATTATCATTTAGGGATATGCAAAGGATATGAGTGTTTTCAAAGGGGACACAATGTTGTTTTTTGTTTATTTCTTGATGTAATGTAAAACTTATGTACGTATCTAGTTCTTGCAAGTCCACAAAACAATTCTGTCTTTCAAGACATGATCTCTTGTGATCTGGACAATGTTATGTAATAATACACCGACTCCAGGATTTTGGGGTTGGGGTGTTATAGTTGGTATCAGAAGATGTTTATTACAAACATTGTAAACTAATTTTTTTGAAAAAATATAATTAAATAATATTACCCTAAGATAGACATTGAGGGTTAATATAGAAGAACATCCAAAAATTATGATAATGTAGAAATTATGTTGGGTTTCCTAGAAATATATCCCTGTGTTGAATGAAAACTCTGAAAAGGATCATCGGGAATGACCTAAGGTATCCTGGTACATAATAATGGGCTTTACTGCACACCTGGTTTGACAGTACTGGTGGATATTCTTATGATTATTCATATTTTCCTTATATACCATTATTAAGGATTTAAGATTTAATATGTTAGCAAAGAAACCATTTTTATGACTATGATAGTAGATGTGTTAAAATAATCAATTAATGTTGATAATATTTTTAGTTTTGGAATTATAAATTATGATATGATCTAACCTAGTGTATTTCATAATATAGAAATGGTGTCCAGTAGAATGAATAGGAACTCTTGAAATATGCATGAACCAAAGAGTAATAAGAATCATATATTTCAGAGTCTTAAGACAACATTTATAAGGAAAATAGTCTCCCACATATTCCCATCATCGAAAGAAATAGGTTCATGTGTTAACAAGATAACTAATCTATTCTCTAAGTCCTATGAATTTGATAGGAACCAAGAGAAGAAAAGGATGGAAGAGAAAATGATAGATAAGGGAAGAAGGGAAAAAACGATTTTCCCACATGTGATAAATGTGGAATGAATCTCCTTGGAAAGTACTTGATGGAAATTGATTTTTTTTATTATTGTGGAGAAAAAGGACACCATGTTCGTGGTTTTAAGGGTAATAAAATGGTTTCAAATGTCTAATTTTTCAACTGTAAGGAGTTGGGACACTATGAAAATCAATTTTCAAATCACTAGAGTATACCCGAAATGATGCTATTAGATAATTATCATCTTATTATACTACCAAAAATGATGATGAATAATTATTGTTTTTATATTTTTTTTAATTAATTATTTCATCTGAGTATTTTATCAACAATGTACTGTTTATATTAATTATAGAAATACATAAAGATTATACAACATTACTATTTCATTAAGGATTTGAGATTATATGGTTTTAAGAAACATGACTCAATAGCTTGTGAATCTTTTTGGAAAATACATGGTTGAAGGAAAGATAAGCCTATATATTTGGTGTTGATACTATGGTAGTGATTTTGGAAAAGGGATGGTTGATTTGGATAAATAATATTATATATTCTTGAATACCTTGGAACTGATTAATGGTTTGTTTATTCCATCATTGTGGGTGAATTCAAAATTTTTGGATATAAGAAGTATATCTAGTATTCTATAAAAATAAGGGAAACTGAATGTAATCAATATGGTTTTATAGTAATTCACTGTGTTACCCTATTTTATGAGAATATATGATGAAGGTATCAACATGTTATTATGTGGTAAAAATATCTTCATTATGTTTAGCTTCTATAGAAAGTTTGGAAAGTTAGTTTGGAAAAAAGTATTTTGGATAAGTATAATTGGTGGAATGGATTATGTTGGAAAATTCATACTATTTTTTAAGGTTAAAACATTTCAGAAGATTATTTTTTAATAGTCATAAAAAAGAAAAACTAGAGTTTGGGCAACAGTCTGTCATGTACAACAAGTCTGTGAGATTAGGACCCGCAACTGAAGGGCAACAAGGGTGCATCTCATACCACTAGCCTACTAGATTTAATGGTGTGTATAATGTTTTTCTAAATGATCCGATAGATAAATAATAAATTAATTATTGTTTGGAACCCTTTACAATTATGATAAATAGAATATATTTTAGTTTTATTACCTATTGAAGTGAAAGATGAGTTTTTGGTAAAAATTAGTTAAAGGATGGAACTGTACATGTCTACTATTTTCTTCTCATTCTATGAAGAAATAAATTCAATAAAATTAGGGAAAGGATATTAAAACCAAAAATGTTTTACCCTAATAACTTATTTTCTGTTGAACCGATGATATTTTATTTCATCATAGATTTATGGATTTGAGGTGCTCAATTTTCTATTTATTGTTCACTTGTTTTTGATTGATGTCCTAAACCACTCCATATAAATATTTACATTTTTTATCCAATTATATGTCTATAGTTTCTAAAAATTTTATCCTATTCAAAATCTAATTTTATTTTGTGAATTTTTCATTTTCCTTTCCCTCTTATTAAAAAATAATTTTATTAACCGTATTTCAGATATGGGTTTTCCACAAAGGTATTTTACATTTCTAACCATTTATTTTCAAAGAAAAAATTCAAATTGCAAGGATGATATTTTTTGAAGGAGGGGGTAATGTAACACACCATGATTTCATAGTAAGTTATATTTTTAAAGTAATTCAATTTTTTATTCTGCACTCAACACTGACTTGACATTCGTCATATGCAAGATTGAGTTTCTATGAGACAATACAGTAGTATTATAATTATTTATCAATAATATATTTTAATATGAATATTAAAAATTAAATTTTACATGTTATATATAATTTTTTCACATAAATAAAACATATATATAATTAATTGTAAATGTTTTGTTAAATTAGTTATATATTTAAAAAAACTATTTTTTTTAAAAAGAACTACTTTTTATGTAGTTTTGTGAAAAAAAATAAAATTGATATTTGACACTAATAGAAATTGAATATGATAAAGAAGACATATTTTTTGTATTTAATATATTAAAATTATCTTAGGTTAATTTTTTGGTATTTTTCGGATGACTTTTAATTTCTATTGAACAGTGAAAAATATTGCATAGTATATAAAAACTAGCTTTTTAATTTAAATAGTTTTTTATTAAAAGTTTATTTTAAATTAAAAATAGATACATAATTCACATATTAGACCAATATAAGTCATTTGAGAAATTTTATAATGATGATTAGACATATTAAATTTTATTGATCTTTTTAATGTCTTTTACCCACCTTTTGAGTACATTTTCAAATTTTCATAAAACGTAAATTCACAATTTCTAAAAATAGAAATTGAAAAACCTAGAGACACAGTTGAAATAATTATGTAAAATTTTGTTCAATAGAATGAAAATAATTTTTAGTGAACAATATATTTTGAATTTTATTTACCACGGTTAAAAGTAAATAAGGTAATTAAAGGTAAAAATTATATTAATTTTATCCAAACTCATGTCATAATTCTATTGGATATGTGTTTTTGGACAAAAACAAACCTTCAGAAAAAATATGATCATTTTTTATTCACTTGTGTTAGATTAGAAATTTATTATATTTTATTTAAAGAAGAGTTAAAAGTGTTAAATTCAAATATTATTAACTAAAACATTTCTAATATTGAGTTATACACAACATAAATTCGACTATAAAAAATTAGTAGAATGGTAAAAATATTTCTTACATCATTGTATTTTATTTATAATTTTTAGCCATATAATAATTAAATTTGTAAATGACACAATGATTATGAACTAATTACCTTATTAATGAATGATTAAAATAATTGATATTATAAATATTCAAATAAATTTAAATTGTGAGTATGGATGCCATACACAAATTTTTTCGATGAATATTACATGGTTGTGTTTATTAAATATAATTTTTTTTACATAATTATGTTTTGGTGACATTATCAAAAAAACATATACCAAATCGTGTCAAAATTGACATAAATGAGTTTTTAATACAAATAATATTTTATTAAATGATATAATAATCATAAATATATAATATTCAGTCCTAGGTATTACATAATTATTGATATTTCATTAATAAGCCACTTTAGGTTCCCTTGGGAATGTATAGTATATTTATTAACATTGTGATTTAAAAATAAAAGATGACACGATAAAAGAGAAACTATTTATCTACGAGTTAAATCTAAAATATTAGGTTTATATGGTGACCTAAACATGTCTAAAACATATTGGTTGATATTATTTCGACCAATTCGCATCTTCTAATCTAAATAAGTCCATTTAGATACATTATAAACTGAAAATGATTTTATAATAAAATAATATTTCATGATTTTCAAAAAATGGCCCTCACCTCTATTATAAAAGGTTACTTACCCTTTTCTCAAAATCACACCTCCAAATCCATTTTTCTCGGCCAAAACCTACTCAAATATCCTACCAACTAACTTTACTTCATCCTATATTCCTTACATTGATCAGAAATCCAACCTATGAAGCCCTTTAAATCATATCAAAAGGAACCACCCGAAGAAGAGGTAATAATTTCATCACCTCTTTCAATGTTCTTTTCTTCTTCCACTTCTACTTTCTTTGTTTTTTCCATACCAAAATAATAAATCTAGTAAATTATATAAAATTTTATTTTATTATAAATAAGGTATAACCATATTCATTATTCTATCTATCCGAATAATGAGAGTGTCACTATACGTGCATACGTACGGCTTATCGTCTCTATGTCATGGTGTAGTTTGTTATTCAACACATCATTATTTAAATAGTTATAATAATGAGTATAGTAGATATTAATAATAAATATAACTTGTTAATTATTCTGTATATATGATATACCGTCCAATTACATATGATTTTACCATCAATAGGATGATATTTTTGTTCATGAAAATGTACAGATTATAGTCTCCACAAACAGGATATGATTCACTTCACCATAGTTACCATTCAAGAGTAATATTAATTTTTTGTTTAAAAATAATGTTTAAGAACAAAATATAACTATCGATATGAATCAAATACATCATACACATAACAAAAATGACTTACAATAAAAATCATATAAAGGAAAAGGAATTAGTTAACACCTAATACTATGATTTTGCTGAAACACTATTAACAAGGAAATATTAAAATATCATATATAATATCATATTTATGTATGTGGTTTTTGTATAATTTAATAACAATGAATTAAATATTATACTAGAGTTCAACATACCCTCGAATAAAGAAAATTACAAGGTAAGTGATAATTTTACCATCTCTTTATGAATCAGTGGTTTTTTATACGTAACTACCTACTAGGAAATCTTTATCATCCACATCCCTATATCTTATAAATGTATTTCAAAACATTTTTACTATTTTTTAGACTATGGTTAAAATTAATTTTCACCCATGTTTGAATTTTTTTAAAAATTTTATCAAGTAATATTTCTGTCATTTTCCCAAAAAATTCATTTATGACATCTTCAACAAAATTAAGAATTTTTTTTATTAATTTATATGGAGAGTGTGATTATTGTCTGCTATTATAACACCATTGAAGCTTCCTATACAAGATTATAATATTATATTCAAAACAAATGTTTTCTTTTTATATTATGGAAATTCTAAATTATTTTAAACTAGAAATATATATTTTTCTCAAATATTTTGGATTTTATCATTGTCAATATCCATTGATAAATTTTATTCATGATTGATTTTTAATTATATTGATACAATATTCCATTTTGTATTGAAGGTTTTGTGATATTTTTGACTGTATATGTGTTATTTTTATACAATTTGTGGTATATGGTTAAAGTATTAACATTTCAAATGCTATTTTTAATATGAATGATTATATGAGGATTCACCCTTTTTAAATGAGGAATGCATTGGACAAAGTAAGTGACGTGTGGAGCCCTCTATATCTCCTTGATGCAGTGGTAGGTCTCATGGTACTAACTAGTTTTTTGGCACAAGACCTTGAGAAAATATTATTTATTATCTTGGAATGATGCCATGACAATGTAGTAATTATGTCTGACATTATGCATTCCATCATAATGAAATTAACTATTGATATTAAATACAACTATTCAACAAGTAGAATATTCATGTCATTATGTACATGGAATTATTTTATTTATCTTTTCCATATTACACGGGTGATTATGTTTAAAAGGATTGTGTTGTGGTCTATTAAATTTCCTTAAATGTTTAGGCTTTTTTATTAATGTTTAAACTATATTGTTACCCTTACTGTGAATCCGAGTTCACCCCATTATTATGTTTTATATTTCACAGTATGTAAAAAAATATTTTATTATCAAACACCAGGTATAGGCTAAAGGATATGAGTGTGTTTAAAGGGGACATAATGCTGTTTTTATTTTATTTCTTGATGTAATTTCAAAATTATGTATGTGTCTAGTACGTCCAAGGATAATAAACTAATTGGTCATTCGAGACATAATATTTTTTGATCAATCCAATGTTATGTTATAATGCACTGACTTCAGGCTTTTGTGAAGGTATCATTACACACACCTCGATCAATAATGGTCATTGACGATGGTCATTATATGATTTCTTATTACTCTAGGATATCTCTATCTACATTGTGTTCAACTTGATCTTCTCCATAGTCTCTTGGACAATGCTCTATCCAATCACTAATATCTCGACCATTTCCACCTAACGGAGTGTAGAATGCCAGAGACGCCCATAAAATGCCTGCTAACTAATCCATATGTATTGAATCCTGATTACTATTATTATAACCGAACTCCACCAATAGTATATTATCCTCCCAAGAACAACCAAAATATATCACAGAAGACATAATTATATCCTATAAATTTTGTATCATCATCTTGGATGGGCCATATGTCTGATGATTATATGACATGCTCTTCATTAGCTATGTCCCAATGGATTGATATATTGATTTCCAAAAATTTGATGTGAACCTTGGATCACAATTTGTTACAATCGAAACTGGAACACCATGCCTCTTTACCACTTCTCATTCATAGATTTTTTATATAACATTAATCATATGAGATTCATGAATCTTGATGAAATGGGATTAAATTTTGTGTTCATCCAAAACCACCCATATTGCATCGTTTTTCCTAGAAGTTATCATGAGAGTTGTCGTGAAATCCATAACTATTTGTTCCCACATCCACACTGAAGATGGAAATGATCGCAACATTCCTGTTGGCCACTGATTCTGTTCCTTGACTTGTAGACAATTCAAGAATCTCAAAACAAAATCATACACATCCCGTTACATACCATATAACCAATACATCATTTTCAATACCTTATAAGTATTTTAAATTCTATGATTGGAAACCCACATGGAATGATGATAAGCCCTATTATTTTCATCAAAACAAGCCACTAGTACCACAATCTGATTCTGAAAACACAAAACAGAATTCCTATTTAGTTCCCAGCCATCAATGGTCTCCACACAAATGAGTTTCACTCTCATTTAAATACACTCAGAATCAGATGGTTGTGATTCTATTTCTAAACCATCTATTTTATGATCCATAAAAACCCAAAAGAAGACAGCTCTATCACCCCAGTCCTCACATTCCAACCGCATGTCAGCTATGATTGACATCAACTACCACTGTTTTGATACATTTCTCAACACCTGCTCATATTATTTTCTACTTATTGTATACTCTACCAAATTTCCATTACTTTTTTTGTATGTTAAGTCAAAATAAATCATCAAGTGATATTCCTACCATCTCCTTTTGATTTTTTCCAAATCTATTTTTGATAATATATTCATTAAACACTTGTGATCTATAAACACTGTTAATTTTCTACAATATAGATAATGATGCCCCGTTATTTAAGTATGATCCACTGCCACCAATTAAAAATAATTTATGGGTAGTTATTCTCATGAATCCTTAACTAACATGTTCTATATTTAATCGCACGTTCCCCTATAAGATAACACACCCTAACCCGGATCCCGATGTGTCACAATAAACCACATACCCTTTACCTAGTTCTAGGAAAAGAAATATTGGTACTAATTTAAGGAGACCCTTTTGCTCTACAAAATATTTATGACACTACCCTACACATTGAAATAGAACATTCTTCTTTATCAATGATGGAATTGGTGTATCCAATCGTTATAAGTCATTGAAAAAACGTCGATAATAACTGCTAGACAAAGGATGCTCTATATCCAAAAATAGTTATTTGGTGGTAGCCCTGAGATAACAACCTCTATCATTACTAGAATACCAGAGATATATTTCTGGTAAATAAATGGACAAAGAAATTGATCTCATATATCTAAAATTAACACTTCGAAAATTTAAAGTACAATCAATGATCCTTTAATATCCCCAATATTATCATCAAGTCCTTCTCATGCTCCACACTTGTTCTGGAATTCAATGGTATATTATGAATAAATACCACCAAAAAAGATTCAATATATCTCAGAAATAACTGATTCATAAAATCTATAAACTCTGTTGGTGCATTTGTTAGAACAATGGGAATAACCACATACTTGTAATGGGCATATCTATCTATGAAATTTGTTTTTGGAATATCCTCCTTTCTCACCCATAATTAATGATATGATGACATCATGTTAGTTTTGGAGAACAACTCATCTCCCATCAACTAAAATAACATCAATTCAGGGAAGTGTATATCAGTTCTCTTTTATATCCTTATTATGTATACGATAGTCAATACCGAGCCATAGTGTTCCATCTGCATTTTTAAAAAATATAACTGGTGGTACCCCTAGAGACATGCTAGGCGGGATGAAACCATTGTTATCTAGCTCCTCTAACTACATCATCAATTCCTTAAATTCTTTTGGTTTCATTTGGTAATAAAGATTTAGATAGCACTAGTCCCCTAGAATGTGGTCAATCATAAACTCCCCTTCTCTCATGGGTGAAAACACTGAGAATCTGTCAGAAAAGACATCCATAAACTGATTAAAAATCATTGGAAAGCACTATTATCAACTGATTCCACTAATTCTAATGAAAATTCCAGTAACTGATAAGAGATCATTTCAGTAGCTGTTATCAACAAAAGATTTTCACCCTATATTACATTCATCACCCCTTTAAAGAGGTGTTCAACACCATCCTCTATCAAATAAACTAACCATTATCCTATAGAAATTGATGTGGGCCATAAACATTTACAACCAATGAATTCCCAATATTATATCTTAAGCATCCATCTCAAGCATTGATAAATCCCTTATAAATTCATTCTCATCCACAACTAATAAAAATTCTCAACATAGGAAGGGTCGACACTCTCGTTGACCTATGGGAGCTTGATGTTTTAAAATAAAAGGAATCATTTCCATAGTTATACCCAATAAACTAATAACAAAAGAATAAATTAATGAGTGGGAAGAAACCATATCAAACAATGTTGGAATGAACATGGAATTTTATTGAACCATATCTCACATTGTGGATGGTCATGATTAATTATCCATCAAAAAATGTTCATCTCCGAACAACTGCATTATTGCCACACTCATCTCTATATTACCCTACTAAGGTGTCATTGTATTTCCAAAATCACCATGACTAACTCAGATATTCTAAAAAGAAGAATGTTTCTCTGCATGTGTTATCAAGGCATATGATGCATGTGACCCCTAAAAAGTGTCATGATCACCAAACCTCAGAGCAGTGTGACAATACTACTAAAGATTCCCCATCTACATACTATTATTAAACACTCGATGTTTTGTTGTACAATCCTGCTTGATGTGTCTCATAGAGCCACACTAAAAATATATTGGAATACACTAAGGTTTCAGAGGAAGATTCACCAATCCATTCGTTAGATTCTGATCCTTACTCTCTCCAAGGAAATAAGTGTCCCTTTTCTGCATGAACACAATGATAAATTCCCCTACATTTACCATTGGTACCAACACACTTCCCCTAATTATATCACCCAAGGACCCCATTTAGTTATCATTTCTATTTTCACCATTTTTATGTAATCATTTATACACAACACCACTATCTTGTAAAAAATTTCATGCTTAATCCAATCATCAACAATTTGTACCTTCCATGATGCGCTACCCGCTACCTTTGGTGTAATCTACACTGAGTTCATAAAATTAGCTTCATATTAAATGACCGAATAGTTCTCTTACTTCAAATGATATAAATCTTATGTGTGTTGTGTTCTGAATGTATGAGTGTATAATTTTTTATTAAACAATTACTCATAACCATACCATATTAGAATATTGTATGTCCTTGGTTAGTCCAACAAATCCAAAAAATAAAGGGAAAGATATTCGAACATTTTTGTGCCGAACATAACTTTCAGCTCTACTACAGTTCCCAAGAATTAAACTATCCTTTTTATTCTCATCAACCATGTTTCAACAATTTATAGTTCTGAATCTCCCATCAAAATGGGTGGATTATGCTTTTGAAATTGAAATTCTTGATCCACATGCAATAGTTTATCTTCATTATTCTCACATTCCACTGATTGGAAATCTTGAACAATACAATGTAGTTGCGTCTCATTTACATGAGGCTCAGGTACAACCATATTTTATGCATCCTCATCCGGTTTCTCTCTATGATTCCTACCCAGTGCCATTTATATCAACAAAAAGAATGATATGTCCCACACCCATAACAGTTAAATTATTACAATTCAAATTCAATTACATATGACCTATCATAGCTATGCTTTCCCCAATTTCAAATTTCCATGGTTGCCCTATTCTGAAAAATCCACCAGGCTTTGAAAATCAACAAATTTTCAAAATACCACAACCATTAATATTTCAAATCTTCACATTATATTAATTTCCAGTTTTTTCACACATCCAAATGTTTATTTCATAACATAATTTGTTACTCCAATTAAAATATTCAACCTATAGGGATGTCATTTCTACCATGCATGACATGCTCATCTCATTGGTTACACCCATGACCATGAGATATCTAATGCTTATAAATATCTCCAAAACAATTATGTATGCTACTCAATGGTAACTTGATGTTTAACATAAAAGGGTCATTGAAATCCATTAGTGCAATACATTTTATGTTCCATCAATCCTATACCTTACTACCATCCCTACTCGATGAATGGACCATGAACAATTTTAATGTTAAGGACAAACAATTAATTCCAATAGACTGAACAAACAGATACAACTTGTAACAGCCCCCTTGTTCCTCACTGTCTTGAGAGGTGGTGAGGTTCTACCAGTCCATATGTGATATTCACTAGGTGCCATTTTCTGGATAAAATTATGATGTCTTGAGGAATAAATTGAGGAATTATTTTCCCTTGAGATAAAAAACCAACAAAATATACCATTACAGTTAAATCTACATGAGGCATGTCAACATATCAACCCAAATCATATAGTACCAAAAGGAAAACCAATCTAATCCATAATAATTCACAAAAACAATGCAACCAAACCATAAAAAACCGAAATAAGAGATTAAAGATGATTACTAGATAAGAGACCCAATGTGAACCAATCACCCTCCACTTCTCCACAACATGTTACATGCCCCAAGAACCACCAAAACATCTAAGCATCATGAAGAACTGAAATAAAAATGAAATTATTTAATTCTAAATGTGCCATAGAATACAACAACTGCAAAAGAAACAATGTTCCATTGGAGGGGTGAGTAATAATACTCAATTGGATTTACACAAATGACTTATATACCCTCACCACAAGGATAAAACTATCAGCAAATTTAAATGAAAAAATTTATATAAAATAACGAATTGTTAAAAAATTACTAACAAGACAAACACATCCTTACCAGGACAAGTCACACAAGGAAAAAGAAAAATTATTCAATTAGAAATATCACTATAAAACATTAGTAAGACCAATTTCAATCATTTATAGAAACAAAAAACAAGAAAAAAAGCCATGGTGGAACTTCTAGTCCAAACCCATTCACTAAATTTCCAAACTAGGGATACTTCCCGACCACTTATCCATAACCGTAGACTTTCCATCCAATATCCATAACCATTTATAATGATACATCCCCACCACTTCACACAAAATCAGCACATTCCATAATACATGACCAACCATCAATCATAAAGCACACCAAAGCCACTAATTATGTACACAAGTATTACCAAAACATTCTAATCACATTAATTAGTCACCCATTTGATGGAAACATCCTTTGAATGTTCTATATGATAAACTACATTTCAATAAACATAACTGTAAGGACCAAACACCAATTTCCCAGAGTTCGTGCCTTATTGGATTACGTTGGCATACATACAAGGAATACGAATCCCGAAGGACTATGTAGTTTAGTATTATTTGAAACATGATACATAAATAAGTTCAACATTACATAAGTAAAGGAAAAACAACACTATGTTATTCCACTAGAGTCATCACATCTCCTAGGTTATGCTTTCAATTCATTCATAAATTACTTTTTCTTGTCCTGAGAAAATGAAATATAAGAAAGTGGTGAGCCCAAATTCTCAATAAGAGTAAGAAATATAGCGGAAGATAAAATAAAAATTATACATGGTGAATAATTGAAAAAACATTTCTTTAATAATAAAATTGAAAACATTATGGAAGTAATTTGAGCTGAGTAAATAATGCCATAATAAAACATAATCATGGGTATTCTACTAGTCGAATAACCTCATGAAATATCAATAGATGAACACATAATGATGGAATGCATAATTCCAAACTTTATAAAACATTTTCTCAAGGCCTCGGCCAAGACGTCTAATAATTAAGTCCTCTACCAACATCCATATCACATTGGGAAAGGCCTCGACCAATTCATCGTCAAGTTGTCTCACAAGACACAGTGATGATTCGAGGGTCTATAGCAGGACCCACCCGTCACATAATAAGTCCAATGAATTCTTCATATTAGTAGGGATAAACATAAACAACATATACATTCATATTGAAACTATCATATAAAATGTAACAAACTTTCCCCAATTATTGAACATAAACACTAACCGTTAAGAATAATATGGTGAATGGTTTTAGGATAGATCATCCACAATAGAGTTAGTCATAAACCATTAAATAAAATATGGTAGTTGAATTCATAAATTGTTAAACCCAATAATACTATGGAATCAACAAGAGTGTTGAATTAGAAGAAAACACTCTTATAAAATCATTAAGCAATTCTTGAAATAAATACTATTTTATTTTGAAATGAAGACTTCTTTTGGAAAAATATTTGTATATGACTAGAATTGAGGTAAGATAGTATTTTTATAATAAATTGAGTGACTTTATAAAGATAATGGTTTATAAAAATAGATCATAGAGTGCCCGTGAAAATAGGAAATAATTTGAGAAATTCCCTTGGACCGAGCTTCCATTTTAGAAACAACATTGAATGTTCCTTTAAAAATATGTAACTATCCATATAATAATGAAGGTTTATGGTTTTTACACATATATATTATAATAAAACAGAATATAGGACGAGTAAATAACAAAAATTAATAATTTCATTGAGTTAAGTAGACAATTAAAGCTTCCCGAATGAAAATGGAAGTTCGGGTGCAAAAACCCTTACCTTAACTCCAAATGAGTTCTTCTCTTGTACTTAAGCTCTTGAAATATCAAATTATAGTTGTTAATAACTTATTTTAGAACCTATTAGAAATTTATTTAGTTTACCATAATTATTTTTAGTTCATTTATGTCTTTATTGGCATGTTATTTTATTGAATTTCGTCGTTCTGGAGTGTTCTTTTGCTTTATTTTCATATTTGGTTCACTTGCTTTTAAGTAATGAAGTGGAATGGATTGGAATCTCCAAAATTAAAATTAAATATTAATTATGAACATCCAGAATTTTTAATGTACATTTATATAATTTGGATACATGGAACGAGGATGAATCATTAGATGAACACCACTTCGATTATTCGGCGGTATTTGGAATATTATGAACTAGTTTTGTCATATAACTTAATTATATGTACAAATTCAGGTTATTGAATATTAATTAGGTTATAAAAAATATATTATAGTCTGGTTCAACCATTAATATGGTTTCATGACCAGTAATGTAGAAGAAATTGAAGAACAAGACTTCATCATCCATGAATGTTATAAATCGGAACCTCATGGATGTCGATTTCGTTTAAAAAATAAAAGGTATGGAGTAAGAATATTTATGATGGTTCATCCATTCACATGATATAAATAAATTATATATATTTTAATGGAGTTATCATGATCATTTGGACAGAGGAGGTGAATAGAGGATAACAAAAGAAGATAAATTGAAATGAAACCAAATAAAAAAGAAGGCTACTTTACATCTTGAAATAACCTTCTTGAGAAACTCTTTAAGGGAAGAGGTTTTGGTATTTTGTAAAGACCATAAGCTTATTGGACGTGGGGAGAGACTATTAATGGGTAATTGGGAAGAACTTTGTTGAGCTTCAAGGCTTAGAGGAGTGAAGAGAAGAGGTAGTGGTGGAGGTTTTTAATAGTGGAGGAGAGGGATACATTTTGAATATTTATTTTCATTATTTTATTATTTCCATCAAGAAAACAAATAGTGTTGTTACATGTGACCCCTAATAGTAATAAGTGCATGTGAGTTTGAACCTAGTGGCCTTACATCACATATTATGTCACAATTAGTGTAATTAACTGATAATTTGTATATACGATATTTTATCATATTTCACTATTCATAAAAAATTTCAGAATTTCAGAAAAATCCCAATAATTCACCCCAATCATTTTTATACATGTAGAATTCAAAATTAAAATCCATTTTTAAAAATTATTTTCTAAATATTATTAATTTAATTTTTAAATAAGGTCATAGTAAATTTGAAAAATAACAATCTTTAAGTGCAATTAGTTTAATGTGACATTGCAAAATTAATTAAGATCCCATTATCATATTCCCTAAGGAAAATAAAATAGTATTATTATTTACTATTCAAGAGGCATATTACTATTCATATTAATGTTCACAAGTGTATGTTACTATTCACCAAAAATCAAGTTTGTTCTATCATACTGCAAATGACTTACTAAACTCAACTCTAGATGACCATTTTTCGAAATTTGAAACATAGTAGAGGCAATGTTATGTTTGATGGATAGATTATAAAATTGATTTCTATATTTATATTCAATACCTTGGGGTGTTACATTCTCCCATCCTTACAAAAAAATCTTCCTTGAAATTCAAAAAATATTACCAAAAATGTTTCAGGTATGTCTTTAACATAAGCTCCTCAGGCACAAATGTTGCTTCCTCCATCTTACAGTTCCTACATAGAACATGTACCAGTCGATTAGTCCAATTTCTCAGTACTTGTTCTCTAGTATCAAGAATCTTGATGGGTTCTTCACAGTAAGGCATATCGGGCTCATGTTTGACTTCTTCATAAGTGAGTACATGTGTTGGTTCTATCATTTACTTTCATAACATTGAAATGTGGAACACATTGTGAACCTTGGAGAGACTTGGCGGCATTGCCTAATAGTAAGCTACAACTCCAATTCGGTAAATAATTTCAAAAGGTACGATTTACTTGGGACTTAATTTTACCTTCTTACCAAATCATATGATACCCTTCCATGGAGATACAATTATGAAACCATGATCACCTTCTTGAAACTCCAAATCCTTCCTTTGGTTACCTGTATAGCTCTTTTGCCTACTTTGAGCTATTTTGATATGGTTCGGGATAATCTTCACATTTCCACTGTTTCTTCAACAAGTTCTGGGCCCCCAATATTTCTTTAACGAACATCATCGCAACATATTGGTGTACAAAATCTCCTCCCATATAATTCTTCATAGAGTGCCATCTGTATACTTTAATGGAATCTATTGTTGTCGGAAAATTATAAGAGAGGTAAATACTGATCCCACATGCCTTGAAAATCAAGTGAACAAGACCTTAACATGTATTCCAATGTTTGAATTGTCCGTTCCGATTATCCATCCGTTGGTGGGTGGTAGGCAGTTCTCAAACAAAGATCAGTATCTAGGGACTTCTGATGACTTTTCCAGAATCTTGATGTAAAACAAAGATCACGATCTTAAACAATCGATAAGTGTACTCCATGAAGTCTCACAACTTCATTAATATATAGTCTTGATAAATGTTAATGTTGTAGATCTTCTCTTATAGCAAGAAAATGTGATGACTTGGTAAGATGATAAAAAATGACCCATATTGCATCATTCCTTCTGGGAGTTTTTAGTATTCCCATCACAAAGTCCATCGTGATATTATCCCATTTACACTTAAGTATGGGAAGAAGTTGCAATACATATCCATCCGGTTTCCTTCCTGCTTTAACTTGTTGACAAACCATACATCATGACACAAAATCAGCAATCTCCCTCTTCATGTTGTCCCACCAAAAATGTTCCTTCAAATCTCTATACATCATTGTTATTCTAGTGTGTATAGAGAAATTTGAACGATGAGAATCATCCAAATATTTAATTTTTAGATCAAGTATATCAGGAACAAAATGTATCTTCCCAAATTCCATAATTCCATCTTCATATACGAAGTCACTCAATCTCTGATCATTCAAATCTATAATATTCTTTTGAAACTCCCCATCATCAGCCTGAGAATTTATTATCCTTTCTAGTAAAGTTGTTTTGGAAACCATTAGAAAAATAATTGATGTTTCACCCTCCATGGTTATTCCCATATCCATCATTACTAGATCCATGAAAATATGATACCTTTCAACTATCATCTTGCTCAAAAATCCAAGATCATTTATTCTCAAGGCATCTTCAACCTTATTTTCCTTCCCCGAGTGGTAGAGTATCGTGCAATCATAATACTTGAGTAGTTCAATCCATCTCCATTGCCTCATGTTGAGTTTTTTCTACGAGAAAATATATTTCAAACTCTTGTGATCAGTATAATTCTCACATTTTTCACCATAGAGACAATGTCTCTATATATTCAAAGCATAGATTACAGGAGCTAACTCAAAATCATGAGTAGGATAGTTTTTCTCATGAATTTTTAGTTCTTGTGATGCATAAGAAATAACCCTCTCATTTTTCATAAGGACATAACCAAGTCCTTTCTTTGAATTATCACTATAAATAACAAACCTGTCATTCCCCGATGGTAGAGTAAATATAGAAGAATTGACTAATATTATCTTTAGTTCTTCAAAACATTCTTCACAATCTTTTTTCCTAACGAATTTAACCCCTTTATGCCTGAACTTCATTAGTAGGTTAGCCAGTTGGGAAAAATTATGCATGATACGACGATAATAACCTACTAAGCCCATAAAACTACATACCTCATTTATGTTTGTTGGTGTGGGCCAATTATATATTGCCTTTGTATTTGCAGGATCAACTTGGATTCCATCCATAGAGACAATATGTCCAAGAAAAGAAATCTCCTGAAGCCAGAATTCACACTTGCTAAACATCCCATATAATTCATGTCTTCTATGAGTTTTCAGGATAATGCGCAAGTGATTTTCATGATCTTAGTAGCTTTTGGAGTATACAAAGATATCATCAATAAATACCACTACAAAATCATTTTCACATTTCATGAAAACTCTGTTCATTAGATCCATAAAGACAGAGGGTGCATTAGTCAATCCAATAGGCATCACTGTAAACTCGTAATGCCCATACCTGGTCTGAAATGCTATCTTATGAATATATTCCTTCCTTACATGCAACTGATGATATCTGGATCGAAGATCAATCTTTGAAAAGTATTGACCTCCATGCTGTTGGTTAAATAAATCATCAATGCGAGGTAGAGGATACTTGTTCTCTATTGTTATAGAATTGATCTCCATGTAGATGATACATAACCTAATTGATCCATTGTTCTTCTTAACAAAAAGTGCAGGGGCTCCCCATAGAGAAACACTAGGGAGAATAAATCCCTTATTAATCAATTCCTCTAGATGTTTCGTTAATTCCAATAAATCCAAAGTGTCCATTCTATAAGTGTTCTTCGATATGGGCTCTTAACCAGGAATTAAATCAATGGAAAACTCTATTTCTCATTCTGGAGGATGTCCAGGTAAATCTTCTGGAAAAAATCAACATATTCTCTCACAATAGGTATATTATCTATTTAAAAATTACTTTCCTCACCCACAGTTATTTTATTCGATTCCTCCCCAATAATTGAATTTAATTGAGATACTGGGGGTAGATATAGATATGAATCAGGTGGTGACGTTTCTGCTCTAATGATAATGTACTCCTTATCACAATCAAAGATTGTAACCTCCTTCATCTTACAATTAATTATCGCTTCATGGTCCGAAAAGCAATCCATACCAACAATTATATCAAACTCAATCATGGGTATAAAAATGAGATCTGCAGATAAATAACATTTATATGACTTAATGGGTACTGATTCACAGAACATTATGGTAATGATACTTCCATTTGGAGTTCTGACTAACAACTCCCTTGTTAAATCAAATTGAAGGTATCTAATTTTCTTATCAAACTAGGAAGATATGAAACAATAAGGTGATCCAAAATCAAATAAAGCATTGGATATACTTGAGAAAACATTTAAAGTACCTGCCACCACATCATTAGGAACTTCAACCTCTATAGTTATGATTTCATAATCTTGTCCCTGATCCCTTGGCCTTTTCTGTTGCATATTTCCTTGAAGTTTTGGACAATCATTATCATAGCGTGCCATCTAATGAAAATTAAAGCATCAAACTGCATTGGCTTCCTTCTTTCCTTTCCAATCACCAGTAAGATGGCCTTTCTGACCACATTTGTAGCATACCCCTTTTCCTTTTATGCATGCATCGGGGTGTTTCCTTCCACAATTTTTACATGGTGATAATTCAACTCTTCCCATCTTCCATGTTTCCTTATTACCTTTCCCAGGGTGTTAAGTAGCCATCTTCTTTTCTTTCATTCCATTATAGTCATAAGACATAGAGAATTATTTTTGTGTCTTGGTAGAACATAAAACTAAATCCTCATATGATGAATTTTTTTGGGAAAGCAGTGCTCGCTGGAGGAATGGATTTAGGAAGTCCAGGAATCAATCAACTTTTCTCCATGGATTTTGTATGTAGTCCAAATAATGTGTTGCTAATCTTGTGAAATTAGCTTCATACCTTTCAACATTCTCATCTTCTTTCTGCCTCATATTCATGAATTGTCTCTCAATATGTTCTCGCTGCTCAAGAGGGAAATATCGTTCAAATAATATTTCCTTAAAATCCCTCCATTCCATCTCTTATATCTCTTCCTCCTCCTTATTGATTTGTATTAATGAATACCACTAATCCGCATATCCCGATAGATGATACACTACCATGACAACCTTCTCACATTCATTACATCTTAAGGTGAGAAATATCTTCTCAGGGGAACATATCCACTGCTCTGCTACAAACGGGTTTGTAGCCTCATTGAATGATAGAGGATGTTGATGCATAAAGAGATCGAGCAAGGCTCCACCACGTGGTGGATACAGATGCTTCATACTGGTAAGGTTATTATTCAAAACCTGATTAAGTAGTCCCAGTATATTTATGAGTTTCTCAGCACCAGTCACAGCACCAAATCCAACATCATTATCATGTGTCGGTGGAAAATTACTAAAGGGGACACGTGCATTCGTGCGATTTCCATTCCATCCACTAGGTGCCATATCTAGATAATTGAATACACTATATTAGGTTATGAATCATAATGTATAATTCTAACTTAAAATACTCATAGAAATTGATATCATATGCATGGATAATCCGATATTCACAAATATAGTTTCTTTGAGAAATATTTTACATTTCAATCCTTAATAATGGTTTGTAAAGAAAATGTGAATTATCTTGTGAATATCCTCTAGGAGTTTCATAACCAACTGCGCAACAAGGCCTGTTGTCGTGCACCAGTTCTCATTCGAGTCTAGCTCAAAGCGATGTTTTCGGGTTTTACCCGTAGATACATTTGTCCTAGAGCCGCCTCTACCTTCTCATATCCAGACAGGGATGTATTTCTTGAAGGATCCACATAATCTATTCCTTTCCAAAACACTAGGATGTTATTGTATGTATATCCTCGAATTCTAACTTAGGGACTCTTCCATAATTCTATGTTTTCTAAATATAGTTTCCAAGTATTCTACTAAACTTCTCCTCATACCAACTGTAAGGATCCGACCCCAGTTACCTGGAGTTAGAACTTTATTTGATTATGTTGGCATACATACAAGGAATATGAACCCCAAAGGACCAAGTAGTTTAGTATTATTGGAAAAAGGATACATACATAAGTTCATATTTACATAAGGAATAGAAAAAGAACACTAAGTTATTCCACTAGATTCATCACATCTCATTGATTATGCTTGCAAGTCATTCATAAATTACTTATTCATGTCTTGAGAAAATAAAACATTAGAAAGGGGTGAGCTCAAACTCTATGTAAGAATAATCAATACAGAAGAAGATAAAATAAACATTAAAAAGGTGAATAATTGAAAACACATGCCTTTAATAATAAACTTGAACGCATTATGACAAGAATATGAGCTGAGTAAATAATTCCATAATAAAACATAATGATGGGTATTCTACTAGTCGAATAACCACATGAAATGTCAATAAATGAAACCATACTGATGGAATACAAAATTCTGGACATTCTGAATCATTTTTTCAAGGCCTCGGCCAAGACGTCCAATTATTAAGGCCTCGACCAAAATCTATATTACATTGGGAAAGGCCTCGGCCAATTTCTCGTCTAGTTGTCTAATGAGACCCACCGATGCAATGAGGGGCTATAGTGGGCCCCACCCGTCACATAATAAGTTGAATTCATTCCTCCTATGATCAGCGATAAACATAAACAACATATAAATTCATATTGAAACTATTATATGAAATATAACAAACATTCCCTAATTGTTGAACATAAACACAAACTATTTGGAATAATATGGTGAATGGTTTTAGGAATGATCATCCACAATAGAGTTAGTCATAAACAGTTAAATAAAATATGGTATATGACTTCATAAGTTATTAAACCCAATAATACCATGGAATCAACAAGAGTGTTTAATTCAAATAAAACACTCTTATAAAATCATTAAGCAATTCTTGAGATAAATAATATTTTATTTTGAAAAGAAGAGTTATTCTGGAAAAATCTTTATATTAATCTAGAAGTGAGGTAATATAATATTATCATAATAAAATGAGTGATTTTATAAAGATAATTGTTTCCAAAAACAGATCATAGAGTGCCCTTGAAAATAGGAAAGAATTTTAGAAATTCCCCTGGACTGGGTTTGTATTTTGGAAACAACTTTTAATGTTCCATTAAAAATGTGTAACTATCCATAAAATAAGGAAGGGATATGCTTTGTACACATATATATGATACTAATATAGAATATATGAGTAGTACATTATAATACATAATAATTTCATTTAGGTAATTAGACAATGAATGTATCCTGAATGAAAATGGATTTTTGGGTGGAAAAACCATTACCTTAACTCCAAACATGTTCTGCTCGTGTACATAAGCTCCTGGAATATTAAATTATAATTGTTAAAAACTTTTTTCAGAACATATTAGACATTTATTTAGTTTAACATAAATCTGGTTAGTTCATTTATGTATTTGTTGACAAGTTATTGTATTGAATTTCGTCGTTCTAGAGTGTTTGTTTCCTTCATTTTCATATTCGGTTCACTTGCATTTAAGTAATAAAGTTGAATGGATGTAAATCTCCATAATTGAAATTAAATATTACTTATGAACATACAGAATTGTTAATGTCCTTTTCTATCATTTGGTAACATGTAATGAGGATGAATCATTATATTATCACCACTTCGATTATTCGGCGGTATTTGGAACATTATGAACTAGTTTTGTCATAAAACATAATTATATGTACATATTCTGGTTCCTGAAAAATAATTAGGTTATAAAACATATATTATATTCTAGTTCTAACATGAATATGGTTTCATGACCACTATTGAAAAAGAAATTGATGGACGAAACATTTTCGTCCACGAATGTTATAAATCGGAACCTCATGGATGTCGATTTTGTTTATAAATTAAAAGGGAGAGAGTAAGAATATTTAGGATGGTTATTCAATTCACATGCTATAAATCCAGTATATAGATGTTACTGGAGTTATCATCATCATTTGGACATAGGAGGTGAAGAGATGATAACAAAATAAGATTAATTGAAATGAATCCAAATAAAAAGAAGGGTACTTTACCTCTTGAAATAACCCCTTGAGAAACTCCTTAAGGGAAGGAGTTTTGGTCTTTTGGCAAGACAAAAAGCTTCCTGGACGCGGGGAGAGACCAGGGAAGGGTAATTATGTAGAACATTTAGGAGCTTCAAGGTATAGAGGAGTAAAAAGAAGAGGTAGTGATGGGGGGTTTTATAGTGGAGGAGAGGGGTAAATTTTTAATATTTAATTTCATTATTTTATTATTTCCATAAAGACAACCAATATTGTTGTTTTAAGTGACCTGTAATAGTAATAAGTGCATGTGAGTTAGTATGAAGTGGCCTTTTATCACATATGATGTCATAATTAGTGTTTTTAACTGATCATTTTTATATACGGTATTTTATCGTATTTCACTATTCATCAAAAATTCTAGAATTTTAGAAAAATACCATAATTTCATCCCTACCATTTTTCGACGTGTAGAATTTAAAAGTGATAAACTTTTCTCAAATCTAATTTTATAAATATTATTAATTTAATTTTTAAATATGGTCGTAGTTAATTCGAAAAATAACAATCCTGAAGGGAAATTAGTTTTATGTGGCATTGAAAAATTAATTAAGATCCCATTATCATATTTCCTTAAGAAAATAAAATAATATTATTAATTAAAATTCAAGGGGAATATTACTATTAAAATTAATATTCATAAGGGTATGTTACTTTTCACCAAAAATCATGTTTTTTCTATCAGACTGCAAATGACTTACTGAATACAACTCTAGATGACCATTTCTTGAAATTCAAAACACAGAAGAGGCAAAGTTATGTTTAATGGATAGATTATAAAATTTCATTCTCTATATATTTTAAAAACCATGGGGTGTTACATAACTCTTATTGAAAAAAAATTTCCCATAAAAACTAATAAACCATACTAGGAAATGATTTTTACAATATACATTTTTTAAAATCAAACAAAAACCCCCTTTTCTCAACAATATCTCATTTCACCCATTATCCCCAAATCATCACCCAACCAGTTTCCACCAAGAATTTCAAATAATATTCATAATTTATTTAAAAATATATATTTAATTCGAAAAATGGCATCAAGATATTAAAATTTGGAATCCATATAGAAGCCACATACCATTAGGGTTCGGGTAAAATCCACCCACTAGCAACTGAACCACCTATCCTGACAAAAACTACACCAAAAACCACTCTACATGTCCTTCCATATAATAAAAAATTCCTAAAAAAACCTAATAAAAAACCATATATCTCAATGAAATGAATTGTTGATCTAGAAAACAAAGAGAGGGATGAGAGAATATGAAGAAAAACCATAAGAAAACAAAAATATAATACTTACTTGAGATGAATCGTCGTCAAATCACCAAGAAACCTCATCAAATCCCATCTAAAATGAGTGATAAGGCACCAATATCCCTTTAGAATAAGAAATACCACGTAGGGTTGGTATGGTAGAAGAAATTGGTAATTCAGGAAAAATTCAAAATAACATAATTAGAAACCCAATTCTAAGGGGCCACACAGTTCGCTCTTACAGTTTGAAAAACCGTTAACTAATCAAATAGATGCTAATGACCGAGGAGTGGCATATAAAATAGTTAACTGGGATTCTCAAACGTTTAAACTAACCATACTCAGATTGTGAAACCATAAAAAGACCTCCAAACATTTCAAAAACATTTCCAAAATCTCCCAAAATCTACCAAATCTTTCTTAACCACTTTATATGATTAAAAACAAATAGATGGGGGTCACATACCTCAAACTGGGGGTGATAAACACACAATGTCATTATATCCTATTAAAATAAATTTTTGAAAATTAGTAAATTATACTAAATTAATATACATTAAATCAAATATTTTTTACATTCATCCAATTGATTCAATAGGCAGAATCAAATAATAAAATAAAATCTATGCATAAAAACCAATATTTTCTTAATGGCAGTTCACCGTATTTTATTTGAACCAATTTTAAATATTATTTTTGACACTTTAATATATTTTATTTGAAAAAATAAAACATTACATATAAATAATAATATAGAAATTTACTTTGGTTGATGTTTTTAAATTTTGTTGACAAGTGTCGTGTTTTGATGAATTGTGATAAAACCATAGCCTTATTTGAGTGCATCATTTTCGTCATAAATATTTCTGGTTTTAAATTAGATATTAAATTAGTATTATATTTTAATTAGATAAAATATTACATTTTAATGTAATATAATCAATTTGAACATATTTTACATTGTATAACTATATAAAAATATTTAATCTTTTGAACCTTTTCACCATAAAACCCCACTTTCTAAACTCATCTGTGGGATTAATTTTAAATTATTTTTATCAACTTATGTATTTTAAATGTTAAAAAATGGATTTAAAATTTGGAATCAGAAGAGGGAAATTTATTATTTTTTTAAATTATTTTTTGAAATATGTAAATCGTTAAAATTGTTAATTCTTATTACAATATTTAAGGTTATATCATGTAATTAAGGGTAAAAAATATTATAAAATCACCCTAATAATTCTAATAAGTTAATTATATTATTGACTTTCACCCAAATGACCATTTTTTGGATTTTTTGAGATCATAGAGCGACATAAAATACTTTGAACTGGTTATAGTATTTTATTCAAAGAAAAGTCTATTTTTCAAACTTTTGTTTTTAACAAGTTAAATATTACTAATAAGTTGTTAAATAGGGGATATTTTCCAGAATAATTATTCATTAAAATATAAAAAATTAATATCTATATTACTATAATATATTATTTAAATTTAAGTGAAGAATAATTAAATTAAATGCTTTTACAATGATGATGTAGTAATTTATTAATTAATAGAGAAGTCAATTAAAAGTTATTAAAAATTTTAAAAAATATAATTTTATATAACTACAATCGTAAACTAATTTTTAATGTGACTTATAAATATTAGGAATTTATTAATGGATTTGGATTGAATTTATCTTTTGTACTGGTATTTTTCAAAAGCTCATGAATTGAATTTTTTCAAATATGACATTAATTTTATTTTTAAAAAACAAGTATTTTATGAAATGATATATAATTAATAAAAGATTTATTATCATCCTATAGAATGGGATAAATTTTTAAATGACATCCATAACCCATTTATGGTTGGTTTTTCATTTTATAACAATTTATTAACCCAGAATGAGTAAAAATCCATGTTGTCATGGTAAGAGTCAAATGGTTTAAAAATGAGTTGAAGATAAAATATATGGTGGATAATGTGAAAAAAATATATAAAAGTTATTTTATTAGAATATTTAGACCCACAATCATCATATATTTGAATTAACTATTTATGTATCCATTTTTAATTGAGCAATAATTTAATATTTTTGAGTTTCCAAAAGTGCCCCTTACCTCAATTATAAAATGGATCCTCATCCATCAATTCCTCAGATTACCTATATGCTTATATCTCAACCAAACCCTTATTAAATAATCTCCCCACATCCATACCACAATACATGAAGCCATAATTTCATAATAAAGAAAACCACTTATGGATTTTGGTAAATAAGTAAAAGGTATTAAAAAAATAAAAGGTAACATTATTCTATGATAACTTTTGTTTTATTTCTTTCCCCAATGATTAATTTTTATTATAAAATTATTATATAATTCCATAAATATCTTAAATATACTGAGAATTTATTATCTTAAGGGTTTTCCAACACTTACACAAATTTCCATCAAAATGGGTAATGAATTTACCATTCTTGTATGACTAACTAGCATTTATTACTTTAACTCCTCTCATGGTTGGTCATTATGATGTTAAAATAAATTTTAAATGAAAAATATAATATATTTTTTTCATAATTAATCATTAATTTTTATATAACACAAATCCTCATGCATTATAATTGTTGTAAACAAGATAACATCGTCTGTTGATGTGTGGAAAACAACATGTTCAATGTGATGTGATTCATTCTCATATTATATGGAACATTCAAAAGGTTTTCTATTTAAAAAAATGTTGTATAAATTATAATGATATGATACTATAAATTTACAATTCATATTAATCATTTTTTTTCATTATTTTAATATAGTAAATAATTTAATGTAGCGTTCCTATGAACATATGACTTAGCGTATCCATGAATGGTGCATTTCATTTCATATTTCCAAAATTTATATACTATTATAAATATATATAATCAATATATATTATATCTAAATATTGTTTCACATTTTCATATGATGAGATAATGATCATATTAAAAATATCATCTAATAATATGAAAATTCTCGAAAAATAGTAAAATTATTCCCCAAAATTGTGAAAATTGTTAATGATTATTAACAAACACATTATAAAATAATATTATAATATAATATGTGATATAAAAAATATGATTTAGTTTTTGATATAAATTAATAAGATACATGAAACGATTATATAGTATGTTAAATCATGTAATATTAAAAATTAAGTTTGACGTAAGGGATTTTCATCTCACTTTTTACTTTAAGATAAGTGTAATATTCAACACATAACAATTTTTTATGGTGTATATACAACCCCATTTGACATATTATATCTCAAATCCTTTTATTCTCAAGGTATTCAAATCTTCAATGTGGTATCTAAAACATATATTTAATAATCTATTGTTAAATCTATTGTTGGATATATGGGGAATGCTTTGGAAATTCACTATAGAGGTTAGGTACTAGTTAATGGAAGCCCCTCGATGCATTAGTAGTATCATGAGATGAATTACATGGAGAAATATTAATATAAAAACTATATTGTGAATAAATATTGACTGTAACAGTATCATGTTCATATGGAACACCTCATCCAATAATTAAGAATTTCATTTATAATAATTCTGTTATTATTATAATCCACGAGATTTGTGTTTTGAAATATGTATGGATATATATAATTCTCATTTAATTGATTAAATGGAATATTCTCTAGTTTTCTACCATACCTTATTGGTTATGCCTTATCGATATATTTATATTGAATGTGTTATCAATTATTTACCATTCTAGGATGATTATACTCGTTGATTAATTTTTGGTTTTGTTGTAATTACACTTATTGATTATTTTAGATAATTCCCTTTTTGTTCCCTCTCCCCAGTTATGAAAAGGAATAACGTTTCTATGATTCATGTATTGTGAACTTTTGTGTTTATTATTAATTAAATTGGTTTCCATATAAATATATGGGTATCATGTATGAAATCTGGTTTTCCAAAATAGTGAAACTAAATAGTCCATTGGGATTTGATTTCATGTAATCATGCCAATGTAATAGAATAATTCCTTAGATGTGGAATTTTTGGGATAGGTTTTTACAACATTCATTGTTTTTTGACCATTTTGATTAATATAGAATAAGGTTAATGACAAATTAAAATTGTTACATGAATAATAATAATTCATGGCCTTGACTAGTATAATCATACCTTATGAATGATATTCATAGGAATTTCCATGGGAGAAGGAAACACTATTATTTTCCATTAACCAAGATCCAAAATAGTTTCAACTACCAATTATTGTGATAAACTGTATTCCAAATATGCTTAGGATTGTCAATACAAGACACTAAATAATGTCTTCTAAAGAACCCCAATAATCCAAAACATAGTACACCTTACCCTTAGGTAGTCTACTACTATAATAATGGTTTAGGTATTTATGCCCTAGTAATATGAATTTATATTCTTATGTTTTTATCTAAATAGTGATTATAATTATCCCTTTTTATAAACATTTTATACATTTTTATATAATTATTTTTTAAAAAATATATTATAATTTAGAAAAACATTAATTTGTTTTCATGTTTTATATTTCATAGTTATTCTAATATATCCTTGATTATATCGAATATATCATGGTTCATTGTTCATGATTATGATTCCCATCCCATTTATGTCACTATAACATTCCTTTTTATTTATATGTTTTAATTTACTCATATTATTCACATATTATTCTTTATACCTTACCCCATTAATATGTGTATCCCTTCATTATCACATTAATTTTTAGAAGCACGATGGAACTTTATAAACTAGTTATGGAGTTTTAAATAAATTTTTCATATCCCTATATCATATTATCATGTTATATATATTATTACCCATATAAACTAGGAATTTAGATCTTCGAGGATTTTATTATGTTCATATCAATTTAATCATTCATGAATTATTGTTTATTAATGTTATATGTTTAAATTAATTGTACAAAATAACATTATTGATATTTTTGGGATTAGGAGTATAAAACTGTAGTGAAATTCATATGGATAATATAAATCACATAAAAACATCTATAAAATATGGTAATATATACAATTTTTTTAATATGAAATAAATTTTTTTATCAATATACTACAGGTGGATGTGGCTTTAGTTTGCTCATCCAATGTTTAATATCCCCAAAAATTGTGAATTGGATATTTAATAGATCATGAAATAATGTAAATGATAGAATACTTTCTTCACACATAGTTTTACATTCATAGGGTGTATGATTTATTTAATTCGTAATCTTTTTATGAACCATTATTTAAGGGAAATAAATCGCTATAAATTTTATTTGGGGAAATAGACCATGGAAAATGTAGCATGAAATGTTGGAAATCATTGGTTGTTGTATGTTTCTCATTTATGAGGTATCCATTATATATTCATAGTCTCCAAATTATATGAATAATAATTTATTTATTCTCCTCCTATGAATTACCTTAAATTTTTTTAATTGTCTTCAAATTTTATTATCTAATTTGACAACCACTGTGATGGGAACTTATTAAATGAAATTCACAACCCAATGGTAGTATGATTCAATAGTGTAATGATAATACGTTAAAAATTCACTACTATTTTTATATAAACCTAAATATAGTTGAATCCCAAATTCCTCTAATAGAGTGAATGTTACAAAAGGGATAATTATATGGAAAATGACTATAAATTTAAGTGGATATATTGATCCCTTTGTCATGGAATAATACAAAACTACAATGATAATAAATTCTACATCCTTAAATGATATAATAAATAGATGGAATTATTCTAAGATTTTTTTTTATGGAGATGCCGATCAATGGAGGACATGTATAAAAAATATGAAATCCTTGTTGTAGATTGTAACAACCAGCATGAGTACTATGGTAACCCAATAACCAAGATGGTACTAACCAAACACGAAGGGCCTTATTGATCCCCAAGGGTGAGTGAATGAAACTAGTAATTTTATAAAATTATATTGGGAATGACTTATCCCTAAACATTATCAATGTAAACAAAAAAGACAGTATGAATACAACATAAAATCAACAATGAGTAGTGTACCAGAAGTCCGAAAGATATAAAATAACTTATATACTATAAGAATGTACTATAATGATGGAAACAAAAAAAACTAGGTTCCAATGTGGAAAACTCTCCATGTACAGGGATCAATAGGTTGAACGACATCCAATTGGTGATTTACCCCTACTTGAACCTAAAATGATATCATCAAAATACTCTAAAATGCATAGTTAGGGTGTGATCTAAATGCCTATCATGTTCTGATCATTGATTCTATAATATTTTCCAATATTTAATGATCAAAATAGAGAGAATTCATTTTTCAAATAAATATGTTTAGAATTTCAAAAGAAAATTTAAAAAAATAAATTCATCACATTAGGATAGATGGAATACATTTCAAATCACGAAAATACATTAAAAATGAATTAAAAAATTTATATAAAACAGTTTATATAAATCTAAATCCATGTAAATAAGTTTACAATAATAGAATATTTTCATTTAAAATAAAATCAAGAGAGAAACAAGTTCATTCTCTTAATAAGGTATGATAAGTCTTGGCTATAAGGATCCCATAGTCAAGGTCAAACACCTATATTTACAAACTACTCTTTGAACTGAAGTTAAATAGTACTTGAAACTATCACATATTGAATTTCACGTGCTTAATTTATGTATTGGAATGTTTTAAAGCATAACATGATGTAAAAATAACCCAACAACTACCTACAGATTTCATGTTCGGAAGTAAAAAAACTATGATTCTATATTTATATTATGAAATCATAAAATACAATTCATCCCATTCTCTATTTAAATATTACAATTTTACATTTTTGAACAAAAACACTGCTTTTATCAAAACATGCACTTTTTCGAAGATATAACCAAAATTTTCCTATAAAATAATTTAATAATTTTTTATCAAATTAAAAATAAAATAAATTTATTACAACTAATTTCTACAATTTTATATAAAGAAATTACAAAATTTTAATAAAATAATTTAAAATTCACCAATTTACAATGATTTCTAAAACCCAAAACAATTCTTTAGAATTTGGGGGTTTTCCAATTCGTTCCAAAACCGAATTCCTTAATTCAATGTATTTATAATTTCATTAAAAAAATTAATGATTTTTCAAGAAAATGATTTCATATAAAAAAATTTAAATTTAATCATGAAATTAAAATTAATCAAATTTTCCCTCATAGTGGAACCACATTCCTTTCATGAAAACACAATGAAAACAATTAAAACCATCGACTAGAAATAATGAAATGAAGATCAAAAAAATTAAACAGAGAAATAAGATTCATAAAATGAGATTTTATGTCCATAAATAACAATATGATACATCAAAAAACAAGGATATAACAAAAAACAGGCGAACATATTGGGATAATGCTTACCAAGAATATAACAGCAAAACCATAGTAATAATCAATCACTAATCCAGAAGACTCGAAAGGGTTTTGGGGATCAAAAAATCACTTTGGAATTGATTTCAGGTTGAGAAAATGTAATTTTATAGAGGAGGAGATAACATTTTTATCCATGTTTCTTATTTAATTAAGACATTTGTGCTTTTATAGGGAATGTAATCTAATAACATGTCATGTAATTGAAAATTTGAATAATCACCAAAAAATCAGTAATCTTTTGATTTATAAAATTAATATCATTTTATGATTTACATGGTGTGAAAATATATTAAATAATTTTAAAATATCTAATAGTTTGTAGAAATGCTAGGGTTTTTTTCTGATAATCCAACAAATATCATACTTCACCATTTTATGTATTATGATAATTCCTTCTTAAAAATACCATGAAAATGAAAAAGTAAAACCATGACAAGGTTTAAAAATATACCTCTCATAATATAAATGTGATGTCACACCCTCCCCATAATTAACAATTTTTTCCCCAGAAAGTCAGGCTAGAAGATTCCATATTGAAAAGATGATTCTATTACCCTATCATTAGTTCCTCATTCTCCCATGTCTCAAGAGAACCACAACAGAGAAGACATAGCCTATTAAATAATTTTACTTCTATCCCATGATGAACCAATTTTTCTAAATCCACTATCCTAACTTGTCAATATAATATAGATAAATTATGATCAACCTCAATATCACTCCCTCGTAGAATATGAAATGAATCAGATAGATACCTATGTATATAAGATACATGGAACACTTTATGTATTCTTGTTATATGTGGTGGAAGTGATTAATAGTACAATTATTTTTCCACTTTCTCATAAACCTCAATAGGTCCCAAAAAATGAGGTTATTGTTCCCATTTCCTATCATGACATTGGTGACCAAACCAAGGTGAAACGTTAAAGAATACATGGTCACCAATTGAGAATTACACAACCTTAACATGTTTATCAGAATTAGACTTATATCAATACTATCCTATCAATATTATTATATGAATAAACTAAATCATTTGTGTCACCACATGGATCAAGTTCAGTCCAAACAATGATATTTCACTAATATTATACAAAAAATTAGATATTTATGAGGCTTGACATAAAAGGCCTCCAATGGAGCCTTTCTGACTGTAAACTATTAATTGTTGATATAATATTACATAGATAACCCCATGTGATCATCCAAAGCCCAACAAAAGTCTAGAACACACATACGATGCATATCCTCAATAATTTGTATGGTTATTTGTTTATATCCATACAACTACAGATTGTATTCTTTTTTCAAAAAAGGAAGATCCCAGTTCCTCTTAAATTGCTTACAAAAAATGAAAAGTGAAGCAAAGATATATGTTAGAAAATATTTGAAATAATACTTCATGTAGATGAACTATCTCTTTAATATAGTGATTTACAAACTCATTGACTTTGGTTGAATCACATATAGGTAAAAAATGTGCCAATATTGTTAGTATAACGATCAAAACCCATGTCACATTTATTATTCTTGGGGTACACAAAACCCTAACCACAAAATCCATAGATAACTCATCTCACTTCTATGTAGGGATAGGTAGTTGATTATGAAATCCATAATTATTTAGTTTTGAGATGCTGACCTATTGGAACATTTAATAACTAGAAAAAAACTCATAATTTCTCAATCTAATATATAGCCATCAAAACTACAGTCACATGTTAGGGTACATATTCTTGGATCAGAGGGTTCAATTTCCATTAATAACAATGTCAATATCAAATTATATATTTCTTTATAGATGTCGATACAACCAAATTGTTATAAAAGTATTGAATTACATATTTTGAGAATGACCAATCAAGAATGGCCTCACCAACATTTAGATATTCTCTAATGATACTGAAATCATCATCAAGATGATGTTCATAAAGAAACAGTTTGAGAAGAGAAGATCTCAACTAATCACTGGACAATGAAACCTTATGGATTGATTCTCAGCAACCAATATTGAATACTGGAAAGATATTCATCAATATCCACTCTTCTGATAGTTATTTCACTTCCTGGGTTGGATGTATCGAAATTCAAGCATCTATAACATTATTTACTTTCCCCTTGGTTTAGGAGATGTTAAAATTGAAATAACGTTGGTATTATACCCAAATAATATTGCGATTATTTAAATCATTTTCAAAGAAGGTATAACTCAAAACCTTATGGTATGAATACACAGTAAACCTTTCTGTGAAAAGAGAATGTCACATACTCTTAAGCATATGCATCATAGATGAATGGTCAAGGTAATGGGTTAGATAATTCTTCTCATGTGGCCTAAGATAATTAGAAATGTAAGATAAAAACAAGAAAACCCCGCATGAGGATACAACCCAAGCACAAAACTAATGAATAACAAAATACCACATTGCCCATCCTACCATTGGAAGATACAACAATTGTTTAGTTGTCAAAATAAGTTTCAACTCTTCAAAAAATCTCCAACAAGTATTACTATAAATTATCATTGCAATCTATCTTTACTCCAATTTTAGTAAGAGATTTAATTGGATAATCCATATCTATGTAGTCCTTCATGAACTGGTGATAATGTCTAGTTATGTCAAAGAAGATATGAATCTTGGTAAAATTTCATGGTTTTTCATAAGTCATAACAGACTTCACCTTCTCAGGATCAATAGAATTTACTTGTTATGAATCAAAGTGTCCCACTAATTTCACTCCCCGAATCCAAAATATTATTATGAATGCAAGGTATAAGTTAAGATAATTCACTAGAAACATAGATATATTCTCATATAATGAAAATGATCTTTCTCAGACAATGAGTAAACCATGATTTCATTAAAAAATACTTCCAAAAAAGAATCAAGATACACATGGTAAATCTTTTTCATCAAATCCATACTTATTGAAGGAGCATTGATCAGAACATAGTGAATAACATGGCACTCATAATGGTCATACCATCTCCCAATGGTCGTTTTTAGGACATCTAATTCATTTATCCTCAATTTATTGTAATAATTGAGAAATGAAATCATTATGAAAAAATTATACACGTTAAAATGAAAAAACAAATCATCTATTCACGGAATAAAATACATATTCATTAGTATAACTCAATTGATATTTTAGTAATCAATGCACAAGCCAGGTGAACCATCATCCTTTTTACCAAAGGGAACCGACACTGGCCAAGGTGACATTCTTAGTCATATAAAGACTTTCTCATGAAGATCACCCAACAAGGAAATCAGGTCATTTATTTAAGTTGGTGACATATAGTGATTTTTAAGAGATACATGTTGAGTTCTAGGTATTTCATCAATAAACATTTCAACCACCATTATTGTTGTAAAATAGTGCATTTAGAAGGAATCATGTTAAGACACTTGATGACCACTATATAAAGATCACCATTAAATTATTCCCACTCTAGATCAATGGTGAACATAGATATCACTTCCCCCACCTCCACAAAAGAAGGTCCATAGTTGCTTAACCATGGGTCCAATTATACTTGAAAGTCATAACAAACACCATTTGGTGTGTTAATGGAGACCTGTTGAAGATAATAGTTAATCTAAGGTTTATTGGTGATCATCCAATCTATCCCAAATAGAATTCTGGATATTTAATGACAAGAAACAAAAAAAATCCATGCAAGATCAATATCTTATAAAGAGAAAAAAATTATGGACTATGAAGACCATGGTCTCTAGTTGTTCAAATGGGTATAATAATATCCATTTCAAAAGATAAAACCACCATATGATGATTTTACATATTAATAATATTGTCTAAAATAACTGAATGACATGAACCACTATCAAAAAGTGAATTCCCTAATGATGAATTAATAATAATGTTTTCTCTTACAGTTACTAGACCCATATCTACTTCCTTTAGATACACTTCCACTATGTATATAATATTTTTTTCAGAATATATATGATAGAAACAATTTTTTACATGAAGCACATTACATACCTAATGTTTTAAAATGAGATGACAATTTCATGCCATTAGAAGGAGTGGAAATTATATGGTTGAACTTATATGTTTTTCTTGAATGTCAACATAATATATAATTATTATGTTCCTTAGTTAAAACCGCATTTAAATGACCATGATTTCCACATTAGTAGAAAATCATAAGTCCTCTACCAGGAATTGTTGGAGGTTCGGAATATCCCTACTATTGAAAACCACCCGGATAATCATCCAAATTATTCTTTCCTTTAAAATAACTCCTAAAAACACTATGATTGAAAATAAAACTAATGAAATTCCATACTCTTCATCTAGATCCATTTCGACCATTAGTAATCTATCCATCACATCAATATAAGACGGAATAATCCACAAGAATACCTGGGAACAAATATCTTATCAATGTCCCAACTCAAATGACCAAGCCTTCATCGTCTCATTTGACATTATCTCAGTTGAAAAGAGAACATGATCTGAAGAATAATACACATACTATGTTAGGCCCCCGTTAGCTTGGTAGAGTTTGAAAAACATTGTATCAATGTCTAACAACATCAACTCTGGATAGAACTAGTCTGTGAAATGAGAAGTCGAATATTTTCACTCAGAACCCTCATGTTTCTTCACCTCCACCATTTTGTAGAAACATATCCTGTATAGTATTTCCAACATTATGGTGGCACACTTCACCATGATTATTTCAGTTTTTATGAGGAATATAAAAAAATTTGGATCCTTATTAACCATTCCTCAGCCTCGGGAGGATCATTTGAGCCCATGTACACTGTTGGAAGATAAAAATAGAACTCTTGAAAAAAATTCAAAAGATCATACCTTTGATGTTCCAAATCATTATTCAAAATGGGAATCATTGGTTGTTCTTTTCGCATATCTTGGATAGTATGCATAATCAAGTCAACTTGATTCAGGTCCACAAGATGATTCACCCACATAGATTCTATCGTATATTACTCTTGGATCTGATTCACACATCTTATAGAAGGAATGAATATACACAACATCATCAAAAAAATAAGACATTATATAAATACTGAAAAAGAGAAAAAGTTAAATTAATCCCAATAGATATTCAAAAAATATTTGGATTTCAGCAAAACCTAATCAATTATGGGAATATACTAAAACTAATCCCATAGTCCACTATCCATATCCACCCTTTTGACATAAATATAATTATGGTGGGTGGTGGCCTTGAATTTAATCCCAACTTCCTCCAATGTGATAAAACAAATAATCAAATCCATAAATACTTCAATACAAAATCCCAACCTAGAGCTCTAATACCACATTGTCACGAACTAGCCTAGGTACTTTGGTAACCTGATAATCGATCCTATCATGGCATAGACTAAAGGGTATCTTTGATCCCCATGGTTCTGTGACTAGAATATGGAATTATAATAAATTATAGTGGGGATGATTTTTACACAAACATTGTGGATGTAATTAAATAAGATAGTATACATAAAAAAGAAACCCCACTCGGAGTAGTGTACTAGAAGTCAAACATATATAAAAAATCAAAATAAGTAATGAAATGTAAAAAAATTAAAAAATTAAAATATCCCAATGACAAATGAAAACAACACTCCATGACTATATACAAATATCTAGTACCACCTATAATTGGTTCATTACACCAGCTTGAACTTTGAAAGAGATAATCTACTAATAGAAAAATGCATGTATAGGGTGTGAGATAAAAGTGTAGTAGTGTTTCACCATAGATTCCATATTAAATGAAAATGTATAGTTAGTTAAAAAAATATCATTCAATTTTCAAATAAATAGATATGTAATTTAAAAATCGTATTTTTGAAAAGCATTAATTATATTTTAAAAGGAAGAATACATTTAAAATGATGGAAATACATATAACAAATGTTCTTAACAAACAACCTTTATAAGAAAACAGATTATATAAATATGGTTTAATGAAATGTAGTTCACTATGATGGTGTATTTTGATTTGATATACATACAAGAAAGAAACATTGTCATAATCCTAAAAATGTATGATAGATCTATGATATAGGAACTACACACTCATGGTGAAACATCAATATGTATATACCCCCCATAAAACTCTGGACACAGTGGACTTTCCACCATCACCTAAGGGATGTGATGTTCTTCATCTAGGCATTGGAACATTGTTAAGCATAATGTTCCATCCTAATAGGTCACTAATTATATAAGGCTAACACATGATCATGTAAAAAACAATGATCATGCATTTATTTTATGTTAGCTAAAAATACAATTCATCCCATTTTCTATTTCAAATTTTCTAATATTATATCTAAACACCAAACTTGGATTTTAATCCAAACATTTTATATTTCCACATTAGAACACAAATATTTCTAAAAAAATTCATTTATTTCATTTTTATTAAATTCATTTTGAAATCTTTTTCATCAAATAAATTTTAAAAAAAAGACATCAACCAAATTTCTCTATTTTTTCTCAAAAATATAAATGTCACTAATTTTTATCAATTTCTCATACAACCCCAAATCATTAATATTGGGGGTTTTTTTCAATTGACACCCCAAAAATTTCAAAAACAAAATTCCATGATTCAATGGAATTGTTTTTTAATAAACCAAATGAGGTCTATTTCCTGAAAATGAATTTCAATCGAAATAATATAAATTAAACTAATCAATATATGGTAAATTTATTCCCATAATGATGAATCAAAATACTGTTCATAGAAACATAATGCTCGTAATTGAAACCACTTACTAGAATTAAGGTGTGGGAGATCTAAGCTCTTAACATCAAAACATGATTAGACAACATGTGGTTTATATACCTTAATCACATGATGATATATCAATCTTTATGGAAGGAAAGAGAAATAGATAATAAAAATTAGAGAATATATTCATTTATTATCACACTACCGCTACAAGAATGATAAATTATTGATAAGACAACTTGGTAGGATTTCATGGATGAAAATATCACCAATGAATGGCTCTTGGTTTTATTGAAAAAAATTATAGAGAGTATAAAATAATATTTTCCACCACATTTTTAGTTTAAAAAAAGGTCGAGGTTTTAGATGATTTGTAACCCAATTACAAATCGTGTAATAAAAAATTCACATACTCACAAAGAAACCCATAGAATATTGTTAAAATAGATTTATTATATTATTATTTATATGGAGTGTACCCATAATGCACGAAATTTAAATATCCAATAGGTTGAAGAAGGGACATGGTTTTTATGTTGAGAATACATCAAATCTCTTACTTCACCATAATAGACATCCATACCCATCCTACTCAGCCCTACCTAGCAAATGAGAAAGGAAAACTAGGGCCATGTTTGAAATGAACATGTTAAAAATGTTATATAATGTTATATAGATTGAATAAATTGAGTGAAATGATTTCTGTAAAAAAATTGATAAATGTTTTCCTCTTAAAATAAAAATAATAATGTTATAGATTTATTTGGAATAATGAAAAAAGATATTGAATCCATCATGATGTGAAAGGAAAACATCAAATTACATGAACTATATGCCACTAAATTTTTAATTAACCAGTAATGTTATGTTTTCTGCGTCATTAGTCAGATAATGCTGAATCTACGAAGAGTTTAGACCATTAATGCTTTTAAAAACATTGATATAATTGTATCATGTTAACATAATGTGAAAATGGAATTCTTTGATTCTCATGGGATAAAAGAAGAGAAGATATAAATATATTTCAATTTTTTCAAGGAAAATGTAAAATCCCAGTGTGGAATAAAATTCCAACATCCCTCTAATCAGTATTGTTGGTTAGAGTATCCTAGAAATGTACTATTGGGATAAAAAATATCTTTAGGTGTGGGAATGAATGGTACATTGCTAGATAATGGTGATAAGAGATACATGCCTTCGTGAAAAACGAAATGAATCCCCCAATCCACCAGCATCTTGATGTGAAATGTTTCAACAATAAAGAACAAAAAATAATTTTATATAAATGTTCTAAAATAGGGGTTTCCAATGACAACTGGTGAATATAACCTCCATGGACATGATATAAAGGGGATATTAATTACATTACAATTTTTTAGGTGTAAAATGAAAATGGTGTGGTGACAGCTCAGTTAGTTATTCATTCAATAATTGAGATTATACAATTTTATTCATGTTCTGCAAGATTATTTTATATCAAGAAAGATTACCGAATCTATTCAAATATGGATGAAAAACATGGATAATGAGCAATCTATGAATATAGAAAATAGAGTAATTATTACATGAAAATAATAAAACGTTAATCTTAATCATATTTTTGGGCGAATTTTAAATAAATAATATGAAATTATCCTTATATGTAGTCAAATTAATTTTGTGTTTAAATTGAACCTTCATATATTTTGAAATCAAAAAATATTTAGAAGTAGAAAATTAACTATGGTTCCATGAATCTCCGTCTGATTTTGTACACATTTATAAAATAGGATGGATCTGTTTTGGTATCTTCATCTAAAGAGTGGATGATATTTACTTATAAGAAAGAACCACATTATAAAATTATTGTGACTAACTAAAAGAACACCCCTGATGAAATTACCCATATAAGGAAATATGAAAATGTGTTTCATATGAAATTTTCTGTTCATCCACCAATATATTAGGTTGCTTAATTAATTGTATTATACCTACATAATTTCATATTCCTAAGACAACATATAGAATGTCCACTATTTAACATTAAGCAATGAATTAGAAACTGTAAGAGAATCTTGATACAAGGTTTATATTCCCATCTGACATTCAATAGGATGTTTTAGTCTACTTCACTATAAGAATGTTGTGTTAATACAACTATGTAATGATTATAACATTTTTACAAGATTATGACAAAGAAAAAAGTATCATCTACTACAAATTCATGATTTATTTTATCATCTATGTGAATCCTAGTACTTATCTACACTGGATAATGAGCCACAATATTTACAAGTAAAGGAGAACATGAAAGATATCACATGGCCAAATTTCATAAAATGTATAATCACTCTACGATAATGGTGATATTAATTAAATTAATAATATCCAATATCTGATCATAGATATACAAAATATAATCTTCTAGGATTGACATGGTAATTTTTTATTTTTTTATAGTGAATATTATTATCTACTAAAAAAAATATGGAGGAATATTGGGGTCATTTGAATGTTTTAGAGAATACATTGTGATGGTAAATGATATATTTAGAGTATATAATGTTAATGATATATATGGAAGAAGTAACTATCATGTGGAATGTTATCACTTGATAATGTGTATCTTCGAATCTTTTCAAAATAGGTGGAACTGAACATTTTCCTAGAATAGTATATGTGATAGATAGAAATAGTTTACATGGACTAGTTGGGTAAAGTCATATATTTGGAATAAAATTATCAAGGTTGTCCAACCCACTAACCAAGATTACATGTATGAGTGTGAGGTATTCAGGATTGTTGAATGTGAAGACATATATAATGAAAAATAATCTATTTACAACACCTTTTCTCACATTACCCACCAATGTGTAATTATATGACACCTGTATTGATAAGTAAAAAAAAATTTTAGGATTCTTTACTCTGAAAATATGAAAACTTTGATATCCTATTCCTGCAACCAATTATGGCTTCATAAGAAGAAATTCTAGATGCTTTATCTATAACTGGTTGTAATGATCCCCATGATGATGAATTGGAATCATTATATGTTATGGGTAAATTGTAACATGTGTATGATTCTTAAAATAATAATATATATAAATAAAATTAATGATAATTATATGAAACAGTGAATGTAATTTGATGTGATCAAATATTATTAAATTTCCACCAATTACAATCCAGTTAATGTGAATAAAATGGTAGATGATCCATGTAGAATTTATCCCAAAACCTATGCTTGATGTTGATTTAATGGGATCCATTAATCTCAGAGATGAAATGGATAAAAATGTGAATACTAACATGAGATTCATCCCACCTATTTTAAATATTTCCTTAAAAATCCAATCTTGATATGAAAAAGGAGTCACAAAAAGTTGATGTGGAGATATATAAAATGGTATATTATATTTTTTTGTCAAACATTCCTCAATACGATGTCATACATTTTAGAAACATAACAAGTTTCCTAAAACCCCAACAATAGTGGGATCAATTGGATGATACACATATATCCTCTTTCTTTATTCATATGTGAAGGAATATGATTAAATGATATATGATGAAAAATGATGGTTACATAACATGAAGAGGGGTATTTTAGGTACTAATTTTAATTAGTGGTATTCCAAAAAAATCAAGGTCGAACAATATGTGTCTAATGGTATGATGAAACCCTAGACCATACTAGTTTGAAAAAGAGAAAATGTAACTATTGATATCAGCATAGGAATCCCCAAGGAATCAATAAGAAATAACACCATATGGGTGGTACTAGATTTCCTTATGTAGTTCTTACCTTTCATTGTTATTAATGAAGTTATCCCTCTTTAAAGACTCTATATGATATAAATATGTGAAGTAGTATTAAATTATTGAATACCACTCTCCATTGTATTTAATACATATATATGATTTACATCTACGTTTTATACCACCCATAAGCAAGAACTAGATATAGATATGAGTTCCATTACTACATATCACCCATAAATGGATACTCAGTCTATGAAAACCATTGAACCTCTAGTTTATATAATTAAATATTGTTAAATGATTTATAATGATTACAGTGTAAACACATTCTCAGGTTGTAGTCCACGTATTATAAATGTTTCCAATATAAAATTTAAATGAAACCATATAGGGATTTATATAAGAATTTTTTTTAGTCTCTAACATGATGAGGTAAATATGGAGAGTGTAAAGACCTAGAAATTTTGTGGAAATTTTTTTATTAAATACATTGGAATTTTACGAGTCCGCGAAATCTGACAGTGCACGATTCCAAGGCATGGAGTTCTTGGAATGGTCCGTCGAAGTTTTGTTATGTTTAAGATAACATGAGTAAGCAGCAGTCCTAGAAATGTGGAATAAATATTAAAAAGTTACTCAGATCAGAAATATGAGGGCACCATTGCACTCATGATGGAGGGTTTTCCCACGACATGACTTAAGATTAGTCGGAGCAAGCCTTTTGTGAGGAAACCCAAAAATGGCATAATCATAAATAAAATAATTAATTAAATTATTTTTTTTTCAAATTCTTATAACTCAAAAACGGTTACTCGGATTAAAAATCTGAGCCCACCGCTAAACTCGTGAGGGTATTCTTTCTTTATGATGATAATAACTTTGGTCGGTCAGGGCCACCAGAGAAAATTAGTTTTTGGCCCCAAATAAAACAATTATGTGACAATTATTTTATTGTAAAATTCATAACATCTAAACAGTAACTCCTATTTAATATCCGAGAGTATCGTTGGGTTCGTTTGGGTGTGTTTCACTATGGTAGAGCCTAACCTCGACCAGTGCGAGTCAAGGGTGACTGATAACAATTTTCGGAACTTTTTTTTGGGTTTGTTCAGTAAATGCGCGAAGGCCGTTTTTTAACGTTTGAACCCGTGCTCAGAATTGAACACTGAGGGCACCGTTGAACTCGCATCGTCAGTGATTTCATAGTGAATCCTTCACCGCAGTTACATTATAATGGGAATGGAATTCAGATTTTGGGGGTTTTTCATTATGTTAAATAAAAATGAGGGTTAGATTAATTTTTTTTTGAGGTGGTTAAAAACCACCAAGTGGTTGTTGGAGGTGGGGGGCACCACACCCTAACCTCCCATGGGAGGTTGTGGTGATGGGGAACACCCGAGCATAACCTCCCTTGGGAGGATAATTATGGTGGGGACCACCTTGGCTTGTAACCCTTGGAACCTCCCTATTAATGTGGGGAGAACCGTTGAACTACCATCCTTATGTGCCAACTCCCTCAATCAGTTAATTAAACCCTTGCAATTAATTAATTGAATCGATTTGGATTCATGTCTACCATTAAAATAAGGGATAAGATATTATTTTATTTTGGTTGGCACAATCTTTTATTGGGATAATTAATAAGAGGAGGAGTTCTTGGAGAACTACTCTCCAATGAAAAATAACACCATCTCCAACGAAGAATGAGGATGATGCTCGAGCATGGGATCAACGGTGTATGACGGTCGCAATGTATGACAACATCTTCGAATTTTTTCTCACGCTGACACCAACGAACCTTAGAGGAAGGGGGTTTTGAGTAGATTTATTATTCCTATTATACATCATTGAATTTTTGGATTGAGATATACCGATTGATACCTCCTTAACGAGGAGGGTTTGGACCTCACGAACATGGCCCAACCCTCCCCCATTGTTCTATCTTGTTTGATTGATGACCATGGAGCGGAGCAGCGGCGGCCGGTGTTGGGACGTCCATGAAGGAAACTGGCGGCACAAGGTCGATGGGTCGCCGGAAGGGCTCGACACCATCGTACCATGCGGAGGACCAGGGAGACTCGGCCAGGGCGGGCCGCTGCGAAGGGGTGTGGTGCCATCATGTCGTGCCGGTGGTGCAGAGCCGTATCCAGGGCTGGAAACGGCGGAGCGGTGTGGTGCTAGTGTGCCAAGATTATGGTGCAGAACCTAGACCAGGGCGGGCCACGACGAAGGGGCATGGCGGGTTACATGAACCTGTGCCTATCGCCGATTCTGAGTGGAAGGCAGGGGGTGTAACCCCCCCCCCCCCCAATGCGTGGGCAGCCCTGCCGCCAGGCCCCCCAGCCATCCGGACCGCTAGCCAAGCAGTCTGCCAGCTCCCCTGGACACCTTATGCTAGCCCACCCTCGGCCTGGCCGCCCTCGAGCTGGGCCGCCTTCGGTCGGGCCTCCCTCGCATCGGGCAGCCTTCGGCCAGGTTGCCCTCTTGTCGGGCCGCCTTCGGCCGGGCCACCTTCTAGAGTGGCCGCCCTCGGGCCGGGACACTTCCTCGGACCGGGTCAGACTGATGGACTGGGTCGGAACCCGGTTCAGACCCAGATCGGGCCTGGTCAGTCCAATTGGGATGGACCGGACGAGACCAGTTATGGCCAGTTTACACCTTTTCGCCCATATCTTGGGCTACGGGTGTCTGAGAGACGAACTGTTTGCGGTGACGAAAATCTCTGAGAAAGGCAGTTCTATTGGAATACCCCACATGAGTTTTAGACACAGTTGTAGTATGGTCCGATAGGTTTGAACCTAAAAACCAATCGGGCCCCTAGAACATAAATGCCAATAACTCACAGACCGGGCGTCAGATTGATGCACCGTCTATCACGTTAGAACCCTTAAGACATGACGGTTCTTTGGGTTACTCATTTTTGTAGTTTATTGGCGATCGAGTTATGAATTATATATCGAGGTTAGATTCTATGGAACTTGATCGCACTGGGTGTGAGGAATCTAGTGGCTGATAGTGAGGCAGAGGTTAGTGACAGTTCTTACGGATTTCAGCGCTCAACGATCCTATGTGGGTCAGCGCATACTGATCCTGGGTGGGTCATTGCAGGGGTTAGTACCTATCGATCCTGTGTGGGTCAGACTTCATATGGTTAGAAGCAGTGCCTCTTTCCAGAATAAGTTGATCTAGATTTGCGACTAATCATCTGTACTTCTATACTTCTTTGTAGCACTTAGCGATAAGAGGAGTTCTCCAGTAGTTGTGGTTTCGATAATGAAAATCCTGGTTTCAACTGAGTCAATGACTTTCATGTTTTCCTCATGATTGAGATGGGTTACAAAATAACACAGGTATATATTTGGAAATATACCTAAGTAAGGGTTATTCGTTGATTTCATACTTTGTTGAATCCTAGTGGGATTTTGTGAGACCTTGAGGGTCTTGGGGCCCTTACTGAGTATCATTATACTCACCCCTATATGGGTTATCCCCAAAACACGTTGTGTTGGTTGCAGACGACGGACAACGCTGATCGGGGCAGAGAGAGCGGAACTGGAAGGTACCTGGAGGTGGACCACTCGGCGAGACATACACGGAGTGGACAGACGAGTATGGGGTGCTGAGGAGGCCATATATAACTACCCTTTAGGTGGGATTCCCAGAGGACGACCCTGAAGCTACTTTACTTATTTTCTTCAATTGTACTAGAATTTCAGTTGTATTATACTTTACTATTGGGATTGTATTTCCGACCCCTTTACTTTCAGTACACTCTTTTGTATGTAGTTTTACTTATTTTTTTTTACTTCTTGTTGTGTACTCTGTTGTATTTGTTTACTATTATAAAGGAAATTCCTTCTCAATTTAGAGATGTACACCATTCGTGCTAGACACCAGCCCATGTGCTATGGAAGTACGGTTTGGTGTAGTCACAATACGGGCCCCAGAGGATGGGTCGTGACAAATTAGTATTATAGGAGTCAGCCGCATAACATATGACTATAATCTTTCTTTTCTATGAAGAAAAAGTGTTAAGGGTATTGAGTGTGGTTCTCAGTTCAGGTAGTCCAGTGAGGGTGTGGCGGCCGATGTATCCATAAACCAGGACCCTGAATTTTGATATCCGACTCATTACACGAAAACACTGATTGCATGTGTGTTTTCAAAAGTTTTCTATTTGTCAGCTCAATCGGGTCAGCTCACCAGGTATAACTTTTGACCGTGTCGCATCTGTTCTGGATGCCTCCATGCAGACAGCTAGTTAGATTTCTGAGAGAGTACATAATGACAGCCCACTAAGCAAAGAGGCTCTGGTGTGGGGCCCTATTACAATGTTGGCACCCTTGAGTGGGGTACCAGCAGCATCACCACCCGTTGGGTAGCAGAACACACATGCTGCATTGGCGGGTGGTGCACACCGACATAGCATGGTGCACGAGTTCCCATGGTAGAGGATCTTGAGGTTACGAGGCGAGATCGATTCCCAGGTAGAAGAGGACTAACTAGAGATGATCGCTAGTGTTCTCAGCCTAGTTGAGACACCCATAGAGCAGACAGTGATCTTAGCTACTACTTTTTTCTAGTGAGTGACCATGAGGTTGGTACACATAGTGACGAGGCTTCGGTACGTGGACTGTTGCCCAAGATTGTACCTTCAGGTAGTATGCAGCTATATCACTACATGCTGGTCAGCAATTAAAACCGGTGGTACCGGTATATGACACATGTTGTCTTAGTTCCTTACACGTGTTTCACCATGACATAACCCTCAGGATCCGAGGCTATCCCGACTCATAGGAGGCTGAGGACTGGCCTGAGGAGGTGGTAGACAGTTCTCTAGAGCTTTTACAGCTTTGTCAGGACAACATTTTAGTATCTGAGAATTCATCGATGCATACCAATAGTTCAGTGTACTTGATGAATACGTTACGATCAAGGATTTGGGGCTCGAAATACCGAGTGAGGTGTGTTTTATGACATTTTATTCATCACATTTTTCTAAAGATAACATTTGAGGTTGTATGTTCTTTGGCTGAGTGGATACATCCAGTGATTGTTAGTAGTGGGGAAGTATAAAACTATAGCTAGTCTCAGAGACTTGAGCATGTACGTGAAGATGAATTGTTAAAGACAGATGAATCTGTAGGGTAGAATATGTGGAAACCGAGCTAGGAGAGCAGCATGAGGTAGTGTACATTTCCAAATGTTACAACCACCATCCTTTGTAGTCCTCACCAGGATCAGTGAGCTGGAGGGAAGTGGAAGAGAGTAGGTGCAGGCGGTCAAGGAGTGTGACCCAAGGGCTCTAGAAATGATTCGGGGTACGGTCTATGTCTACTACTAGCTGCCGTATCAATAGACATAGGTACCAGTCATTCCTTCCTTCCACTAATCTTGTCCCACACATAGAGTTTCTGGTTAATCCATTGACTTGAACCTCATGTCTGGAGATACATTTGGTAGGAGACTCGATAATCACACATACACCCACAGTGTGATCTAACCCTTAAGGTGAGAATTTTGGTTGGAATTTTTTGGTGTCATCGTCGAGGCCTTACGATATTAGTTTGGGTATGGACTGGGAAACCGTAGTTCATAGACAGACTGACTGTATTAGGAAAAAAGGTTTTGGTTTATCTAAAACATTAGGATGAGGTTTTCCTTAGTTGGAAAAAAGGAAACTTGGGCAGTATAGTCTAAACTCATGCATAGCAAGGTACAATCGATCACTCTTGAGTCGTCCAACGTTACCCTTGTGGCAGAAGGAGTTTTCAATTTTCAGTTCCAAACATGAGTGAAAGAACATGAGAACAAATTTTAATTAGATTTTCTAGGTTACCCCCCCCCCTAATGGGGGAGGGATGTCTCCCTTGGCTAGATAAAATCGGAGGTTCGTGTTAGATTTCTCTAGTGTTGCAGCACCACTATCAGCTTTGACGAAGAAGGGGAAACCCTTCATGTGGTCGGAGAGATGCCAACAGAGCTTCTAGGAGCTGAGGCAGAGGCAAACTAGCGCCCCCATCTTGGGACATCCCGAGAAAGGCATAGGGTATGTAGTTTACTGCGATGCATCAGGGACATGACATGGGTGTGTCCTGATGCAAGAGAGACCGATGATCAAATACGGTTCTTGGTAGATGAGACAACACGAGCTAAACTACCGTACCCATTACCTGGAGGTAGCAACAGTGGTATTTTCCTTGAAGATGTAAAGATAATATCTGATGGGCGAGTGTTTCACTTTGTACTCTGATCACAAGAGTCTCAGGTATATCTTCTCACAGAAGGACCTCATCCGGAGACAGTGGCGATGGATTGAGTTCCTCTAGGACTATGAATTCGATATAGTCTATTCTACTAGGAAGGGAAACGTAGTAGAAGATGATCTCAGCAAGAGATCAGGCATTTAGCTGCTAGGAGAGGTGACAATGTAGCTGGCTGCGTTGTAGATATCCTTTACGGATTGGGATGGAGCAGCCTATCTACAGTCTCTTAAATTCACTCCTCCACTTCATCAACAAGTCAGGGAGGCGCAACATGGAGACACTGACTACAAGATAATAAATGTTCAGTTATCCATTGATTAGGCTCCTGATGGATTTTCTGAATGTGGGGAGCATGTCATCCTCTTTATAGGATGTATTTTGATAACAGTTTCACTTCATGAGGAAGTGTTGAGGGAGTTCCACACATCCCATTAAGTGGTACATCCAAGAGTGGTGAATATGTATCAGGAACTTAGACGACAACACTGGTGGCTAGGTATGAAGATGGTAGTAGTAGATATTGTCTCATGATGCCTCACTTGTCAGCAAGTGAAAGCAGAGCACCAGGTACCAGTAATCTTGGTTCAACCCTTAGTGGTCCCTGAGAGGAAGTGGGATGGGATATCCATGGACATCGTGATGGGTCTTCCACATACATCCAGGAGTCACGATTCGATATGGGTGATCGTTGACTGACTCACCAAGTCAGCCCACTTCCTACTGATCAGAGAGCAAGCCTCAGTAGAGAGAATGTGAAACATCTATGTGAAACAGATTGTGTATTTTCATGGAGTACCTTCTTCTATTGTCTCTGACCGTGATTCACGGTTTACTTCCTGGATATGGAAGGGATTGTAGGAGGCTTTTGGGACGCAGCTTCACTTGAGAACCACATTCCATCCTCAAATGGATGCTCAGACTGAGAGAACCATTCAGAACCTCGAGGACATGCTCCGTGCATGTTTCCTCGACATTGGTAACTGGTGGGAGGTCTACATACCTTTGGTGGGGTTTTCATACAACAACAGTTATCCCTCCACCATCGGTGTTTCACCTTTTGATGCCTTGTATGGTTGACATTGCAGATCACCACTATGCTGGATAGACCCAGGGGAGTTAGCACTATGTGACCAGAGATGTTACATGCTACCATGGAGAAGGTGCAGATCTTCCAGGGGTGGATGAAGACTGCATAGAGCAGGTAGTTGTTTCATGCTGACAAAATATGGAGTCCTTTGGAGTTTGAGGATGGTGACCACGTCTTTCTACAGGTCTAACCTCGATGAGGACTACAGATATTTGGCCAAGGCGACAAGTTGTCTCCGCAATTCATTGGACCTATCCGGGTCCTCAGCAGAGTAGAAGAGGTGGCTTAACTCTTAGCTCTACCACATGAGTTGCACCAGGTGCACAACGTCTTCCACGTATCTCAGCTGAGGAGATATGTGCACGACCCGTCCCACATCATCGACCATCAAGAGCTGAACATCGATGATTGGGAGACTTTCATGGAGGTTCTAGTGGTGATTGAGAATCGATAGGAGTGGGTCCTTCATGGATGGTCGATACCTCTAGTTCGCATTAGCTGGCATCACGAGAACCTCTATGATAGCACATGGGAGTGGTAGGCTCAGATGCATGCTTAATACCCCCATTTGTTCCCTTAGTTAGAGTTGTAGCTTATGGGGACGTAAATACATGAGGTTGGGAGAATGTAAAGACTCTGAAATTCCATGGAAATTTTTATCATAAATACATGAAAATTTTATGAGTCTGCAAAATCTAACAACGACAAATTATGAGGTTCGGAGTGCTTAGAAATGTCCGTCGATTTTTTTAAGTTTAAGACAACAACCATAAAAATTCTTCCTGAAAAATATTTATAACTCTTAAATGGTTACTCAGAACAAAACCTTATGGGCACCGTTGCGCTCAGGATGGGGGGTTTACCCTAGGCCTGACTTAAGATTAGTCAGCGTAGGCCTCTTGTGAGAAAAAAATGGAATAATCATAATTAAATAAATAAATTATTTTATTTTATTTTTCAAATGCATATAACTCACAAATGGTAACATAGATTAAAAATATGAGACCACCAATGAACTCATGAGGATATGGTTTTTTCAATCAAATACTTACTTTTGTCATCGAGGGCCACGAGAGAAAATTATTGTTTGGCCGCAAATAAAATAATTAAGTGAAAATTATTTTATTGTAAAATTTATTTAATCTAAACAGTAACTCAGATTGAAAATATGAGAGTACAGTTGGGTTCGTTGGGGCGTGTTTCACCTAGAGAGAGCCCAACCTTGATCGGTGAGAGTGGAGGGTGACTGATAATGATTTTCCAAGCATTTTTTCAGGTACGTTCAGTAAACGCGTGAGCGGCGTTTTGTAACTTTTGAACCGGTGCTCAGAATTAAAATCTGAGGACACCTATGAACTCACAAGCTCAGTGATTTCTTAGTGAGACCTTCACCGTAGTTGCGTTTTAATGAGAATGGAAGTTAGAATTTATGGTTTTATCCTTAAGTTAAATAAAAATAAGGGTTAGCATAATTTTATTTTTGTGGTGGCTAAAAACCTTGAAGTGGAGTTTGGGGGTGGGGGCCACCACACCCTAACCTCCCATGGGAGGTTACGGTAGTGGGGACCACCCAATCATAACATCTCTTGGGAGAATAATTAACGTGGGGACCACTAGGGCATGTAACCCTTGGAACCTCCTTCTTAATGTGGGGAGAACTCTTGAACTCCTCTCCTTATGTGCCAAGTCCCTCAATCATTTAATTAAACCTTTGCAATTAATTAATTAAATCCATTTGAATTCATGTCAACCATTAAAATAAGGGTTAAGTTATTATTTTATTTTGGATAGAATAATCTCTTGTAGGTAGAATTATGGAGATGAGGAGTTCTTGGAGAACTACCCTCCAACAAAGAACGCACCATATCAAACGAAGAACGAGGACGACGCTCAAGCCTGGGATTGGAGGTGTGTGATGGGAAAAACGTAAGACCGCATCTTCGAATTCTATCTCATGCCAACATCAACGAACCTTCGAGGTAGGGGGTTTTGAGAGGATTTATTGTTCCCATTCTACATCGTTGAATCTTTGGATTGAGATATTCCGATTGATACCTCCATAACGAGGAGGGCTCAGACCTCACAAACACGGCCCGACCCTCCCCCTTTGATAAATCTAATTTGATTGACGACCGCGGAGTGGAGCAGCGGCGACTGGCACCGGGCCGGCCATGAAGGAAATTAGCGGCGCAAGGCCGTCGAGTCGCCCGAAGGGCGTGACACCGTCGTGTCGCGCGAAGAAGGGAACCGCAGCCAGGGCGGGACGCGGCGTAGGGGCACGGCGTCGTCACGTCGTGCTTGTTGTGCAATTTCGTGGCAGGGCGGGCCACGTCGTAGGGGTGCGGTTCCTTCGCGCCGCGCCGGAGGTGCAGAGCCGTGGCACCATCGCGTCAGGCCGTTTATGTAGAACCGCAGCCAGGGCGACCAACAGAGGAGGGGCGCGACACCATCACGCCACACAGGTGGTTAGAACTGGCATGCTGCTCGGCTAGCCGGACAAAGAGAGAACCCCTCAGGTACCACGGGTTACATGAACTACCACCTAGAACCGGTTCTAAGCGGAAGGCTTGGGGGTGTAACGCCCCCCCCCCCCCCCCCCCCACATGTGTCCAACCCGACCGCCTGGCCCGCCCACCGGCCGGACGCTCGGTCGCCCACGTGGGCCACCCTTTGGTCAGGACGTCCCCTCAGGTCGGGCCACTTCCTCAGACCGGGTTAAACCCAAGAACCGGGTCAGACCCCGGTTCAGACCTAGATCAGGCCGGGTCAGTCGAACTCGGTTGGACCAGACATGACCCACTATGGCTAGTTTACAACTTTTCGCCCATATCATGGGCTATTAGTGTCTGATCGACGAGCCGTTTTCGACAACAGAAATCTCAGAGAAAGATGGTTCTATTAGAATACCCCACAAGAGGTTTGGAAACAGTTGGAGTATGTTCATTTTGTTTTGAACCTAAAAACCAACCGGGCCCCTGGAATGGAATTGCAAATAACTCGTAGACTGAGCATCGGACTGATGCACTTTCTATCGCATTGGAACCCTTACAACATGGCAGTCCATTGGGTTACTCCTTTATGGAGTTCATTGGCAGGCGAGGTATGACCGATATCTTGACGATAGATTCTATAGAACTCAAGTGCACCGGGTGAGAGAAATCCAGTGGCAGATAGTGAGGCGGAGGTTGGAGATAGATCATACGGAGGACAACACTCATCGATCCTATTTGGGTCAGTGCATACCGATCCTGTGTGGGAAAGATCTAGTGTGGGTCAACGCTCAGCGATCCTATTTGGGTCAGCACATACCGATCCTATGTGAGTCATTTCAGGGGTTCGTACCTATCGATCCAGTGTGGGTCAGACACCGAATGGTCAGAAGCAGTGCCTCTTGACAGAATAAGATGATCTAGCTTCACGACTAATAATATTTACTTCGATACTTATTCGTAGCACATCCTGACAGTAGGAGTTCTCCAGCAGTTCTGGTTTCGATAATGAAAATCCTGGTTTGAGTTGAGTCAATGACATTCATGTTTTCCTAATGATTGAGATGGGTAACTAAATAACTTAGGTATATGTATGGGCATATACCTAAGTAAGGGTTATCTGTTGATTTCATACTTTGTGGTATCCTTGTATGATTTTGTGAGACCATGAGGGTATCAGGGTCTATAATGAGTATCATTATACTCACCCCTGCACGAGCTATTCCCAGACCACATTGTGTTGGTTTCAGACGATAGACAATGCTGATCGGGGCAGAGAGAGCAGAAAAAGACGATACCTGGAGGTGGACCACTCGGCAAGACGTACACTGAGCGGACGGATGGACATGGGATGCTGAGGAGGCCATCTATACCTACTCTTTAGGTGGGAACCCTGGAGGATGAACATGTAGATACTTTAATTATTTTCATCAGTTGTACTAGCATTTCATTTTTATTGTACGTTACTGTTGGGCTTGTATTTCTGGCCCCTTTACATTTAGCACACTCTTTTGTATATAGTCTTACTTAGTGTTTTCCTTATAGTAGCGTACTATGTTGTGTTTGTTTACTATTATAAAGGAAATTCCTTCCCAATATGAAGATTTATGCCTTTGGTGCTAGTCGCCTGCCCCTGGCCTATGGAAGGCGGGAATGGGGTAGTCACGATACGGGCCACGGGGGACGGGTTGTGACATACAGTGGAATATTATTTTAACTAATTTTATGCATGATATGGTAGAGAACTTTAAAATAATTAATAAAAATTTGATAATCTAATATTGAGTATACGAAATCTATATTGACAATAATTAATGTGACTTTTATTTTGAGGGTGAATACAAGGAGTTTATTTGTATATCCCCATGGAATACCGTTGTTAGTTTTAGTGATAAGGTAAAGCATAGTCTGATATACAACATTTACATTGAGACCCATCATCTATACAAATTTTTTACCTGTTGACTAGAATATCAACCAATTTTATCCACATTACATAATGAATATCATGTATCCTTATTGAAAAATTACATAATAGACACAAAAAATTTACGGTATCAAGATTTTATACCCTTGGAGAATGATATTTTAAATGAGAACTAGTCGGTGAACATCTTAGATCATAGATATAAAGTTATAAAAAATAATAAAATCCCATGGTAAATGTAGCATTGTTGAAATTTATGTTTGAAGAAGCATCATAGAAACTGGTAGATTTGATGAAATAATGTAACACAAATCAATTTTAGTCTATGAAATAAAATTTCAATGGTAAAATTATTGAGGTCAGATGAATGTAAGGAACAAGACATATATAAATTAAATACACGTCATGAAAATATAAACACTTTATTAAATAATATAGTTACATAAAACATATGTAGTACTTTGGATATCGTGGACCAATTATAATATATTTCGTTTTGTATTTAAAATACTATTAATCATTATAAATGAAAATAATATAGCCACAATATGTGACAATTTAGATTTGTATATCGTAAGGGTTATGATAATTTCAAATTGATATACTGGGAATAACATATACTCTAAACTAGTTTGATCATTCATTAAATGGACAACTTATCATGGATTCAAATGGATATGGTCTTTATTATATTTTTTACTAAATAATCCCATCCCATGATTCATCAACTATATCCAATGAAACCCCTTTTATAGGATAATTTTATGCTTATTGAGATGAAATCCCAAACAATTCTCGTTTAAACAACCCCAAAATGAACATCAATCACAGATGTTAACAATGGGGCTTACTATATTATCATAACTATTGATGTATAAAGGCCCTTGTTTTAGGAATTAGTATATTTTATTTTTCTAAATAAATAATTATTATTTCTATCCCACATTAATATTAATTTTTAAATGATTACATCGCCAATTTGATGAAAATAATATTTTCATATAAATAAATGAAAATAGTATTTTTAGGGAATTTATATTATCAATTAAGACACAATTTTTATAATTTCAATAATTTTTAATATAAATGTGGTTTTAAAAAATTATTTATATAAAAGAATATTTATTACATAAAAATTATAAAATGATTTAATAAAATACATTCAAATTATTATTATGATTAGAAAGATATTTTTATCAAAAAATATACTTTTATATTAATAAAAATTATTTTTTACAGTTAAAAATTCTCAAATTTAAGATGTAATTTGTAAATAATAAATACTATTTTTCAAATAATAATATAATAATTAGCTAAACAATATATTTTCACATTTTTAAGATGGATGAATTTTTTGGTAAAAAATAAATTTATTATTAAGGTAACATATGTATTATGACATAATAATTGCCCAAAAATGATGTAATAAATTATATAAATGGTATATTAACTAAATATAGGATAGAGATTAAATTATTTTGGGGTTATATGTTTAATTATATAATTCTATAGTAAATCCTCCTTAACAAATATTATTTTTATGGTTTTACAATCAATTGATTATTAATATGACTCGATTCAAAAAATCTAAGGGTATTATTTTAATATTTTTTGAAATTAAAATATTAAAAGACTGAAAAATACTTTTTATTGGTATAAACCATGGGAAAAACCATGGTATTGGTTTTGATATATATTATATTATCATGTATTCCCCAAAGAATACGAAAAACATTTATAAAGAATCGATGTATAATTTTCTATAAGTTCAATCCCAAACTCCCACTCATCTTCCCTCAACCCTAATTTTAATGAATTTTTTCCTTATTTATAAATATATCATAATCAATAAATAATAATGATGTTAATATACTTCACCATTCTTTTTTATAATCCTCTCAAGGTAAGGTATTCTCTCATCCTCCTCATTATTCAAGCACTTACTTTAAGTTGTTCTTTTTGACTTCTAATTTTTTATATTGTAACATATTTTTACACATCCATGTTACTTTAATGGTGATGTAAATGTAATTATCTACCCCATTTAACTCTTAATAAACCATTCTGTTAAACATTATGTATTTATTTATGTTATGATGCTGAAATTATCTTCTAGTTTTTTATAAAATATTTAGTTTGTTAATAACCATGAAAATTTCCACTCAAGTTAATTAAAATTGATATAAATATCCTTGATTTCAGAATATTTTATATTTATTAAAAAATAATAATTCATTGGATAAAATTTGATGAATCAAATCCATGTGTTTTATGACCTATGTGAAAAACAAATGTATATACATAATATTAATTTGATGTTTGTCCTATATAATTTTGTATCCCTCTAATACATTATTTAATGTTTTAACACATTAGATGTCATTAATTGGTCATGGTATGTTATCCTAAGAACAATGTATTTTTTTTATTAATAGAAATATTTGACATAGGGTTCTAATATCATGATTTAAATAATTTCTCCTTTTTATTGCCTTTATGTTATAATTTATAAGATGATTATATGTTCATTATTATGAATCACACCCCTTATATTTAATCATTATATTCTCATTTACTATCATGTAATTTTCCATTATATTCTTTAATTGATTATTCCATTCTTTGATCTTTATTACTCACCACTTTCATATGTACATATGTATATTATCCTACAATGATTTAAAAGACTTATATAATTTTAAGAGTATGATAAGGAGTTTCAAACAGTTATATATTCTAAATTATTTTGTTTATTATGTTTTGGTAATAATTACACAATGAATATAATATTTATTATTTTTTTAGTATTGTATTATGGGTGTCTTTATAAAATAAATCATGATTTAATGTGTATTAATGATACAATTTTCCTTTTTCAGAGATAATATTATTTAAATCAATTACTTACAAAAATATCATCAATAATTTATCATGGATAAAACATAAGGTTTTCCATATAAAATGTTAATTGAGAGATAAAAATATGAATTTTCATCGAAATTCATTTTTATGATGTTGTAAATAAAATAATTAAAACCCATATCATAGAAATATTGATATATAACACATTAATAAAGATTTAGAGATAAATTTAACGTTTATTAAACATAAAATATATTAGAATTTAAAAATATGAAGGACAATAGTTGAAGGAAGAGTGAATAAGGATATAGAAGTGAAAAAAACCCATTCAAATTGATTGAGATTTATTCATAACATCATTAAAATTTTTGATGAAATAAATCCATCTATGTAATTATTAATAATATTGAGAGGAATGGAATTATTATATCAATGATTTAAAAAAATTAATATTATTTTAATTCTATAATGTCCAAACCATAAACATTATTTAATCTTGAATTTATGTTTTAATTTATTTTCTTTCATATTGAGGTTCTTTTCATGTTTATAGTTTTAGAGAATTATGTTATCATTCAAATATAACATCCCATACTAATACAAGTAGATACTTCAAATATTGAAATCATTTTTTTCAGAATTTAAAAATTTAAAATTAAAGATAGATGATTTCTCTTAAAAAATAATAATAACATCCCACAATTGGTCCTAATTCTCTCTTAACCATATTTATTTCCAATTAAAAATAATCATTGAACATGGGATGAGCATAAAATTTTGAGTAAGACACATAAATAATGAAATCTATAGTCCAGTGAAAAGACAAGAACCATCAAAACCCCTTTTCATATAATCCTACAAGAATGCTTAGAAATACCACTTGGGTTCCTTGGGAAATCATTAATTTATCACTCATACAATCATCATTACAAATTTAGTACCTTTATTTTCATATTACATCTAAATAGTATGCAATGCATTGGAGATCTATAATGGCGCTCACCCATCATATTTTAACAAATATTGGGATCAAGATGACATATCATGACATGTAATTGGGAACAACACATTATATCATGATCTATATTAGGATCAAAAAATAAAAATAAATTTACAAGGAACATATCTAAAATAAAATCCTCTAAAACAATATTACACACATGATAGAATCACTTATATATATCAAAATACCCTTTTTAAGAAAATATAACATCTAAAAATATAAAATCCTCACAAATAATAATGAGCCCATTTGATTTGAAAATAAAAATGAAAAAATATAAATCAAACTTTATAGTAATATAGAGTCATGAAATTGGGATAACATCTCAATCCATATACATTTAAAAACATTTATTTAGAAATTTTTAATGAGGATTGAAAAAACATTAAATGTTGGTTTTTTCAAATAACGTCTCTTACCCTGGATCCGACACATAACATAAATTATTTGTCATCCAAAATAATAGACATATAAAATTTATTTACATTATTTAGTAAATATTTATCATTTATCATTAATTATTTTCTTTTTATAAAAATTTCTTAATTACAAATGTTAATGTCAGCCATCTTATTGATATTCATTATATGTGCCCTAAATGAACATTTTTTTATTTAAATAGAAAAAGTGGTCACAAGACCATAATCTCAAGATTAATATTCATGAATGAACAATAACTACTATACATAAATTATACTTCTTAATATAATCCTTTATGAATTGTTATGAAAAATTATCAATGTTATAGACATGGAGATAGAAGGTCATACGTGTGCATGAGTAATGTTTCCATTTTTTCATTTATCATTATGAAAATAATATAAGTATTATTTTATATTTAAATAAATATAATAATATAATTAGTAACATGTTAGTAATATAATTATGTTTATATGTCATACATATGTTCTGGTTAAGAAAAATAATCACATCAATTTTTGGATGTGATAATTCACGCATATGTGTGAACGAGATTATCATTTTTTTCATGCTTTGAAAGTAAGAATATAATTGATATTTAATTGAATTATAATGAGCAATATTTCATTAATATCATATATAAACATGAATTAAATCATTATAACTTTTCATGAGTGATGGTGATGGAAAAAAAATTATATCGGTTCGTAGAGGTGATAGTTCACATATACACACAAATAAATTTTTTCCATCTTGATAGAAGTGTAGTTTGATTTCGGTGATGATATTAGTATAATAACATCTATGTATATGATGGTTACTATATTTATTATTTCATAATGATTGATTAATATTTGATGTTAGTGAATGAAGAAGTAAAAATACACTTAATTAAAAATGATACCTCTCCTTCAGAAGACCTCCTTTGATTAACACCTTAAAACCCCTAAAAAGGGTGTAATTAATAAATTAATGAAAATAGAAAGTCGGGAGGGATTCATGTAATGTATTTTTGTATGTATTTCTAAAAACATTGTGTAATGGAGTTAATAAAAGATTATAATGGGCTCTATTATACCAGAGAGAGGTGGGGAACTCCAAGAATTTATCAATGTTTGAAATTAATAAAAATAAATTTTCAAATAAAAATTGATCCAATATAATTTATTTAGATTATATGGTAATTTCGGGATTCATCCCATTAATATAATAAATATTATATATGTTTTTACACTTTTTTATTTCTTATGTTTTTTATATTCTTTTAACTCTTGTCGTGATATTTTGTAATTAACACTATGATGGTTAATATAATTGAAATAAAAATTCAAAAATAAAAATTGAGAAATTAATGAAATTTTATAACATGCACTGATTTGTTTTATGAAAATCATCTTTTTATAAAATATATAGTGTTTACTAAAATAATATTTATTTAAAAATATCAATAATTTCATATTGGAATCTATTCATTAGTTGTCTTTTTCAAAATATAATAACAACATGATATATTATAAAAATAATAATAAATCGTCTATAAAATGAATAATATGTCCATAAAATTATTTTATGACATAAATATATCACCTTATATAATTTTTTTATATTTTTAATATCATTTATTTGGTTCTTCTATTAATAAAAAATTATTTTGTCATCATTGTGTATATATTTAATTTAATTATTTCATTCCAAAAAAAAATATATAAATTAACATGATATACATAAAATTTTTATATTTCTAAATAATATTTATAGTTGAATATATCCCTTATATGAACTCATATAGAAAATAGTTTACTTGTTAAAAATATGAGTGTGAAAAAATGGTCCTTTGTTTGAATTAAATAATATAAATGTCCTTAAATAATAAATGTGGCTTAAAAGGTTATATTTTAGACATATAATACATATAGGTCAAACCAAATTCAAAAAATTAAATTAGGGATTATATTAGGGTAATTTATAATATTATATTTACTATTAATTACATGATTTACCTTTAACCTTGGTAATAAAAATATAACTAATGTTATTATTTATATTATTCGAAAATTATGTTGACCAAACTAGATCGTAAATATAATACTGATTTAAACCAAGTATTTACATTTTTCAAGACTCAATAAAAATAAGTGAATAAAATAAATCTAATATTAATACCATCGACATATAGAGAAAACATGGTTTTAATGTAAAGAATTTCAAATGTTCATAATATTTTTATATCTATTTTCAATGTGAAAATGATTCTAAAGACCCAAATTGAATTAACTGATAAAAAATTATTTAATTATACATTAACACTATTTAAAAAATTAATTTAACTATATAAATAAATTTTATGAAAAAGAATCTTTAACCTAATATTTTGTATTATTCATTATTCATTAAGATATAAATTTTCTAAAAAAATATCAAAAATTAACCCAATGTATATATATATAGTTATCATTCTAAAAGTCGGTTTAAAATTATATATTAGAATACTAAATGTATCAAAAATTATATTTAAAATTTTTTCTCTATCAAATGGTAGTAAAACTACCCTTTAAAAATATTTTACCATTTCATGCATAAAATTTTATTTATTCTTATTTTATTCCAATAATATTTATTGTAAGACTATAAAAAATTATAAAACAATTTTAAATAAAATATACTTTCTTATATTAATTATCTGTGATATAATGTAATTGAGATAACTCCAACTTAAAATATAATATTAACATTTTATAATTTTTTGTATAATATAGTCATGCGTGAAATGTATGATTTCAGATAAACTCATTGTTGTGTGTCAGTTACACTATCATACATAGTGTCCCCATTAAGATAAACTTAGAATCTAATTCATAAATATTAATAATTATCAATAATTATTTCTCTATAATTATTTGGGATGTCACATCCTCCCCCCTTTTTCATATTGTTTCCATGCAATTTTATTCCTTTATCAAATTAATCAGGTTATTTTTCTCTTATTGTAAATTCAGTTTCACAGTTTCATCTTCCAATGTATTGTCTTTCCATAAATATGAATCCTGATAAATCACCATATTCCAAAACATCTATATCTACGACCAAGAACCTGAACTTTTTATTCCTATTATGATGGATTCTATTACAACAGAACAATATCTGGAGTCATAATAAAATGTTGATTCAGTATATACTTTCATATCATTGAAAAAAATGTACCTTCGCTAAACTCAAATGAAAATCCAATTAGTAGGAAAATGGTCTGAGTTTTACCATGATTTCTTGGGACTGGTTATTTGTGGACTCATCATCCTTTTCATACACAAACACATGACACTTTTTCATAGAGAAACTTTGAGAATGACATTATCACATACCTAGAATGAACGATCATTCTTCTAGATATATGTATTGTTTTTTATCACATCATGGGAAATCCCCATGTTTCATTTAATCAACTACACTTTCCCTACCATTTCCACTACCAATTCAGGTCTAATAATCTTCTTTTCCCAAAAATAATTCCAATAATATTAGGTTTTACACTACTTTCAATATAATTTCTAAAATGGATAAATATATATACTATTATGTAAAATGTTATTATAATTATACTCAACTAAAGAATGATTTTGATCCCAACATCCATAGTAATCCATTGATCAAGCATGTAAAATTTCCTCTATTGTCCAAAATGATTATTATGACAACCCTTCTAATTGAGGATGAAAAGTTGTACTGAAATGTTATTTTATACCCCAAGTGTTTCCAAGGACTTTACAAATGTTATAAGTGAAACTAGGATGCGGATAAGTACAATATTTATATGAAAAAAATGTTACATGAATTTCAATTTCAAATACAATGTATATCTTTAGACAGAGTGTCTCAAATGGGAAGATAATAAGAAGATTTATTCAATGGATCAAAAATAACTTAGATGTCATTTTTACATTGATATGAAATTGGTAAAACCAATACTAATTCTATTTATATATCTTCCCATTTTCAATCTAGCAATGGAAAAGGATGGATAATGACCTTCAACAATTGACATTTTGATTTAACCTCATGAAAATCCATACATCTTAGGGTGAAGTCATCAATATCTCTTTTCATTACATCACACCAGTAAAACCATCGAAGGTCTATATACATATTAACACTACCAATATGAACTAAAAAAATAACTATTAAATTCTCTCAATAACACTTTATTAAACTATTAATCATAAAAACATACTCTATCCAAAATCTACATATAAAATATCAATAATGTTAAATTTTAAAATCCTACCCTTTTCAACAAATTTTATGTTTTTCCTCAACATATGTTCTCCCTTCAATACATTTATAATTATATCTAATAGTGAAAATCACACTTAAACATGAAACAAAATAGAGGAATTTACTACACTAACAACTTCTAAAACAAAAAATATCAGGTCACTAACCAAAGGGTCACGTTCCATGCAAATCATAGTTAATGTATAATAACATTTAGGACCCAATTCATCATCCACATTGAATTCTATATTAGGATGGTAAATAATCCTGAAATCATAATTCTGGATTCATTCTATACATATTTTATATGTCATAATCAATAATTTTTGAGGTAATATATTTTTCAACCTTTTAGAAACATTATATATTTGACATTGTTAGTCTCTGAAAATTATACCCACCAAATTCTTATTCAAAAACTATATATGTAAATTCAAAATTATTTTTAGGGTAATTTAACACATGAGGATTCATCTAATATTAATCATAATAAATTACATGATCATCCTATATTATAACACAATCATATCCTTTCAATAAAGAATTATTGTAGATTAAAAATTTATCATTTCTAGATGTATATTCCAGGATATGAGCATTCCACAATATTATTTTAAATTTTTTAAAAGAATTATCACATTATTTTTTCAAGATGAACAACATAATTTTTCGGGTTAACATTGTCAGTTGGATATATAACAAGGAAATGTTTTCAAAAAATCCCTAATAAAATCATACTAAACCTATACTACTATAAATCTCAATTAAATTTGTAGGTCATAGAAATTATTCCATAAAATTCATTTTAGTAGGATCACAAATTATGGAATTTTAGAAATAATGTGACCAAGGAAAAAAAATTTCAAAGAAAATTTACAGTCTCTAAATTTATAAAACATTTTATTTTATTTTAAAAATTTCAATATAGCCCTTATAGGTTATACATTCCTTATTTTAATATTAGATTATAAAAAACTGATATCATTAAATACAGAAATAAACATATCCAATATTTCATGAAATAATATATATTCATTAGTTCCATGAATATAGATATAGAATTAGTTAACCCAAACATAATAACTATAAATTAAAAATTTTCATATGTAGTTTGAAATCCGTTATTTGGAATGTTCAATGGATTTAATGTCAACTAATGGTAACCTTGACTTAGATCTATCATCAAAAAATAATAGACTCCCTGAAGTTGATCAAAAAAATAATCGATATTAGAAAAATGATACTTGTTTATTACAATTATGTTATTAAGGACTCTATAATAAATACATTAACTCATTAAACCATATTATTTTTTAACAAAAAATAGAGGATCACCCAATGGTGATGTGATAGGTTGGATGAAACCTTTATCTATTAAATCATGTAAATTCCATTTCAATTATAGATTATATAGTTGAAACATTAGATAAGGGGAATACCAATTTCGTTTAGCAACATGAAATATATCGTTAGTAAATTCAATGTCCAAATCTAGTACAATACAAGTAAGTTCCTCAGGAAAAACATCCAGGTATGCATTTACCACTAGAACCTAATTATATCGAAAATTCCTTTTTATCAATAATATGTGAAAGATAACATTCATTTCCATTTGTAAATATTTCCACAGTTTGATGATATTTTATTAATGGTATGGGTTTATTCCTTTACACAAACTGAAACTCTTTCTGGAAATAAAATTCCTCAGCACTATATTCTAAAATAGCATCGTAAAATGAATTCAAATCTGTACATATAATACCATAAACACTACTACAAAAAAATCATGTAAACTAATTCCACTTACAATGATTTTAAGATTCATATAATTTATTTTTCCCTTAATATTATCCCCATGCGTTTTCACCATTAGTTCTGTATTTTTTTCATGTGGTGGAACTTATAATATACCAAAAAATTTCTCTGAAATTAATGAATGTGTAGTCCTCAAATGAAAAATTATATTAGAAAAATAAATAAAAGAAATCAATTTACCTAATACCCTATTTTTTGATAGATCAACACCTACTTATTTTTTTGAAAATGATTTCTCCACAACATTTTACTTCCAATTATTTTGATTTCACATAGAGTGACTAGCTTTAGACACATATTAAAAAAATTAATCAACACTATATAGTAAATTAATCTCACTATCGAATTATAATTATTTATATGATCATATTTTTTCACTCATGAGAAATGGATCTAATCATTCAATTTTGATTTTAATTCCTATAATTTATAGGACTTTCTCCTAGATGATTTTTTCTATACATTTCAAAAGTAGGGAATTTCGTATTTTTACCTCCATATTTATATAATGATTCTTATAATATTCATACCATCCTGACCCCTTCATATTCCTATAATAATTAGTCGCATACGTGTCAGGAAGCTCAACCTCATTTTTTCAGAACAATGAACTAGTTTCTCGTATTTCATAAATAGTTGTGCAGATAATTATCTTCCTAAAAATAGTTTAAAAAAAGGGTAAAATCTATTAATTTTAATATAAATTTTACAAATAATATATTTTACGTCAATTTATTTTCAAATAAAACTTTATTCCCACACAACCATAAGATAATAATCATCCTTCGACAATTCTAATAACTGGTTCTCCATTCTCAGTCGTACAGTTTAATGAAAATATATTTACATAAAAAGACTCTTAAAATCAACCCATTATTGAGTGTCTAGATCATATTTTTGTCTAGTATTTTGAACTAGATAACAGTACTTATCACCTTTATCATGAAAATGATAAATGGATAGTGTTATATTTTGGAATTCTAAACATCCAAGGACATAAAATATAATTTCTTGGATGTTCATCATTCTACTGGATAAAACTTCTTATGTTGATCAGATGAAAACTAGAGGATGTTGCAACCTAAATGATCTACTACTGACCTAATCCTATATGATTAATCTTGTTTCTATATTTTATGTATACCAACACAAAAATTTAACAACCAAGTTAACTTAGAAATCATAGTAACAAACTGTTCAGTCCCAATTCTTACCATCTCATAATTCTGATTTGCAAGGATGTGTTTCTCTAGATGAATTCCAACAATAGATGCATTATCTCATCTAGGGAAAAAAAATCTGAATATAGCTATCATAGAAAAAGAAACATGGTAATTTTCTAATTCAATAACTTTTTTAAATGTCCATATATAAAGGTCTTCAAGTAAATGTTATTAATATTACCCCCAAATCTAAGGTTATATAAACTAGATATTGATAACAACTATAAAGCCCCCACATTAAAAAATATATTATATTGATTTTTAGTAATGAATTTAATTTCTTTATAATTTATGATATTTTTAGTTTTTTAGTATTTTAGAATTTAGAAGTCATTCATACATAACATCCCATAATCAAACAAGTAGATGCCACTAAAAATATATCAATTTTTTCAAAATATAAACTATTTAAAAAAAATGTATTATTCATCATTTCAAATATTTTTAACATTTAAATTGAGTTAATTATATATAATACACATACCAATACCATATGAAAATCATATTAAAATGAGTTATGAACACAAAAATCTTAGTAAGAGACATATATAATGAAATCATTAGTGGAGTGAAAATATTAAAAACATCCAATCCCATTTTCTTAAAAATTAATAATCATGAATAGAAAAATCATGTTGCTTCCATAGGATGCCATTAAAATTATTTTATTATGTTAAACCATAGAAATGAAATAATAATATGGTCAACTTCCAACTCTTTATTACCCAATGCATTGGAGAGCTATAACATAGCTCACCCATAATATTTTAAGCTATATTGGCACAACCCGATGATTCTTAATCTATAATGGGGAGAAGCACATAATATCTGGAGATATATTGTGATAAGACCATAATAACCAACTCCCAATGAAAATATCATGAATTTATACCTTGAAAAAACATTTAAACTCATGAGAGAAACATTTTCATATTTCACAATAACCTTTTAATGTAAAAAACAATTAAAATATAAAAACCACACACAGAATAATGAAAATGTTTTATTTTAATATAATTATAAAGAAATGTAAATAAAACATTATATTAATCCTTAATAATTAATGTAGAAGAAGATATCATTCAGTATATGTTAGAAAGAGACATTTCATTTGAATTTTTGAAAAAATGTTTGAAAATGGACTTTAAAAGATGGTTTTTAATAAAGTCCCTTACACTAGGTATGACTCATATATTAAAATCATTATAATCCTAAATACTAAAAAAATATTAATTTCTTACTTTATTCAGAACCTTTTTATATTTTATTATAACTTATTATCATGGTATAACAATAACTTAATTATGTAAGTTCATGTCCGATGTTTTGATGATATTCGTTTGTTGAGTCCAAAATATACGTTGTTTTATCTCAATATTAAATGTGGATAGAAGTCCATAATATAATGGACAATATTCATGACATAAAAATAATATATATAAATATTTATACTTTTATATAAAATTATTTTTTCTAGTTTATGAAAAATGACAAATGTTATTTTCTGGGAGACTGTGGGTCGTACAGACACATGGGTAACAAGTCCATTCATCAATGTTCATTATAGACATAAAATAAGTAGTTTATTAAATTTATTCAAATAGTATAATATCATTGATATCATATAAATAATTTAAATATACATTTATATCATATATGTTATTTAGTAATGAAAAACGAATCACATCACTTTGTGGAGGTGATATTTCACATTTACAAACAAAAGAAATTATCATTTTTCCACGCATAGGGTGTAAGAAATTAATTGATATATTATTATATTATAATGAGAAATATTTAATTAATATCATACGATAATATTATTTAATTCATTATAACTAGTCATGGTATATGGTGATTCAAAATGAATCATATTAGTTCATGGAGGTCATAGTTTACATGTACACGCATACTACTAGTTCATTTTCCAATTCATCGAATTGTTGATGGATTTAGATGATTATATTGACTTAATAAAATCCCAATGTATTTACGATACTAGATTTATTATTTAATTTGGGTGGAATAATATTTTATGGATGTGAAAGAAGAAGTAAAATACAAACACAAAACTAATGAAGATACATATCCTTCAGATGAACTCCAATTATTAACATCGTTAACCCAATAAAGAGGGTGTTCATCCCAAAATAAGGAAACTATAATCATAAGATGGATACTTGGAAGGGATTTTGGTATATATTTACAGAAAAAATATGGTTTTATGATATAAATTATAGTTAATTATGGGTTCCCTTTTATTGGATAGGGGAGTGGCACTCTAATAAATCTTTAAAGTATTAAATTAATATAAATTAGTTTTCTAATCCATATGGTTTAAAAATAAGTTATTTTTTAAAAATTATTATTTTAGGTTATATAAAATTTATCCTATTAAAATAATATAATATTTCACTACTTTTTTATCCTTAACTTTTTTTGAACCCTTTTTTACTCTTACTATGATATAATGTACCTCACATTTTGAGGGATAATATAATTACAATAAAAATAAAATCTATACAAAATGATTCATTTATGAAATTTTTAGACTTATTGAAATAATATGGATGAAATTTTTATATTTAAAAAACTTATATCTTTTAATGAAACATTATTTATTTTTAAAATATTAATAATTTAAATTTTGACACATTTTCCTATGTGTCATTTTATAAATATTATAAAAACATGATATATTTAAAAAACCACTATTTAATCACCCATAAAATGTAAAATCCAACCATAAAAATCTTGTATGACATAAATAATATAATATTTTATTTAATTTAATATTTTAAAAACATTTATTTTTTATCTCAATTAATGAAAATTTACCGCATCATCATTATGTTAGCAATTATTTTAATTATGTCCTCCTAACAATTGTAAATAAATTTCAACGATATAAGAGACCATTATACCCTTCTATATAATATTTTTAGTCAATCATATCCCTAATATATCCCCATATTAAACATATTTTACTTGTAAAGAAGAAGAGTGTGATAAAATTTGTTTGGCATTGAATAAAATAATATAAATATCTTAATTTCTAATACGTGGTTTCCAAAATTTAAATTTTGGAACAATCATGATTTTGGGTAAAAAATTACATCCAATTTATTGAGGAAAAGGTTTTGGGTATTTTAAAATAATATTTTTTAACATAATTACTTGATTTACCCTTAACTAGTGTAACAAAAATAATTATAAGAGTTACTACTGAAATTTTTCATAAATTCTGTTGATCCTATTATTTCATAAATATAAATCTGATTGCATACATGTATTTCCATTTTTCAAAATTCAAAATAATAAAATGGTTCTAATTAATTTAAAATTAATCCCACTGATGGATTGAGAATACGTTTTTTGTGTATAACGTTCAAAAGATAAAAAAATTATATATGATTTCAATTTTAAATTGATTACAATGACCCACATTGGACTAAAAAAATACAATATTTATATAATTTTACAATATAAATAATTAAAAATCTATTTTAACTATAGAAATAACTTTTTTGAAAAAAGTAGTTTTGAACTAATATTTAATATTATTCACTATTCATAAACATTTCTATGTTCGCAAACAAACACCAATAATTATTCCGAAGTAAATATTTTATATTTATCTTTAAAATAAAGATTAATTTTTCATATGAGAATGAAATTTTTTTATAAAGTTATATTTCAAATGTGCTCTCTATTTAGAATTGGTAAACTTACATTTTATAAATATTATATTATTTTATGGATAAAATTGGATTTAGTATTATTTTAATATTATAAAATTTATTCGATGAATGTAAATTGTTTTAAAAAATTTCTTTATAAATAATATAATTAGTTCTATTCATTTTTTGATACAATAACTAGGTGGTAACTACCAATTAAAAAATTAAAATTAACAATATATTATTTTTCTCTAATAATTATTATTGCATGCAATGTAAGATTTTGGAGAAACTCAATATTGTGTGTCACTTATGTTATAAAACATAGATACCAATTCAATGAAAATTTAAAATATAATACATAAATATTAATAAATAATAAAAAAAGGTTATTCTATAATTTTTGGGATATTATTATAACCTCCTTTATAGAAGAGTGATTATGACTTATGAAAATCGGTTATGTCCTGAGAACAACTTTACAACATAAGAAATATTTTTATATAAACTGATATAAATTTATATCAATACATTGAAATTAAATATAAATTATTAAATGATAATCTATGAAATTATATATCTAATATGCTGTATGCACACTGGTGAAGTGAAATTCTTATCATAAAATAAAATGTGTCTCAAATAACATAAATTATGATGAAAAATATTACCGTGTATTTTTAATTTTTAAAAAATTCTATAACCACCATTATTAGAAATGTGACACTATTAATATATTATCAAACAACTATAGTCATATTTATTACATTTTATACTGAAAATTTTAAAATTACATAATACACATTTAATGATTATTTATTATTTATTTTAATCATATATATTTTAAATTTTCATTGTTATACTACTGAGTTTTATTATCAATTTTATTACACATATTTTAATAAAAATCGAAAAAAATATGATTATTCATGGTAATGTAAATTATTTTATATAATTATTTGAATGGTTTAAAATTTTTAAATCAAATGATTTATTTTTGGATGAAGAAAATTTAATCGTTGATGTAATAATATTGGTAATTTTTAGCAATATTTTCTGACATTAATAAGTATATATATATTAATATACCTTTTAGAGAACTCTAATATATTTTTTAATCATTATTTTTTAATTATAACTTATTTAATTAGTCAATGATCATTTAAGATATATATTTATTCCATTCTTTATTTAGGTGACTTTGGAAAATTACAAAAACTATAATCTATGAAACATTCTGTGTTGGAATGTGATTATTTTGTAATAATATAATTATAACTGAATTGTAATGATATTATATAAATTTATTTATTATGGCGAATCATATTTCAAGAGTTATTGAAATGTAAAAACCATTTCATTAAGAAAAAAATTATTCCTGGAGGAATTTTTCAGTATTTATAGAGGAGCCATGTTCTTATTTTTCATTTAATAATAATATAGTAGAAATTCAATTTAATTAAATTTAATATTTATTAATTATATAAACCTTACGAGCTTTTAATATATTACTTTCATTAAAAATAATCATATCCCTTATGGAGGTAGTAATGTCCATGTAAATTAATCAATATTTTAATTCCTCGAATTGATTGGAAGAATGGATAAAATGTATTAGCAATAAATTTAATAAACTTAATATACAATTGTTAAAATTATTTAATTACATAATTATGGTGATATTATATTCATAAGTTAAATAATAGTATATAAATGAAGATAAATGAAAAATGAGTAATTGCTATTTTTATATTACTCCATGAATGATCATCAATTTATTCTGGATTAAAGATAAGTAGGTAGTTATTTAGAGAAAGAAAAACCCTATAAAATGTATCTGAGAGTGTTTTGGATTTATTTGGGTAGTTTATTGTTGAATCTATTTGGTTTTTTGTGTGACGTGATGTGTGGTGTCGTTGAATCTCTTTGTAAATGATATGAATGGAATGTTTGTAATAATATAAACTCTAATGTCACCATTGAATTGAAAAGTACATCAGATAATGTAAATTAATGTATTTATGTAAGTGGTGACATCAATAAACACTAAATATACATTTTTAGTCATGATTCTAAAATATAAAGTCTTTTACTCATATGGTTTTTAGTTTTCCAATCTGTTTTTTTACTATGGAAACTAATTCTTAACAAAGTCTTATATTTTAATTAAATAAAATAAAATAACTTTCATAAAATTATTTGGATATAGTTATAAAAATATAAAATCTATTTTATCAAATAAAATATCGAAATCATGATAAAGAATAAGAATAATATTACCAGAAATAATATACAAATAAATTATTTTTGATGAAATGAAATTTTTGTGATTAAATTAATGATTAAGATATAATTATCAATGTTTCTAATTTCAAATACTTTAATTTTTTCATTATGAACCAATCAAATGTGATTTGGAATCTAAAATATTCTAAATGTTAATTACCCTTTTGGATACTTTGAAAAAAGATACAGACGTAAACAATTTTTTTAGTGTAAAATATTAAATAAAAAAATATAAGGATATATATTGGTATTATAAATTCAAATATATATAAATACAAAATATTAATTTAATCTATATATATATTATAGGAAATTTTTTTCATAATTGTTTAAAATGTTCTTGTATTATGAATATATAATAAATGTGATAACATTTTCAAATCGTTACACATCAGTATTCACCAAAATATTTACCCTTGTTAAAAAAGCATAAAAATTATTCCAAAAGTAATTATTTCCGGATTAATTGAAATTAATGTTTCATTTATCATATTAAAACTTAAAATATAATTTTTCAAATGAAATTTTGAAATATAAAAAAATATATTTTATATAAAATTGATGTTTTTAACTGTTCTCAATCCTATATTATTTCAATGAATAATTTTATCAATTTTAATATATTAGCTAACAAGTAACATTAGTTTTTATGTTATCAATTAATTTTTTTGAAAATAATAAACAATACATTAAAAAAATTTATTTGAAAATGAAAACATTTTTATAATATTATGTCAAATTGTTTTTATCCTCTGAATTTGAGAGATTTTAGATGGGTGATATAATTATTTTTTACTAGTGGTTTTATTATTATTATAATTTTCATAATAATAGTCATCAAATATATAGCATGTTTTGTACATCTATGAAGTGTTTGTAGAATGTGGTAAAAAATATAATATTTAATTAGAGAATTTATATATTTTATAATATACGGGTGTAACATTATCCACACATAAATAAATTATGTCCTCACAATTTTGATTATAGATTAATAATGAAAGAAAATAAATTAAACACTATAAATTAATGATATATTTTCAAGTGAGATATTAACATAAAAATCATCTATAAAAGGAGACACTTCATTTCTCACATAATAGGAATATATTGATATTTATTCTCAATAATTAATACCAAATATTATACCTTAGATTATTATATAAAATTATAGGGGCCTACCTTTCATATAATCATTTTATTTTTGATATTTCCGACTAAATACTAACAAAAATCTAGATATGATAACAATTGATGAAATGTGAGTAAATGATATTATGAACATGAAAACTCAATCCTATGATGTCTTCTCTAATAATAATTTCATTTAAAATTAAGAAACTTTTTGTAACAAAATGATACAAATTGATGGACCAATCATGTAACATCCTAGTTCCAGAAGCCACACAGAGGCGCCCCGTACCCGGTTGGTCACATGGCCTCAATCACATTTCTCCAAACGCCAGAGGCTACTGACTAGCAGTGAGGGCCTTAGATGTGATAGTGGGAAACTATTCGCTCATTGGCATAGTACACAGTGGAAGTAAAGAAAGCATACAGTAATAGAAGTAGTAAATATCCAAAAAATGAACAAGTAAATAGCGGAAGACTAAAACAATAAACAACTGGAGCACATATGTTTATATGAAATGATGCATGATACATATCTTGAAAGATAGCCAAACAAGTCACAATTCTGGAAATACAAACAGTAACAAAACAAGTTCAAAAGAAATGACAAACAGCTCCTCTGCATCGCACGCTTTGGTTTGGTCCCATGCTCTCATGCTCTAAAGCTATCAAGTTTCTGCAGTCGAAGGGTGATTTCCCTTGTCTATACCTGCAACAAAATAGTCTGTTTGAGCCAAAAAGCGTGGACCAAACGGGTTGATAGACTAAATCCCAAGGGGAAACCACCCGAAGATCTGTGCCTAAAAGTTAGTGAACATATGGTAGGTAATAGTACAGTAAGCAGTAAATAGTAATAGTAAACAGCAGGTTGTAATCAGTAAGAAGTAACAGGATGATATACAATAGTAATCAATCCACAAAATAACAAGCAGCAGTGAAGCAAACAGTTAACCACAACAGCAACCTCTCTGGAGAGTCCACGCAGCCAACCCCTCTGGTCCAATCCAAGAAGTACCAACAACCCTCTGGGTAGCGCACTCAGCATAACCCCTCTGGATTGGTCATAGGAAATTATAAGACACTTTGGGGAAGTTTGCTCGGTCAAGTCCTCTTATAGTATAGGGTAGTTAGGGACTCTTTAAAAAAGATCACACGGTCTAACCCTTTTACAGTCCCAAGGTCTATAAACTCTCTGAGGAGCTCACTCGGTCAATCCTCCTATCGTCTCAGGTCTATCAAAGACTCTCTGAGAAAGCTTTCTCGTTGAATTCCTACTTTAGCATGGAAAAGGTTTAAGGAAATTCAAAAAAGTAAAGACTCTTGGAGAAATATCACTCGGTCTACCATCTTGTAGTCTATAATATCTTAGACTCTCTAGGAATCTCACTCAATCTATCCCCTATAGTCTATAATGTCCAAGACTCTCTGAGATATCTCACTCGGTCTACCCTACTGTAGTCTATAATTTCTAAGACTCTCTGGGAAGCTCACTCGGTCAAACCCTTCGAGTATATAGCACCAGGTTCTCATTGTCCCATTCTAGTCAGCACATAATAATTCTATAAGGTCAAAGATCACTTATAGAGCTACTTGGATAACCATTCTACAGAAATAAAATCATGTCAAGAATATTATTCCATCCTATTGTCACAAGGCATGGAAAATGGGTATAACGACAAAAGGCTAACAAGACCCAAAGGTCGTAACCAGGAAAAAACATGGGCAATACATCCATGTACAACAAACTATCCTCATACATGAACAAATTACCTCTACACAATCATACAGGCAAGGCACGAAAACAACAGGGGAAAAATGGTAAACACGCAATACTCTGTTCACAAGTATTGTTGGAATTTTCACATAAAACTCAAGGACATCGAAAGGTAAAGAACAATCCACCAACCATGATGATAGGATATCAATATTCTTTGACCACAGTGATTTTTTCTCCTTATAATGGCATATATCTATGAAAGCGCACAAAACGTTCAACCCACGATATCTTGAGAATGAAAGAAAATCATGGAATGAAACTCAATAGGAATGAAGACCTCACCACTCCAGTTCCAACACAATCGACAACAGTCGATTCGGAAAACAGATAGAGGATCGGGGGCTTGGAGGATGTTTGCGGCCATATGGATGCTCCGAGTTAGAGAACCTAGAGAAGAAGGTGTTTTTGTCTATAAGGTGCAACCCTGGTCTGTTTAATGAAAAAAAAGTACACGGCTTGTACATCTAGAGTACACGGCATGTACTAGGCCTTTCCATACTTTACATTATGCAACCTCCACATCGCCCCTACACACTGTGTGTGTGGCCCGGACATGGCTAGCACATGACCTTATGTGGAATCAAAGTACAAGACGTGTACATATAAAGAACATGGCGTGTAGTTTGAAATTTCCCAGATTTTCCAGTTTTTCAAAAAAACGACCAAAAAAAGAAAGACATAACTGAAACGAAGATCCGGGTTCTTATAAACATCCCCCCTTAATGAAATTCGTCCCCGAATTTCCCTAGCGAGGCGTAAAAGAAGAAACCCTGAACAGCTCGGGACACTACGATCGCACCATAACCTCCCCTTACCAAGTCTCGTTTTGTACTCGCGCGTTCTGCCACGGCACCCGTACCAGAGGAATAAACTAGCCATGGAGAACCTTCGTAATGCAACTGAAAATCCGTTTAGGATGCTCCTCAAATGACACATCCACTTCGAGCTCAACCTCCTCGGGTTGAAAGACATGAGACAGGTCTAAAAAGTAATGTTGGAGCTGAGAAATGTGGAAGACGTCATGCATAGCCCGGTAACTCTGAGGTAACTGAAACCGATAGGAAATCAGACCAACTCTCTCCAACACCTCAAACGTCCCGACATTCCGTGGTTATTTCTTAACCTATTTCCAAATCCTCTTGTGTCCCAACCTCGGTGTGACACATAGGAAAACCTGATCCCCAACCTCGAACTCCAGAGGTCGTCTCTGCTGATCTGCATAAGACTTCTGTCGAGACTGTGCTATATCCATCCTCATCCGAATCATCTCTATCTTCTCTAAGGTCACCTGAAAAAGATGAGGTCCCAACAAAGCTGCCTCTCCAGCCTCTAACCAGCACAAAGGTGATCGGCATGTCCTACCTTACAATGCCTCATAAGGTGAAATCTGAATAGTCACCTGAAAACTGTTGTAATAGGCATACTCCAAAAGATGATTATGCTTCTCCCAAGAACTACCAAAGTCCAGAATGCATGATTGGAGCATATCCTCAAGCACTTAAATCGTATGATCAGACTAGCCATCTATCTGGGGATGGTATGACGTACTCAAAAGTACCTGTGTACCCAAAGCCTTTTGAAGCCCCTGCCAGAACCAAGAAATAAAGCGCGCATCCCTGTCTAGAACAATGGAGTGTGGAACTCCATGCAGATGAACAATCTCTCAGATGTACAACCATCCCAACTCATCAAAACTGAAGGTCTCCTTAATCAGCATGAAGTGATCAACCTTCATAAGCTTTTCGATGATAACCCAAACAACATCACTCCATTGAGGTGACCTCGGTAACCCGGTCACGAAGTCCGTAGTGAGATCTTCCAATTCCACTCGGGAATGGGTAACTACTATAAAAGACATTCTGGTCACTGATACTCCGCTTTCACCTACTGACAAGAAGAACATCTCATGACGAACCCAGCAACTTTCCTGTTCATACCTGGCCACAAGTACTGGTGGTGTAGATCACGATACATCTTGGTGACGCCAGGATTAATTGCCCAAACTGAAGAATGAAAATCCCATGTCATCTCCTCATGCATGTCTACCGGAACCCATACACATCCCTAAAAATGAAATATCTCATACTCTCCCTCTATCTATCTAGGAAAAGTGTCCTCTCCACACACACTCTCCCGTAGGACTAAGCCTTCTGAGTCTGATAGCTGCCTCATCTGTACCCGATCAAGAAGAGTTGAGGTTACAGCTACAGAAGAAAAAAATGTCTGCCCCGGACTGTCGTGCACCTCCAAATGCATCTCAGAGAATATATCCATAAGTTTCCACTCACTACTGACCTCCTGAACTGCCTTAATCTATGTTCTCCTGCTCAACGCATCAGCCACCACGTTTCCCTTTCCCGACGTATATGCAAGCTCAAAGTTGAAGGAACGAAGATAATCGACCCACCTGTGCTATATCAGATTCAAATCGCACTGGGTGAAGATATACTTGAGACTCTTGTAGTCATTAAACACCAAAAAGATATTTCCCAGAAGATAGTGTCTCCAACATCAAATGGCAAGAACAACAGCTGCCAACTCCAGATCGTACGTAGTGTAGTTTCTCTCGTATGGCCTCAAATGTCGAGACCTGTATGCAACGACTCAATCTCCCTGCATAAGAACAGATCCCATCCCAATACCAGATAAATCATAGAACATAGTAATTCTCTTTCCTGGCTCTGGTAAGACTAGTATCGGTGCTGAAGTCAGCCTCCATTTTAGCTCCAGAAAGGCTGACTCACAAGAATCTGACAATAATAACTTCTCCCCCTACTTGGTCAGACCTGTCAGTGGTGCTGAAAGGCGTGAAATGTCTTGTATGAAATGCATGTAGTATCCAGGTAGCCCTAGAAAACTCTTCACCTCAAAGATATTTTTCAGCTACTCCGTGGAAACTACAACTCTCACTTTCTCTAGGTCTACTGATACTTTTTTCAATGAGATAACGTGACCAATGATGTGAATCTAATCCATCCAAAATTGGAATTTCAAGAGCTTTGGATATAAATGATGGTCCCTTAGTGTACTCAAAATGATCTCAATATGGGTAGCATGGTCACGTCGAGTGTGAGAGTACACCAAGATAACGATCACGAAGACCAACACGAAAGATTCCAAGTATGGATGGAACACTCAGTTCATCAGTTCCATAAAATCTATTTGCGCATTCATGATTCTTGAATGGCATGACCGTATACTCGTATATAATATTTCTGCTCTTGAAGGTAGGAAGATTTATATCTGATGGTCTAACATGAAACTGATGATAACCGGACCTCAAATCGATCTTTGAGAACACCCGGGCTCCTCGAAGTTGATCAAAGAGGTCATCGATCCTCAACAAGTGATATATGTTCTTGAATTTAAATTGGTTCGGATTCAGATAATCCACACAAATCCTAATGGTTCCATCTTCCTTCTTCGCAAACAGGACATGCGAACCCCAAGGAGAAGTACTGGGTCAGATAAAACCCTTTGCCTACAGCTCCTCCAACTGCTTATTTAGCTCCTTCAACTCAGGTGTAGCCATCCTATAAGGAGGAATGGACACTGGTGCCACTCCTGGAATGAGCACAATCGAGAATTCTACCTCACGGTCTGGAGCCAAACCTGAATTGTCCTCAGAAAGGACGTCCCTAAAATGATCCACCACTAGAGAAAAGACTAACTACAAAGTCCCCTGATCATCCAGATAAAGACTGGGAATCTGGGCTGTAACTCCTCCTAGCCCATGATGCTCTAGTCCATCTCTACCTTCCTGGACATACCACCTGCCTTGATGAAGAAATGATCCGCCCTCTGGTGATACGAAATTCATCCTGCGGTGATAACAATCAACTAATACCTGGAAGATAACTAACCAGTCCATATTGAGAATGATATCATATCATGTCCTCTCTGGGACATAGAGGTCCCATAATAGGTGACACCCTGCAACCTCCAAAGGGCACTCTCTGCACTGACATACACTAGATTTCCTCGTTCCCAATGGTGTATCAAGAGTTAACATGTCTATAGATGAAAATATACAGAGCCCAAGGCTCAAAAAAATATAAAAAAAAGATAAATATATGTGATTCATTAGTATCAAAAAGAGCTGAGGATAAACAGAGGATCCTAAGATTGTACCAGAAACTGTAGAAGGGTTAGGATCCTGCTCCTGATGGGTCTGCTCTATAGTGAAATTATGGCCTATACCGCGAACCTGCACCCCAATCTGACCACACTAAGATGATCCACTCTACTATCGCTGGTAACCGGTTGACTGACCACCACAGCCGTGACATCCACCTCGGCCCGAACGGCCGAAAGAACTATAATTCCCAGGCTGGTAAAAAAATAGGCGATACATCACCTGAATGCAGGGTCATAGAAGAACCCCTACCTCCAGATGTAGGCGAGAAGATCTGACAAAAAACACTGAAGATGGACCATCATGTTGCAAGATCGGCACCCCATCGGGTCTCTCTAATATTGATGCCTAGTATGCCCTCTCCTACCACACTGGTAGCATACATCCTGGCTGCCCGATGATATATTCCGCTTACTCTGATCTCCTCGAACAGACTCCCTGTAGCGCTTCCTGCTATCAGTAGGAGGAACACTAACTCTGGATGTCGAACAACCCTGGATCACTGCTCCAGAATCTCCCGTATTGCACTCAGTGATCAGTGCCTGGTAGACGATATAGGATATCAAAGTCAAACTGAATATATTTACCTGGGAACGGATCTACTACCTGATACTATCCTTAAGCTTCCTAGCAAGGAACAACTCATCACCTGTTGGAATCGGCATGAAGCGCTACTACTCGGTAAAACAAGACGAGTACTCCATAACAGAAAGAGTACCCTACTCGAGACTCATAATCACCCAGGCTCAATCGGCCCTCAATGTCTCCAAGTAGAAGTAATCTTAGAAGATGCGCCGAAACTCGTCCCAAGTCATACTCTGCTAGCGTCCTGACTGCATGATCACCTCCCACCACCTCTTGGCGGTGTCTTGGATCAAATAAGTAGCAAGCATTACACTTTTCTCTGGAGGTATCTCTAGAGGCCCAAAAATTGTCAGCATAGCCTCTAACCATGACTCTGTAGCCTGAGTTCCTATATCCCCTGAGAAAGTAGGAGGATGTTGCTGCTGGAAATCCAGTGTCAACTTAGTCATCAATGGGGCAGGTGGCGGTGCTCCCTAAAAGGTATGCATCATCCTCTGGAAGTCCTCCCTGAACTATGCATTGGTTCCCGCAATGGGTATAATTGCTGGTGCCGAGACTAGCACAATAGGAGGATCTGTAGGAGGTCCCTGATTGGCCATATCTGGTGTCTGATCACCGTCTTGCAGCTGACGTACAACTGGAGGATGTCTCGGAGGCATAGCTCAAAAAGATCAAAAGCACACCTTAGATCATGATTATCGAGGACATAGAACACAAGAGTACAAAATGGGATAATGAGAAATAAACAATCAAGTTCTACTAAACACAACTACATGACATGTTCCTTAAGGCCAGTCACATGGACGTATACTTCTGCTACCTTATGTTGTGTAACACCCCAGACAACACGGTGTGTTGTCCCCACACACGGCTTGTACTTGACCATCATTCCCTTGCTCGAGTATCCTTACACAGCTAACCAACATGGTCCCCTTAACCCTAGACTACTAGGCATGTTCACTAAGAACACGAAGTGTACTAGACAAGGCCTCGGTGACCCGTGTTGTTAGTTACACGGCCGGCTACACGGCTGAACCTTACATGACGTTTTCCGAACAAACACAGCATGTATATGAGAAGATAACATGGACCCATGTTGTTCGTGACACGGCCGGGAACCTAAAACAAGACTATACTGTGTGTTCATACCAAACACGGCGTGTACTACATGAGCTTCCCCGACCCATGTTTTTAGTGACACTTCCAGGTACACTACTCATTACTACACAGCGTGTACCTACCGTACACGGTGTGTTCTTGAAGAATTTTACACAACACCATGTTTCTTCTCCCAGAGTCAGTGAAACGGTTTAAAACTTCACGGTGTGTAGTCATAAAGTACACACCATGTACTCTGGGTTTTTCTGGGTAGTAGCTCTGAATCTTCATCAAAGCCCAGAAAGTACTGAAAAATAAACATAGAGGTGCCAAATTCCGATTAGTGAGGGAACATACTCCCTGCGAATCAAATCATGATATCTCCTACATATCATATGCAACGAAACCTGTCAATGATCCCCCATTTTCTAATTCATGAGGTCACATAACACCTCAAGAACCAAAATTGGGTGTTCATTTAAGTAAGGTACAATAAAAACAATTCCTCTAAAAACTACAGGGATTATATCAAAGCATCTCTCACAACAACATGCATAATCTACACAACGTTTATCACAACAACATGAAATCACTAATGCACCCTAGATGGAATGGAAAGAATGAATGGCATGTGATTTCTAACAAGTGAATATATGATGCATGATATGGAATTCCCTCATCTCATCATGTTGTGATAGAAATAGAACCAAAATAGAAACAACAATGACAACAGAAGGCATGAGAATCACTCTAGGTGAAATCATATCAACCGTAAAATCTCAAAACTAGAAAACTACAATAAACGAGGTAGGTTGGCTTTACCCTTGTACACAGGTTACCTACTCTCGGGAATAACTTATTACCATGTACCGAATCCGTCCTATCCCTAGCTAAATGCTTCAAATAGTAAATCAACAGAAAATAATTCCTCTGATACCACTTCGTAACATCCCAATTCTGGAAGCCACGTAGAGGCACCCCATACCCAGTTGATCACATGGTCTCAAGAGCATTTCCCCAAACACCAGAGGCTACTGACTAGCAACGAGGGCCTTGGGTGTTAAAGTGGGGAAACTATTCCCTCATTGGAAGAGTACACAGTGGAAGTAAAAAAAGCATACAATAGATGAAGTAGTAAATATCCAACAACAATGCAGAAGTATACAACAGAAGAATAAAACAATAAAAAATTGGAGAAAATATGTATATATGAAATGATGCATGATACATATCTAGGAAAACAGACAAACATGTCACAATGCCGGAAATACAAACAGTACTAAAAAAAGTACAAAATAAAATATAAATAGCTCTTCAGCATTACAAGCCAAGGCATGGCCCCATGCACTCCTCCTCCAAAGCAATCAAGTACACAAAGTCGAAGGGATCTTTCCCTTGTCTATACAATCAACAACATAGTCCATTTGGGCGCAAAATCATAACCAAAAAGGGCGTGAGACTAAATCCCAATAGGCAACCACTCGATGATATGTTCCTAACAGTCAGTGAGAAAATGGAAGGAAATTATACAGTAATAAGTAAATAGTAATAGAAAACAGCATGTAGTAATCAATAAGTAGTAACAGGATGATATACAATAGTAATCAATCAAAAGAACAACAAGTAACCGTTAAGAAAACCACTAACCACATCAGGAACCCCTCTAGAAAGTACTCGCAGCCAACCCCTATCGTCCTATCCAAGAAGTTCCAACAACCCTCTGGGTGGTGCACTCAGACTAACCCCTCTAGTTTGGTAATAAGAAATTATAAGACTCTCTTGGGAAGCTCGCTCATTAAATTCCCCTTATAATCTATGGTAGTTAGGGACTCTCTGAGGAAGATCACGCGGTTTAACCCTCTTATAGCTATATGGTCTAGAAACCCTCTGAGGAGATCACTCAGTCAATCCTCATATAGTATATGGTATATCATAGACATTATGAGGAAGCTCGCTCGGTCATTTCATCCTCTAGCCTATAAATTGTATAAGGAAATTCAAACAAGTAAATACTCTATGAGGAATCTCACTCGGTTTACCCTCTTGTAGTATATAATATCCAAGACTCTGGGAAGCTCACTCAGTCTATCCCCTATAGTCTATAATGTCCAAGACTCTCTGAGGATGCTCACTCGGTCTTCCCTCTTATAGTATATTATATCCAAGACTCTATGGGAAGCTCACTCAGTCTATCCCTTATAGTCTATAACACCAGGTTATCACGGTCTCGTGCCAATTATTGCATAATAATGATGTAATGCCAAATTACACCTATAGTTCTACATGACTAACCATTCTACAGAAATAACAAGATTGTCAAGAATATCATTCCATCCAATAGTCAGAAGGCATGGAAAAAGGTATAACGACCAAAGGCTAAAAATACCCAAAGGTCATAAACAGAACAAAGCATGGGAAATACATCCAAGCACAACAAACTATCATCATACATGAACAAATTACCCCTACAAAAGCATACAGGGAATTCAGGAAAACAACATGGGTAAAATGGTAAACACGCAATACTCCATTCACAGGTATTGGTGGAATTTACACATAAATTTCAAGGACTTTATAAGGTAAGGCACAAAACACCTACCTTGATGCTAGGAAATCAATATACTTTTACCATGAGGGTTTATTCTCCAAAGAATGGCGTAGATATATGAAAACACAGAAAACGTTCAACCCACAATATCTTCTAAAAGAGGGAAAATCATGGAATGAAACTCATGAAGAAGGAAGAGCTCACCGATGAGGTCCCAACGCAATCGACGTCAGTCGATTCAATAAAAAGACGGAGGCTCGAGGGCTTCGAGGATGTTCGCGGCCATACAGACGCTCCCGGTCGAAGAACCTGGAGAAGAAGGTGTTTCTGTCATTGAGGGGTGACTCTGTTCTGTTTAATGAATAAAAAAGAAAGTGCACGGTGTGTACTTCTAGAGTACAAGGCATGTACTAATCCATTTCATACTCTACTTTAAGTGGCCTCCACATCACCCCTACACACCATGTGTGTGGCCTGGATACGGCTAGCACACAGCCTTACATGGCATCAAAGTACACGGCGTGTTCGAATAAATTACACGGTGTTTACTTTGAAAATTTCCATATTTTCCTTTTTCTCTCAAAATGAACAGAAAAGGAAAAACATACCTGAGATGAAGATATGAGTTCTTATAAATCACTCCACTAGTTTATCTATGATCATGCATGTAACATCCCATTATGTTTTCAGGTACTTGTGATGTCTCTATGTTTTTCTGTTTTGGAGTAGTGCCTTGGGGGTGTGTTTGGGTGAAATTTTAATAAATACTAAAAGGCAATGGATTTTGCACGGTTTGATAAACCATATAATCAAATAGTGCCAACCTAGCAGCACTGGACAGTGGGGTACGCATGGTGTGTGCACGGTTTAGTAAACCATGTGACTAAAACGTGCGGACCGGCAACCCTGGACAGTGAGATCCCCAATGTGTGTGCACGATTTGACAAACCGTGAGGACAAACCATGCAGTCAATTAAAATTAGATCCTTAAATTATGGATCTCAGTCGTTTTTCCTCATAATGCATTGTTTGTCCTCCTAAGTGCCCCTAACTCTAGATTTTTCTTCTCCTAGGGTCAGATAAGGTTATCCATTTGTTCCAAAGGTGATCCAAAGGCTCCTCTTGGTGAATCAATGTGGGATTCTCAAGGTATGTGATTGTTCTTCTTCTCTCTTGATCGGTTTCTTAGATCTACTTAGATCTACTTCCCCTCTTCCATTGATTTTATATATCTATGCCTGTTATGGGTATATCTATGTGTGTAAATGCCAAAATGATGTGTTTTGGTCTTTTTCTGGCTAGGGAAATGAATCTAGGATGGGTTTTTGTAGAATCAACCAGGATTCTAGATTTTTCTTCAACCGTTGTGGTTTTGGTCAAAACCGTCGACGTAGGTGGTTCTATCCCGACTTCCAAATCTATTAAAATTGTATTTTCTTAGTTTATTTCAATTGTTGATTTAAATCCAATTGATTATGTTTTCTTTCAATTAAATTGATAAAATCTTGATACCAGTGACTCGAGATATTTGAAATAGTTTTGGAATGAAAATTTGGAAAATCCCAGTTCCATTGAATTGGGTGTGTTTTTGGAAATTGGCCAATTTAAATTGTTGAATTTCAATTCTAGATTTGATGGAAATGATTTCAATTAAATTGTGGATTTAAAAGTGAAAATAAATTCTTTAATGATGGAATTGGTTTTGAATGGATTTCAAACTGGTAAAAATGGCTTCAAATGATTTGATAGAAACCCATTGGTTTTATCTTGTGAAAAAGGCATATTTTGAATAAAACCTCTTCTGGTTTTAAATGGAATGAATTTGGATCTTTTGAAATGGAAGAATGGGATTGATCTTATTTTAAGAATTCTTAAAATAGTTCTCCCATCATGTACGAGCGCATGCATTACTTAGGTAGTTAGTGAGTTATTTGGATATACTTTACAATACGACAATGTTCTATAACATACTTATGGCGGGTCACATCCCCGATGGGTTATTGACGAGTCTCCATTGTCCTGTGTCATAGGGACGTGTGTATAGACATTTTGATGAGTTCACATAGAGAGTGAGGAGTCCCATAACTGATTAATATTATCATACCTTTTGGCCGATGACAATGTTGCTCGCCTAAATATTTATATGTGTTGTATAAATGTTTTTCAATGATTTTGAACTACCTTTCATGCCTAGTAATTTTACATAATCTTTTTTATGTAATTTTTTTTATTTAATCTATTTTCTTATATGTATTTCATCATTGTAAAACCTTGCTTGGTGAACTTTCCTTTACTTGAAAATGTATAACAAGATTTGTTAAAATATGATTTCCTATTTCCAAACATCTTTACTTTAAAATTTATAGTTTTTCATTGGATAATATTCATTTGGAATCTGTTATGGAATCTCTAATGGTATCCTTCTGGGCTTAGGCTCACACCCTACTTTTTCCTTCGGGAGTTTGTAGACCTCTTTCTTCCAGGTTCGTGTAAGGGTAAAGGATCTCTTGGAGGTGGATCCAGCTGTTGAACTTTGGTCTTGGTGAGTTGTGTCCTTAGGGACCTAGGGGCTGTTTTTCCCCATCATTAGTGCTTTGGTTGTTGTACTTTGGTATTTTATGCCTCTTTGTATTCTGGTTCATTACTCCTAGTAGAGTTTCTTTTGTTATGCATACTGTTTTGTTTTACTCTTGCTTCTATATTCTTGTGGAAAAATCATTCCCACTTGTATGTTGTATGATGCCAGGTGCTTGTCGCCGACTAGTGGGGATCGGGAACACCCTTCGGGCTATGTCCGGGCCAGCTCGGTTATCGGGTTACCAGGGTACCCAGGCTGGTTCCTGACAAATTGGTATTATAGGATGTTAAGCATCTTTCCTTGATGACCGTTTGAATTTGAGTATTCTTGTCGGGACTTAGGATATAGTTGTGACTGAGTTCCTGGACAACTCTCACTATAATGAACCTTAAGTCACGAGGGTTGGTTAGGGAAATACAACTTTTTTATTAGTTCTAGTATTTTCTCACCTCTGATTTGGATAGAGTGTAATCCAAATCTTGTTTATTCCTTCTATTAAGAATAGTATTCCTTGTTACTATTTTTTAGTGTTAATCAAATATCTTTGTATGTTGTGTAGCAACATGCCTCTGAAAAGACGTGGGAATCAGATCCAAAAAGAGGATGCTGCTGAACCACAGCAAACGCGAACTATTGTGGATCTGAGTCTGGTTGAGGTGATCATTTGCACTGTCCATGCTCTAGGACAGTAACCACCTCCCGTCCCTATTTAGACTCCATCTTTAAATCCTCAAAGTGATATTATCTGAAGTTATTTTCAAGATTTCCTACGCCAGAAGCCACCAGTTTTCAAAGGCTCCACATACCCTCAACCTGATGAGCAATGGTTGAGTAAGATTGAATGTCTGTTTGGGTTCTTGGAGACAACTGAAGTGATCAAGGTGAATTGTTCTACCTTCATGCTGGAGGGACCATGCAGGAGATGGTGGGACACAATGGTGATGACATGGAAAAAATGAGGGTTTGGAGTGGAAAGACTTTTGGGTTCTTTTCACTAATCAGTTCTGTCTAGAATCAATGGTGTTGTCCATGGATGTGGAGTTTTTAAAGCTTGAGCAGGCCAACAAAACAGTGACTGAGTACTCAAATCACATTGCTGAATTGGTTCAGTTTGCTACTAAAATTGTATCTAATGAGGGGATGAAGGATCGATGTTTTGATTTGAGGATTCAATCAGATATTTTTTCTCAACTTTTCTTACTGAATATTCCCACTTATGTCGATGTGTTGGATAGGACGATGATGGTTGAGATGGACCTGGTAGGAATATCAGGGTTGAAGGGAGTTTCTTTTCCTTCTTGTGATAGTATTGGTCCCATTAAAGGGAAACCGAAGCGCGATGTAACATATCGTAGATCTCGACATTAGAGTCATTATAGACCTCCAGTAGCACCAGGAGGGGCTTCTTTGGCTTGCTATCAGTGTGGAAATATGGGGTATTCTATGATGGTTTTCACTGAGGCACCGACGAACTGTTGCTCCTATGGACGTTTGGGGCACTTACAGAGATTCTTCCATCACTTCTCTACTCCATGTAGTGGAACATGATCATCAGCACCTCCAGAAACTATGGGGAAATCAAATTCTTCACATGCTAAAAGGTTCCAGCCACAGGCATCAAGAACGATGCTTCTTCACGCAGTGGAAGAATCGCCAGGTGTAGCTGAAGCAGTTCCTACAACTGTGAGAGGAACCATAACTGTTGCTTCATCCTTAGTGACACCACTTTTTGATGCTGGTGCATCTCACTCTTTTATTTAAACTCATATTGTTAATCTACTTAATCTACCCATGGATCTTTTGGCTTGTGCGATGGATATTACTACACCTCTAGGTACGGTGAGAGAGAAGGGTCTCCGTAGTACTTCTTGAATTTTCTTTCTATCAGATGTTCAGATTTTTTGGGACTTTTTGGATCTCGACATAAAATATTTGGACGTCGTATTTGGGATAGATTGGCTCATCGCCAATAATGGATGGAATGATTGCCTCCTCCGACGGGTCTACCTTACTACACCCAGTGGTGTCCCTCTTGTTTTTCAAGGAGAATGGGACAACAGGTCAGGCAGAGCCGGACCTTATTATCCAGAGTTTGGGAAAATAAACTCAATGATTGATTTTGATCTAGAGGAATATCCAATGACTGGTGATCTTTCTCCAGTCGTCGCTGAGTTCCCAGAGGTGTTTCCTTCTAACTTATCTGGTATTCCATAGGTTCGGGAGATCGATTTTTCAATTGCGTTAATGCCTGGTACTCAACCAGTTTCTATCACGTCTTACCAAATGGCTCCATCCGAATTAAATAACTAATGTATCAATTGGACAATCTTCTTGAGAAAGGTTTTATACGCCCGAGTGTGTCACCTTGGGCAGCACCCGTTCTCTTTGCCAGGAAGGCCAATGGTTCTCTTCGCTTATGTGTTGATTATCGAAAGCTCAATCGAGTTACGATAAAGAACAAATATCTTTTACCACGAATTTATGATTTGTTTGATCAATTGAAAGGGGAAAAGTGGTTTTCAAAAAAAAATTCTTTGATCTGGTTACCATATGTTGACGATAAAGGAATCTAACATTCCGAAACTGCCTTTCGAAGTAGGTATGGCCATTATGAGTACCTTGTCATGCCCTTCGGCATAAAAAATGCTCCTGAAGCTTTCATGGACATGATGAAACAACTTTTCCATGAGTATCTGGATACTTTTGTGGTAGTCTTTGTGGATGAAATCCTTATATACTCCAAGTCTGAGGAGGATCATGTGATTCATCTGAGAACAATTCATGGTCTTTTAAGAAATCACCGTCTTTATGCCATGAAATCAAAGTGAAATATCCGGATCCGGGAATTGAAATTCTTGGGACATGTGGTGTCAAAACAGGGAATATCAGTTGATCCTGAGAAGGTGAAGGCTGTTATCAATTGGGAACAACCATGGAATGTTTTCGAGATTCGGAGCTTCTTGGGACTAGCAGGATATTATCGTCGATTTGTTAAATACTTCTCAATGTTAGCTTCTCCAATGACTAAACTGACTCGAAGGGGAGTGAAGTTTTCCTAGAATGAAAAATAGAAAAGATATTTTATTGAGATAAATCGTCTTTTGACTACTACATCGGTGTTAACTCTTCCTGAGGCTGGGGTAGGTTATGTGGTCTTTTTTTATGCATCGGGTTCAGGTTTGGGATGTTTCCTTATGCAAGGTAATCATGTTGTTGCTAATGGATCTCGTCAGCTGAAGCCTCATGAGATGAACTATCCTACCAAAGTCCTTGAACATGCATCTGTAATGCACGCACTTAAGAGTTGGAGTAATTACCTTTATGGGGAAAGGTTTACTATGTATTCAACCCACAAGAGCATGAGTTATATCTTCTCTCAAAAAGATTTAAATCTTCGCCAAAGGCGTTGGGCGGAGTACCTGAAATCTTTCGACATTGACATTACCTATACCCCGGGGAAAGGGAATGTCATTGCAGATGCATTAAGTAGGAAACATCCAACTCAAGATATGAAATAATCTTCAGAAGTGTGGAGTTTGATGTCTCTTTTTGATCAGTTACATATTGGAGTTCAATGGAAGTTGAATGAAGTGTCTTTAGCCAGTGTTCAGTTGACTACTGCTCTCCTTGAATTAATTCTTCAGGAACAACAACTGGATGATGAATTCCATAGCATTCAGGACTCTCTTTATTGTGGGGAGACTGAAACCATGTGGTCGTCCTCCAAAGAGGGTGTCCTATGTTATCAAAGCCGTTATATTGTGACGTCATCGGCAAGGAATGATGTGATGGGGGATTTCCATAACTCTCAGTGGTCGTTACACCCAGGAACCATGAAGATGTTCTAGAAAGTGTGGTGACAGTTCTGGTGGCCAGGTATGAGAAAATACATTGTTGAGTTTGTATCTCGTTGCTACACATTCCATCAGGTGATAGTCGAGCACCAAAAACCTTCTCGTTTACTTCAACCACTTCCAGTCCCTACATCAATGTGGGATGAAATCTCAATGGACATTGTGGTTGGGTTACGTCAAACCCAGAAAAAGAAGAACGTGATATGGATTTTGATCGATAGACTGACCAAGTCAGCTCACTTTATACCAATTCAAGATACGACCAAGGTTGAGGAGTTGGGAAATATTTATGTGAAATAAATTTTTCTTTTACACAGAGTTCCATCTGCTATAGTCTCTGATAGGGATCCTTGGTTCACTGAACGCTTTTGGAGAGGCCTTCAAGAGGCACTGGGACCTCTGGTCCATTTGAGCATGTCCTACCATCCATAGTTAGATGGCCAGATAGAGAGAGCTACTCATATCTTTGAGGATATGCTCCACACTTGTGTTCTCGATATTGGTGGGCCTTGGGATGACAATCTGGGGCTATTTGAGTTCTCTTATAACAAAAATTATCAATCTACGATCAAGATGGCCCCTTTTGAGGCTTTTTATGGTCGTCCTTGTAAATCTCCTTTATGTTGGTTGGAGATTGGTAAACTTTCCTTGGTACGACAGAATTTGGTCCAAGAGACGACAGGTAAGACCCAGTGGATTCGTCAAAGAATGTTGACAGCTCAGATTTGGTACAATTCTTATGTTGATCATCGCCGTAAAACATTATAGTTCATATTTGGTGACAAGGTGTTCTTGAATGTTTCACCCTCATTATGTCATCGATGGCTTGGGAGGCAAATGAAGCTTTCTCCTCGTTTTTTGGGACCTTTAGAGGTTGTTCGTCATGTGGATAATGTTTCTTATCATCTAGCTCTACCACCACAAATGACGTTGATACATAACATGTCCCATGTATCGCAACTGCGAAGGTATCTCTCGAATCCATATCTTATTGTGAGGTGGAGTGATCTTGAGATTGAACCAAATTTATCTATTACTTAATGGCCAGTCAGGATTGTTGATTCTGATAACAGGGTACTTTGGGGAAGAATGATACCTCTGGTCCGTATACTTTGGTAGCATGGTTCAGATTCTCATGAGACGTGGGAAGGGGAGCAACTAATGAGAAATTAGTGTCCTCATCTTTTTGGTGTGTAGGATTCTTCATAGGCTCTTTCGGGACACAAAGGTCTTATGGTGGGGAGGTTGTAACATCTCGTTACATTTTTAGGTACTTTTGATGTCTCTATGTGCCTCTGTTTTAGAGTAGTGACTTGGGGGTGTGTTTGGATGAAATTTTAAGAAAAACAAAACGGCAATGGCTTGTTCACAGTTAGCGCACGGTTTGATAAACCCTACGATAAAACTGTTCCAAACAAGCAGCACTGAACAGTGGGGTATGTACGGTGTGCGCACGGTTAGGTAAACCATGCGACTAATCCGTGTGGACCAGCAACCCTATATAGTAAGATCCCCACGGTGTGCGCACATTTTGAGAAACTGTGTGGACAAAACGTGTGGTCACTTAAAATTGGATCCTTAAATTATGGATCTCGGCCGTTTTGCCTCTAAATGCTTCGTTATTTCTTCTAATTGGCCCTAACACGGGATTTGTCTTCTCCTGGGGTCAGAGAAGGTTTTCCCTTTGTTCTGGAAGTGATCCAAAGTCTCCTATTGGTGAATCGAAGTGGGATTTTCAATGTATGTGATCGTTCCTCTTCTCTCTTGATCGGTTTCTTAGACCTACTTAGATCTACTTCCCCTCTTCCCTTTATTTCTTATATCTACACCCGTTATGGGTACTTATACGTGTGTAAATTCCAAAATGATGAGTTTTGGTCTTGATATTTCTAGGTGAAGTGGTCTATGTGGGTTTTTGTAGAATCAACAGTGATTATTGAGTGTTCTTCAACCGTTGTGGTTTTGGTCAAAACCTTCGAGGTAGGTGGTTCCATCCCAACTTCCAAATCGATTAATATTGTATTTGCTTGGTTTATCTCAATTGTTGATTTAAATCTAATTGATTAAGTTTTCTTTCAATTAAATTGATAAAAATTGATTCTGGTGACTCAAGCTATTTGAAATTGTTTTGGCATGAAAATTTGGGAAACCCCAGTTCCAATGAATTGGGTGTGTTTATAGAAATTTGCTGATTCAATTTGTTAAATTTAAAATGTGGATTTGATGGAAATTATTTCAATTAAATTGTTAAATTTAGTTGTGAAAATAAATTGTGTGATGATGGAATTGGTTTTGAATGGATTTAAACTGGTAAAAATGGTATAAAATTATTTGATATAAACCCATTGGTTTTATCTTGTGAAAAAGCATGTTTTGTATAAAACCTATTTTTCTTTTAAATGGAATGAAATTGGATCTTATGAAATGGAATAATGGTATTGATCGTATTTGAAGAATTATTAAAATAGTTCGACCATCATGTAAGAGTGCATGCAAGCCTTAGGTAGTTAATGAGTTATTTGGATACACTCTACGATACAACAACGTACTAAATCATACTTGCGGCGGGTCACATCCCCGACGGGTTAGTGACGAGTCTCCTTTGGCTAGTGTCATAGGGACGTGTGTATACACATTTTTCTGAGTTCACATAGAGAGTGTGGAATCCCATTACTGATTAATACTATCGTACCTTTTGGAAGATGACCATGTTGCTCACCTAAATATTTATATGTGATGTATAATTATTTTCTAATGCTTTTGAACTGCTTTACATGCCTGTTGATTTTACATAAACTCTTTTATGTAACTGTTTTAATTTAAGACATTGTATTAAAATTATTTCATCATTGTAAAACCTTTCTTGGTGAACTTTCCTTTACTTGAAAATGTATTGCATGATTTATTAAAATATACTTTCCTATTTCCAAACCTGTTTACATTAAAATTTAATGTTTTTATTTCGATATTCATTATATGGAATATATTATGGAATCTCTGGTGGTATTCTTCTGGGCTTAGGCTCAAACCCTACTTTTTCCTGCGGGTGTCTGAAGACTTCCTTCTACCAGGTTCGTTCATAGAGAGAGGATATCTTGGAGGTGAATCCAGCTGTTGATCTTTGTTCGTGGTGAGTTGTGTCCTTAGGGACCTTGGGGCTGTTTTCCCCATGTTTAGTGCTTGGGTTGTTGTACTTTGGAATTTTATGCCTCATTCTATTCTGGTACATTACTCCCAGTGGATTTTCTTTTGTTATGCATACTATTTTGTTTTACTCTTGCTTCTGCATTCTTGTGGAAAAATCGTTCCCACATGTATGTTGTACGATGCCCGGTGCTAGTCACCGACCCATGGGGATCAAGAACGCCCTTCGAGATATGTTAGGGCCATCTCAGTTATCGGGTTACCAGGGTACCCGGGATGGTTCGTGATAATGCATGATTATGTCCCAATAATTATATAAATCAAAAAATATTTATTTTTATATCCTCAAATTATCCTCAAATACTTCATAACATTCTTTAAAAATTAGGATCATATCTATTTAAAATCCCTAAAAAGCATCAAATTTTTTGTGAAGTTAGGCATCCTTTTTATGAACCGAGATAATTTATTAGTAATAAAAAACAATAATTTTATGGTAATTACCCATTGTAAAATCCCTTTTATATCTTGCATTGACATGTAATATTTTCTAGGTATCTCGTTGATTGGAAATTAGAAACTCTATTCAAAACCATTTTGTTGTTATCCTATTCTTAGAAAAAACCTCATAGTTTTTTTGTAACGTTTTGGTATGTAAATAAAAAAAATTAACTAAACTAATCCAAATAATTAATAAAAATTTCCCCATAAATATCTATACACGTCGCTAATAACAAATGAGCATCTTAGACCCACATAACTAGGTACAGTGCTGATATAAAAAAAATTACAAAATTTTTTTGAAACCATATTTATTGTCCTTATCCAAAAACCAATATATATATATATATTAATAATATGAACATTACATATAATAGTATTCAAAAAATCCAAAAAATTATTAATTTTATTTAATGATCTTCAATATCAGAATGTTATTTTATAAAACCTATGATCATTTCTCCAAAATCAGATCACGTTGGACCCCCTTGAAGTATCCATAGGGTGTATACTCATGGTCATAACATGGGGAATAGAAAACTAAAAAATATTGTAACATTAATTATAAATAAGGAAATAATTATATAAATTTAACTAAGGGTTAGGTCATCATCACAGAAGAAAGAAAAATAATGATCGAATTAGATTAGAAAAAAAATTATTGAATAATAAGATTTTAATATATGTTAAGATAAAAGGATATCCATTCACAAATAACCAATTGTGTTCCATAGTATAATATTGTTGGAACATGACATAGTAATTATGAACCACATCGAATAACATAATCATATAACATAGAAATTATTCATTACGAAAAGTATATGAGATCCTAACATTGTAAACATAGATATTTACATGAATTTCATGCCCAATATTGTTAATGAATCAATTTTGAATCATTTTCACACACAATATTGTGAGTATACCAACTATGTGTCATGTGGACTCTTAATACTATGAATATCAAAAAACAAGACATTGTGCAAGCTCAGTCTTGTGATAATAGTCAAAAAGCATCATTTTCATGTTTAATACTTTTTATGTAGTAAATATTCATTTTTTTCTCAATAAATCATGTGAATATAATTTATTATGTACATGTTCTTTTTGAACCCTTTTATTTTATCTAATAAAAATAATTTAAATGATTAATGTTATGACCATCATATAATTTCATTCATTTTATTCTCAATTTTTTGAATGATTCATTATTTATAATCAACCTATTGTTATTTTGAGGTATAAACACTTAAAATTGAATTATATATAGTTATAGGACTCAAAATTTCTATACTCCATACTTATATATTTTATGATAAATCAAGTGTCCATATTTAAAAAATTAGATGGTTAACAAAAATAATAGAGATTTATTTTCAGAGGTTATACATTGACAATTGCATAGTCCATCTAGGTAATATATTTTTATGATATAATAGAAACTATCCCATATATATTATATATTTTATCAAAGGATGTTGATATTTATTTCAAATAACATTAAAATATTTTTTTGAAAGTCACTTTGAAAAAAGAAGAAGTTTTCTATTTTTATGTTCTTACGAGCTTTACTAAATCGTTCCATTAAATAAAAATACATTAATCTTGAAAGAACATATTGAACATTATTCATTAAACCCTGAAATTGTTTTATAAAACATACTTTATAAAAATAATTCGAAATCATTTTTTCAAAATGTAATAAAAACAATGGGGGATTATTAAAAAACATGAGATTAAAATCATTTTTAAATCTAAAAATTCCTTTCAAACTCAAAAAACTATATTTAAAAAAGGTAACAATATTTCAATTTGTTTTAAAATCATTCTAAATTAAATAAAATTGTATGTATATTTTAAATCATATAATGAATTTTACATGAAAGAGTATTCTCATAACTCATAAAAAAAGAATATTTTTTTTTGTAAAACATTTTACCATAGTCATAAACAATAATGTATGGGTCACATTAAAAATTAATTTAAAAAAAAGTTAGGTGAATTTATTAAATTTATTTTACTTTTCAAAAAAAATAATGGATCCTTGAGAAAATGATATGTTCTTATAAAAAACGAGTTGGGGAAGAAAACATATGAACCTAAATAGGAATTTCATTTTAATATATTATAAATACATTTATTGAATCTACAAACCTATATATTGTGAGATATATTTACATTGAAAATATTTAAAGATTAATATGAATATTAACAAAAATAAATCATATTTTAAATTGAAATTAAAGAAGGAGAATATTATTAATAAAAATAACTATGTATATAAAAGAGAATGAGATTATTGGAGAGAATGTGAATTTTTAGTAACATCGTAATGCTTTTTGAAGAAAGAATAAATAAATTATGTTAATTATAAAACATGGAAATGAATTATATTATCTAAAATTTACCATAAATAAATATTTCTTGAAACCATGTTAAATTATTGAATTTTACGTATCATGAAAATAATTTGAATCAAGGAAAACCCCCTACAACATAAGAAAGAATAGAAATCCCAAAAATAGAGAGAGAGATAATGAAAATTAACATTATTTACTATGAATAAAATTTAATTCATTACATTATATATCCAATATTCATTTTAGACAACATTTATTTCAAATTAATTTCATAAAACAAAACATGTTTTAATTAATGTAAAATCAGATAAAACAATTATTCTTTGTATCTCGCTATGTTTTACACGATATAACTTCTATTTAAACAAACATATCTCATGAAAAGTATCATTTTAGACAATTATTTATTTATTATAACATTTAAAATATTAAATTTTAATGATTTATAAAATATTTAATAGTTTGATAATGTTTTATTTTCATTATCATATGTTTAAAATATTATTTTTTTACACGAAATAAAATGTTGAGGTCAATACAACTTTTATGATATTTATATCATCATTAAAAATTTCTAAAATGTATTAGATTGTATTTTTAATAATTATTTATAATATTATAATAACATTTATTGATTGATTTAGTATCAGTTAGTGTAAATGGATTTTGTGATAATATTATTTTAGTACTATTTTTTGGAATATAGTGCATTATTAGAATTAAATTAAATATTAATATAAGAATTATAAACACATAAAAAGAACACAATTTTTTCAATAATTAATCATAATAATATTATTAATTCTTCATTAATCATTCATGATGTATATTTATTGTACTGTTCATGCTAATGGTAAAACTGTCCCAAATAAGAACATGATATAATTGATAAATGATTATATATATGAAAGTGATTATTTTCTGATAATAATTTTAAAAAATGTATAATTATAATATTTAGTTTTTATGGTGATGAATAACACCTAAATATATTATAATAGAGAATGAATTTTTAGAAGAAAATTGGATGTTTTTTCTTCCTAGTCACAACAATCTACATGTACCCACTTGTGATGTTCAAATTTTTTTTAAAATGAAAATCATGGAATTGAATTATATATAAAAAATAATAATAGTTTTTTTAAATATAATACTTATTAATTATATAAATTATTTTAATAACCATGATATGGTGGTAATGAAAGGATTACATCTCTTATAAATTTTTTAGTCCGCATGTATACAAGCCGCATTTTCAATTATTTTTAAAAAAGGAAGAATGTAATAATAATTATAATATAAACATAAACAATTTTCAGCATAATTGTGATAAATATATTATCATTACATCATATTTATATTATATTTATATTATGTACATGATGATATAAATTAAAATAATGGGATTTAAATTATAATTTTAAATTTATACTTATAAGAGAATATTTTTAACCGAAAATAAGGATTTTAGAAGATGTATTTTGAGACAAACAGAAACACTATGAAGATTTTAAGAGTTTTTAAGAGTTATTTAGATTGATTATGGTTGAATCATACTATAATTGTGATTAAACAAAATTATGGGGAAGATGGATATGTTTATTAAGTAGAGGACTAGCATTTGGGTAAGATTAAAAGTGGTAAAGTCCTTATTCAAAGGCCTCATTGATATAATAATAGATAATAATGGTGTTGGGGGAGGTGTGTCACCATTAAATTAATAACTATACATTTATATATATTTGTTGATATATTTTTATGTTATAACTCTTTGTTTGTTTACATTTATAATTTTTATTGGGGTTAATAGTTTTTTATAAGTAATTTATTTTTTGTCAGTAAATTTAACATATGAATAATTATATATTTGAAACCAAAAAATTCTAAATATTAAATACATTTTTAAAAAAATATTTCTACAAGTGATAATAAATATTTTTAATATCAAAACCTATAACATGTAAAACAAATATTTTAAAAAATATTATTTTAATGCAAATAATATTTAACATAAAATTATAAATTTCTATAATTTATATGAAATTTATTTACTTATTATTAACCAAATAAGAGTTTACATTAATTATAAACAATACTAGTCTTAATTAGACTTTATAAAAACATATTTTAATAAAAATATCTAAAAAATGATTTATTATTGTAAAATATTATGGATGTTTTAAGAATAGAAAAACATTAATTTATAAATTTAATGTTTAAATCAAAAATGTAATATTATTTTTTAAATATATAAAATTTCTATTAGAAATGATTTTATAAAATATTAATTAATTAATATATGTTAGAAATGGTATAAAATCTAAAGTATTTTCAGAATAATTATTTTTCCCAAAATATCAAACATTTATTTTTTTAGAAAAATAAAAAAACACATCCAAAGAAAATTTTTACATGATATATTAAAAAATTAAGTACGTTTTTTATATTAAAAATTAAAAAAAGTTATTTTTATTTATGATATAAAATAAAAAATACAAATAAGAATAGTTTTTATTGAAAACGTTGTTTTTGGTTGTTTAAAAGCCATTTCACAACAATTTATCTTTTAAGGAATGTAAATGTATTAGTTAATATTGAAAAATATTATAAAAGTCGTAAATTTAATTGATTTTGTTTAAATATAAATCATTCCAAAAAAATTATCTTTACAAAGAATAAATAGTTTTAATATAACATAATATATAATATTTAAACTTTAAATATAACAAATATTATTTGTGTAATAATTTTTTTACAAGATGATTTAGTATTGTTATAATTTTAATAATTACATTTATATAATATGTTATGGATAGTTTTAGTTTGGTGTATTAGGAGATGTAATCTATGTGAGAGATTATATTATTTTAATTTAATGATATATAATAAAATCATGGGGGAATACATTCCATCGATCAAAAATAAATTACTTCATTTTAATTATAATTATAATTTTATAATGAATGTAAAAATATAAATCATAAGACACTCTCTATCTACTTCCGTCAAAGATATCATCCTCAAAATCATTGCTACTGAAAGAATCCTCATTTCCTTCTTAATAAGAGTTTATTTTTCATTTATATATACAAATTTTTTTAAATTATGCTTCATTATTCTGTTATATGTGTTTCTGTGGACATCTCATTGAATTATTAATTTTTATATCCCTATTTCAAATAGAAATCAATATCCAACTTAGTTATGATAATATCTATTAAAGTATATGTAAATGATCATATGAATATGAAAAATCAATCCTTATTCACCTCTCCAATGGATCCATCATTCTAATATATTGTATATTTGGTTCAACAGTGATATAATAGAATTAATATATTAGTCAATTAATTTAACACATGTTTTCCATGGCCATTTTCCTATTAGGTTTCATATCCTAACTTGATATATGTTAAATCCAGTTGATTGATTAATATAAATTATAATTGCTCATAAAGTATATGTGAATCACCAATGAATATCATTTGGGAGGGTTAATCAAGATATGATCGAATGATTATTTTCCTGAATTGACAGAATATTGATCTAATGCCCATCCTTTCATTTTTAGTGTTATTAACCATATGTACAACAATTATATTGTTTGTATCCACTTCTAGTATCCATACATGGATTTCACTAATAACACTATAATTTACCAAAACCATTACTTTATCCTTTATAGAGTCTTATCGACGGGGTTCCCACTAATGTTATTTATTGATAACGTACCGAACCTCCTAATGTAGTATATTAAATAAATAATCACATCCCTAATAATAACTAAAATCTTATCAAATTGCAATATATATACCTCTTACCTTCACTAATCTTATTTATTTGAAAAATGTATACCTTTATAATAGTTTTTAATAGAAATTTACATGAATAAATATAAAATAATGTCCTA